>CM019827.1:26815980-27439305 GCA_009763385.1 Coix lacryma-jobi var. lacryma-jobi | reverse complement strand
AGAGGGGTCGAGGCACTCGCAGAAGGCGGCTCTTCTCATGCTGCTTTTGTTGAATTCTTGAAGGATATAGATAACAAAGCTCATCTTCATCCCCAACCCTAAGAGAGGCTCCCCTCTTAGACACGATGTGTTTAATTCTTCGGAAATTTCAAGGATGAAAAGGACAAATTCTCTTATATATAGGTCACACATGTAAGATTATTTTTATTTCCACATATATATTCTCTCTCATGTCATCCATGTGACCCACTAGTCACTAGTTTGTACAAGGCTCTTAGAGATTTTTGAATTCTTGAAGGACATTGATAGCATGGCTCATCTTCATCCCTAAGGGAGGCTCATATATCTTAGGACACGACATGTTAATTCCTCGAAGATTTGAAGGCTCAAAAAGACATTCTCTTATATATAGGTTACACATGTAAGATTATTTTTATTTCACATATTCTCTCTCATGTCATCCATGTGACCCACTCTAGTCACTAGTTTGTACAAGAGAGGCATAGTAGAGGTGTTCCCTTCATGCATTAGCTAGGGAGCATAAAAAGTAGTATATGTCTCTCTCTTCATGTCACTCTAGTGTAAAGGTTTCTAGCCTCTCTCTCCACCATAATGCGTTGGAGCTAGAAGCTCATATTGAAGTGGTTAGGAGAACGGGATGGCCTGCAATACCTGATCTGCTGGTAGATTTGATGTGCATGAGACAAGCGCAACTCTCATTGTTACACTAGCTCACATGATTTTGGAGGGTAGTAGATCAATAGAAACCTTAGCATGAGTCTTTTTCAATTAGGGTGCGATAGAAAACATGGTTGCCACACCTGAATCCATAGATATTGGGCAGTTGGACACTCTCCTCTTTCCAAGAGATGCATTACATCAGGCCATAGCACATGCCTCGACGATATAAGTTAATGTCAATCATTTGGCTTGATGGGTAGATCCACTCTATCACAATATCATCGTCGAAGATGGCTCTATCTTTGAACTAGGTTATGACAGGATTCATCTAGTAGGGCACTACTGAACTAAGCTCTACAACTGCGTGGGGCTATCACTATGTTGGGATGGGGTACCTCCGAGAGCCATACTATCTAGCAGGGCATCCTCTTCGTCTGTGACTGCATCAGAGATGTAGGGATGAATGAGATTTTATTCGAAGACTCTAGAGGGTGCCTTGTCCTTTCTGGTTTTGATTTCTAGGTGTGTCAACATAGGCCTCTAGGTCATGCCAAATCGGGTAGATTGGGTGCAGCTCGTGGTGAGTTGTCAGATAGCTTAGCTCTAGGCATCAGTGGTGCACTCAGGGCGCCCTCAACACTCTAACTAGCTTGCTAGTGATTTGACATCCACGTCATCTCAAGAGCTAACACAACAATTTACTCAACACCATCCAAAGCAACATGAGTACTATTTTCAGGATTTTTGATGGCATCTTGAGGAGAGAGTAGGACCTCGTGTTGTGTGTCAGATACCCTCGGGGCAAAGAAATCGCTTAGCGAAGAACTTGCCACTAGCGTCAAATTTTTTAGCCTTCTCTCTCTTCCACGTTAGCGAGAATCCAACGTCAGCTAGCTTGGAGATAGATTGTTGGGAATGCCCTCAAAACCTAGACGTCAACTTCCAATGGTGGAGAAGTTGGAATGTCATTATCCCCATTGGAAAACACCATATGAGCTACCACTAGGATGGAGGACAGGCGGGGAGGGGAATGCTAGTCAAGGTTAACTTAACATTCTTGGTCACATATTCTTCAGAATATTCTATTCTTCATGAATAGATGTCCACCTTCATGATCTATGCATAGACTTCAATGTTTAGCAAATATGATCTTCTTGACCATTATAATATTAGTGGTTTACCTTCATGGTAGATTTAATCAAATACGTGCCCCACATAAACTCATGCTTTGAACTTTATTGTTTAGATCATCAAAGTCACAGTTTTCATAAATGTATGTATAATTAATGGTATGTGATACCACGATATTATGTCTTTTAAAAAGTTGGCTCGTAATTCTTCTATGAATTATGATATGAGTAAACAAGAGCAATATGTTTCATATATAAATGACCACTTATTAGTTATGCAAATAATACAATTTATCCTTCTGAGTAATAAATCATTTTCAGAGCATTATGGGAGTAAATAAGTTATAATATTAAATATCTTGTAAATAGTATATCAAATCTTACACATGAGTTTGAATACTTATAATTCTTTCTCAGTGGATTTTTAAATTATATGTTCTACAAATTTTCAAGATTTTAGTTGTACCACTAGTCTTGCATTTGACATTTATGGGATAGTTCAATTGCTAAAATCACTATTGTTTTTGTATCAACTATAGTATTTAGAGGATATCTAGACTTAATTGGTAGCTTTTCTATATACATTTTGAGTGTTTGTACGTCACCTTCAGAGTTTTTATGATTCCTCGTTCGCTTTCTCTACATATATTTACTTCAGGTTCCTTTTGGGTGGCTAAATAATATACTAGAATTTTCAATATCCCTTTGGATGGCTAAATAATATTGAATTAAGTTTTAAGTTAGATATGTTTTATATTGGTTTAGTTTTATGTATTAAGCGATTTGATTCCTTGGTTCTAAGGGTCACGCTTGATTCAGTTCCTTTATTTTAAAAGTATTTAATTCATTTTAAAACCTAAAAATAACGTGTGACCTCAAAAAAGTGGTAGCGATAGATTGTCCATCTACTGTTTTCTTCCTATATATATACGTTATACTTGTGAAAATATGTGATGCAAGCCACATACGTACATAGAAAACAATACAAACAACATATTTTGGTTGTTCCAAAAAAATCTAAAATTTAGCGCATCCAGTGCATACAAATATATACTTACATGTAAAAATTGTGATGCAAAACCCAAACTAAAAAAATTATATGAAAAAACAAATTTCATGTTGGGATTTTGTCTTCTAGTGCACATGCACTACCAAATTTTGAAAAAAAGAAAAATTTAAATTGGTTTTGGTATTTACACTTATGTATGATTTTTTTTAGTTTGAGTTTACAACTAACTTTTGCAAATTAATATATATTTGCATGCACTACCAAATTTTGAAAAAAAGAAAAATTTAAATTGGTTTTGGTATTTACACTTAGCATGTGGCTTCCACCATAATTTTTTAAAAATTCATATAATAATATAACTGAAAAGGACGTGTTCAACCACGAAAAGGTAGTAGCGAATTAGAGTTAGAGATGGACTATCCATCTGTTTTTTTCTTTTTTTACCACACGAGCAAACTCATTTCCATTGAAGACTAACGGAAATATACAACACTCGAATAGAAAACAGAAGCAACAACCAGAGTTTAAGACAACAAAAGGCAAAGAGCTTTGTTGTGGCATACCTCACACAAACAGGGAATTTATCTAAACTGCTAAGTGATTATGGAACCAACCGCAACAACCTTACTGAGATAGCCACCATACAAGTACCAACAAAAGACTGCGAAAAAGATCACTACAATAGAACCCAAGTTTGTGCATATCAGACCCCATCCAGCAAACACAACCATCCTTCACGCCAACTTCCACTACTTATTCAATCATGTAGACGCATCACCGTAGTCAGCCTCATCATTGACTTGAAGCAGAAGGTGATTGACCTGCCTTGTGGTCTGAGCAGCAACAATTTCTTTGGCTACCCTTAACATTGTTTGTGCGCCTTCCACCAATTGTTCCTTGTCAAGATCTGCATAAAGACCTGACGAGTACACCATGAGTGCACAGACATGGCATATTATTTCAAGTGAATTTTTAAATAATTTTTGCTCAAAAACAGCTTGGTTCCTACTCTTCCATATTGCTCAGCAAACAGCTACAACACCCCATGGGTGAAACTTTTTGCCAAAGGGAACCATTTTTACACCATAACCAACAAATTGTTCAAGATTGGTAGGAATAAATAATTTGCAATTATAAGTCAAATACTTCTAAACATAGGACACTGAAAGAACAAATGAGAAACAATTTCAACCTCGTCACAAAAGACACAGCTAGGATCACCTTGCCACTTTCTTTTCTTCAAATTTTGTTTGGTTAAAACATCATCATTAGTCATAAGCCAAAGAAAAAATTTAATTTTTTCAGGTATTTTCCCTTTCCATATCCTTTTGTGATATGTGCCAGCATCAGAACTAGTAAGAACATCATAAACCATTTTGACGCTAAATTTGCCATTCTTCCTAGAAATCCAAACAATAATGTCAGCTTTCTTTCCAATTTTAAAATTAGTAGCATCCCACCAAATTTTGTTCCAAATTGTCTTTAGTTCAGCCAAAAGCCATCTGCTAAAAGAAATTTGTAGCCCCTAAAATCTGTGCTACTGTTGCATTTTTATTTTCACATAAATTGAACAAACCGAAACAATAGATGCAAGAGGCTCCTCATAAATCCAAGAATCTAGCTAAAATCTGGTCAACTTTCCATCACCAAAAATCACTTTCCTCCCTTGCAAGTAAATATCCTTAACTTTCAGCAGATCACACCACATAGGAGAGTCACCTAGTCTATGATAAACCTCATGAATTGATTTGTCTTGTAAATATTTATATTTAATAATCTCATGTCATAGGCCGTCTTCTTTCTCTGACTTCCACCACCATTTATACAATAAACTAACATTCATTCTTCTAAAATCCTTGATATCCAAATCTCCCTTTTTCTTACTTTTACAAATTGTCCCTCATTTAACAAGATGATATTTCTTTTTTGTCCCACCACCTTGCTAGATTTTTTTTTCTTATTTTTTCAAAACTATTGATAACTGATTTTGGTAAAAGATAAACCGATATATGATAAGTTGGAGAACTATTTAAACTTGCATTTATAAGAGTTAACCTTCCAGCGATTGATAAGGTTACACCCTTCCAAATATCAAGTTTTTTATTGCCCTTTTCAATTAAAGGGTGCCAATCACTTACTTTTAGCTTACTTGGGCTAATAGGAACACCAACCTGATTGGGAACAAGCCAATTTAACAATTAAAAATCCCAGCATATTATTATTATATCTGTGGTGCTTCTAGTGCAAGCATAGCCAACCTCCTCGGACAGTCGGACTACCATTCAAACTTCGAACAAGTATTCTATCGCCTTCAGCCAGTGGAATAGTGGATATCTAGGAAGCATCGACCATCTAGCTCCTATGCTCTGGGCCACTGCTCACTTTGACTGTGACTAGTTTAGGAGTTCAATTAGGACTCAGACACAGTTAGCCACAAATGTTGTGATCCGACACTTGCTCTCCGGTTGATCTGTAAGCTCTGTACGCTAGGTGCGTGATGAGTCTTGGCTTTGGTTCTCAAAAACTGCAGACCTCAGCACTTCGATCTCAGCAGTCAGCACCGGCAGTTTGTCCAGCAGAGGCAACTTCCATTCCATTCCGGTTGGCATCCAAAAGCAAGCAGCTCTCTCGCCTCTCCTATGTCAGCTGCTTGGCCGGCAAGGCTGCGCAGCTATAAAGTTGGGCCCCGTATAGGCAACCATTTACCACCATTTCCGCAGCACACAGCAGCTCGGAAGCCACACCACAGTCCACAGCACAGCTACTGACATGGACAGCGTAGAAATATCCGCGAAGCAGACCGTGGTTCTTTACCCCGGCGGCGGCGCCGGGCACGTCGGGCCGATGACGCAGCTCGCCAAGGTCTTCCTGCACCACGGCTACGACGTCACCATGGTGCTCCTGGAGCCGCCCATGAAGTCTGCCGCCTCCGGCGCCAGCTTCGTGGAGAGCCTCGCCGCCTCCAACCCGTCCATCACCTTCCACCTCCTCCCGCCGATCCCGGCCCCCGACTTCGCCAGCTTCACCAAGCACCCTTTCCTCCTCATACTGGAGCTGCTGGGCCAGTACAGCGACAAGCTCGAGAGCTTCCTCCGCTCCATCCCCCGGGAGCGCCTGCACTCTCTCGTCATCGACATGTTCTGCACCGACGCCATCGACGTGGCCGCGAAGGTGGGCGTCCCCGTCTACACGTTCTTCGCGTCGAACGCCGGGGCTCTGGCCGTCCTAACCCAGACCGCCGCCATGCTCGCCGGCCGGCAGACGGGCCTGAAGGAGCTTGGCGACACGCCCATCGAGTTCCTCGGCGTCCCGCCGATGCCGGCGTCCCATATCATCAGGGAGATGCTCGAGGACCCGGAGGACGAGGTGTGCAAGGCCATGGCGGAGATCTGGAAGCGCGACACGGACACCCGGGGCGTCCTGGTCAACACCTTCGACTCGCTCGACGGCCGGGCCCTGCAGGCGTTCAGGGACCCGCTGTGCGTCCCCGGGAAAGTGCTGCCTCCTGTGTACGCCATCGGGCCGTTGGTCGGCAACGGCAACGGCAACGGCAAGGGCGGGAGCGGGAGCGGGGCGGACGGAGAGGAAGAAGCGGCGGAGAGGCCGCCGCACGAGTGCCTCACCTGGCTCGACGCCCAGCCGGAGCGCAGCGTCGTGTTCCTCTGCTGGGGGAGCAGGGGCTTGCTGTCCGCGGAGCAGCTCAGGGAGATCGCCGCCGGCCTCGACAAGTCCGGGCAGCGGTTCCTGTGGGTGGTGCGCGCGCCGGCCAGCAGCGGCCACCCGAAACGACTCTTTGAGCCACGCCCGGAGCCGGACCTTGACGCCCTCCTGCCGGAGGGGTTCTTGGAGCGGACCAGGGGCCGCGGCCTCGTCGTCAAGTCGTGGGCGCCGCAGCTGGACGTGCTCAACAGCCCCGCCACTGGCGCGTTCGTCACCCACTGCGGGTGGAACTCGACGCTGGAGGCCATCGCAGCCGGGGTGCCGATGCTGTGCTGGCCTACACAGGAAGCAGAGCAGAGGACCAACAAGGTGCTTATGACCGAGGCCATGGGCGTCGGGCTGGAGCTGGAGGGCTACAACACAGGTTTCATCAAGGCTGAGGAGATAGAGACGAAGGTGAGGCTTGTGCTCGAGTCCGAGGAGGGGAGGGAGATTAGGACGCGAGCGGCAGAGATGAAGAAAGAAGCACACGCGGCGTTGGAGGACGGGGGATCGTCACAGGCGGCATTCCTCCGATTCTTGTCGGATGCTAAGGCACTTTCGGAGTAGTATTCTTGTCCAGCCTTTTGTCATTCCTCGTGTACTCTTCCCTGCTGTCGAGTTAACCATTTGTTGCATCACATTCACACCTGTGAATTGCTGCAGCTGATCCTGCATTTCTTCAGAGGATAATATTTGTTGGAAGTCCTAGTAGCAGTACCTCCTCCATTGTTGGTGCAGCCTCATTTGCAACCACCTGCCATTATGTAAAGCAAGAAACTCATCTCCTGCAAGGGCAGTGCATCAAAAGGAAGAATCACAGTGCGATAAAGTTCAACCGAAATTCTTAGTACCCTTGTAGGTGAGCTCCTACTTAGTTCCCAAAAGACTCAAAATTTTTCTAGATTCTCGTCACATCGAATCTTTAGACGTATGCATGAAACATTAAATATAAATAAAAAATAATTAATTGTATTTTTAATATATATATATGTCGAGACGAATATTTTGAGTATAGTTAGTTTATGTTTGGATAAAATTTGTCAAATGGCAACGAAAGTGTTATAGGAACCCTTCCTAAAAATTTTGGGAAAGTAAGGGGTGTTCGTTTTCCTGGCAAATTTTTTTGTCTGTCACATCGGACTTTGCGGCACTAGTTTAGTCTATTAAAAATAAATTAATTATAAAACTAATTACAGGACCATATGCTAATTACTAAGACGAATCTATTAAGGTAAATTAATCCATC
Organism: Coix lacryma-jobi var. lacryma-jobi; assembly: GCA_009763385.1. Taxonomy (NCBI): domain Eukaryota; kingdom Viridiplantae; phylum Streptophyta; class Magnoliopsida; order Poales; family Poaceae; genus Coix; species Coix lacryma-jobi. The sequence continues at coordinate 27,431,537 of CM019827.1, read as the reverse complement.
ATTAGTGAATGTTTACTGTAGCACCACATTGTCAAATCATGAACTAATTAAGTTTAATAGATTCGTCTCGTGAATTAGTCTCCGGCTGACAAATTAGTTTTTTAATTAGTATATTTTTAATAGACGAAACTAGGGCCGCAATATTCGATGTGACAGAGAAAAAAAAATTGCCCTAGAAACGAACACCCCCTAAACAAGGCATGTAAAAATAACAAATGGCGCAAGCAAGATGACATAGAGGTGCCAAAACTAAAATGGAGCACACATCAAATATGTGGTTTTACTTGTGAACTAGTACATCGAGCAAGTCTCTACATCACCAGTACGTTGTTTTTAATTGTGAACTACCCTGACGAAAATGTGTCGATCAATCCCTGAAACACTGATATGTTCACTTGTAAAACAGGGTCGAGGGAATTTATGTACCGTGCAAAATTTCTGCAGTACTAAATGGACGAGGGAAACACATACCATTTGACTTCCAAATGAAAATTTACAACACTTGGCAAAATATTGATTCACGTTCAGTTCCCAATTTTTTCAAGATTTTTCGTCACATTAAATCTTTATACGCATGTATAGAGCATTAAATGTAGGTAAAAAATAACTAATTATGTTTTTAGTCTGTAAATGTCGAGACGAATTTTTTAAAACTAGTTAGTCCATATTTGGACAAAGTTTGTCAAATAACAATAAAAGTGCTACCATAGCAAAACGCAAAAAAAATTCGCGAACTGAAGGCCTTACCATCTTGAGCTATGAGCAACTGAGAGACGGAGAGACCACTAACTATTCCTTACACACAATCTATAGAACATGAAGGCCATCAGCCTCAAATATAAGCCGGATAACAACAAAACTAGTTCTGAGAACAATGTGGATCCTGTCAGATTTTGATTATAAAAATCGACTGATAGATGCTTCTGCTGATAGTGATCAAGCTCAGTAATTTCAAAGATCTGGTTACGACTAGAACTGCAGTTTGTTTGCTTCTTTGGCAAGGAGAAAGAATAAAACTGAGCTAGCTGATTGGTTGCAAATTCCTGTCTTCTAGAAGTCAGAGAACGCAGCGAAGACTTGATAGGCAAGCTTGAGCAAAATGGAGATGCAGCTCCCATAACAGAAGAAAACAAAACAGAGGTCTCGTTCAGTTTGCGAAATATTTAGAAAAAAGTTATTATAGCACTTTTGTTATTACTTGATAAACTTTATTCGAACATAGTTTAACTAGGCTCAAAAGATTTGTCTTGATGTACATACTAAAAGTATAATTAATGCTTCATGCATGCGTCCAAGATTCAATGTGATGAGTACTGTACAAAATATTTAGGAAAATTTGGGAAACTAAACGTGGTCAGAATGTGCTAATCATACTAGCATTCCTCAGTAGTAGTATTCTTGTCCAGCCTTTTGTCATTCCTCGTGTACTCTTCCCTGTTGTATCTTTTTTTTTAGACGACTTCCCTAGTTCCCTGTTGTATCGAGCAAGTCTCTACATCACCAGTACGTTGTTTTAATTGTGAACTACCCTGACGAAAATGTGTAGATCAATCCCTGAAACACTGATATGTTGACTTGTAAAACAGAGTCGAGGGAATTTATGTACCGTGCAAAATTTCTGCAGTAGTATATGAACGAGGGAAACACATTAAGGCCATGTTTAGTTTCAATTTTTTTTTAAGATTCTCTGTCACATCAAATCTTTAGACACATGCATGAAGCATTAAATGTAGATAAAAAAATAACTAATTACACAGTTCGTTTGTACAATGTCGAGATGAATCTTTTGAGCCTAGTTAGTTCATATTTGAACAAAGTTTGTCAAATAACAACGAAAAAATTTGGTAACTAAACATGACCTAAGTGTACCATTTGACTTCCAAATGAAAATTTACATCACCTGGCAAAATATTGATTCAGTCTTTTCCAAAGGAAGTACTAGGAACTGACAGCAAGCACAGTTTCAGGAGCAGGTACTGCCGAAGTTACCATCTTTTAGAGCTATGAACAATTGAGAGGCGGAGAGACAACTAACTTTTCGTTACACACGATCTAGAGAACATGAAGGCCATCAGCCTCAAATATAAGCCAGATAACAACAAAACTAGTTCTGGGAACAATGTGGATCCTGACAGATTTTGTTTATAAAAAATCGACTGATAGATGCTTCTGCTGATAGTGATCAAGCTCAGTAATTTCAAGGATCTGGTTATGACTAGAACTGCAGTTTGTTTGCTTGTTTGGCAAGGAGAAAGAAAAAAACTGAGCTAGCTGATTGGTTGCAAATTCCTGTCTTCTAGAAGTCAGAACACAGCGAAGACTTGATAGGGCAAGCTTGAGCAAAATGTCAAGAGTACAAAATGGAGATGCAGCTCCCAAAACAGAAGAAAACAAAACAGAATGTGCTAATCATACTAGCATAAGTAAGCAGGATGACAAGAGAGGATGGAATAGTATAAAAATTAATTTCACAACTAGTACATCCAACAAAAAAAAGATTATGCTTGATTTTCAGCAACAACTTAAAAAATCACAAGATTTTAGAGGTCCATGTCCTTCGTTTTGGATCGGCAAAAAAATAGCTTAACTGAAAGCTGGGTTCCCAAGAAAATTAGAATGTTTCTAGGTCCATTACAAACAAAATAGGTCATGCTTGATATTTGGCATCTGACTGGCCATTACAAAAAAATTAGAGGTTTCTAGGTCCTCCATTTTGAATTGAAAAAAAAAAGGTCTACAACAGTCACGCCAAGCAAGATGGCCTGGCCCAAGCCTCTGTCAGGTCACACGCAGAAAGTGCTCACTGTGGTGCTATCGTGTCTATTTAGTCACACTAATACATGTGATGTGCTCGTATTTATTTATACTCCGTGCGTCTTGGTATTTTAGTTAGATACGCGCTGCTAAAATATCACTATTTTAGTGATGGATTGCAAGTTGCATAATGAAGCCTTTTGAACTTCGCGTTTACACATTTAAAAGTATAATAGAGTTGCAAATGGGGATGAAAACGTCTGTTTTCCATTTTTGTCTCGTCCTTTATTTGCTAGATCCTATTTTCATATTTGCGAAAATAGGAGGTGATGTTTACTGTCTGTTTTTGCGGATCCTGCTTTTAAGACAGATGGATCCGTATTTATTTCTGTTTCCATTCTGTGTTTCAATTTATGTGTGATATGCGTAACAATTACATGTCCTTGTGCTATTTTAATACACCTACTAATCACTGTAACACCCCGGGTTTTTAAATAATTAAAATTAAATAGAATTTAATAAGAAAATGGCCAAAACCCTAGACGGAGGAAATTTTCTAGCCAGATGTTTGTTGCATTCATGCCGTTGCATAATTTTATTGGGTGAAAAAGAATTTATTAAACCCGATTAGGGCGAACCGAATTTAGTTATTTATAAAATAAATAAAAAGGGGGTTACAAAATTTTACAAAACTTTAAAAACTCAAATTTTTATTTTAAAAATCTAGGGAAAATATTTCTAAAATATTTCAAAGTGATTTTGATTTGAAACTGAATTTGATTTTGAATTCAAAAGGCTTTTGAAAAGTTTGGAAAACCAAATGACAAAAAAAAGGCAAAAGGACAACTGCCTCACTGCCCATTACGGCCTAGCCCGACACCACCTACCTTGGCCCAGCCGGCCCGTTCCCCCACCCGCCTTCACTCTCTGCTCGGACCGGCCCAGCAAGCGCCGGCCCACTTCCTCCTCCCCTCCCTACCGAGCTAGCCCAGCGCCCCATGGAGGCCTCCCCGCTCCCTCCCCGAGCCGCAGCACGCCTCCGGCCCATTCCACTCGAGGGCGCAAAGGCCGCACGCGCGCTTCACCCTTGTCCCGGACCGGCCCGGCCGTCTCCCACACGCGCACTCCCTCCTCACCGCACCAGACCGCCCGCCCTTCGCGCGCAAGCGATCGATCCCGGCTCCGTTTTCCCCGGATCGATCCACACCACCTCAACGCGCCGCCACCCTTTCCCTCTGTCTACAAAAGCTGAAGCATCCCCACGCGGGACCTTTCTCGCATCTCGCCGAAACCTCGCCGCCACCACCATAGCCGAGCCAACGCAAGCTTGGTTCTCCCCACCGTCGCAGCTGCTCCGACCCCTCTTCAAGCGCCATCGTGCTCGCGGAGCCGCTCCGCGACCGGGGGATCCCTCACCAGCGAACGCCTACGTCGGGAGCTTCGCGACATCGATCACGCCGGAGCTCCGAGCCGCGGACGTCGCCCCACCGTCGAAACCACCCTGCCGAGCCCTCCCCGTCGTCGGAAAACCCTCCATCGGATCCGTTGTAAGGTCCCCGTCCGATCCCGCCTCTCCCCTAGGTCTCTACTAGCCTCTAGGGCCGTTTCGAGTACTCCGGCGAGTCCTTTTCATGGCGCCGCCGCGCACAGTCTCGTGCCGCCGTGCTCGGCCCCGCCGGTGGCCAAACCCCGCCACCGTCACCGTCCGATCCAAAACGGACAACCCAGATTAGATCCAAAACGAAGAGGTATGCACCGGGCGTATGGATCTGTGGACCACGGGCCCTCCGCGCCAGCTCACCGGACCACATGCCGCGTGGTACACCGGGCCAGTCCCACCTCGACGCGTGGCACACGTCGGCACCACGCGGCGCACACGCCAGCCGACCGCCCCCGATCTAATCCTAGCCTCGGGCGAATCGGAAGAGGAAGGCCGAGGCTAACCGAGCGCTAGCCTCGGGCGAGTCGGAAGGAGGAAGGCCGAGGCTAATCGAGCGCTAGCCTCGGGCGAGTCGGAGGAGAACCCGCTAGCCTCGGCGCGAGGCGAATCGGCTGGCCTCGGGCGAGACGGAGAAGAGCCGCCGGTACCCCTTCGCCGCTTGTTTTGCTAAAGAGCCCCTGAACTTCATAGATATCAACCCGCCGTCCACTCCTACTATGCGCTGAGTCTGCGTTTTCTTTTGATCTAGCCCCGTTTTCTTTGAAAATGAGGCCCGGTCCAGAGTTCTTTTAAATTCAGTTTTTATTTATTTTAAATCCGAAAATGAGTTCAATCTATTTACAGAAATGCCATCCAACTTCAAACGCTCATAACTTGCTCATTTTAACTCCGATTCGACCCATTCAACTTGCGTTAGTTTCATAATTTCGTTCTCTACGCAGTAGATCTGTTAGTTTACCGTTTTATTACTGTTTATTGTACTGTTTCTTATTTTGCTTTGTATGTGCCATGTATGTTGATTGGGCCAGAGAGTGCGGAGTACGAGGACGCTTCCGACCCTTCGTGTGACCCTGCAGATTCGACCCAGCCCGAAGGCAAGTGTCCTTGAACATCTTGCACCTATACTTTATTTTACTTTTGGTATTAGAGTAGTTTAGATCTAGTAGATGCATGCAGTGTCAAATTTGAATCCTATATTATGGTTTACTAGATCTTGCTCTATTTTCCTTGTCGCCTGTTTTGGAATGTTCGGGTAGGTGTCTTGCTTAGCCCTGCAGTCATGGTTGGGATGGGAATTAAAATGTTTATAATCTTGATTAATGATTTACGAAACGAATGTGGACATGGTAACTTTTGTAGAAACATGGTTTAGGTAAATCCGGCAGGATGGAACCGTACTGGTGGTTTTGTGCCGTGGGACTCGGCAGCTGTTTTGGTTTTTGGTTCGGGGCTCGTGCTAGACATATCCTGCCTGGATCCCTAGGACCCGGTTCTCAGAGCATGTAACCCGGCTTGACAGCGCAACCATGAGATCTGGATGGGCTGGACCTGGCTAATTAATTAGTATCCTCTAAGTTATGCTACACGGGGTTTGTTTAGTGGCTCAAGAGGGGTCCCTTGGGGTCGTTGACTTATGGACAGGGGAGAAACCTTAGAGTACGTGTAACACAGACTTGGAGGGACTTTGTAAAGGCCTTGCAGTGCAACCCGCTATGCACCTTGGCAGTGTTTAGCGTGACGGGATCTGCACGACTCATGGGTAACGATGTGCAACCTCTGCAGAGTGTAAAACTGATATATCAGCCGTGCTCACGGTCACGAGCGGGCTTGGACTTCTTTGAGATTAGTTGGTTACTGGTTACTGTTTCGGGTCATCTGATGGACTTCAGGTGCGGTTGCCTGATGGACTTCAGGTGTGGGTACTTGGTGCGACTCCAAGTGCGGTTGCTTGGTGTGACTCCAAGTGTTGGTACTCGGTGTGACTCCGAGCGTGGTCTTGCTCGATGCGACTCCGAGTGTTGTTACTTTTCTACAGTGTCTGTGTCTATAACCTAGTAAATAGGTGCATAGGATTAATAGGAATAATAGGATGTGTCGCTTTAGGCGCTTGAGTCAAACAAAGTCAGCCTACCTTTGTTATAAGCCTCATAAGCATATATTTCCTACACTTGCGGAGTACATTTCGATGTACTCACCCTTCCTCTTTGTCCCCCTGCTACCCCACCCAGACGCTGGCGATTACGGAGACACTGGTGGCTACGTTCACGAGGAGCCGGAGTATCCAGAGGACGGTGGCTTCGACCCTGACGACCTGTACTAGGATGGCGCTACCCCCGGTCGACCTTCCTGTGGAGATGGAGTCCAGACTTCCGCGACTACTTCAGAGTCTTCATTAGAGATAGATGTCGAGAGAGTCTGTATTTTTCTTTCAGACCCGAGGGTCATTTATGTAATAAAATTCGATATTATTAATAAAGCATTGTTTTGATATTTACTATGATGTGGATATATGTATGAAAATTGATCCTGGCATACATATATTGTGCTCCAATTTTGTTCTTAAAATTGGGGTGTCACAGAGTGGTATCGGAGCCGTGTTGACCGTAGGACGCTACCCTAGTCAGTCGTCGAGTTTACAAAACTATTTTTAAAAGCCCCATCTCTTTTCTCACTTCTGTAGACCCTTTCTCTGCTGAAAATTCAAACTTTGTTTCAAAGTAGGTCCTCCAATCCTAGGATGCCCACCATAATTATTTAAACTCGTAGAACGTTGATTGACATGTGCTTGTGCTCTTGTTTGATTTGCTTCTTTGTATTGACTGTGGCCTCTCTGAATCTCGGGACGAGATTCCAGTTAAGAGGGGTAGTTTGTAACACCCCGGGTTTTTAAATAATTAAAATTAAATAGAATTTAATAAGAAAATGGCCAAAACCCTAGACGGAGGAAATTTTCTAGCCAGATGTTTGTTGCATTCATGCCGTTGCATAATTTTATTGGGTGAAAAAGAATTTATTAAACCCGATTAGGGCGAACCGAATTTAGTTATTTATAAAATAAATAAAAAGGGGGTTACAAAATTTTACAAAACTTTAAAAACTCAAATTTTTATTTTAAAAATCTAGGGAAAATATTTCTAAAATATTTCAAAGTGATTTTGATTTGAAACTGAATTTGATTTTGAATTCAAAAGGCTTTTGAAAAGTTTGGAAAACCAAATGACAAAAAAAAGGCAAAAGGACAACTGCCTCACTGCCCATTACGGCCTAGCCCGACACCACCTACCTTGGCCCAGCCGGCCCGTTCCCCCACCCGCCTTCACTCTCTGCTCGGACCGGCCCAGCAAGCGCCGGCCCACTTCCTCCTCCCCTCCCTACCGAGCTAGCCCAGCGCCCCATGGAGGCCTCCCCGCTCCCTCCCCGAGCCGCAGCACGCCTCCGGCCCATTCCACTCGAGGGCGCAAAGGCCGCACGCGCGCTTCACCCTTGTCCCGGACCGGCCCGGCCGTCTCCCACACGCGCACTCCCTCCTCACCGCACCAGACCGCCCGCCCTTCGCGCGCAAGCGATCGATCCCGGCTCCGTTTTCCCCGGATCGATCCACACCACCTCAACGCGCCGCCACCCTTTCCCTCTGTCTACAAAAGCTGAAGCATCCCCACGCGGGACCTTTCTCGCATCTCGCCGAAACCTCGCCGCCACCACCATAGCCGAGCCAACGCAAGCTTGGTTCTCCCCACCGTCGCAGCTGCTCCGACCCCTCTTCAAGCGCCATCGTGCTCGCGGAGCCGCTCCGCGACCGGGGGATCCCTCACCAGCGAACGCCTACGTCGGGAGCTTCGCGACATCGATCACGCCGGAGCTCCGAGCCGCGGACGTCGCCCCACCGTCGAAACCACCCTGCCGAGCCCTCCCCGTCGTCGGAAAACCCTCCATCGGATCCGTTGTAAGGTCCCCGTCCGATCCCGCCTCTCCCCTAGGTCTCTACTAGCCTCTAGGGCCGTTTCGAGTACTCCGGCGAGTCCTTTTCATGGCGCCGCCGCGCACAGTCTCGTGCCGCCGTGCTCGGCCCCGCCGGTGGCCAAACCCCGCCACCGTCACCGTCCGATCCAAAACGGACAACCCAGATTAGATCCAAAACGAAGAGGTATGCACCGGGCGTATGGATCTGTGGACCACGGGCCCTCCGCGCCAGCTCACCGGACCACATGCCGCGTGGTACACCGGGCCAGTCCCACCTCGACGCGTGGCACACGTCGGCACCACGCGGCGCACACGCCAGCCGACCGCCCCCGATCTAATCCTAGCCTCGGGCGAATCGGAAGAGGAAGGCCGAGGCTAACCGAGCGCTAGCCTCGGGCGAGTCGGAAGGAGGAAGGCCGAGGCTAATCGAGCGCTAGCCTCGGGCGAGTCGGAGGAGAACCCGCTAGCCTCGGCGCGAGGCGAATCGGCTGGCCTCGGGCGAGACGGAGAAGAGCCGCCGGTACCCCTTCGCCGCTTGTTTTGCTAAAGAGCCCCTGAACTTCATAGATATCAACCCGCCGTCCACTCCTACTATGCGCTGAGTCTGCGTTTTCTTTTGATCTAGCCCCGTTTTTCTTTGAAAATGAGGCCCGGTCCAGAGTTCTTTTAAATTCAGTTTTTATTTATTTTAAATCCGAAAATGAGTTCAATCTATTTACAGAAATGCCATCCAACTTCAAACGCTCATAACTTGCTCATTTTAACTCCGATTCGACCCATTCAACTTGCGTTAGTTTCATAATTTCGTTCTCTACGCAGTAGATCTGTTAGTTTACCGTTTTATTACTGTTTATTGTACTGTTTCTTATTTTGCTTTGTATGTGCCATGTATGTTGATTGGGCCAGAGAGTGCGGAGTACGAGGACGCTTCCGACCCTTCGTGTGACCCTGCAGATTCGACCCAGCCCGAAGGCAAGTGTCCTTGAACATCTTGCACCTATACTTTATTTTACTTTTGGTATTAGAGTAGTTTAGATCTAGTAGATGCATGCAGTGTCAAATTTGAATCCTATATTATGGTTTACTAGATCTTGCTCTATTTTCCTTGTCGCCTGTTTTGGAATGTTCGGGTAGGTGTCTTGCTTAGCCCTGCAGTCATGGTTGGGATGGGAATTAAAATGTTTATAATCTTGATTAATGATTTACGAAACGAATGTGGACATGGTAACTTTTGTAGAAACATGGTTTAGGTAAATCCGGCAGGATGGAACCGTACTGGTGGTTTTGTGCCGTGGGACTCGGCAGCTGTTTTGGTTTTTGGTTCGGGGCTCGTGCTAGACATATCCTGCCTGGATCCCTAGGACCCGGTTCTCAGAGCATGTAACCCGGCTTGACAGCGCAACCATGAGATCTGGATGGGCTGGACCTGGCTAATTAATTAGTATCCTCTAAGTTATGCTACACGGGGTTTGTTTAGTGGCTCAAGAGGGGTCCCTTGGGGTCGTTGACTTATGGACAGGGGAGAAACCTTAGAGTACGTGTAACACAGACTTGGAGGGACTTTGTAAAGGCCTTGCAGTGCAACCCGCTATGCACCTTGGCAGTGTTTAGCGTGACGGGATCTGCACGACTCATGGGTAACGATGTGCAACCTCTGCAGAGTGTAAAACTGATATATCAGCCGTGCTCACGGTCACGAGCGGGCTTGGACTTCTTTGAGATTAGTTGGTTACTGGTTACTGTTTCGGGTCATCTGATGGACTTCAGGTGCGGTTGCCTGATGGACTTCAGGTGTGGGTACTTGGTGCGACTCCAAGTGCGGTTGCTTGGTGTGACTCCAAGTGTTGGTACTCGGTGTGACTCCGAGCGTGGTCTTGCTCGATGCGACTCCGAGTGTTGTTACTTTTCTACAGTGTCTGTGTCTATAACCTAGTAAATAGGTGCATAGGATTAATAGGAATAATAGGATGTGTCGCTTTAGGCGCTTGAGTCAAACAAAGTCAGCCTACCTTTGTTATAAGCCTCATAAGCATATATTTCCTACACTTGCGGAGTACATTTCGATGTACTCACCCTTCCTCTTTGTCCCCCTGCTACCCCACCCAGACGCTGGCGATTACGGAGACACTGGTGGCTACGTTCACGAGGAGCCGGAGTATCCAGAGGACGGTGGCTTCGACCCTGACGACCTGTACTAGGATGGCGCTACCCCCGGTCGACCTTCCTGTGGAGATGGAGTCCAGACTTCCGCGACTACTTCAGAGTCTTCATTAGAGATAGATGTCGAGAGAGTCTGTATTTTTCTTTCAGACCCGAGGGTCATTTATGTAATAAAATTCGATATTATTAATAAAGCATTGTTTTGATATTTACTATGATGTGGATATATGTATGAAAATTGATCCTGGCATACATATATTGTGCTCCAATTTTGTTCTTAAAATTGGGGTGTCACAATCACCAAATATGAGGCTAACATGTCAACATACTTAAAATACAAGTGAATATTAGACCGACCTCAGATGTGTATATTATCGTGTGACTTTATACATACGTATTGAGAATATTAGATCATACAATCTTAATTATATTTTTTTGGCTCTTTGTCTATATCTGTCTATTTCCATGACAAAAAAAATATGGAAAAGAAAGTGAAGAGGGCTTTTCCCACCTGTTTTTGTTTGTTTTTATGCTTAGTTATAAATTGAGCGTAGCTCAACTAATTAGGTTTCTTAGAGCATCTCTAAGAGTTTCCAATATTTTTGTTCACAACCATAGAGTTTTCCAAATCGTAAAAAAATTATTAGGAGAAATAAATGATACCATCTTCAACTATTTTTAATAATTCACATTAGGAATCTTTCCAATAAAATATAGAAGATAAATTTACATTAGGAAATTCTAAATTATCCTAACTACTTTTATATATTTTCTCTCTCTTCTACATTAGCATTAGATACTATTTTTTATGCTCTTTATTCTTTACCACGTTTTCCCACCATTAGATTGGCCAATGGATACACGTGTGGGAAACACACGAATATATGTGCACGATCGGTCAATCTTTCCGGGCGTAGAGGTGGCATTGAGAACTATTAGAGATAGATTTTTCTTTTTTTAATTAAAATCCTAGATTGAGAGCTTTTATTGGGAGCTCTTGGAAATGGTATAAGTCCTCGGCTAGATGAATGAAGATGCTTAGAGTTGAAGTGTTTATATACTCCCTTTGTCCATGAAAGAATAAATTCCTAGAATCCGTGTTAGTCAAACTTTTAAAATTTTGACTAACTTTATAGAAAAGAGTAATAACATTTATGGTATAAAATAGACACATTATGAAAATATACTCTATGATATATCTAATGATACAAATTTGAGATCATCAATCTTGATAATTTTTTCTAGAAATTTGGTCAAAGTTTAAAAAGTTTGACTTGGGACAACTCTAGAAATCTATTTATTCGTGGACAACTCTAGTACATGTATATGAATGTCTATGTCTGTATTGTGATCCAAAAAGTGTGTAATAACTCTCCTTTTTTATCTTTTCCTTACTCGATTTGATATTTTCCAATAAAAATCCCCATGGTCGCATGCCACTTTATTGACCGTGAATTGGGTCACATAGTTTAATGGTTTAGTTGAGTTACAATTAATCTACTAAACATTTCTGATGCATACATGTATAAATAGTCAAATATACAGTTGCCTCGCTTGCAAGCAATATAAGTCTTCAGATCTCAGAGTCTTGGCTTTCGTCGTCAAAACTACAAATGCCAGTTTATCAGGAAAAACAAAACTTACAAATGACAGAACTCCAGGCTTACTGGTATATAGTATTATTCATTGTTTTAACGCAAGTAGCCAAGCAGAACTCAAGTTCCACTTCTGCACTGCCTGGCACCTGCCACAGATAGGGGAAATCTCAAGGTCAAAGTAGTAGATTCCCAAATCCTAATCCCAGGTTGCCATCTGCATCCGTGGAGTACAATAATCTCTCTTTTTCTTTTGTCGGCGTACGTAAGCAATCTCATGATCTCATCCTTTGTCCACAAAGAAAAGTCAGCTACTTCGCCGTCAGTGCAGTGAGCAGCTATAGAAAAATGTGAGAGCGAGGCTAGCATAGCAAAGCCATTTCCACAGGCCACATCAGCTCTAACCTCTGGGCCACGGCGTTGCGGCAAGGCTACAGAAGTTCCCTGTATTATTATCCTCCTTGACTGGTTGACCAGCCGTGCGCCCGTGCCTCCGAGAGAGATGGAGATGGACGACGGATGCGGGAAGCAGATCGCCGTCCTGTACCCCGTCGGCGGCGTCGGGCACATCGGGCCCATGACGCAGCTCGCCAAGGCCTTCCTCCACCACGGCTACGACGTCACCATGGTGCTCATCGAGCCGCCCATCAAGTCGACCGACTCCGGCGCCGGCTTCATCGAGCGCGTCGCCGCCTCCAACCCGTCTATCACCTTCCACGTCCTGCCGCCGCTCCCGCCTCCCGACCTGGCGGGCTCCACCAAGCACCCTTTCCTCCTCATACTGGACCTGATGCGCCGGTACAACGACAGGCTCGAGAGCTTCCTCCGCTCCATCCCCGCGGGGCGCCTGCACTCCCTCGTCATCGACCTGTTCTGCACCCACGCCATCGACGTGGCGACGAAGGTGGGCGTCCCCTTCTACAAGTTCTTCGCCTCGGGCGCCGGGACGCTGGCGGTCCTCACCCAGCTACCGGCGCTGCTTGCCGGCAGACGGACGGGCCTCAAGGAGCTCGGGGACACGCCCCTCCAGTTCCTTGGGGTGCCGGCCATGCCGGCGTCCCATCTCGCCACGTCGCTGCTGGAGAGCCCGGAGGACGACGAGCTGTGCGGGGCCATGATGAACATCTTGCAGCGCAACGCGGGCACCCACGGCGTTCTGGTCAACACGTTCGAGTCGCTGGAGAGCCGGGCCCTGCAGGCGCTGAGGGATCCCCCGTGCGTTCCCGGCCACGGCCAGGTGCTGCCTCCAGTTTACTCCGTCGGGCCGTTGGTTGCCACGGGCAAACACGGTGGAGGAGGAGGTAGTACTAGTGGTAGGCACGAGTGCCTCGCGTGGCTCGACGCGCAGCCGGAGCGCAGCGTGGTGTTCCTCTGCTGGGGGAGCAAGGGCGCCCTGCCCAAGGAGCAGCTCAGGGAGATCGCCGCTGGCCTGGAGAGATGCGGGCAGCGGTTCCTGTGGGTCGTGCGCACGCCGGCAGGCAGCGACGGTCATAAACGATACTGGGAGCAGCGCGCCGAGGCGGATCTGGACGCGCTCCTGCCGGAGGGCTTCCTGGAGCGGACCAAGGGCCGCGGCCTCGTCGTCACGTCATGGGCACCGCAGGTCGACGTGCTCAGCCACCCCGCTACGGGCGTATTCGTCACCCACTGCGGGTGGAGCTCGGCGCTGGAGGCGATCGCGGCGGGGGTGCCGGTGCTGTGCTGGCCACTGGCGGGCGCGGAGCAGAGGATGAACAAGGTGTTCATAACCGAGGACATGGGCGTCGGGGTGGAGATGGAGGGCTACATGACAGGCTTCATCAAGGCCGGCGAGATAGAGGGGAAGGTGAGGCGAGCGTTGGAGGCCGGGGAGGGGACGACGAGGCTGAGGAAACGAGCACTGCAGCTGAAGAAAGAGACGGAGGAAGCGATGGAGGACGGTGGCTCTTCGCAGGCGGCATTTCTCCGGTTCTTGTCAGATGTTGCAAATGTTAGAGAGAGTAGCTTCGGAAACGATGTACTCGCTCGCCAGCATTGCCAATAGAATGTCCATTGTCGTGGTGGCGAGCGACACCTTCGCCACCATCAGCAACCAACATGTTTATCCTAGTCTTCCCTCTGTGCAACCAAACACAGGTCCCTAATGCAAATTCTATAAAAGCTTGCAGCACCTGGCCGGGTGTGCAAAACTTATACATAGGGCGTGTTTTTCTTTTCGGAAATCATCCAACCGTAATCATTGTCCGAATGGAGCGCGGGAACACGCCCGCACCTGCACCCGCACCCGCGCCACTGTTTCTCTACCTCGGCACGACGCGGCCCACGACCCACCACCGCCACACCACCGATCATCCGTCTCTATCTCCGGTGAACCTAGAAGTAAGGGGATGGAGCCATGGAGGGAGGCAGGGTCACCAAGCGACAGGTATGGCAGGCCAGGCGGATTAGGACCCTGGTGGTGCTAGTGGCAACCAAGCTAGGTCTAGGCAGGGACGATGGCGGGAGTGGGGGTGAGGAGGGGAAGAGAGAAGCCGCTATGGGCGTGGTAAGGTCTCCCCGGACGGAGCTTTGGCGAGACCTTACCATGCCCACGGGGGTGAGGAGATAAAAGAGAAACATAGGCCGTGCAGCGGGAAAAAAATTGGGTAGGGATGGTTCGCAACCGGCATGGTGCGGACGTCCAATCAAGTTCTGACACGTGGGCGTATAAAATACGGCTCGGTGTCCCACCGCTGGCTCGGATCCAACCTCGGCTCGTGTTCCTCGCAGTCGTTCGTCTCGCAGTCTCAGGCTTGTATTGTAGGGATATCTGAACGTATTGGCTTTACAACTCACTGCACGTATGGCAAGTTTAATCGTAGATGGGAAAGCGTCAAAATCACGGAAGGATAGCGAGCTTCTGCATCTCGGGCAGGGAAGCATCGAACTGGACGAGGCGAATGGCAAAGGGAACAAGCATGACCGTATGAGGACTATGCTGCACACTTGAGACATGACGCGGCGATGAGCTTATAGTGTGTTTGGTTTGAGGAATGAGGTGGTCCATCATCTTCTCACTCGTCACTTTTTCTATTTGGTTGGTGGAATGGAATGAGTTGATGCATCACCACCTCATTCCTCATAAGCCAATAATTAGTATATGAATGAGGAATGAGTTGGTTCCACCAAAATTCATGGGATGAACTCATGATGCATCATCTTATGAAGCATGACTTGATTCCATGAACCAAACACCCCAGTGTCCGTCGATCTTGGGAGGGGCACCGCAAGAGGTTCTCACGAGGTGGCCGTCCTTAGCCAAGAGAGCACGACAGCTGACCAAAATGTTTGATAATGGCGGCGATGGGGCGGGAAGAACGTGATCAGGCTGAGAGTCATCAGCCGTGGGCGTCGCGGCATCGCCTCAGAGACTCGAGCCGAGTTTGATTGCAAGGCAGAGCGCTTGGAGGCGGAGTCAGCCGATACCTACTCGTCCACGTGTCAGAAATTGGTTGGACATCCGTACAATGCACGGTATAGATGTCCAAACGGGTGGCCCGACACTAACCCGGCCCAGGCACTATTCGGCCCGACCCTAGCGGGTCGTGTCTTGTCGGGCCGCCGTGTCGTGCTGAATAGGGCTGTCGTGCCTAACCCTCGGCTCAGGCACGACACTATAGGGACTTGGTCGTGTCGTGTTGTGCCGAATGGCCCGTCGTGCCTCCCAGACCCGTCGTGTCGCACCGTCACTGCCGCGTGCGGGAGACATGCCCGGTCGCGCGCCGCCACCACGGAGAGACACCTCGACCACGCTTTGTTGCCGCGAGGAGGCGTCTCGGCCATGAGCCACCGCTGCCATGTCGAAGAGAGAGGAGCAGAGAGAGAATTGCGGCTAGGAAGTGAGGAAAGAGAGTTGGCTAGGACTTGAGGCATACTTTTCTTTATATATGTCACTCTATCTCATCTAATGGTGTTAGTCCCTTCTAAAATCATCCAACGGTGGAAATAATCGTGCCGCTATCGTGTCAGCCTATTAGTCGTGTCGTGCCCGTGTCGTGTCGTCGTGCCAGACCTACGGCCCAGGCACGACACTACGTTCGTGCTCGTGCCGACACTGACACTATAACCTTCGTGCCGTGCTGTGTTAGGGCCGTGCTTTTTCGGATCGTGCCCGTGTCAGCCTATCGGGTCTGGCACATTTGGACATTTATAATGCACGGTGAGGACCATCCGCACCCAATTTTTTTGCGTGCGGAGGTGGGCTGTACACGACGTGGGCCGAGCAGGAGAGAGCGACGTGCCCGAGAAGGTCGGCGCGTGATATCTGTACAAACGGTCGAACTCCAGCACTCCCCGTTTGTTTGCCTAGACTAAATGGCCAGTCAGCCTCTGCTTGTGTAACCAGACCTGTTTGATTGCCTATCCCAACCAACCAGCCCACCCAGCACGCTCCTTAAAGCACCCAAAAAGCTGGCTCCAGGGAAACAAAATTTCCTTCCGTTTCTCCTCAGTCAGGCTTGCATGATGGTGCAGCCTTGGGCCTGCATACTGCAGGCTTGAGCCATGTTGTGAAAGTAAAATAGATAGGACCCACCTCTAGTGCGAACAAACAAACAAAGACTTACCTGGACCTCCCCTGGAAGGCTGGAATGCAGCAACAATCGGCTCCTTATATTTTCGTTATTAGAGATTTATAAGCCCGCTAGATGGAAATCAGATTCCGCAAAGCCCACTAGTCTGTACTCTGATAGACGCGTCTTATCTGGCCTGTCGTCTCTCTTTGTTCTCCGATTGCCGAGCGTCGATCCAGGGACCACACCACCTCCAGCACACTGATTCTCCACAGATAGCAGCCAGCAATGGAGCAGTAAAATTGGCTCCCTCCAGGTCAAGGACGACTTCAATTGAAAGTCCAAACTCCAAACACATGGGAATAACGCCGGCCATTCAATGAAACGAAAACAGCTTGAGAAGCCAAACACCGTGCCCCCCTCGTGCTTCTAAATAGAGAACGGCGGCCCCGTACGCATGTCTATCTCGTCTCGTGTCCCATTGCACAATTCCATCTCGCGCGGCATTCCCACCCACGTCGACGAGAAGTGACCTCATGGCCGTCATGGCGCACAAGACCGTGATCCTCTACCCTTCGCTGGGAGTGGGCCATCTGAACCCCATGGTGGAGCTGGCCAAGGTCTTCCTCCGCCGCGGCCTAGCCGTCATCATCGCCGTCGTCGACTCGCCCGACAAGGACACCGTGTCGGCCGAGGCGCTGGCCCGCCTCGCCGCCGCCAACCCGGACATCGCGTTCCGCCTCCTCCCCGTCCCGTCCTGCGCCACCGGCACGGGAGAACCTCGCCCCGACTCCAACAACCCCATCATGCGCGCCATCGACGTGCTCCGCGTCGCCAACCCCGCGCTTCTGGGCTTCCTGCGCGCGCTCGTCCCCGCGGTCGACGCCATCGTGCTCGACATGTTCTGCACGGACGCGCTCGACGTCGCCGCTGAGCTCAGCATCCCGGCGTACATCTTCTTCTCCTCCGCGCTAGCCCACCTCGCCGTCATGCTCCACCTGCCGTACTACTACCCTACGGCGCCGTCCTCGTTCAGGGACATGCCGGACACCGTGCTGCACTTCCCCGGCGTGCCGCCGATCCGCGCGCTCGACATGGTGGCGACGATGCAGGACCGGGACAGCGCCGTCGCCAAGGCGCGCCTGTCCCAGTACGCGCGCATGCTCGAGGCGAGGGGCATTCTCGTGAACAGCTTCGACTGGCTGGAGGCACGGGCCCTGGAGGCGCTCGGCGGTGGCCTCTGCACGCCGGGGCGCTCTGCTCCGCCAGTCCACTGCATCGGCCCGCTGGTCGTTTCTGCTGGAAACAGCGGGGGAGGGACCGGCGACGGCGAGAGCAGGCACGCGTGTCTCGAGTGGCTGGACGCCCAGCCGGACCAGAGCGTCGTCTTCCTCAGCTTCGGCAGCCTGGGGAGGTTCTCGGCGCCGCAGCTGAGAGAGATGGCGCGTGGGCTGGAGAGCTCCGGGCAGCGGTTCCTGTGGGTCGTCCGGAACCCGCCTGAGCACGAGCAGCGGAGCTGCAGCTCCGTCGTCGAGCCGGACCTGGAGTCGTTGCTGCTTCCCGAGGGTTTCCTGGAGCGCACCGGGGAAAGGGGCTTCGTGGTGAAGAACTGGGCGCCGCAGAGCGAGGTGCTGCGGCACCGGTCCGTCGGCGTGTTCGTGACGCATTGCGGCTGGAACTCGGCGCTCGAGGGCATCGCGTCCGGCGTGCCGATGATCTGCTGGCCGCTGTACGCGGAGCAGAAGATGAACAAGGTGCACATGGTGGAGGAGATGAAGGTCGGCGTGGTGATGGAGGGGTACGAGGAGGAGCTGGTGATGGCGGAGGAGGTGGAAGCAAAGGTGAGACTGGTGATGGCACCTGGGTGTGGTGGCTCCGGCGACGGGGAGGAGCTTCGGCAGAGGCTCTTGACGGCCAAGGAGATGGCTACAGAGGTTCTCAAGGAAGGTGGCTCATCTGACGTGGCGTTTGACGCGTTCTTGGCAGACTTGCTGAAGAACACATGTACGGAAAAAGGTGGTTTGTGAGATGTGCAACGGTTCTCTGTTTTATGGATTTTGACGGCCTTTCCCAGATTGTCCACGACACAAGCTGGAAAGTGAATTTGGACATGCTTTACATTTTAATCGCCCCGGGTCCGGAATCAGGATGCCCGTGGTCCGTGGACAACGCGCTACATTTTCCTTTTTGCAAATTTGGACATGCGCTATACATTAGTGCAATAGATGCTGCAATTCTAGCGACAAGATTTTAAAGGATTTTCATAGAAGCACTTTGATGTGCTGCTAACCTGTCATTTACATTTTGCATATATGTTGAGGATGCTACGTGCACAAGGAAAGATCCAGGGTGCATCGTTATTGTTATTCTTTTTCCCCAAAGGTTCAGAATTTCTAGCGTGTATTAATAACAAGAAGAGTTGGTCTAGTCTATATCGAACCTGAAAGCCGTACAACACTCTCTCCATCTCAAATTATAAGTCATTCCAAGAATCTTAGAGAGACAAAGTTTTTCAACTTTGACCAAATTTATATAATAAGATAATAATATTTATGATACTAACTAAGTACAATTAGATTCTTCATTAGTTATATTTTCATAATATACATATTTGATTTCATAAATCTTTATGTTTCTCTCTAGAATTTTAGTTAACTCCAAGATTCTTGGAATGCCTTATAATTTGGGATGGAGGGAGTATTATCTAAAAACTAAATTTCTACAACTATCATAATAAACAATGAAACCTATTATGTGTCATTATTGCAAAGCTTTGTCCAACAGTAAGCAACTTCAACTTCACAACGAAGGTCTTTCTTCCAGTTACAGACGCAGCCTTGTCTTAAAGCTTAGAGCAACCATGAGACTAACCTTCGTCGAAGCACCAAGTGGCTACTAAGTCCAATGCGGCCGAATATGAAGTCTACCACCAAAGTCCTTATTTTCATCCATTAACAAGACCAATCCCAAATATGAGTCATCGTTGTCGAGCTTGTTGACACCTCAACATAGCAGCTCTGACTTCTCAAAATGTTGCAATCTGAAATGGCTACCAGTCGAGAGGAGCCAACCACAACGCAAGATTCTACGACAATGCCTTTAGGAAGAAACGATGATGACATCGCTAACCCACAAATGGGCTAGGTTATAATCCATGGAAACCGAGTAAGGTAGGACGGGGTGAACGAAGGAAGTGGTGCCCGCTACCCAATAGGTGGCAGCGTCTGGATTTTCACCCTCACCTTAGCTGACCAACCCCATAGAAAGCATCTGGGCTTAGTCATGCTAGTAATAGGGTTGCATACCCACTATCAACTACACGAAAACCCTCAGTGGCAAAAACAGCACAACACAGTGGATGCAACACAAAGGACCCAATGGAGACCATGGAGTTGACATGTATCCACTTGGTCTAAACAACCCATTGTCGAAGTTGACCAGGAATGCTATGTTTTATCGCTTTGATTAGTATTTTAATCTTTTAGATTTACGTCTATATTAAGTTGTGATCTATTTTGGATATGTTGTGATTCTATAATTGTTTAACTTTCACTACAAATCTGAAAACATGTTTTGTAATAACTCTTGTAATGTATGAAATGGATTAAGAATGTTGTAAGCTTTATTTACTTATTTATAGATTCTAGATGAAAAAATGGATCATTTTGAGTTCTCCCTTTAAATGTATTTGTCAGACTACCAGGTTGACTTTATCTCTTAGGTACATAGTATCAAATGGTGACAAGTATGTTTGAAATTAAGTTAAATAGAGTGGTTCTGTCACAAAGCCAAGGTCGGATGGGGAGTTGGTGGTGGCGGGGAGGAGTCAAGGTCGAGCAAGAAGGTGGCAGTGGGTGGGGAGGCATTGGGCATGGCAAGGAAGAAACCTACGGAACAGAAAGTAAAGGCCCCCTACTTGACCCATGAGAGTGGATAGTGGTAGAGAGAATTTGGGTACCAACAAATCTATGGAGCCAAATAGAGATAGCATATGGAATGTGAATTTTTTTACTTCACTACTAAAAAAATATAAAAAAGAATGTCTGTTTAGGCTGCCTGAAAGTGCTCTAAGGGGAAGCAAGTCAAGGAAAAGAATGTACATGGATTTTTATATGTTTGCATATAGTTCTCTTTTTTTTTGGCGGAAGGGGTTTCACTTAGGATGTGGCAATGGCAACCAAGCTCAAGTTCAGGTCTTGATTCAAAGGTTCAATGCAGCTCCAGAGGATGCAACTTGGGAAGATGTTTCTTATATTCATAAACAGTTGCCTTATATAATTCTTACAGATGGTTTCTATGGGGAAAAAAAGACAAATCTTCCTTCTTCCTTCTCTAAATTAACAAAACACACATAAGCACCAAAGAAACCAACCAACCTTGAGGTACGGTGATGCTACAGGCTAGCTACATTTTGTGGTGGATCTGCCCAGTTCAGCAGGAGTGCAGGACGCTGAGAACTCTCTGAGGCCTAATTTAGTAACTTCGTTCTCTCCAGGATCCTGGACTTTTTCCAGGGTAGATAATCCATGAGGATGTCATTTTAGTTATCGTCTTAGTTCTTGGTGGGAGGTTTTCCATCCCTGATTTTTTTTGCTCCCCCTTGCTTTCAAAAGATGTCTGAATGTGGTGACGTGGATAATTCTGTCATCCACCAATCTAGACGACCAGCTTTCATAGCAGTTTAGCCTTCAATTCATGCCAAAAATGACCGGGCAACAAAGAAGTAACCAAAAGGAAATTAACGGCCACCGATATGTATTTCCCTTTCTTGTTTCTTCTCTAGTCTAGCCAGGAAACATGGTGTTGTTATGTTTGTTTAAGAAATGTGAAGGGAAAGTATCAGAAAGCAGCGGGATATGAAACAAAGTAAACACTGTCTTTATCTACTCACTCTATCCATGAAAGAATCAATTTCTAGAATCCGTGTCAGTCAAATTTTTTAAACTTTCACTAACTTTATAAAAAAGAGTAATAACATCTATGATATAAAATAGACATATTATGAAAATATACTCTATGGTATATTTAATGATACCAATTTGATATTATCAATCTTAATAGTTTTTCTAGAAATTCGGTCAAAGTTTAAAAAGTTTGACTTAAGACAACTTTAGAAATCTATTTATTCGTGGATAGAGGAGTAGTTCACGAAAACACTCGTCAGGCCCTCTCTCAGAGCATCTCCAAGAGAAATGGTAAAAATGAATTGCTAAATCTATGATTTAGCTAACCTTTAAAATACAAAACTATGTAAAAATGTAGAAAACTCCACCAGCCTTTCTACTTAAGCAAAGCTAGATGGCTAGCAGCACATGCAAGCTATATTTACCATGCACGATTCTAGAAATAACCAGCTTACTATCTAGCAGCACATACAAGCTATATTTACCATGCACGATTCTAGGAATAACCAGCTTGCTATTTTACAAAACGAGATAGCACATCTGTTGGAGTTTACTTTTTTGTTCTAGAAGTCTAAATATAACATACAAAACAAAGATAGCATATCTCTTGGAGATGCTCTCATATGCTCATAGCCATTGCCTATCGCCACCTGAAAGCAACTGCACGAACTCTGCGGCAATCAACATGAGCCATGGCACTCACGGTGGAAGATGCACGACTTCCCGGCAACGACGGGAATGATAAGTGACTACTACAAACATAAGAGTCGTTTTATTCTGCACTACCGGCAAAAAAAATAGTGAGCCACGTCACCTTTATGAATTACAAGATATGATGAGTACCAATTGGAACGGGGACTTTTCTCTCCCCTATAAACAGGAAAACGTGATCAATACAAAAACTGAGAAACAAATGGTGCATTTTCTCGATAGATAAAAAAACAACTTTTTCAATGGATTTACATATATGACAGGCAAAATTTAGTTCATGGTAGAACAGCATAACTAGCTGCTTCTATCTCAACTCTACTTTCAATTTATCTTTCACAGCTTCCCTGACATTCAACTGCAATTGAATCGCACAGATGATCAGATTCAGTATCAAGATAACATAAAAGAAAAATCACTCCATGAGAATTGTTGCATGTACCTGAAGATTATTAATCTCCTCGTCTGTGAGGGAACGTTCCATTGACCTATAGGCTATTCTGTAGCAATGACTTGTCATGCCTTTCTTGTTGGTGAAATTGTCAATAAGTTTTACCTGCAAACAAAAAAAATTAATCTCAAAATACTCTGAAGAGTTTTAAATTCCATTATATGACCAAACTACAAATTGTAGATTGGATGCACAGATTAGGTTCCTCATATTAACCAAATGGATACTGGTGTTTGAAGGTAATGAGATCAAAACCCCTTATCATGCCTGAAAAGGAGTTACATGCATGTATGTGGGCACCGGAAGGAGTTAGCTAATCATTTAATCGAACTATAAATAACCCAAGGAAAGATGAATCATTACCAGCAGGAGTACAGGACGCTGGCAATAAGCTTGTGTATATCAGAAGCTATACTTTCACCTAATTTGAGGCTTTCTTACTAATAAATAGCCATGGATCTAAAATTGTCCATTTAATCCTTATCGCTTATGCTATTTTTTGAATTCAGTTATTATACAAAATGACAACAGGAAAGCTGAGCTGAAGGATCTTATAAACTTGAAATGACTAAGCTAAGCCAATATGCATCAAATACACTGTTGTTGTACCTCCTCAACAAGATCGCCAGCAATTCCTCTGACAACCTCACATAAGTTGTTCTCTGTAAATGCATCATTGATCCAGAAACTCATATCCTTGTAACAAGGAGGAAACTAAACAAACAAATAAACTGCCAGTCAGCATAATTGACACCAAGATAAAGATTATTTTCTCAAAAAATAAAATGTAGATTAAACAAGAAACAGAAACGTAGAGACTATACCTTTGAAAATGGCTTGAACTTGGCACCAAGCTTGCCTTCTGAGAACTGGGTAGCATGAATGAATATCTTAGAAACTAATGTTGCTGAGAATAAATACAAACCAAGACAAACATGGCATCACTTGTTAATACTATGTTAGATCAACATATAACTTTTGTACAGTTACACAGATTAGATCCTGTGGTACATATTAATATATGGGAATGGGCTGACCCGGCCATATGGCCTGAAGGCCAATTTTAGGGACATGAGTCGACCCATTTCACCTAAAGATTGTGGCCTTATTGGCCCAATGGGTACTATGGGTCAACCCAAATATATTTGAGCATGAGCACTATCAAAACTTCTAGAGAATGGCCTTATTGCTATAATGGGACATGAGTACTATGAACACTTCTAGAGAAGATAAGATATAAGATTGAAAAGTATCATGATGACACATTAAGGTTATTAGCAATGCATCAAAATAAATAAGTTTGCAAATGAACCATGATTTTAATTTATCTATTTTCATTTCCAAAATATTATATTCTTTGATGTACTTCCAAGCATAGATGTACTTACGAGTTATGACCAATTGTGCTTAACTGCTTATGCGAAAAAAATGAACAAATTAAAAAAAAAGATTGGTATGTGACGAGTGGGTTGACCCATATTACCCATTGGATTAATAGGTTCCGGCCCTGTCACCCCATTTTAGACTTTAAAAGCCAGCCCCTATGATCCATTGGCCTTACTTTCGTGGTCGGGTCAACTACCCAATGGGTCAACCCAACCATTCCCATCCGAATTAATGTAATAAGCCAATGAGGACAATCAAATAAAGTTAGTATTTTAAATCTTTAAGTGTTGCCAAAACCAAAGTTTATCTGTTGTAATTTTTAACTACATCAGGAAACAAATGATTCCTAAACATTAATCAATTGTTACTAGCACTGAAAATTAATGTCAGGGATATTTCATTTAACTTGACAAATCAAGCTCTTAATCCTTATCTTTTTTAAAAAATAACCCTCAAAATATTTGAAATAAAAAAAGGGGAGTGAGTTTTGCAGAAAGTAAATATGATTGAGCATATGTTGTAGCCTTCTCGAACATGGTAAGCAGGTCACTATAAGCTAACACAAAATTGAACTACCCAAGTAGTTCGATAGCCAAATTGCAGTAGCAGTACCTGGGACGTGAACCGTTTATCATTCGACCAGAAGAGTCGAATATCTGGAATGTCAAAAAGGACCATTGCAAGGCGCTCCAATCCCAATCCAAAGGCCCATGCCACATGGTCTCTCCTGCCATTTCTTTTCAAAATTTCCTGCTCAGTGACTCCACACCCCAAAACCTCCAACCAATCATCCTTAAAAGACCAGAAACTTATTCAGGCTCATTCATGCCAATGTGACTTGTGCAATATGTTTTTCTTGGGCTTTTGACTATCAAAAAAAGGAAGTTGAATACATCTAACATACCTGAAAATATATTTCGAGCTCGAAGGATGGGTTGGTAAATGGGAAGTAAGTGTCAACCCATCGCATCTCTACAACACCTGCAGATGACATTTTTCTATAGTTTAGATGAAACAGGGATCTATTTTGTCATCCCCTCAAATAACAAAGAACAAGGTATAAGTGATTTACCAAATAGATGTCTTGCCAAGCCTTCCAGCGTTTTCTTGAGTTCTGCAGCTGCATATGCTGTCCCATCCATGCCAGAACCTGACCATTCATCAGGAGAGAAGACACGGAACCCTTCCATCTGCATGTGTTAAAGATTATCAAAACAAACCACCTCGAGAAACATTTAAGTGAATATGGAAAAATAAAGTTACCTGATGGAAGACAGGATAGTGAGTTGAATCAATGGAATCCCTACGGTAAACATCTCCAGTTACAAGAAAGTGTGTATGACCATCCCTTAGCAGCTCAGCTTGATGAGCACTGGTATGACACCTTAAGACTGTTTGACCATCAACATAATACGTGTCATTGTAACTCCGACTTACATGGTCAGAAGGGACCAAGACATCATCAAAATTCTGCAGCAAAGAACATTCATAGATCAGCCAGAGGCCAAAAACTACCACATACAGTTTTCCTTGAAGGTGCACGAATCTGAAGAACAAACACACAGCACATCCATATGCCAATTCACTAATATCATGGAAGAAGCCACAAGAGGGAAGGAATGAGCAATCAAAGTATTCAGCTATACCAAAATATGCATTGTGTGCTTTCACCCTTATCCACCTAGCATTGTGTGCTGACTAGCTATTGGTACCTTGTTAATGGTATACTACTACTGCAGTTGATCATTACCAGAAGCAGAATAGCACTACATGTTATATTTGTACCTCATACCTGCTTGACAGAAACAAGGGGGCAAAGGTCATCAAACTTGTCAAATTGTCCAGTGAAGTTCTTGTCAAAATAATCATAAATTGTGTTCTTCAGAATCCCAAGGGGATGGTTATCCCTCCTGTGCAGCTGCAGCCTGATCTTCCAGAAGATAGTGTCTGGCACGTTGTTTGTCGGGTCATCCTCCTTCACAACATCTATCAAGGACATCCAAAATGAACCAATTCATGAAAATCAGAAGATACTGATTGCACAAAATGGCTGGTACATTTCAAGTCAATTTGCATTAATTTGACTGGAGTATAAACACATATGGTACTGTAGAAACATTTTGGTCTGAAAGTGCACCACTAAAATGCAATGCAGTGAATGTCAGAGCAATTCCACCGCGAAATCTACTGAAGAACGCAATTAAGCAGGCAGTGATTCAGGAATTTGAACTACCGATTCATAGCACACCAACATATTAGTCACTATGATCTCTCCAGTGCATCATGAATTAATGGAATCTCCCAAAACACTACTAGTAGTAGCCCAAGCATAGCGCATTTGAACTCTCAAAGTCCTATCTCAGGAAAAGTGGAAGCAATTCAACCAAAGAAAACCTGCTCTAAACCCCGGTCATCCTACCAAGATCCCGCCTTTACATTACATCAACAAAGCTTGGGCCCCGAGGGTCCCCACTCACCCTCGCGCGCGATCTTGACGCCGCCGACCTCAACGGCGGAGGCCGC
The DNA here is from genome assembly GCA_009763385.1 of Coix lacryma-jobi var. lacryma-jobi. Classification (NCBI taxonomy): domain Eukaryota; kingdom Viridiplantae; phylum Streptophyta; class Magnoliopsida; order Poales; family Poaceae; genus Coix; species Coix lacryma-jobi. Next base: position 27,405,126 of record CM019827.1, on the reverse strand, counting down.
CACTCGGAGCCCTCTCGCCCCGGCCGACGCCAGCGCGACGGAGAAGAAGCGAGAGAGGAGGAGGCCGTGAGAACGGGAAGAAGGGGAGTAGATGGGGCGGGTGGTGAAGGAGGGGATGGCGGCGGCGGGGGGCGCCATGGGAAGCGTGGCCATGGCGCGAACACGCGCGCGGAGGAGCCAGCAGCGAGCGGTTCGGATAAGCGGGCGCATGTCTGCGGCGCGGCGGGTTCTTGTGGGCTGCAGAGGAAGAGTGAAAGCGAAAGGGAGAGAAGACGACGACCAAGTGTAACCCAGAAGAGGCTTTTCCCTAGGCTCTGTTTTTTTTTTTTTTACAAGAACCACATATATTATATTAAGCATTGGAGTACAAGCTGTTGGGTAAGAACAACCCAATTACACGAGAGGCAACACGAAGTGCCAAGATAGAAGAATCTACTTTTAGAGATTCTCGCCCAAGAGAAGGAATCGAACTTGACAATTTAAAAAAGATTTCTGCACGCGATTGACCCAAAAGAGGCGATGAGTCCATAACGTGCCCCAAAAGGAACACGGCGATCTCACCAGTTATTGGTAGCACGGACCATCGAAGGCTTCGCAAGCACAGAAGCTGCCGAGGTTGAAGACTGAGCCGTAGATACAGAAGATGCAACACCGGACTCAGATGGAAACTTTTGGATGAAGAGCGATGCAGATGGATCATCGAAGCATGAAATATGGATTCTACTCTTGCAGGGGAAAGAAGTCTCGAAAAAGTAGCGAAGTCGAAGCGTAGGAGCTGTTCTTGTCTGCATATCTTGTACCCGTTAGCCCGCTTTCTGTGCCCGTACCCGTTACTGTACCCATTAACCCATTTGGAAGCTTGAGCCCCGCAAGTGACCTGTGACGGAACGACCCTAATCCCATGGCCCACGTGTCCCTGTCAACCTCTGACAGCCGAACCCATGTTCCATGTGATTAAGACCTGTTCGCCACCGGGCTACATCAGTGCCCAATGTCCGCAGGATCATCTCACAATTCGGTTACAGCATTGCATACTTTTACAAATAACATCGGAACAAAGAGCGGAAGACTTAAATAACAATAGTTTTACAAAGCAGAGTTCCAAATAGAAACTAAGGTGCAGTTATTACAAACCAAGTTCTGATAATAGAAATAGACATAGGCAACATAGTGGAGAACAACAAAGATACTTATAATCACCCAGCCCGAGGGTGTACAACTATTCTTCGGCCTCATCGGCCTCTTCCTGGACGATGGTCACGCAGCAAGGTGCAAGACACATCGAGGACTCTGTCATACCTGCAGCATGGGTAACAAACCCTGAGTACTGGGCACTCAACAAGACTTACCCGACTAAGAAAAAGGGAGAAGACTCAGGAATGAGAGGCTTAGGGTAGTCAAGGTAAGGTTTAAGCAAGATCAAGTATTTTGCAGAAAAGCATTTTTGTAAACCTTATTTTATTTTGGAAAGATTCAGTATTCCTCAATTCTTCATCGTTCATGATTCATTTTACATTTCACAACATTCCTAGTTGAGAACCACTCTCCGTTGACAGTCAGTGACCAAGTCTCCATAACCGAGGAGCAACGTTAATCCGGATAAATAATACTCAGCTGAGGATCCCTATCCACACTGCATATGTAGCACCCAAGCTTGCATATGCCAACTCGTCTACCACGATTCCTCCAAGATTGGGACCGGTCCTACGCCACCCGGAAGTACAGTACACCACTCCTATCCAGGTACGACGACCACGTGGGTACATGCTACTTCCGCCATCTCTCCACTCCCAGTGCGCGGTTGTCGGTCCAATAAAGGATTCCTCGGAGCCAGAGCTTTCCGAAGTATGTGAATAGTTACAAGTCTTGACCAGCAGGCCCCCATACGGATGGTCCCTAAAGTTTTTCCGTCAGCAACAAGCACCTCGGGACTCTAACCCAAGAGTACAGGTCCTGTCGGTTTTTCAACCCTGTCCCGGTCGGTGTCAACTGTTGAGTCCCGGACTACAACATGACGGCACCGTACGCGCGGACAACCTCTTCTCGACTATGACCACATGCTAGCTAGACAAGCAGTCATCGAACGAGAAGTAAAGCCAAATTCCCATAAAGATTCTTTCAGTGATCATACTTTTGAAATTGACATTTTTATTGCAAAGTCTAATTCAATAAGCATTGCTAAGCATTTTTCAAATACTTTTGAAAAGCAGGTATCGGGTGTATCAGTGGTCAAGGTGGATAGTGCATCAATTAGGATAGCACACAACTCCTATAAACCTAATGCAATAATTTAACTCAAAAGCATTTAAGGAAAACATTTTATAAATCCAAGGAAAGGGGTTTAAATGCACCGGGGCTTGCCTTGAAGAGCAAAGAGGGCAGGCTCGAGGGTGACAGGGCAGTTGTCGGAGCTCGGGGTAGCCTCAGGGACAGGTTCGTCAGCGGCTGCCTCGATCTTGACGCCTTCTTCGGTGACTATACGAATGCAATGATGCATGCTCATGAGTATGCTAGCATGAACAATGCAACACAGGGCATACAACAAGAACCTTAATCACCTTTTCTGTTTTTCTTAATTATTTAAAAAGGTCATTTTATGCAGTTGCTCCAAAAATTACCAAATTAATCACATAAGTTCATTATGGTGTAGATAGATGGCAAAACAAATTTCATAATTTTTGGAGGTCATTAAGGTGCTCAAATAAAATCAGACATTAATTAACAAAAGACACTATTTAACAATTAAAGATAAATGCTCAAAAATCAACTTGTTCCAAAAGACTTCAAAATTTTACCAGAGACTAAACATGGCATAGGAAGCTCACAAAAATTTATCTCATGATTTTTGGAGTTATAAATGATTTTCTAAAAATCCAGAACCATCCATTTATTAATTAAAAGAGGGATTTTACATTTTCAAATTCTTCCAGAAAAGTCAAGTTTCATATTTTTATAAAATACTACATGGTATAAAGACTCAACTGTAAAATTTTCAGAATTTTTAGAGCAATACAGAAAATCATACAAAAAGATGAAATAACAAGACTATTCATATTTTTGAAAAGGAAAGGAGCACTGAGCTCGAGTCGGAGCGGGCTCGACGTCGAGGCTCGGCTGAGAAAACGGAGGCTGGGCTCACCGAGAGTCAGAGGCAAGGCTCGGCGAGGCGGATGGATAAGAGGGCTCGACGGCGAGGCCTCGGCGGGTTCTCTTGCGGCTAGCCTCTCGAGGGTGGCCTCGGCTCACTCGAGGCTTGAGGCTCGGTGGTAGTTGCGATTCGCCCGAGGCTGAGGCTAGTCTCGGCTGCTTCGAGGGGCGGGGTTCGAGGATGTGCTCGAGGGTGTGGCTCGGGAACGTGCTCGAGGGTAGTGCGATTCGCCCGAGGCTTGGGGCTCGATACGGTCGAGGGTGCGGGTCGAGGAAGGAGACGACCGCGGCGGAACTCCGGCGATCCGGCGATCCTGTACACCAGGCACGGCCACCAGTAGCCGGTTAGGAGCGCAAGAAGGCAAGGAAAGAAGATCAGAGGTCAGAGGGAGGAGAGGTGGAGCGACGGCGACGAATTCCGTCGACCCGAAACGGTCGGCTTCTCACCGGCGCTGAGGAAGACAGGCTTGCACTCGGCGGTGGGAGGCGGCAGCGGTGGAATTGAGGAGCTGGGAAGCTGCACGGGCTCAAGGCGGAGCTGCTGGGCTAGTTGGTTGATCGGCGGAGACTCTGGAGTGTGCTGGCCACGGTGGTGGGGTGAGTGCGGAGCTCCGGCCGGCCGGCGGGCCTTTTATAGGCGCGACCAGGGGCAGATAGAGAGCGCGCGGGGGTGGATAAGAATGCCCGTGGCGCGTGCTATCGATCTCATGATGAAGAAGGGATGGAAATCAGTTTGGGACCCGGGCGTCATGCTTGCCGGCGACGGCCACGCGGCGGCGACGTCGGGGAGCAGTGGGGGACGGGGGCGGAGGTCAGCGCTTGCGCGTGCGGGGGCAGAATGATGGCGCGGTCACAGGCGACAAGTCGGGGGCGGGCGTGCGGCTGCCAGGCGCGTGGCGCACGCAGCTCCGGCGAGCGGCCATGGCCGGGCCCCCCTCCCTGCTCTGCTCTGACCCTAGGTAGGAGATGAACAGGGCTAGGTCTAGGTGTTGACTTTCTGAATTTTGCAAATTACTCCCAAAACTTGAACTGCACGGGAAAAACTCAGAATACCAAAGTTGTGCAGAAAAAGGAGATCTACAACTTTGTCAAAAAAAATATTTTCAAATTCCAAACAGTTCTTGACTTATTTTCGAAATCAGAAAAGGGGACACTTTTAAGATTTGAATAATTTCAAAATTACTTTTGATTTTATATAGAAACTTGAAAATTTGTAAACACCAAAGTTGTTCCTCTTGACAAGATCTACAACTTTGATTTTTGGACCAAGTCCAAATTTTGAATAGTTTTTAAATTATTAAAAGAGGGGTAAAAGTCAGGGTTTGGAATTTGGGATTTTTCAAAGGGATTTGAAATCTGTTTTAGATTTTGATTTTTGAACAACACAACAAAGCTTCAAGACATCAAATTGAACAAGAAAAAAAATCAAGGCTAGGCACAGAGGTGAAATTACCATTTTTGCCCTTATAGGAAGATTTGGGCTTTAGGGTTTTTGAAAAGAGATTGCTACACAAGTACTAAGCAAACATAAATGCAAGGCAAGAATGATTAATGACTAATGATGATGACATGTCAGGTTAATTACATCTTAAACACCAGAGGTGTTACAGCCTTCCCCCCTAAAAGAAATCTCGCCCCGAGATTCTACGTCTTAAGAAGGACAAGGGTAAAACCTTACATCTACAGAGTATCGAGAAAGTCGGGATAGCTCTTTGCTAAGAAGTCTTCGGATTCCCAAGTGGCTTCTTCTTCAGAGTGTTGGTTCCACTGGATCTTGTACCATCTCGTGGTAGTCCTCCGGGTAACACGGTCCTTGTAATCCAACACACGAACTGGATATTCAGAGTATGACAGATCGGGTTCTAATTCAACACCTTCAACTTCCACCACGTGTTCGGGTACTCGGAGACACTTCTTGAGTTGGGAGACGTGAAACACATTATGAACTACCGAAAGATGATCGGGCAACCTTAGCTTATAAGCTACCTTGCCACAACATTCCAGAATTTCAAAGGGACCAATATAGCGAGGTGCTAACTTCCCTTTAACTCCAAAACGAGTGACTCCCTTGGTGGGTGAGACTTTCAGGTACACATAATCTCCGATTTGAAACTTCAGAGGTCGATGTCTTTTGTCGGCATAGCTCTTCTGTCGAGATTGCACAATTCTCATATTCTCTTGTATTTGCTTGACTTTTTCTTCCATATCTTTCACTAGGTCAACTTCAAAGAATTCTCTTTCTCCAGGTTCAGACCAACTGAGAGGTGTACGACAACGGCGACCGTACAGTGCTTCAAAGGGTGCCATTTTGATGCTCTCTTGGTAACTGTTATTATATGAGAATTCTGCCAAGGGCAAACAGTTATCCCAAGTATCTGCGAAGGTGAGCACACATGCTCTCAACATATCCTCTAACACTTGGTTGACTCGCTCAGTTTGTCCATCTGTTTGTGGATGATATGCTGTACTATGCAAGAGCTTGGTTCCAAGTGAGGTATGGAACGCTTTCCAAAATTTTGCGACAAACTGGGTACCACGATTAGAGACAATGGTCTTGGGTATGCCATGGAGTTTCACTATGTGGTTCTTGTACAAAGTGGCATATGTGGGGACGGTGTAGCTGGTTTTGACTGGCAGGAAATGAGCTTGCTTAGTGAGGCGATCCACGATCACCCAGATGGAATCAAAACCTTTTGGTGTCTTTGGTAGTCCATTGATAAAATCCATACTGATATCGTCCCATTTCCAAGCAGGTACAGGTAAAGGTTGCAATTCTCCTCCGGGCCTCATGTGCACGGCTTTGACTTTCTAGCAAGTATCACACTGAGCGACATACCGGGCGATCTCAATCTTCATCTTTGTCCACCAGAACCTTTGCTTCAAGTCCTGGTACATCTTGTTGCTGCCGGGGTGGATGGAGAATCTAGTCAAGTGTGCTTCATCAAGGATTAACTTTCTTAACTCAGGCACTTTAGGAACTACTAACCGATTCTTAAACCATACTACTCCTGTATCATCAATCCTGAAACAATCAGCCTTTCCGGATTGGACCTTTTCGATGATGTGCTTGTTTCCAGGGTTATCTTTCTGTGCAGCGATGATCTGCTCCTTGATAGGGGTTCTATTCTGATATTATTCAGAGTTCCTTGTGGAATCATTTCAATATTCAACCTTTCCAGCTCATAACACAAAGAAGAATCATAGGGTTTCATCATCAGACAGTTGCAATATGACTTGCGACTGAGCACATCGGCAACCACATTCGCCTTACCCGGATGGTAATGCACTTCAAGATCATAGTCCTTAATTAACTCAAGCCATCTTCTCTGTCTCATATTCAGCTCTTCTTGAGTGAAGATATACTTCAGGCTTGTGTGATTAGTGTACACATTACAGGTACTGCCCAACAGATAATGACGCCAGATCTTTAAGGCATGCACTACTGCTGCTAACTCGAGATCATGAGTTGGATAATTCTCTTCATGTCACTTAAGCTGTCGGGAGGCATATGCGATCACTCGACCTTCTTGCATCAAAACACAGCCCAAACCAGTACCAGATGCATCACAGTAGACATCAAAGGGCTTCTCGATGTTCGGCTGGGCTAGCACTGGTGATGTAGTTAACAGTTTCTTCAGAGTTTGAAAGGCTTGCTCACAGGCTGGTGACCAGACAAACTTCACAGAATTCTTTACTAACTCAGTGATAGGCTTGGCGATTCTTGAGAAATCTGGAATGAATCGACGATAATATCCTGTCATTCCCATAAAGCTGCGGACTTGATGAACAGTGGTAGGTGGCTTCCAATCCAGAATGTCTGCCACTTTACCAGGGTCAACTGACACACCTTCAGCGGATAGGACATGACCAAGAAACTGTATCTGATCTAACCAGAACTCACATTTACTGAACTTGGCATACAGCTGATGTTCTCTGAGACGGGATAGAACGATACGAAGATGCTCGGCGTGATCTTCAGGGGTTTTTGAGTAGACAAGGATGTCGTCAATGAACACGACCACGAATTTATCAAGCTCTGGCATGAACACAGAGTTCATGAGGTACATGAAATGAGCAGGGGCATTGGTCAAACCGAAGGACATGACCAAGTACTCATATAGGCCGTATCTGGTGGTGAAAGCTGTTTTAGGAATATCTTCAGGACGAATCTTTATTTGGTGGTAGCCAGATCTGAGATCGATCTTGGAGAATACCTTGGCTCCAGCTAACTGGTCAAAGAGAAGATCAATACGAGGCAAGGGATATTTATTTTTGATGGTGACCTCATTGAGTGGGCGATAATCAATACACATTCTGAGAGTCTTGTCTTTCTTCTTTACAAAGATTGCAGGACAGCCCCAAGGAGACGAGCTTGGGCGAATGAAACCCTTGTCCAACATATCTTGTAATTGGATTTTTAGCTCTGCCAACTCTCTGGGAGGCATTCGATAAGCTCTGCGGGATATAGGAGCAGTCCCGGGCTTTAGCTCTATGGCAAACTCGACATCACGGTCAGGAGGCAGACCAGGCAAATCCTTCGGAAAAACATCAGGGAATTCACAGACCACGGGGATGTCGCTGGTTTCCAGAACATAGGTGGTATTTATTTGAGTGGCTGCTGGTTTTCGAGGCATTGGAAGTTGGAGAAGGAGTTTGGAGGTGCTGTTAGGAATGTCCACTCTCACAACTCTATTCAGGATGTCGATCATGGCTTTATACTGGCACATCCAATTCATGCCTAAAATGACATCTTTCTCCTGATCACGTAGCACTATCATGGTGGTAGGAAATACATGTTCCCCCAACATTACTGGTATACTGCGAACCACTTCCTTAGTACTTATACGCCCTCCAGGCGAAAATATGCAGAAACTTTCTTTTAAATCCTCAATTGATATCTCATGCTTGATGACAAAAGTACGACTGATGAAGGAATGCGATGCACCAGAATCAAACAACACGACTGCAGGATGATTGGCAACAGGAAACCTACCGATCATGACGGGCTCTCCTTCTGGGATGTCGCCGACAGTGGTGTAGTAGACTTGCCCGTGCTTCTTGACAACTTTGCCTTTCTGAACATGCCGCTGCTGGACACGGTGCTGCTGCTGCTGCTGAGATCCTCCAGGATTCTTCTGAGTATTCTGGGCATACCTCTTGGGCTTTGGGCACTCACGAGACCAGTGACCAAGCTGGCCGCAGTTGTAGCAGGGATGGTTGTAGGCTGTTTGTGGAGTGGTGATACGAACACCTGGGGCGTTCGGCTGTGTGGCACTCTGCTGGTTGGCATTATGGGTGGTGGCCGCGGTACGGACGACCACTTGCTGGTTGGGGTAAGGTAGGCGATTTTGGTGGTGACTGGGGTGGTATATGATCCTCTGGCGCTTGTGACCGCCAGAGAAACTGCTGGATCCTGCTTTCTTCTTCTTCTTTTCCTCTTGATACTGACGGTTGCTTTCTTCATATGCAACAGCACGATCAACGGCATCATGATACGAACCGGTCAGGTTATTGGACAGACTTCTGTGGATCTTAGGATGCAGACCTCTAAGGAAACAATCCCTCTTCTTTTCATCTGTGTTGACATACTCTGAGGCATACTGGCTAAGATGGTTGAACTGACCCACAAACTGCATCACTGTGGAGTCCTTCTGCTGCAGTGCCAGAAACTGATCAAGCTTCATCTTCATTAATCCCGAAGGGATGTGATGTGCACGGAAAGCGGTGTGGAACTCTTCTCAGGTCAACTGATGACCTTCTGGCTGGGCAGCCAACAGGTTGGCGTACCAAGCGCTTGCTGGACCACGAAGCTGCTGGGAAGCGAACCAGGGCTTCTGGATGTCGGTACAGCGGAGAAGACTGAACTTTTGCTCCATAGTGCGGAGCCAATCATCAGCTTCCAGGGGTTCATCTGCCTTGGTGAAAACTGGTGGACGGGTCTCGGTGAAATCCACATATGTGGTCTCGTTGTTGATGTTATGGCGACCACGGTGACCATTGTTCTGCTGCCCCTGATTTTGAGCCATCAGGTTAGCAGCGGCTGCCAAGGCTGCAATGGCATCTGCTAGCGTAGCAGGAACAGGTGGAGGGTTTGGAAGGTTGGCATCATCAGAACCTCCAGCTCCAGTGCGAGTGTTCACAGGCATCTGTTACGCAACTTGGAACTTAGCATTCATAGATAGGGTTCTGAAATCAACAGACTGATAGCTTCTTCTGATACAAAGACTGATAGATTGATAAAGATGACTGACAGATAGCGACTGACTCATAAGGAGAAAAGGTACGAAAAGAAAGATATAGACTGACTTAACAAAAGACAGACTAACGCTCCCAAACCTAGACTAAGGTTTTAGGTAAGCAGGTGGTACAGACACACGGGATCTCCATCTCCTAAAGACAGGTCTAGTCCTCATCGATGATGATCATTTCTTCGTCGTCGTCTTCTTCGAGGATGAGCTCAGGCTCTTCCTCCTCGTCCTCGTCTTCAGCGTGGACGTCCTCAGCAGGTTCAATTTCTTCGTCCATGTCTGGCTCTTGTTCCACATCGGGTTCTTCCACTACTCCGTCCTCAGGGTCTTCCATAACCGGGGGTACCAAGGGGTGGAGTTGATCGTACAGCTGATGTACTTCCTCATGAAGCATATCATTGAACTGTTCGGCGATCGTACAGCTGATGTACAGCTGAGGAAGACAGGCTTGCACTCGGCGGTGGGAGGCGATAGCGGTGGAATTGAGGAGCTGGGAAGCTGCACGGGCTCAAGGCGGAGCTGCTGGGCTAGTTGGTTGATCGGCGGAGACTCTGGAGTGTGCTGGCCACGGTGGTGGGGTGAGTGCGGAGCTCCGGCCGGCCGGCGGGCCTTTTATAGGCGCGGCCAGGGGCAGATAGAGAGCGCGCGGGGGTGGATAAGAATGCCCGTGGCGCGTGCTATCGATCTCATGATGAAGAAGGGACAGAAATCAGTTTGGGACCCGGGCGTCGTGCTTGCCGGCGACGGCCACGCGGCGGCGACGTCGGGGAGCAGTGGGGGACGGGGGCGGAGGTCAGCGCTTGCGCGTGCGGGGGCAGAATGATGGCGCGGTCACAGGCGACAAGTCGGGGGTGGGCGTGCGGCTGCCAGGCGCGTGGCGCACGCAGCTCCGGCGAGCGGCCATGGCCGGGCCCCCCTCCCTGCTCTGCTCTGACCCTAGGTAGGAGATGAACAAGGCTAGGTCTAGGTGTTGACTTTCTGAATTTTGCAAATTACTCCCAAAACTTGAACTGCACGGGAAAAACTCAGAATACCAAAGTTGTGCAGAAAAAGAAGATCTACAACTTTGTTAAAAAGAATATTTTCAAATTCTAAACAGTTCTTGACTTATTTTCGAAATCAGAAAAGGGGACACTTTTAAGATTTGAATAATTTCAAAATTACTTTTGATTTTATATAAAAACTTGAAAATTTGTAAACACCAAAGTTGTTCCTCTTGACAAGATCTACAACTTTGATTTTTGGACTAAGTCCAAATTTTGAATAGTTTTTAAATTATTAAAAGAGGGGTAAAAGCCAGGGTTTGGAATTTGGGATTTTTCAAAGGGATTTGAAATCTGTTTTAGATTTTGATTTTTGAACAACACAACAAAGCTTCAAGACATCAAATTGAACAAGAAAAAAAAATCAAGGCTAGGCACAGAGGTGAAATTACCATTTTTGCCCTTATAGGAAGATTTGGGCTTTAGGGTTTTTGAAAAGAGATTGCTACACAAGTACTAAGCAAACATAAATGCAAGGCAAGAATGATTAATGACTAATGATGATGACATGTCAGGTAAATTACATCTTAAACACCAGAGGTGTTACATGACCAGAGGAGAGGATCTGGTACCCGTTAATCCGTTTGGAAGCTTGAGACCCGCGGGGCTCCGGTTGCCGCTCATGGCCGCAGAAAGGTTGGGGTCGTCGGCGGGCATTGGAGGGTTGGCGAGGACGCGGTGAGGACAGCAGCGCCCACCAGCGCGGCGGCCGCCAGTAGCGCGAAGAGCGTGCCCACCAGAGCGACGACCCGCGCATGATCCTGTTGCCCCCGCCACCGCGCTCGTTTCGGTACCGCTCGGCGAGGTAGGCGATCTCGGTGGGCAAGACGCGGTAGATCTGGTCCTTCTGCTCCTGCAACACGAACGTGGCATGCGCAGGCGCGTGCACGGACGCCTGGAGCAGCGAGCCGAACGCGGTGGAGACCGCCGCCCAGCCTGGCCACGCAGACGAGCGGGTCGGCTAGCGCGGCGGTGTCGGCGTCGTCGTCGTTGGGGAGGAGCAGGTGGTAGGGGCCAAACGGAAGGCAGTTCGGCAGGATCTCCGTGAGCGCCGCGGTGACTTCGGCCGGGTCCAGGCCCGGGAAGGCGTTGGGCGCGACAGCGGCGGCGGCGCTCGGGAGGCGCTGCCCCATGCGATGGAGGAGGAGGCTGATGACGTAGTTGAAGTCGTCGGAGACAGCGCCGTCGGGGAGGTCCCGGACGCGGTAGCTGGCGAGTCCTGTGTGGGAGGCCACTAGCTCGGAGCGCCAGGGCCAGCAGGTCGGACGTCGCGGCGAGGGCGCCCGCGGGGCAGCGGAGCACACCCGAATCATCGGAGACGGAGAGGTAAGCACCTTCGAGGCCGGCGACGACAGGGACGACACGGACGGCCGCCATTATTGGTGAAAGAAACAAAGAAAAAACGGAAAAAGAAAGGAGAGAGAGGAGGAGGGGGCCGGCTCGCCTGCCCATACCGCCGGCGAAGACGCCGGGGAGAGGGGCAGGGGGCCGGCGGGGACGGAGGAGGGAGAAGTGTGACGGAACCGCCCAATAATGTGGCCCACTTGCACACGTCATCGTCATAGGGAGCCCAATGACTGTGCAAATGAAACACGTTACTGGAAAGACCCGTCGGGTGTCCCCGAGAGGACCCCGAATTACTCACGAGCCACAGGACCATCATCATGAAGGTTGGAATAATTACAACATTACAACAGTTGATACAAAATACCATCGGAGTGCGGAAGCAAGATAGATAAACTTTACAAATTATGAAGATGTTACTTTTTACATAAAAATAACTGGTATTGCGGAAGTAGAGTAGTATGACAGAACCACACTTAGGCGGAGTACCTAAGTTGGAGAAGAGGAACAACCAGATCACGTCAAGCCCACTGACATGATCATGATCAACACCACCTAATAGAAACCTGCAACAGGGGATTAACAAACCCTGAGTACGGGGGTACTCAACAAGACTTACCCGACTAAAGAAAAAGGGAGAAGACTCAGGAATGAGAGGCTTAGGGTAGTCAAGGTAAGGCTTAAGTATTTTGCAGAAAAAGCATTTTGTAAACCTTGTTTTATTTTGGAAAGATTCAAGCATTTCTCAATTCTTCATTTGTCCATGATTCATTTTACATTTCAGAACATACCTAGTTGAGAACCACTCTCCGTTGACAGTCAGTGACCAAGTCTCCATAACCGAGGAGCAACGTTAATCCGGATAAATAATACTCAGCTGAGGATCCCTATCCACACTGCATATGTAGCACCCAAGCTTGCATATGCCAACTCGTCTACCACGATTCCTCCAAGATTGGGCCCGGTCCTACGCCACCCGGAAGTACAGTACACCACTCCTATCCAGGTACGACGACCACGTGGGTACATGCTACTTCCGCCATCTCTCCACTCCCAGTGCGCGGTTGTCGGTCCAATAAAGGATTCCTCGGAGCCAGAGCTTTCCGTAGTATGTGAATAGTTGCAAGTCTTGGCCAGCAGGCCCCCATACGGATGGTCCCTACATTTTTCCGCCAGCGACAAGCACCTCGGGACTCTAACCCAAGAGTACAGGTCCTGTCGGTTTTTTCAACCCTGTCCCGGTCGGTGTCAACTGTTGAGTCCCGGACTACAACATGACGGCACCGTACGCTCGGACAACCCCTTCTCGACAATGACCACATGCTAGCTAGGCAAGCAGTCATCGAACGGGAAGTATAACCAAATCCCTTGATATGATTCATCTCAGTGATCACACTTTTGAAATTGGCATTTTTATTGCAAATCTATTGTATAGCATCACTAAGCATTTTGCAAATAGTTTTAAAGCAGGGCTGGTGGATCTTCTGGTGGAGGTAAATAATGCAGGTAATAGGTCATCACACAACTCCTATAACCTAATGCAGTAGTTTAACTCAAAAGCATTTAAGGAAAACATTTTATAAATCCAAGGAAGAGTTAAATGCACCGGAGCTTGCCTTGAAGAGCAAAGACAGCTGGCTCAGGGTTGGAGGTGTAGAGGTCGAAGCTCGGGGTTACTTCGGGAGCAGGTTCATCGGCGGCGGCCTCGACTTTGACTTCTCCTTCGGTGACTATACGAATGCAATGATGCATGCACATGAGTATGCTAGCTTTGAACAATGCAACACAGGGCAACAATATGAAGCCTAATCACTTTTTCTATTTTCTTAATTATTTAAAAAGGTCATTTAAAGTAGTTGCTCCAAAAATTACCAAATTAATCACATAAGTTTGTTATGGTGTAGATAGATGGCAAAACAAATTTCATAATTTTTGGAGGTCATTAAGGTGCTCAAATAAAATCAGACATTAATTAACAAAAGGCACTATTTATAATTAAAATAAATGCTCAAAAATCAACTTGTTCCAAAAGACTGCAAAATTTCACCAGAGACTAAACATGGCATAGGAAGCTCACAAAAATTTATCTCATGATTTTTGGAGTTATAAATGATTTTATAAAAATCCAAAACCATCTATTTATTAATTAAAAGAGGGATTTTACATTTTCAAATTCTTGCAGAAAAGTCAAGTTTCATATTTTTCTAAAATACTACACAGTGCAAGGAGCATACCAAAATTTTATCCGGATTTAAGGAACAACAGATTAATTCACACAAAAAGAGAAAAACAGAACACTATTCACACTTTTTCAAATGGGAAAAAGAAAAAAGCACTGTGCTCCTTCCTCGCAGGGGCTCGGGCGAATCGCGGCGAGGCGGACAGCAGGGCTCGGGCGAGGCGGAAACAATCGGCCGTCCGAGGCCTGGCCGGGAGGCTCGGGCGAGACGGAAAACGATCGTTTCGTCCGAGGTCTGGCCGGGAGGCTCGGGCGAAGCGGAGGGTGCATGCTTGCTCGAGGCTAGGCTCGGCGAAGCTGAGGGTGCGTGAGTCCGCTCGAGGCTAGGCTCGGGCGAAGCGGTGAGGGTGTGTGAGTCTGCTCCGAGGTTGGGCTCGGCGAAGTGGCGAGGGTACGTGTCTGCTCGAGGCCTGGCTCGAGCGAGTGCTTGCTCGAGGCCTGGCTCGGGCGAAGCGGAGTGGAAGCAGAGACCGGGGGCTTCGAGTGCTTACCACGGGTCGAAAGCAGGGCTCGGCGGGACGGAACAAGGGTCGAAGGAGGGAGCTCGACGTGGCGGTATTTCGGCGGAGCTCTCTCGGCGGCGAGCGGCGTGCCGGCGACCCTGTACACCAGACACGGTCACCAGGAGCGGGTTAAGAGCGCACCAAGATGAGGAAGATGAAGCAGGGGTCGGGGAGGAAAGATCACGGCCAGGGAGAGAGTATTTCTCAATCCCGTGCTCACCGGTATTTCGCCAGAGTTTGGGAAGAACTGCCTGCGCCGGGTAAAGGAAGGACGGAGGGGTGAAATTGAGAAGGGGAAAAGCTTCGCGAGGACACGGCGGAGCTTCTGAGCTAGGTGGTGGAGCGGCGGAGGCTCTGGACTGGCCTGGCCACGGTGGCGGAGGGGATGAGGAGCTCTGCCGGCCGGCTGTCCCTTTTATAGCCGTGCGCGGGGACGGATGAGCGTCGCGTGCAGGCGGATAAGCTTGGCCGAAGCGTGCGCAATCGATTGCACGCTGGCGGAAGGACGGGCGTGCGCGCAGGGACCGGGTGTGCGTCCGCCGGCGACGGCCACGCGGCGGCGTCGTGCTGGGAGCAGTGGGGGACGGGAGAGAGAGTCAGCGCTCGCGTGCGGGTGCAGAATGAGCACGGGGTCAGCGGCGGCAGACTGGTGGCAGGCGAGGAGCGGCCAGGCGTGCGGCACGCGCAGCGCCGGCGGCTCGGCCACGGCCGGGGCCCCCCGTAGCTCTAGGTTGAAGATGAACAGGGCTAGGTCTAGGGTTTGATTTTAGAACTGATTTCTGTATTTTGCAAAGTACTCCCAAAATTTGAACTGACCAACAAAAACTCAAAACATCAAAGTTGTGCAGAAAAAGGAGATCTACAACTTTGTCAATAAGAACATTTTAAAAATCCAAATAGCTTTTGAATCACATTTGAAGTTTGAAAAGGGGACACTTTTGGGATTTTAGTAAATTAAAAATTACTTTTAATTTTATATTGAAAGTTGAAAATCTGTAAACATGAAAGTTGTTCCTTTTGTCAAAACCTATAACTTTGCTATTATACACTTTTTCTGAAACTCATTAGTTTTTGAAATAATTTTGAAAACTAAAAAGGGGACAAAAACTGGAGTTTGAAAGAATTTGAAATTACTTCAAACTTTGTACAGAAACTTGAAAATTTGTAAGTACCAAAGTTGTTTCTCTTGGCCAGATCTTCAACTTTGCTTTTTGGACCAACTACAATTTTTGAATTACAAAAAGAGGGATAAAATCCAGGGTTTGGAATTCAGGGTTTTTCAAAAGGAATTTGAAATCTGATTTTTGAACACAACAAAACTTCAAGACATCAAATTGAACAAGAATTACACAAAGCTAGGCACAGAGGTGAAATTACCATTTTGCCCTTAAAGGAAGATTTGGGCATTTAGGGTTTTCGAAAAAGAGATCACTACACAAGTCGCCCCAGAAAAGGTAAAAGCAAAACAAGTATTAGGCAAACATAAATGCATGGCAAGAATGATTAATGACTAAAGATGGTGACATGTCAGGTTAATTACATATTAAATACCAGAGGTGTTACAGCCTTCCCCCCCTAAAAGAAATCTCGTCCCGAGATTTAAGAAGTGCTTAAAGGCTGGGGTTGAGTAATAGAAAAGGAAAGGTGTCACACTTGTTTACTCGCAAGGAGTTCATAAGGCAACTGGGTTGGGGTTGGGATTACAACCGGGATCAGAACACGGTGGCAAGTAGCAAGGTAGAAGATATCTGGGTGGAGCAAAAAAAAATTATCAAGAATCCAGAGAGAGCGTACATTAGTTGTGGGCTATAATGGATCATAACTGTAGACCTCGATACCTGCGCGCACCCAGTGGAAACTAATGTGATCCGGACACACGAGATTCCTGGGTTCCGACGCGGCATCGTGGTCACTAATCATGGCACCACAATAGAGCACAACTTCTATATCTCTCATCTTAATAAGAAGGAATTTATAACCAAAAGCAAGGGTTGGTTATAACTACAAGGAAAGTGGCTTTGAACTCCCTTTCGGGCATTCAGAAATGAAAGCACTTTCATAGTGGACTAGAAGGAATTATGACTATAGGCCTGGATATTAGCGAGCACCTGGCCGTAACGCTCTATGGTGGCCATCCATAGGCGACTTCAGGTTCCCACGCTTTTATCCGGTCCATAGATCAGGGTCCTTTCAAAGAACACAATTTCAATAACTTTCAACCACCATTCGTCGTTTTCACGACACCAAGCAACCAGCACGTGCCAATTCAAGGCATGACACGCGCTTTCCAGAAGAACCAAGGACTTTACCATGATTCTGACTTTATGTGGTAGAGTGTATGAAAGATATCCAAAAATTCCCAAGGATTAGGAACTTATGGAATGAAAGTAGCAAGAGCAACAGAATCTAGGGACGATCAACTATCGGGGATCATAGCTGCTTTTAGAATTTAGAGAAGAAGGACATTTTATTATTATGCATGATATGATGTATGCTCGTCCTATACGACCTCTCATAGACAGGAGATCTCTGTCTCCACCTGTTAGTTAGGCATAGGGCTATACTTTATACTTTAGCTTCACGGACTTGGTACAGGTGTTGAATAGCCGTTCTGTCTTGGTTTGACCGGGAGATTGATTCTCCATTAGCCTTCAATAGAAGAGTTGGAAACTTCTCAACATCTTCCGTTGGAGCCACTGGTTTAGTCTTCACGAAGTCTTCCAGCAAGAAAGAAACTCAGGGAAGGATCATTTTTAATTTGTTACTTTCGAAAACTTTTAGATTAAGAAACCATTTTGAAGTTTTTCAAGAGTAATGTTGCAACCAGTCTTTCCTTGATGACAATCCTGCTCCGATACCATTCTGTGACGGAACCGCCCAATAATGTGGCCCACTTGCACACGTCATCGTCATAGGGAGCCCAATGACTGTGCAAATGAAACACGTTACTGGAAAGATCCGTCGGGTGTCCCCGAGAGGACCCCGAATTACTCACGAGCCACAGGACCATCATCATGAAGGTTGGAATAATTACAACATTACAACAGTTGATACAAAATACCATCGGAGTGCGGAAGCAAGATAGATAAACTTTACAAATTATGAAGATGTTACTTTTTACATAAAAATAACTGGTATTGCGGAAGTAGAGTAGTATGACAGAACCACACTTAGGCGGAGTACCTAAGTTGGAGAAGAGGAACAACCAGATCACGTCAAGCCCACTGACATGATCATGATCAACACCACCTAATAGAAACCTGCAACAGGGGATTAACAAACCCTGAGTACGGGGGTACTCAACAAGACTTACCCGACTAAAGAAAAAGGGAGAAGACTCAGGAATGAGAGGCTTAGGGTAGTCAAGGTAAGGCTTAAGTATTTTGCAGAAAAAGCATTTTGTAAACCTTGTTTTATTTTGGAAAGATTCAAGCATTTCTCAATTCTTCATTTGTCCATGATTCATTTTACATTTCAGAACATACCTAGTTGAGAACCACTCTCCGTTGACAGTCAGTGACCAAGTCTCCATAACCGAGGAGCAACGTTGTCGGGGGAACGCCAAAGGGGTACCCCCAATCAATGCAAAACGAATAAGGGACTCGCCCGAGCCCTCCAAGCCAGGCCTCGGGCGAACGGTCGTTCTCCGTCTCGCCCGAGCCCTCCAAGCCAGGCCTCGGGCGGGCGCTCGTCTTCCGTCTCGCCCGAGCCCTCCGCGTCAGGCCTCGGGCGAACGTCTGTTCTCCGCCTCGCCCGAGCCCTCCAAGCCAGGCCTCGGGCGAACGTCCGTTCTCCGCCTCGCCCGAGCCCTCCAAGCCAAGCCTCGGGCGAACGTCCGTTCTCCGTCTCGCCCGAGCCCTCCGCGCCAGGCCTCGGGCGAACGCTCGTCTTCCGTCTCGCCCGAGCCCTCCAAGCCAGGCCTCGGGCGAGCGCTCCTCTACACCTCGAGACCCCACGCGGGGACCTCGAGCCCCTCTGGCACAGCGGCTTATCCCTCGAGAGGCTCTATGCCCCCCTCGAGCGGTGCAGACGTAGGATGCCAGCCCCATACCGCGCATTTAATACATCCACCTACTCAGTCACGTCCTCTGCACCCCGACGTGTACCACAGTAACCAGGGGGAAGTCAAGTCTCGTTTTTACCACAAGCATGGGCAAAAAGGCACCAGCACAGCACTGTTCGACCATACCTTGCACTGTGGCACGTCCCGGTCACATCATCGAGACCCGGATTTCCGCTGTACGACCAGGCTCCCCGGAACTCGCCCATACCTGCGGGGACTCGAGCCCCCCGCAGGCGCCGCCTCGAGGCCGGCTCCGCGCCCCTTGTTGGAACGCACTTGCCCCTCCTCCGCACTTGTGCAGGGGAAAGAGCGAAGGCGGCCAAGTGTCGGATGCAGTAGCGAAGGTAAGACGGAAGTGGAAGGTGCTCAAATTCCCCAGTGGTCGTCCCTTACACTGTTCATCCCCTTGGTATTTATAGGGAATGCCAAGGGGCACGGGCCAAATTACAAAAGGGTACAGGAAAGATTCCTCGCCTCCGCGCAGGGAGGAAGGGCAAAAGCGTAAATACACAGCTGAAGTGGAAACCCTAATCGGCCACACTCCAGCGCGCCGCCACCTGGCCCTTGTTCACCTTCGGGGAGAGGTGCGGCGGTCTTGACCTTCGGCCGCGCTCGCCCTTGGGCCCACGCCCCTCCGCCATCTGCCGGACCTCCGGCTTTACTTGCCTCCGGGGGAGAAAAACGAAGGTTTAACCTTCGGCCGTGCTCGCCGGACCTTCGGCTTCACTTGCCTCTGGGGCAGCGCACACTTGCCGCCTGCCTGGACCTTCGCTCCAAGCGAAGGTGGTGTCGTGAGTCAGCAAAGGTTTCCTGCAGTGCGACCGTCGCCTTAGACCTGCACGGAAGTACAACAAAGCGACGAGGGTTGACCCCGCATCCGGGGGTCAGGGTAACGGTCTCCAATAGGAGAGGGACCTCGCAAGGACACCAGGCGTTGCGCGAGGGCTAATTTCGAGCACCAGTTCGAGCGGCGCTTCTGCCGAGGGTCCTTTCCCCCAACAGTAGCCCCTCGTTGTCTTGGATCTAAAAAACCGTGTTTAGGCCCAAGCAGCGCCTTTTAATGGGGACAAAAACGGGGCCCTCGGCAGCGACGCCCGCGGCTGCTTTGGGCTGGGCCGTTGTGGTGTTGTTTTATACTATTGAAGCCTGTTTCGTTTTTTGCGCCGCGTTTTTTGGTTGTCGTGCCGACTTCGTCGGGTGAGGGGCTCGTCTCCCGGCCTATAAATAGAAAGAGTGAGTGGGGAATTTTGATTGTGCCTTCTGCTGGTATAGCCATCCTGCTGTTGCAATTTGCTTGTAGCGAAGGTTTGTTTTAGCTTGTCTGCGAGGGTTGAGACAGGCGTTCGTTGTTCGGTAGCGTTAGCAGCTGAAGAGATGGCTAGGTTGAAGCAAACTGCTCGCGCTGTTTCTCCCACAGCCGCGGATGAGGGGATTACCTTCGAGTTTGGTCTTAGCCGGGTTTGCGCAAGTGAGATTGCATCTTATGTGCGGTGGGGCTGGGTTGAGGAAGGCAAGGCGAGGGCCAGCAGTGGGGAGACCGTGCCGAAGCCGGACGCAGATGAAGTTGTGGTGTTTGAAGAGTTCTTTTCGGCTGGCCTTCGCTTCCCAGCTGACGCCTTCGTAACTTCGGTCCTGCGGAGGTTCAACCTGCGGTTTCATCAGCTTACGCCTTCTTGCTTCACAAAGATGTCGGTCTACGTCTGGGCCTGCAGGTCTCAGGGGGTTGTCCCTCATGTCGAGGGTTTTGTTCGCACTCATCGCGTTCATATGCAGCCTCGCAAGATTACGGACAGCGAGGGCAAGACCAGCCTTGGACAATTCGCGGTGTACACTTTTTGCCATCGCGCCGGCGCGGAGCTGCCGGTGCAAGCGCAGAAGAACAAGTGGACCAGCGGGTGGCAGGAGTTCTGGTTCTATTACAAACTCAGTGACAGCTCCGAGCTTTGCGGCGAGCTTCCAGTGCTTGGAGATGTAGGCGCCGAAGCTAAGATGAGCATCGAGGCCCATGCTGCTGTTGATTGCCTGAGGGTCGTTGCGCGTTCTCAGTGTGCGCGTGATTTAGTGGAGGAATATTGCTGTGCCAAGATTTGGCCTCTTGGCCGGAGGCGGACTTGGTTCACTGTGGAGAATGACCCAAGGTACGAAGGTAGGGGCTTGAAGAAACCTAGTTTGGATCTGGAGAAGGTTTGGGAAAAAACTCTTAAGAAATTTCCGAGGCGCGAGGACGGGAACGAAGCTGTTTTCAAACGAGTTCAGCAGTGGACGGACGAGCTCGTGGGGAAGCTTTCCCCACTGGAAGTGAAGGCTATCCATAGCTTGGTGGGCGGCGAAGGTCGAGTGAACAGAATGTTTGACATTCTTGGTATTCGGTACGCCGACTGGCCCACTCCTTCGAGCGACGACGCGCCGAAGAAGAGGAAGCGTAAGGCTTCGGGAGGAAAAGAGATCGTCTCTCGGCCGAAGAGAGGCCGTGGTCGAGGCCGTGGCGGAGCTGGTGGCCGAGCGAAGGTGCTTGCGATGAAGGTCGCTGCTGGCTCTGTTGTTGCAGGCACTTCTTCCTTGGCCGTAGCTCCGAGCGGCCGGGGTGCCGGTTCAGTCGGGGGACGCGTGCCTCGCGTTGGAGGGATCGGTGCTTTAGTCCAGACTTCGGGCGACGAGGATGAATCTGATGATGATGAGGTGGAGGAGAAGGACGCAAAGGAGGGGGAGACGGACGAGGGTTCGTCTGATGAAGGCAGCGAGGGTTCTATTGAAGGGCATGACACGGATGAGGAGGTGTCTATTGGAGGCAGAGCCTCGCCGAGTGTTGGTGCGATGGTTACCCAGGGCGCAGTTGAGATTGCACAAGATATTGAGCCAGGTAGCCCTCGACGAGGTGCAGTTCCCAGCTTCGCGGGCTCGCACCTTTGGGTGGAGGGGTTTGAGTTCGATGGGGAACTTGACTCTGCGCGATCCCGGGGAAAAAGGCCGTTTGGCGAGGCTAGCCGGTCGAGCCTCCCGGAATATGCTAAGAAGCTTGGGATTTCTGATCCGGCGACTGCACTGTTCACCAGTCCGGACCTTCGGGATTGCCACTTGCAGTGTAGCCCGGAGGAAAGGCGTTTCCTAGGCCGGATCTTCGGCCGCATTTGTGTGCCGGAGGCGGAGGTTCTTCTTGCAGATCAAGCGGTTGGCGACACCTTTGATGACGTTGACGTCAAGTTGGCGGAGCTGATGCTCTTGAACCGCTCAGCGAGGCGGAAGGTTAGCTCCGACATGGAGTTTATGAGGAACCATATTACTGAACTTGAGAAAGAGAATAGCAAACTGGCGCGGAGCCTAGAGAACAAAGAAAATGAAATGAGGATTGCTTCGGAGAAGGCCGCGAAGGCTCGAGAGGAGGCGGTTGAGCTGGCGAAGCGTAATGCTGATCTGATTGCCGCGGGAAAAGAGAAAGACAAGGCTTTGGCTGAGGCTGAGGGTCGGCTGGTTGATTTGAAGAAATCTTGGCGAACGAGCATGGAGAACGTCAAACGTAAACTTGATTGTTGTCTGACCGAGGCTGGGGGCTCAGCCGGAGAGCCATTGCCTGCAGCTGATGCAGAGGCCTTCGAGGGCTGGCTGGGCAACGAGCTAGATGTGTTTAGCTCGCTAGTTTCCAACGCAGCCGATTTTGGTGGCTACGCCGGGGCCTTGGCAATGGCGAGCACGCTTCGACTGGCGGATTGTGATCATCTTCGCAAGGTCAAAAGGCCGAGCCATGTCTTTCCGTCGGTTGAAGAGGTTCGTCAGATGAAGGTTGATGACGCAGAAGTTTGGAACTGTGCGATGCGTTTGCTTCGCAAGTTTTGGATCTCCGGAGGTGGCCGAGCTCTCGCCTTCGAAGAAGCTGCCGAGGCTACGCGCCAGGTTCGCATTTTTTTAAGTTTTTTGATTTTTGTTGCTTTTGTTTTAGAAGGGTTGTTTGTTGATTTTGGCGAGGTTTGTCTTTTGTTTTGCTTATAGGCTCGACGAGATGCAATGCCCTCGCCGCCTACGGAAGTTGCAGCGAGGGGTGACTCCGAAGCCGTCCCTGAGCCAAGCTGTGCGGGGGTTACCCTCGCCGAGATCGAGGCGTTGACCGGGGGCGTGCCGATCGTTGAAGGAGATGCTGCGCGGGCGACGGCGATGGAAGAGGAGACTACGACAAATGTCGAGGCTGCTGCGGAGGAATCCACGGCGGAGGAGGCGTCAGCTGGGACCTCGACTGTCGCCGCTGGCGAGGGTTTGGATATCAACCGAGGGGAAGCTGGGCAGGTGTGATGTCTGGGTTTGTTGGGGCGAGGGAGGCCTTTTTGTAGATACTGTGGTTGTTTGTAAAGACTTGACGAGGCTGAGACATCTCGTATTTTTGTGCAACATGCAGGTTCCTGACGGAACCGTGCTAGACGTATTAGACGTGACTCCGCTGATGTTGAACTACCAAGATGTTTTTATAACTGGTGAATCGTGGGCTCGCGCTAGGTTTAAATATCCTTCGCTTTCCTTTGAACGTTTTTGGTGGTCGAAGGTGCGGAGGTATGATTTAAAAAATAGTAGGTCGAGTCGATTTTGGCGCGAAACAGACTATACAGACCGCCAAGCCGATCGTTATTTGTTTGGATCTTCTTCGACCTCGCAAGCTGGCGGTGATGATGATATTGACGAGAACGCAGCTTTGGAATATTTGTTCGGGCAAAGGGAGCTTGAAGTTGGTTCGGATGGGGCGCTTGTGATCCCGAAGGAAGAACCTTCGGAAGTTAATGAGACGAGGCATAGGTACATGTATAGGGCGAGGGTTTTACCCGGGGAGCTGCCAATTGTTCCTGCAGCTCCTTTGTTATGGGGACCCCTGGTTCCAGTGGAGGGGGGGGGGGGTTGAGGTGGAGGCCGAGGGTTTCGATGATTTGGTGTTGATTGAGGGGAGCGGTGGTTCCTTGTGAAGATTTTTTATTTTGGGATATGTTCGTTGTTGTAACGTTATTTTGTAACGGTATGAGAAAAGCGTATGGGTTGTGTGCCATGTTTGCTGTGCTATTTTGACGTTTCTTATGTTGTTTTAACAGCGACGCCCTGCTTTATTTTTGGCGAGGCTCGCGCGCTTGCTCGTCTGGAATGCACCCGTCTGAGGCCTGGCTTGGAGGGCTTTGGCGAGACGGAGAATGTGGGCCCGCCCGAGGCCTGGCTTGGATGGCTCGGGCGAGACGGAGAATGTGGGCCCGCCCGAGGCCTGGCTTGGGGGGCTCGGGCGGGACGGAGAATGTGGGCCCGCCCGAGGCCTGGCTTGGAGGGCTCGGGCGAGACGGAGAATGTGGGCCCGCCCGAGGCCTAGCTTGGAGGGCTCGGGCGGGACGGAGAATGTGGGCCCGCCCGAGGCCTGGCCTGGAGGGCTCGGGCGAGACGGAGAATGTGGGCCCGCCCGAGGCCTGGCTTGGATGGCTCGGGCGAGACGGAGAATGTGGGCCCGCCCGAGGCCTGGCTTGGGGGGCTCGGGCGAGACGGAGAATGTGGGCCCGCCCGAGGCCTGGCTTGGAGGGCTCGGGCGAGACGGAGAATGTGGGCCCGCCCGAGGCCTGGCTTGGAGGGCTCGGGCGGGACGGAGAATGTGGGCCCGCCCGAGGCCTGGCCTGGAGGGCTCGGGCGAGACGGAGAATGTGGGCCCGCCCGAGGCCTGGCCTGGAGGGCTCGGGCGAGACGGAGAATGTGGGCCCGCCCGAGGCCTGGCTTGGAGGGCTCGGGCGGGACGGTTAATACGCGCCCGCCCGAGGCCTGGCTTGCTTGTGCGAGAATGCTCGACTTTTTGGACTTCGCGCCTTCCTTTATTTCTGGCGGAGGTGAAGTTTGCTTCTTTTGCGAGCCCCTGTTGTTTGTGCCAGGGTGCTCGACTTTCCTCCCCTTATCTTAGGCGGAGGTGAGTTTGCTTTTTGCGAGCCCCTGTCGTTTGTGCCAGGGTGCTCGACTTTCCTCCCCTTATCTTAGGCGGAGGTGAGTTTGCTTTTTTGCGAGCCCCTGTCGTTTGTGCCAGGGTGCTCGACTTTCCTCCCCTTATCTTAGGCGGAGGTGAGTTTGCTTTTTGCGAGCCCCTGTCATTTGTGCCAGGGTGCTCGACTTTCCTCCCCTTATCTTAGGCGGAGGTGAAGTTGCTTTTTGCGAGCCCCTGTCGTTTGTGCCAGGGTGCTCGACTTTCCTCCCCTTATCTTAGGCGGAGGTGAAGTTTGCTTTGAAAAGAAAAGGAATGTTTTTCGAAGCAATCTTAGCAGGTTTTCATCGAATGTAGCGCTCTTTGAAAGAGATCCGCTTTTTCGATGCTTGGGAGTAGAAGGTTGGAGATTTTGCTTTTTTGGGGGTTCTAGCCTGTATTAATGCTTTGGATACTGCCTCATTAAAAAACCTTACGCCCCTTCGTAAGGAAAAAGAGTGCAGCTCCTGTTTTTGTTAAGTACATGAGAGTAGATAACATAGAAAGTGACAAAGATTACATAACGCGAGGGCTCGCTAAGGCTCCGCTATGGGTAGAATTTGCGAAGGTCGTCGATGTTCCAGGTGTGTGGTAGGATATTACCTTCGCTGTCGGAGAGGTGGAAAGAGCTTGGGCGATTGCATTCTGCGATCAGGAACGGGCCTGTCCACTTAGGCTGGAACTTTCCTGCCATGCTGGCGTTTTGTTTACGGATGAGGACGAGGTCACCCTTCTGCAGGTTTTTGATTCTGACCTTTTTATCTCTCCATTTTTTGGTCTCTTCCTGATACTTGCGAAGGTTGTGAACTGCACTGCATCTTGCTTCTTCTAGCAAGTCTTTGTCAGTTAGCTTGGCTGGCTCATCACTTGCGAGGGTTGTTCTTGGTGAAACGTACTTTAGCTCCTCTGGTAGCACGACTTCTTCGCCGAACAAAAGTTTGAAGGGTGTGAATTTGGTTGCTCTGCATTCGGACGTATTGTGAGACCAGGTGACTGCAGTTAGCTCGTCTGCCCATTTGCCTTTGGGTCTGCCTTGCAATTTTTTGGATATGGATTGGAAGATTGTTGCGTTGGCTCTTTCGACTAGACCGTTGGACTGCGGGTGTCGGACTGAGGCGAAGCATAGAATTGTTCCGATTTGTGCACAGAACTCTTTGAAAACCTCGCTGTCAAACTGGGTGCCGTTGTCGACGGTTAGGTGTTGGGGGACTCCGAAGCGACAAACTATCTGCTGCCAGAAAAACCTTTTTACTGCGAGGGAGGTTATGGAGGACAGCGGTCTTGTTTCGGTCCATTTGGTGAAATATTCCACGGCTACCACCGCATAGCGAAGGTTCCCCGGAGCCGTCGGTAGTGGGCCCACGAGATCCATTGCCCACCTTTGTAGAGGCCAGGTTGGGCATATGAGGGTTGTGGGAGCCCCTGGGGTGTTTTGGTTTTTTGGTGTCAGTTGGCAACCTTCGCACTTTTTGACGATGGTTTCAGCGTCTCTCAGCGCAGTTGGCCAGTAGAAACCTTGCCGGAAAGCCTTTCCTACTAGTGCCCTCGGGCCATTGTGTGAACCACATATACCTTCGTGGATGAGTTTGAGAATGTCGTTACCTTCGGACTGTGACACGCACTTGAGCCAAGGTGAGGTTACCGAAGCTTTGAACAAGGTGTTATCCACAATCTTGTACCCTCGCACTCTTTGCTTTAGTCTGTTCTCTTCTTCTTTGGAGCTGGGTTCATGGAGTCCTTTGATGTAGGCCATGATAGGTGCTCTCCAATCCTCGCATTGAATTGTGTTGACCAGCTTGATGCTGATTTCGGAAGCTTCGAAGGCTGACCGAGTGGAAACCTCGTAGAACACGTCCGGAGGGAGCTGTAGCTGCTGCGCTGCTGCTTTGGCTAAGCAATCTGCTTCGCTGTTTTCAGTCCTCGATATTGCTTTTACTGTTATGCCGAGGAAGAAAGATTCTAACCTTCGTACATATTGAAAATACTTTTGAAGCTCTGGATCTTTTGCTTTGTAGTTCTTTTCAATGTGCCCCGCAATGACTTGAGAGTCTATGTTGATGAGTGCCCTTCGGACTGATAACGATCGCAACCTTGAAAGTGCCAGAATCACAGCCTCATATTCAGCGGAGTTGTTTGTGCACTTGAAGTCCAGCCTTCGTGCGTATCTCAGCTTCGACCCGGAAGGCGAGATTAGAATGGCCGAGGCACCGGCTCCAGTTGCGCCCCAGGCCCCGTCGACGTAAACGATCCAAAACTGGTCCTGCTGCAGCTCACCGGGCGAGGGTCAGGTGTCCATTCTGCTATGAAATCAGCCAGCACCTGCGATTTGATCGCTGTTCTGCCAACGAAGGTTACAGCATAACTATTAAGCTCGACTGCCCATTTTGCTATTCTTCCAACGGCTTCGTTGTTTTTGAAAATGTTCTCGAGAGGGTACGTCGAAGGTACATGTATCTCGTGCGCCTGGAAATAGTGCTTTAGCTTTCTTGATGCCATGACGACGGCGTATGCTATTTTCTCAAGCTCCGAATAATTTCTCTTTGGGCCTTCGAGGGTTTCTGAAACATAGTAGATTGGGGCTTGTCTAGTTTTGTTGTTTTCGCGGAGCTCCTTGATGAGGACTGCGCTTGCAGCGTGTGGCGAAGCTGCGACGTAGAGTAACAATAAGTCTCCCTTGCTTGGGCTGGTTAGGGCAGTCAAGCTGGTCAGATACTTTTTCAACTCCTCGAAGGCCTTTTGCTGCTGGGGGCCCCAGTTGAATGGAGCGTTGCTTCTGAGTGTTTCGAAAAATGGTAACCCTCGCTCTGCGGATCTTGAGATGAATCTGCTAAGTGCTGCCAAACGACCGGTCAGACGCTGAGCTGCTTTCTTGGTCGTCGGAGGTTCCATGTTCATGATGGCATCAATCTTCTCAGGGTTGGCTTCGATTCCTCTGGCTGAGACGATGCAACCTAGCAATTTACCTTCGCTTACCCCGAAAACACATTTTTCTGGGTTTAGTTTCAGTCCGGCGGACCGGAGGTTGCTGAATACCCTCGATAAGTCTGGTATGTGGTTCTCTTTTAGTTCACTTTGAACGACTAGGTCGTCGACATAGGCGGAGACAGCATGCTCATCCTTGAAAACTTCGGAGGTCATGCGAGCGAAGGTTGAGCCTGCATTTTTCAAACCTTCTGCCATCCTTCGGAAGCAAAAGGTGCCCGAGGGTGTGATAAAGCTTGTTTTTTCTTCGTCTTCTTCATTCATCCAGATTTGGTGATAGCTTGAGAAGCAATCAAGGAGGGATAGCATTTGGCAACCTGCCGCTCTGTCGACCAGGGTGCTTATGTTTGGGAGGGGGAAATCATCTTTCGGACAGGCTTTGTTCAAGCAAGTGAAATCGACGCACATTCGCCATTTTTTGTTCTTCTTTTGGACTAGGACCACATTTGAGAGCCAAGTTGGGTATTTGACTGGGCGAATGACGCCTGCGTCCAGAAGCCTTTTTACCTCAGCCTTCGCTGCCTCCTTTCTTTCTTCTGACATCTTGCGAAGCTTTTGTTTGATTGGGCGATAGCCTGTTTTGATGTTCAGGCTATGCTCGATCATTGATCTGTTGACTCCTTTTAGGTCTTCTGCGGACCAAGCGAAGGTGTCGGAATTTTCTCTGAGGAAGGTGACGAGGCTGCCTTCTGATTGAGGGCCTAGATTGGCTGAAATAAGCACCTTTCTTTCGGCATTACCCTCGAAGAGTTGGACTTGTTTGGTTTCGTCCTTTGGCGCCGCCTTCACTCTGTCATTGCGGACCTCGCCCTCGACGCTGATACCGGGGGTTTGAGGTTTGGACAAATTGTGTACATTACGTTGCCCCGGGGCTACGTTCCCTTCAGCTGTCCTTGCAATGTCCTGGTCCCCAAATACCGCGACCACACCCTTCGGAGCGGGAAGTTTCATGCATAGGTAGGCGGGATGGATGACCGCATTGAACGCGTTTGTGACCCCTCGGCCAAAAATGGCATTGTATGGGTAGAACATGTCGACGACATCAAATGTTATATGTTCCGTCCTGCAGTTGATTTGGTCGCCGAAGGTCACGGGCAGAGAAATTTTCCCGACGGCTCTCACTTGTTGACCACCGAAACCGTATAGGGGGTTGTCGGCCGGTTGCAGAAGATTTCTGTCAAGCTTCATGCTGTCGAAGGTTGAAGCGAACAAGATGTCAGCGGAGCTTCCTGTATCGACCAGTATTTTGGTGACAGTCCACCCAGCGAGGTTGGTTTCGATCACCATGGCATCTGTGTGAGGGTAATCTCTTAGCTTCATGTCACTGGAATCGAAGGTTATGGGGATGTGAGACCAACGACCGAATTTATGTGGTCCTTCGACGGCCACGTGGTGAACGCGTCTGGCATGTTCCTTCCTCTGCCGTTTGTTACCATGGTCTTCATTTGAACCTCTGGTGATAGCTAGAATCACACCGAAGGTCGATGTTGGATTGTTGATGGTCGTTTGGCTCGAGGCTTCGGCTTTCACAGGTTGTGGTGCTGGTAACGCGGGGATTGACGGTGGTGGTGGCAGAGCGCTGGTGGCTTGGTGGTTTGTTGGAATTTGGTTTTGGGGGGTAGCTGGGTATGTGACTATGTAAGGTGGGTTTTGGCGTTGTGGGGTGGTTGTTGGCTGATAATGGGTTTGGTTGTAGATTGGGTGGTGAGTGTAGGAGGGTTGTTGCGAAGGTAGGCCGTAGTTTATGGGGGTATAGTGGTATGTTGGATTTGGTGGGTGCAAGCTTGGTTTTCTTGTGTGGTTTATGGTTCGGGAGTCTGACGGAGCAGGTTTCCTGGATTCCTGGTATTCCTTTCCCTTGGCGAAGCATTCACATTGCTTTGTTGTGTGCCCCTTTCCCATTCCACAGAAGTGACAATACATTTTGGCAGGATCTCGCTGCTGGTACCGCTGGTTCGGCGGAGGTGGCAAAACCTGCGGGGCTTGGCTGTTCGGGTGTTGAGCGTCCCGTGTTTGATGTTCATAATTTGTTGCTTTGTTGATTGCCCCGACGTTGCTTTGCTCTTGGCGAAGGTTGCTTTCTCTCGGTTGAGGCCTCGGCTGTGGCCTCTGCTGAGACCTCCGAGCGTCGGACTTCGCTCTGAAATCCATATCAGCTCTACAGTATCTTTCCATTGTTTCATGCAACTCTTCGATTGAGTTTGCGGGTTTTCTGGCAAATTTTGAGGAGCATGGTCCTGGGTGCAGGCCACTGACTGCAGCGAGGATGACAGCCTCGTCAGATATCCCAGGGGTCCTTGCTCTGATTTGAATGAACCTTCGCCAGTAATCTTGGAGCGGCTCGCGTTCTTCTTGCTTGCAATTGAATAGCTTGATGGGGTTTGACGGGGCTGGAGTGATGCCCTTGAAATTTGTACACAGCTTGTCTCTGAGGGAGGCCCAGGAATCCACAGTTCCGGGGCGAAGGTTGCTGTACCATGTTTGTGCGATGTCTCGCAGAATGATGACGAAGGATTTTGCCATTGTTGATTCGTCACCGCCTGCTGCGGCAACCGCTGCTTCGTAGCTCATGATGAACTGGCGAGGGTTGGAAAATCCATCATAGCGGGGCAGGTTTTGTGGATTATAGCATGGTGGCCAGGGCTGGGTTTGGAGTATTTGGGAGAGTGGTGATTTGGATCGTACGGCATTTGGTGTTGCTGATGCCTTCGCTGAATGCGAAGGTTTTGTTCTCTCTCATCTGGGTAGAGTTGGCGGAAGTTTGGGTGTCTCACAGGGTATGGCTCTGGGTGTACTGGTGGTGGTGGGGGTGGTGGATGGTGACGAGGGTTATCTTGATTCGGCTCCTCATTCCCCTCTCGCAACGGGGGTATCTCCTCATTATCCCAGCCTTCGGCTTCGGCTTCTGCCGCAGCGAGGGCTTTCTCCATACGGCGAAGCTGCTCCCTGGCCTCGTCTGCCCTCTGTCTGATCGAGCGCAGTCGGTTATGTCTCTCAAGCTGTTCCAGGCGCCTCTTCTTCTCTTGCAGCTCAGCCTCGAGCCTTTCAAGGGCCTCGAGGCCCACCTCTTCTTCTTCTCCCTCTCCTTCTCCCGAAGTGTGCGGGTGTGGCTGCGTCGCCACTCGGGCCTGGGGGCCCAGGGATTGGGGTTCCGGGGTGACATTCTCTCCTCCCGAGGGCTGTGCAATTTCCTCAGCAGGCGGGACCACCGCCGCCGCCTCTCTAGCAACGCGCTGGTCCCTCGTCGAAAGTGCTCTCCTGTTTCCCGCCATTTCAGACTTCGGTCCCCACGGTCGGCGCCAAACTGTTGGAACGCACTTGCCCCTCCTCCGCACTTGTGCAGGGGAAAGAGCGAAGGCGGCCAAGTGTCGGATGCAGTAGCGAAGGTAAGACGGAAGTGGAAGGTGCTCAAATTCCCCAGTGGTCGTCCCTTACACTGTTCATCCCCTTGGTATTTATAGGGAATGCCAAGGGGCACGGGCCAAATTACAAAAGGGTACAGGAAAGATTCCTCGCCTTCGCGCAGGGAGGAAGGGCAAAAGCGTAAATACACAACTGAAGCGGAAACCCTAATCGGCCACACTCCAGCGCGCCGCCACCTGGCCCTTGTTCACCTTCGGGGAGAGGTGCGGCGGTCTTGACCTTCGGCCGCGCTCGCCCTTGGGCCCGCGCCCCTCCGCCATCTGCCGGACCTCCGGCTTTACTTGCCTCCGGGGGAGAAAAACGAAGGTTTAATCTTCGGCCGTGCTCGCCGGACCTTCGGCTTCGCTTGCCTCTGGGGCAGCGCACACTTGCCGCCTGCCTGGACCTTCGCTCCAAGCGAAGGTGGTGTCGTGAGTCAGCGAAGGTTTCCTGCAGTGCGACCATCGCCTTAGACCTGCACGGAAGTACAACAAAGCGACGAGGGTTGACCCCGCATCCGGGGGTCAGGGTAACGGTCTCCAATAGGAGAGGGACCTCGCAAGGACACCAGGCGTTGCGCGAGGGCTAATTTCGAGCACCAGTTCGAGCGGCGCTTCTGCCGAGGGACCTTTCCCCCAACACCCCTCGAGCCCTAACTACTTTCATGCTATTGGAGGACAGGTACCCCAAGACCCGGAGGGACCCCGCCGCGTCCTGTACGTTCGGGGATGGGTGCTGTACGGCTTCCATCTCGCCACGCCTCCGCGTCCGCGCCCGGGATGGAGGCCACGCCCCAAGGATGCCTCAACAGCAACGCCCACGTCGGCTACAATGTCTTCGACAAGACAGGGTTCCTACCCTACTTCGTATTGGGCACCGTACGCCCCGACACTTGTAAAACCCCTGTGTAACCCTGGCCTCCCCTTGCCCTATAAAAGGGGACGCCAGGGCCCTCATTCGGACGGTTACAAAACACGTCAGAGCGCCTTACACCCACACACTTAGGTCCGGACCCCGGTCCGCGCTCACTGAGCTTGTATTCGCCCCTGTACAAGCACTTAGGTGCAAGTAATACAAGAACATCCCTCCCCGCTGGACGTAGGGCCTTCTTTGCCCGAACCAGGATAAATCCTTGTGTCCTCTTGCATCACCATCCAGGAAGAGAAGCACGCGATCATATTACTCGTTGGTGTGATACCCCCGGGTACGAAACACCGACAGTTGGCGCGCCAGGTAAGGGCGTACGCGTGTCAAGCCGATTTCTCGTTGTTTCCTGGATGGCTGCTTCGACCCCTTCGTTCGCTGCCGGTGCCGTCATCTGGTTCGGGAGCCTCGAGTTCCTGGCCACAGGCAACAGCAACGAGCTGACTCTGCTCTCCACGGAGGGCCCGAGCGGAGGGCGTGTCACGCCACCCCGCGCGGGGGGCGTGGCGCGTCGCCCGCACCACCACACGTCGCCACATCACGAGCGGCGCCGTCGTCATCATCGTCGCCGGGCACAGGCAGTGCCCGCGGCAAACACCCGCGCCCCCGTAGCCGGTGCAGGGTCCCCGAGGGGAAACCAGCCCGGCGCGCGGCCGGAGACCTCCAGGGCGCGCCCGCGCCCGCCCAGCGACTTCGTGTTCATCGTGCGCACGGACCAGGAGCCAGGCCAGAGGCCTCCGAGCCGTGCACCGTCGACGCCACCTAGCCTCCTCCCGCACGAGGTGTACCGCGCTCGACGTCGGCAGTTCCCGTTCGGCCTCGACAGCTCCGCGGCAGCTCACGCCCGCCAGCTCAACGAGCGCAGTCGGGGCCGAGAGCCGGCGGAGCAGGAGGAACGCCCAGGCGTGTTACTGCAGGCCATCGCCAACCTGGAGATTGTCCACCCCGCGCGCGTAGACCGCGGCCCCTCACGAGCCGTCGGGCCATTTCGTCAAGCCACCTTCGGGGAATGGTACCGCGAGCTGCAGCCCCGGCGCGAGCCGAGGAGGCGCGGCATCGCCAGCTCCAACTCCGATGAGTACGACTACCATGACCCTGACCTCTGGGACTCTACCAGGGAGTGTTTCCAGCTCGAGGGGGTCGCGGACGAAGCCGAGGACGACGGCGACGACGACACCAGGCCGGCGCTCAACCTCGAGGGGCCCGGAGACGTGGCTGCGGCGGGCGGGTCGCGTGTTCAGGGGAGGAACGAACCCCCGGCACCGGCTGCTCCATCCCAGCACAGCGACGACCGAGCGGCGCAGCTCGCACAGCTGCGGGAGGCCATCGCCAAGGCTGAGGAGGACCGACAACGTCTGCTGCAGCTCGAGAAAACCTTAGCACAAGAACCGGCCCAGCCTCGAGGCGCCGGCGTTCGTGGCCGAGCTCGAGAGGTCCACCGGCAGATCCTTGAGGACGGGGCGCCAGCACGTCCCGAGGCGCGTTTCCCGCGAGCCGGGCAGAACGTGGTGGCGGCGGCGATGCTACTCCGTGATCTACCCGCCGTCTCCAACCCTGATGCCAGGCGCAAGCTTGGGGAAATGAAGAACCTCCTCGAGACAGCCGTCGTACAGCAGGCCGAGAGCTCGGCGTCACGACGGCGCGGAGCGGCCTTGGAAAAGCCGGCGGACACACCCCGCAACGAGCGCGAGGCATCCGTCCATCAGCCGAACGCCTCTCAGGCCAGGCCAGTCCGGGAGCGGATCGTCGACAACCGCCCACCTCGAGACCCCAATGACGCCCGCAACGACATCAACCGTCGGCGCAAGGACAAGGGGGCCTAGGAGCGCGGCTATAGCGCCCATCGAGGGGGGCGCTACGACAGTGACGAGGACCGACAAGTCCTCGAGCCCCCGGGCCCCAGAGTCTTCAGTCGGGCCATCCGCAGCTCGACCCTCCCCGACCGCTTCCGACCTCCGACCAACATCGTGAAGTATGACGGGGAGGTCGAGCCCAAGCTCTGGCTCTCAGACTTCCGCCTAGGCTGCCAACTGGGTGGAGCGAAGAACGACGACCGTGTGATCATACGCCAGCTCCCACTTTACCTTTCGGACACCGCCCGCCGGTGGCTCGAGGGGCTCCCGCCGGATCGGATCGACGGCTGGGCCGACCTAGTCAGGGTCTTCGACGGGAATTTCAAGGGGACTTGCGTGCGCCCAGGCAACCCCTGGGACCTACGGCGTTGCATGCAGGCGGCGAACGAGCCCCTCCCCGATTTTTCTCGACGGTTCTCGAAGCAGCGCCTCGAGCTCCCCCACGTGCTGACGAGGACGTCATCTCAGCGTTCCTCGCGGGCACAACATGCCAAGAGCTAGTTCATGAGCTAGGACGCTACCGTCCCAGGACGGTCGAGGACCTGATGGATCGTGTCACCAGCTTTGCCTCAGGCGACGAGGCAGTGGGGGCCTTCTTTGGTCGTTCCACGAACAAAGGTAAGGCGGTGACCGCGCCGGAGGGCTCGAGCAAGGGCGACGATGTCAAAAGCCGCGGCAACAACGGCAAAAAGAAGAAGGGCAAGGGGAAAGGTCAAAAAGCGAAGCGCGACGCCCACGACGACGATGATGAAGAAGTGCTCGCAGGCACCCTCGAGCATAAGAAGCCTCGAGGCCCCCCGGACGGGGCCGTCTTCGATAAAATGCTCGAGGAGCCCTGCACTTATCACCCAGGCCCCGTAAACCACAAGTTGAAAGACTGCCGACTGTTGAAGGGCTACTACTCCAAGCTCGGCGATAAGAGGGAAGACGCGCCCAACGACAAGGATAACAATCGGCGCGGCGGCAGGAACGCGGATGGCGACTTTCCCCCGGTGCGCGACTGCTACATGATCTACGGGGGGGCGACCGTCGGGCTCTCAGCTCGAGAAAGAAAGAAGGAGCGCCGGGAAATCTTTTCGCTTGGCCACGACGCCCCCCGGTATCTTGACTGGTCTGATGCGCCAATCACGTTCGACCGTGACGACCATCCGGACCGTGTCATAAACCCGGGGGCTTACCCCCTCGTCGTCGACCCCATCATCGTCGACGTACGGTTCTCCAAGGTGTTGATGGATGGGGGCTCGAGCCTCAACATCATATACCTCGAGACCCTCGACCTCCTGGGGATTTCAGAGGGTCAGCTCCGACCCAGCGTCGGGGGTTTCCACGGGGTCGTGCCAGGAAGGAAGGCCCACCCCCTCGGGCGCATCGACCTGCCGGTTTGCTTTGGCACGCCGGCTAACTTCCGCCAGGAGACGCTCACCTTCGAGGTGGTTGGATTCCAAGGGACCTACCACGCCATCATCGGGCGGCCAGGCTACGCCAAGTTCATGGCAGTTCCCAACTACACGTACTTGAAGCTCAAAATGCCGGGGCCAAAAGGGGTCATCACCGTCGACACGTCCTACGAGCACGCGTACCACTGCGACGTGGAGTGCGTCGAGCGAGGGGAGGCAAACGTCCAGCTCGACTCGCTCGAGGCCCTAGCCGCCCTGGCCACCGAGGAGGCCCCTGAAGCGAAGCGCCACGCTGGCACCTTCGAGCCGGCGGAGCACACGAAGCAGATACCCGTCGACCCGACCTCGACCGATGGCAAGACGTTGATCGTCAGTGCCAGCCTCGAGCCTAAATAGGAAGCAGTGCTCGTCGACTTTCTCCGCGCGAACATCGACATGTTTGCGTGGGGCCCCTCGGACATGCCGGGCATACCGAGGGAAGTCGCCGAGCACGCCTTGGAAATCCAGGCCGGGTCCAGACCGGTGAAGCAACGCCTGCGCCGCTTCGACGAGGAGAAGCGCAGGATCATCGGCGAGGAGGTGCACAAGCTTTTGGCGGCCGGGTTCATCAAGGAGGTATTTCACCCAGAGTGGCTAGCTAACCCTGTATTAGTTAGGAAAAAGAATGGAAAAATGCGGATGTGTGTAGACTACACTGGTCTGAATAAAGCATGTCCAAAAGTTCCATTTCCTTTACCTAGAATTGATCAGATTGTCGATTCCACTGCTGGGTGCGAAGTGCTTTCGTTCCTTGATGCGTATTCCGGCTACCACCAAATTAGGATGAGAAAATCTGACGAACTCGCAACCTCTTTTATCACGCCATTTGGTATGTATTGCTATGTTACGATGCCCTTCGGCCTGCGAAACGCCGGGGCAACGTACCAGCGATGTATGCAGCACATCTTTGGCGAGCACATAGGCAAGACCGTCGAGGCCTACGTCGATGACATCGTGGTTAAAACTAAAAAAGTCGGGAACCTCATCAGCGACCTCGAGACCACGTTCGAGTGCCTCCGGGCCAAGAATGTGAAGCTCAACCCCGAGAAGTGTGTCTTTGGTGTGCCTCGAGGCATGCTACTTGGCTACATCGTCTCACAACGGGGGATCGAGGCAAACCCTGAAAAAATCTCAGCAGTCACGAGGATGGGCCCGATTCATGACCTCAAGGGTGTGCAGAAAGTGACAGGCTGCCTAGCCGCTCTCAGCAGATTCATCTCGAGGCTGGGGGAAAAAGCACTACCCCTCTACCGCCTGCTAAAAAAGACGGAACACTTTGCGTGGACCGCCGAAGCCGAGGAGGCCTTAACCAAGTTGAAGGGGTTGCTGACTTCTGCACCAATTCTCGTGCCCCCGCGACCAGCCGAAGGTGGCGATTCCCCCGAGCCCCTCCTCCTCTATGTGGCCGCAACCACTCAGGTGGTCAGCGCGGTCATAGCCGTCGAGAGGCACGAGGAGGGTCATGCATTGCCAGTCCAACGACCGGTGTACTTCACCAGTGAGGTACTCTCCGAGGCCAAGGTCCAGTATCCACACATCCAAAAGCTGCTCTACGGCATCATCGTCACAAGGCGCAAGCTCCAACACTACTTCCTCGCTCATCCCGTAACGGTGGTGTCGTCCTTCCCCCTCGGAGAGATCATCAACAATCGGGAGGCCACGGGGCGCATCGCCAAGTGGTCCGCCGAACTAATGGGGGAGACCATCACCTATGCCCCGCGAAAGGCCATCAAGTCGCAAGCGTTGGCGGACTTCGTTGCTGAATGGACCGCCACTCAACTCCCGCCGGCGCAGATTCAAGCCGAGCTCTGGACCATGTACTTCGACGGATCCCTCATGAAGACGGGGGCAGGTGCGGGCCTGCTCTTCATCTCGCCCCTCGGAGTCCACATGCGCTACCTGCTACGCTTGCACTTCCCCGTCTCCAACAACGTCGCCGAATACGAAGCCCTCATCAACGGATTACGCATCGCCCTCGAGCTCGGGGTCCGACGCCTCGACGCTCGAGGGGACTCGCAGCTCGTCATCAACCAAGTTATGAAGGCTTCGAGCTGCATCGATCCCAAGATGGAGGCGTACTGCGGAGAAGTGCGCAAGCTAGAAGACAAGTTCTACGGCCTCGAGCTCAACCACATCGCTCGAAAGTACAACGAGGCCGCAGACGAGCTGGCTAAGCTGGCATCCTCGCGTGGCACGGTCCCACCAGACATCTTCTCGAAAGACGTTTTCGAGCCATCCATCAAGATCAGCCCAGAAGCTGACCCTTCGACGCCACCCCTCGAGCCGGGCACGGGGGCTCGGTCTTCGACGCCACCCCTCGAGCCGGGCACGGGGGCTCGGTCTTCGACACCGCACCTCGAGGATGAGGCCTTGACACCCACTGAGGCAATGCAGATCGACGCACTCGCCTCTCCTTCGACACGACCCCTCGACTGGCGGACGCTGTTCCTCGACTACTTAACGCAAGGCGTACTACCGGAAGACAAGACGGAGGCTCGACGCATAGCTCGAAGGGCCAAGACCTACGTCATCTACGACGACGAACGGGAGCTGTACCGTCGAAGCCCGTCAGGAATCCTTCAACGCTGCATCCCCCTTGAGGAGGGACGCAGGCTCCTCGACGACACGCACTCGGGGGCTTGCGGCCACCACGCAGCACCAAGGACCCTGGTCGGGAACGCCTTCCGTCAAGGCTTCTATTGGCCGACCGCCATTGGAGACGCCAAACGCTTGGTCCGGGCATGCCATGGGTGTCAATTCTACGCCAAACAGACGCACCAACCCGCACATGCCCTGCAGATGATCCCAATTACTTGGCCATTCGCCGTTTGGGGGCTCGACCTCGTAGGTCCCCTCAAAAGGACAAGTGGAGGGTACACACACGTGCTCGTGGCCATCGACAAGTTCACCAAGTGGATCGAGGCTAAGCCGATAGGAGATCCCACCTCCGAGAAGGTCGTCGAGTTCGTCGCCAGCATCATGTACCGGTTTGGAGTGCCTAACGTCATCATCACCGACAATGGCACCCAATTCACGGGCAAAAAGTTCACCAACTTTTGCGATGACAACAACATTCGCGTGACCTGGGCCTCGGTCACATACCCTCAATGCAACGGGCAGGTCGAGCGCGCCAACGGCATGATACTCCATGGGCTGAAGCCGAGGCTGTTCAAGACTCTTAAAAATTTCGGAAAGGGATGGGCCGCAGAGCTCCCCTCGGTGCTGTGGGGTCTCAGGACTACGCCGAGTCGAGCTACCGGGTTCACTCCGTTTTTCCTAACCTACGGCGCCGAGGCTGTCTTGCCTACGGACCTCGAATACGGCTCCCCTCGACTTCGAGCCTACAACGAGCAAACCAACAATGAAAGGCTCGCCAACGCCAAGGACCAGCTCGAGGAGGCCCGAGACATGGCACTCATCAACTCCGCGCGCTACCAGCAAACGCTTCGACGCTACCACGACAAGCACGTGCGTAGGAGAGACCTGGCGGTCGGGGACCTCGTACTTCGACGGCTGCAAGATAATCGAGGGCGCCACAAGCTCACTCCTCCGTGGGAGGGCCCATACACCGTAGCTAAGGTGCTCAAACCAGGAACGTACAAGCTTTACGACGATCAAGGCAGAATCCTGGCGAACGCGTGGAACATATCTCAGCTACGTCGCTTCTACCCTTAAGGGCCTCGAGGCCTTGTTCATTTTGTTGCTTTGTACAAACACGCCCAAAATGAATGAACAGACTCGTGCATTGTCTTTCATTTTGCTTAGCAACTTAAGGTAGCCTCGACCCTGCTTTGCTCAGGGTCAAGCCTCCCTCGGGGGCTGACGGGGGGGCCTCACCCCCCCCCCCCCAGACTCCGGAAAAAATGCGCGTTTTCTTTTCAAAAATTTTGACCCTCGTCTCGACTCGTGCCTCAAGTGAACTAGCGACGTCTAAATCCTAAAGTACCTCGAGCCTCCAAGGTCGGGGGGCGTCGACGTAGACGGCCACCTACGCCCCCGGGCTACGGTGCCCTACCTACGCCTCCCCTCGAGGGGCTCGCGACGTATCGAAGGAACACAGACTAAGTTAGCAGAAACTCGAGCTTGCGACAAAGAGAAGTGGTCAAACGCATTTGAAAGGAAAACAACCCCTTTAAACAAACAAGTCATATATACATACGGGTATCATCGGACCCTCATTCATGCCATAAATTCTTACAGGGGCCCCGACGCCCAAATTTGGCGCGCAGGCCCTAGTCTTTGTCGGTGCGGTACTCCTCCCCGAGGTCCTCCACGGCGGGCTCAACCTCGACGCCCGAGCTCGAAGGAGGAGGGCTCCCGACACCGCTGCTGGCATCAGGAGGCAGCACGTCCTCCTCGAAGATCTTGGCGAGCGATGTACCCGGCCTCTCCATCTTCTCCAAAATTTTGTCAACACGGCGGTTGTTCCACTCCTCGTCCTTCCCCTCGATCTCGATGAAGCCGTTGGCGACAACGTGGACCGGGAAGCGGAAACCAGAGCGAACGACCGCGAGCGTCTGCTTGACGCCATGATGGAGAGCTTGCCGGACACGGTCCCGCGCCGCTGCGTCGAAGAAGCACAAGGCGTCGACCAAGGCATCGCCTCGGGCCACCGCGCCTTCTGCCGCAGCTACTGGAGGAGCACCCCACATGGGGCCAAGCCGGTCGAGGGAGGTGCGAGCCCGCTCCGCCACCATCGTCTCGTCTTGGAGTTGGTCCAAGAGAGCCTGGTTCGTCCCGCGGAGCTCCTCGACCGTCTTCTCGACCCCTGCGCAACGAACAAGGAAGAGTGAGACTGCGGCGTAACAAAAAACTTCGAGACCCAAACAAGAACAAGGTGTAAGCCTCACCGTCGCAGTGTTGCCCCAGTGCGGCGAGGTCGCTGGTAAGGCCCTCAGCGCGCTGCTCGAGCCTGCGCTTCTCGGTCAGCATGAGGAGCCTCTCGGACCTAAGCTCCTCGATCAGCCTGCCCGCCTCCGCCAAGGCCAGATCCTTTCGGATCACCTCCTGCCGCGCCGCCCCCTCGGCAGCTCGGGCGGTGGCGGCACCACTCTCGGCGTCTTCGGCCTCTTTTCTTGCCGCCTCCGCTGCGGTTCGGGCGGTGGCGGCCTCGCTTCGGGCGTCAGCGGCCTCCTGCTTCGCCGCCTCGGCTTCAGCCCGGGCGGAGGTGGCCTCGCTTCGCGCGTCCGCGGCCTCCTTCCTCGACGCCTCGAGAGCGGCGGTGGCCTCCTCCTTGGATCGAGCGACCTCACCTCGAGCCGCCCGGACCTCCGCCTCCGCCTCGTTGAGCCGGCTCGCCATTTGGGCGTTCCGGCTCAGCTCCGCGCGGAGATCTTGAAGCTCCGCCTCAGCCCGCGAGAGGGCGGCTGACACCTGTGCGGACCGGCCCGCCTCCTCGGAGCAGGACCGCTCCGCCTCCGCCATAAGCTCGGCCACCTCCCGGAAGATGGACCGCACCTCGCGCGGGGCCCCCCGTTGGGCCGGCTGCTCGACGGGGACCACGACAAGGGGCGGGCTTGGAGGGACGGAAAACGGCCATATTGGTCGGTCGAGCTTGATGTCGGGCAGATCCTCCTTCGCCTCGAGCTGCCCCGACAGCGGCCCGCCGCCCGACGGCACGGGCCCCGA
The DNA here is from genome assembly GCA_009763385.1 of Coix lacryma-jobi var. lacryma-jobi. NCBI lineage: Eukaryota > Viridiplantae > Streptophyta > Magnoliopsida > Poales > Poaceae > Coix > Coix lacryma-jobi. Next base: position 27,364,358 of record CM019827.1, on the reverse strand, counting down.
CTCCCTCCGTCCCTCCGCCGGCACCTCCTGTTGCTCCGCCGCCTCCTGAGGCGGCGTCACTGCCTCGCGTGGGGGCGAAGGCTCGAATGGCGTCGGATCGATCGAGGGAAGGCTCGACCCTAGGCCCTCTTCCCTGATCGGGTCCTCCGGCGTTTTGTCAGCACTAGCCGGCCCCTCGGGTGCCTCCGTCATCGTCGAGCCCCCGGCGAGGAGTGGCCCCTGCTCCAGCTCGTTCAGGAGGTCCTCCACCGTCGGCTCCTTCTCCGCCGACGCCTCTCCCCCCTTTCCCTCCTCCGCAGCCCGGCTCGTGCTGGTCGGGGCCACGAGGGGCGCAGTCTCCTCAGCCCCAGACACCGGCGGGGCCGTGCTCGCCCCAGGCGCTTCCCCCGAAACAGCCGTCGCGGTGGGGGGAAGGGTGGCGCTCCCAGCTGGCGCCGTCGCCGGAGGAGGAGGGGGGGAGGAGGCAGCGCCTCAGTTGACGTGGTGGAGGCTGGCTCGATGCCGTGAGCTGTGGCCCCTGCAATACGAGATGACAGCGATATCAGAATCGGGAAGGATGCCTCGACCCCTAGGGTCGATGGCGACGGCCTCACCGAAATTCGCGACGACCATCTGGCCTCCTTGAGCCATGGCGGCTCGAGCCTTCTCCAGCCAAGCGGCTTCTCTAGCGGAGGAAGGAGCCATACCTCGAGGTGCCTGTGCCTCGACGGGGCTCGAGGTCTTGGCCCTCTTGGACGAAGTGTGACACCCCAATTTTAAGAACAAAATTGGAGCACAATATATGTATGCCAGGATCAATTTTCATACATATATCCACGTCATAGTAAATATCAAAACAATGCTTTATTAATAATATCGAATTTTATTACATAAATGACCCTCGGGTCTGAAAGAAAAGTACAGACTCTCTCGACATCTAACTCTAATGAAGACTCTGAAGTAGTCGCGGAAGTCTGGACTCCATCTCCACAGGAAGGTCGACCGGGGGTAGCGCCATCCTAGTACAGGTCGTCAGGGTCGAAGCCACCGTCCTCTGGATACTCCGGCTCCTCGTGAACGTAGCCACCAGTGTCTCCGTAATCGCCAGCGTCTGGGTGGGGTAGCAAGGGGACAAAGAGGAGGGTGAGTACATCGAAATGTACTCCGCAAGTGTAGGAAATATATGCTTATGAGGCTTATAACAAAGGTAGGCTGACTTTGTTTGACTCAAGCGCCTAAAGCGACACATCCTATTATTCCTATTAAACCTATGCACCTATTTACTAGGTTATAGACAGACTCTGTAGTAAAGTAACAACACTCGGAGTCGCACCGAGCAAGACCACACTCGGAGTCACACCGAGTAACCAACACTTGGAGTCACACCAAGCAACCGCACTTGGAGTCGCACCAAGTACCCACACCTGAAGTCCATCAGGCAACCGCACCTGAAGTCCATCAGATGACCCGAAACAGTAACCAGTAACCAACTAATCTCAAAGAAGTCCAAGCCCGCTCGTGACCGTGAGCACGGCTGATATATCAGTTTTACACTCTGCAGAGGTTGCACATCGTTACCCATGAGTCGTGCAGATCCCGTCACGCTAAACACTGCCAAGGTGCATAGCGGGTTGCACTGCAAGGCCTTTACAAAGTCCCTCCAAGTCTGTGTTACACGTACTCTAAGGTTTCTCCCCTGTCCATAAGTCAACGACCCCAAGGGACCCCTCTTGAGCCACTAAACAAACCCCTTGTAGCATAACTTAGAGGATACTAATTAATTAGCCAGGTCCAGCCCATCCAGATCTCATGGTTGCGCTGTCAAGCCGGGTTACATGCTCTGAGAACCGGGTCCTAGGGATCCAGGCAGGATATGTCTAGCACGAGCCCCGAACCAAAAACCAAAACAGCTGCCGAGTCCCACGGCACAAAACCACCAGTACGGTTCCATCCTGCCGGATTTACCTAAACCATGTTTCTACAAAAGTTACCATGTCCACATTCGTTTCGTAAATCATTAATCAAGATTATAAACATTTTAATTCCCATCCCAACCATGACTGCAGGGCTAAGCAAGACACCTACCCGAACATTCCAAAACAGGCGACAAGGAAAATAGAGCAAGATCTAGTAAACCATAATATAGGATTCAAATTTGACACTGCATGCATCTACTAGATCTAAACTACTCTAATACCAAAAGTAAAATAAAGTATAGGTGCAAGATGTTCAAGGACACTTGCCTTCGGGCTGGGTCGAATCTGCAGGGTCACACGAAGGGTCGGAAGCGTCCTCGTACTCCGCACTCTCTGGCCCAATCAACATACATGGCACATACAAAGCAAAATAAATAATAGTACAACAAACAGTATGAAAACAGAACGTAAATAGATCTACTGCGTAGAGAACGAAATTATGAATCTAACGCAAGTTGAATGGGTCAAAACGGAGTTAAAACGAAAAAGTTATAAGCATTTGAATCTGAGTGGCAAAACTGTAAATATTTGGAAATCGAATTTTGTATTTTAAACAAATCAAATCTGAGAAAAACTCCGGCTGGACTCGGCGTCAATTCGGGAGAACACCGAGGGCTAGGCCGGAAAGATCCGCAGACTCATCGCACAGTAGGAGTGGACGGCGGGTTGATATCTATGAAGTTCAGGGGCTCTTTAGCAAAACAAGCGGCGAAGGGGTACTGGCGGCTCTCGGCCGTCGATCTGGCGATAGCCTACGGCCACAGATAACCAGACCCCAGGTGACAGCGTCCTCTTTCTCCGCTTCGTGCCGAGGCCAGCGGGCTCTTCTCCGTCTCGCCCGAGGCTAGCGCTCGATTAGCCTCGGCCTACCTCCTTCCGACTCGCCCGAGGCTAGCGCTCGGTTAGCCTCGGCCTTCCTCCTTCCGACTCGCCCGAGGCTAGCGCTCGGTTAGCCTCGGCCTTCCTCCTTCCGACTCGCCCGAGGCTAGCGCTCGGTTAGCCTCGGCCTTCCTCCTTCCGACTCGCCCGAGGCTAGGATTAGATCGGGGGCGGTCGGCTGGCGTGTGCGCCGCGTGGTGCCGACGTGTGCCACATGGCGTACGGGGGTTGGACCGGCGTGCCGCGTGTACGGTGGACCGCTGACGTGGACGGGGTGAACTGTGTCCACGGCGCAGGCGCACCCGGTGCATACCGGTTCGGGGTTTGATCTAATCTCAGCCGCGGAATCCAGATTGGACAGCTGGGAACGAAAAGGGAGCCAGGGGTTACCGCCGGCGGGGAAGGGCACGGCGGCGCCCGGGCTCTACGCGGCGGCGCCATGAAAGGACTCGCCGGAGTTCTCGGGGAGGGGCCTAGGGACCAGTAGAGACCTAAGGGAGGGGCGGGATCGGACGAGGGCCTTACAACGGATCCGTAGACGTGCTCCCTGTTGCCGATCGCGGTCCAGAGTCGGCGAACGGCGTGGGGGTTGCGGCGGCGGCGTCTGGTCGCTCCGGCGTGGTCGAGGGAGGTGTGCTCCGGCTCGGTTTCGCCCCGGGAAGAGTCTCCTGGGCGCGGCGTAGCCTCGCGAAGTCGAGGGAGGGCAGAGGGAGAGTGGTGGCGGCACTGCGGGCGGAAGGTTGAGCACGCGTCGCTCGGCGATGGCGGCACGCGGTGGCGGGGTGGATGGGACTAGGTGAGACCGTGGCGGCTGGTGCCAGGTTCACCTCTTAAAGGGCCGAGAGGCAGGTGGCGAGGGGAGATCGGCGCGGAGATGTCGGTCGAAGCCGGTGCGAGGAATTCGCGCGGGGGTTAGGGAAGGGAGGTCTGACGCGGCTGGCCCTCGCGTCAGCGAGAGGGAACGGGGCCCCGCTTGGCAGTGACTGCAGCGGAGGGGGAGAGGCGCCTGGGCCGCGCGGAGTCGCGCGCGCGCGGGAAGGACGCGGGCCGGTGCTGGGCCGAGGAGGAGGGGAAGCTTGGGAGGAGGCGGGCCAGGCCGGAGGGAAGTGGCGCGGGCCGGTGCGGTGGAGAGAAAGGGTGGGGGTGGGCTGAAATGGAGAGGGAGAGGAGAGTCCAAGGCAACTCCCTTTTTTTTAGCTTACAAATTCATTTGAAAATTCATTTCAAATCAGTTTAAAACCAAACCAAGTTTGCAACTTTTCAAAAAGTTTTCCCTAGGTTTTGGAAGTAAAGCTTGATTTTGATTTTGTAAAATTTTCATAAACCTTTTTATTTGCTTTCTAAATAGAATAAATCCGATTCGCCCTATACGGGTTTTAATAAAATTATTTACCACACAATAAAATATGCAATGGCATGAATGCAACATGAAAATGACAAACAAATTTTATTTTCCTCCTCTAATTAAATAGACAACCTATTTAATTTCTAATTTATTTTAGTCAATTGGGGAAAAATTAAATCAGGGTGTTACAAACCTACCCCCCTTAGAAGAATCTCGTCCTCGAGATTAGGAAGAGTCGGCGAAGAGGTGAGGAAAATCTGCCCGAAGATCATCTTCCTTCTCCCATGTGGCTTCCTCTTCGGAGTAATGCTTCCATTGCACCTTGCAGATTTTAATTCTCTTGTTGCGGGTGCCTCGTTCCATCGTGTCCAGAATCTTGATCGGCTCGGAGAAAGTCAGATCATCCCGCAGATCAAGCTCCTCAAGTGGCAACTGCTCCTCTGGAACTCGGAGACATCTCTTCAGCTGGGAAACATGGAACACATTATGGATACCTGCCAGCCGTGCAGGCAACTCCAGCTGATAAGCAACTGCACCTTTCTTGTCAATCACCTTGAAAGGGCCAATGAATCTCGGAGATAGCTTCCCTTTGACATTAAACCTCCGAAGACCTCTGAAGGGTGACACCTTCAGATAGACATAGTCCCCAATCTGGAACTCCAGCTCTCGTCGTCTGACATCTGCATAACTCTTCTGTCTAGACTGAGCTGTCTTCAGGTTGCTTCGGATCTGTCTGACCTGTTCTTCAGCTTCCTCTATAGACTCAGGGCCAAAGACTTTCCTTTCTCCAACCTGATTCCAGAACAGAGGTGTTCTGCACTTCCTGCCATATAGTGCCTCAAACGGTGACATCTTCAGACTGGCCTGATAGCTGTTGTTATATGAAAACTCGGCATATGGCAGACTCACATCCCAACTCTGGCTATTCTGGAGTGCACTGGCTTCTCAACATGTCCTCAAGAATCTGATTCACCCTTTCTGTCTGACCATCAGTCTGAGGATGATAAGCTGAACTGAAACTGAGGCGGGTGTCCATAGACTCATGTAACCGCTTCCAGAATCTGGATGTGAACTGTGTACCTCTGTCAGATACTATGATCTTCGGCACCCCATGCAAGCATACAATGCGGGACATATACAGCTCTGCCAGCTTCGGACCCTGATATGTCTCCTTGACCGGAATGAAGTGAGCCACCTTGGTCAAACGATCAACTATGACCCATATAGAGTCATATCCAGACTGTGTCCTAGGCAAACCAGTGATAAAATCCATGCTGATCTGTTCCCATTTCCACTCTGGAATCTGCAGGGGCTGTAGCAAACCAGCTGGTCTCTGATGTTGGGCCTTAACCCTCTGACATGTGTCACACAAGGCCACATACTCTGCTACATCTCTCTTCATCCCATACCACCAGTAATACTGCTTCAAATCCTGGTACATCTTGGTACTGCCTGGATGGAGAGAGTAGGCTGAATCATGAACTTCCCTCAGAATCAACTCCTTGATAGCCTTTACATCGGGAACACAGATCCTGCCTCTGAACCACAAAACACCCTGATCATCCTCCGTGAATCCAGGGGCTTTGTCTTCCTTGATCAACTGTCTGATCTCTAGCAAGTACTCATCAGTGAGCTGCCCTGCTCGGACATCACGCTCCAAGGTCGAATCAACCTCCAAGGCCACTGCATCAGTATGACCAAGAATACCCAAGTTGAGCTTCTCAAACTCCTCATGCAACTCGGGCTGCTGCTCCTTGATCTCAAGCACATTGCAGTAGACCTTCCTACTCAAGGCATCTGCAACAACATTCGCCTTGCCCGGATGATAGTTGATACTCAGATCATAATCTTTGATCAACTCTAGCCATCTTCGTTGGCGGAGGTTCAGATCTGGCTGGGTGAAGATGTACTTCAAGCTCTTATGATCAGTGTATATCTCCGTCTTCTTGCCCATCAGATAGTGCCTCCAGATCTTCAGAGCATGAACAACAGCTGCCAACTCTAGATCATGTGTAGGATAGTTCAGCTCATGCTTCCTGAGCTGTCTCGAGGCATAGGCAATCACATGACCTTCCTGCATAAGAACACATCCCAGACCCTGTCGCGAAGCATCACAATAGACCGTGAAGTTCTTCTGGACATCTGGCATGACAAGAATAGGAGCAGAGGTCAATCTCGCTTTCAGCTCCTCGAAACCAGTCTGGCATTCAGGGGACCATACAAACTTGGCACCCTTCTCAGTCAATCTCGTCATCGGCTTCACGATCTTGGAGAATCCCTCAATGAATCTGCGATAATACCCTGCCATACCGAGGAAACTCCGAATCTCAGTAACGCTCTCAGGTACCTTCCAGTCCAATATATCTTGGACCTTGCCTGGATCCACTGATACACCACCCTCTGAGATGATATGCCCCAAATATGCAACCTTCTTCAACCAGAACTCGCATTTGCTCAGCTTTGCATACAACCGATGCTCTCTGAGCTTCTGCAACACTAATCTCAGATGCTTCCCATGTTCTTCTTCAGTCTTCGAGAATATCAGGATATCATCAAGGAACACCACGACGAACAGATCTAGAAACTCCATAAAGACCTTGTTCATCAGATACATGAAGAAAGCTGGGGCATTAGTCAAGCCGAAGGACATCACTGTGTACTCATATAGCCCATATCGAGTTACGAATGCCGTCTTCGGGATATCAGCTTCACGAATCTTCAGCTGATTATAACCTGTTTGCAGGTCAATCTTCGAGAACACATGAGCACCCTTCAACTGATCAAACAGATCATCAATGCGAGGAATCGGGTACTTGTTCTTGATGGTAGCTTCATTCAATGCGCGGTAATCAACGCACATACGTAGGCCTCCATCCTTCTTTGGAACAAAGATCACAGGGGCTCCCCATGGGGATGTACTAGGACGAATATGCCCCTTCTCTAACTGCTCTTGGATCTGCGTCTTCAGCTCGGCTAGCTTTTCGGCATCCATTCTATATGGTCGCCTGTATATAGGTGCAGTGCCAGGAACTAAATCAATAGAGAACTCAATCTCACGATCAGGTGGCATACCTGGCACTTTCTGGAAGACATCAGGGAACTCCTTGACAACTCGAATATCAGGTACCACGACAGCCTCATATGCTCTGGCTCCTTCCTCCATCTTCGTCGGTGCCTGATACACAATCCCCGTGCCATCTGGATGCTTCACTGTGATGAGCCTCTGAGCGCAATCAATGACTCCCTGGTACTTGCGTAGCCAATCCATTCCTAGAATGACATCAATACCTTGGGAATCCAGAACAATAAGAGAGGTGGGAAAGACTACCCCCCTTATGGTTAAGCTCACATTCGGGCACACATGCCTCGATATCAGTTCTCCTCCAGGAGAATTCACTAGCAGATGCTTTTTCATCAACACTCTATTCATATTATATTTAGATGCGCAGGGTGCTGATATGAACGAATGAGATGCTCCAGAATCAAACAAGACTGTAACTGGGTGAGAGTCAACAAGGAACGTACCAAACACCACATCTGGTGCCGTCTGGGCAGACTCTGCCGTCACGTGGTTCACACGACCACGAGTGTAGCTCTGGGACTGGCCTGCAGGACGAGACTGCGGTGGAGCTGGCTGCCTCAACGGACACTTGTTGGCGAAGTGTCCCATCTGGTTACACTTGTAACACGGGCCAATCTGACCTGCCCCCTGTGCTGGACGGGGCTGCTGCGGAGCTGGAAGACCCTGGCGAGGTGCCTGAGCCTGGCGTGGCTGCTGCTGCTGCTGCTGCTGAGGTGGAGCCTGATACTGTGGAGCTGGATGCCTGTACTGGGGAGCGGGCTGCCGGGACTGGGGCGGGCGGTACTGCTGCTGCTGGGGAATCTGCCTAGAAGCTGAGGCAGGTGGAGCGTAGCAGGGACGAGTAGAGCTGCCGGAGGACTGTCCCTGGAACGTCATCTTCCTCTTGCGATCGGCATCGAGGTCCTTCCGTTCCTTCTCCACTGCGAAGGCACGGTCAACCAGCTTCTGAAATGAGGAATACTCATTTGAAGCTAGGGCATAGCGGAGTCCTGGGTTAAGCCCATGCCTGAAGCACTCCTGCTTCTTATCATCTGTGTCCACGTCATCTGGGGCGTAACGGGACAGCTGGCTGAACCGCGTGAGATACTCACGCACTGTCATCGCCCCCTGCCTGAGGTCCTGGAACTCCCGGCGCTTCACCCTGATCTCGCCGAAAGGGACGTACTGGTCGCGGAATGCCCTGCGGAACTCCTCCCAAGTGATCGAGTCGGCGTCCGCATGAGCTGTGGTGTACGCAGTCCACCAGTTCTTCGCCGGGCCCTGAAGCTGGTGCGAGGCGTAGAGGGCCTTATCAAGGTCCCCGACATGGGCAAGCTGCAACTTGCCTGTAATCGTCTCGAGCCAATCGTCTGCATCCATTGGCTCTATGGCGTGGTGGAACACTGGAGGGCGCGTCGTCATGAAGCTCCTGAGGGTGTCATCCGGTCGGGGTGGCTGTGCGACTCCTGCACCCTGAGCACCCTGAGCAGCCTGTGCCATCTGCTGCATGTGCTGCATGATCTGGGCCATGTTCTGCATCATCTCATTCTGCACCTGGGCCATCTGGAGTGGGTCGTACGGAGGCGGAGGTGGAGGTGGATGAGGATGAGGCGGCTGGTTGCCACCTGCCCCGCTCCCGCCAGCGTGACCGGCGTTACCCGCGCTGCTCCTGGTGTCAACCATCTGTTACATTTTCCAGGAGTAAGAGTGAGATATGATAGATAGATATATAGCAACCCTGATTTGGTTAGTTAATTTGATTAGTAAAACATTTTAAACAAATGATGTTGCTGCAACCTGACGGTCGCAACACACCAACAATCATTACAAAGAACCAAATCAAAACATGTGCACAAGTACATATCAATCAACGTGCTACGGGTTCAAACAATTATGGTGGGCATCCTACTATTGGAGGACCTACTTTGAAACAAAGTTTGAATTTTCAGCAGAGAAAGGGTCTACAGAAGTGAGAAAAGAGATGGGGCTTTTAAAATAGTTTTGTAAACTCGACGACTGACTAGGGTAGCGTCCTACGGTCAACACGGCTCCGATACCACTCTGTGACACCCCAATTTTAAGAACAAAATTGGAGCACAATATATGTATGCCAGGATCAATTTTCATACATATATCCACAGTCATAGTAAATATCAAAACAATGCTTTATTAATAATATCGAATTTTATTACATAAATGACCCTCGGGTCTGAAAGAAAAGTACAGACTCTCTCGACATCTAACTCTAATGAAGACTCTGAAGTAGTCGCGGAAGTCTGGACTCCATCTCCACAGGAAGGTCGACCGGGGGTAGCGCCATCCTAGTACAGGTCGTCAGGGTCGAAGCCACCGTCCTCTGGATACTCCGGCTCCTCGTGAACGTAGCCACCAGTGTCTCCGTAATCGCCAGCGTCTGGGTGGGGTAGCAAGGGGACAAAGAGGAGGGTGAGTACATCGAAATGTACTCCGCAAGTGTAGGAAATATATGCTTATGAGGCTTATAACAAAGGTAGGCTGACTTTGTTTGACTCAAGCGCCTAAAGCGACACATCCTATTATTCCTATTAATCCTATGCACCTATTTACTAGGTTATAGACAGACTCTGTAGTAAAGTAACAACACTCGGAGTCGCACCGAGCAAGACCACACTCGGAGTCACACCGAGTAACCAACACTTGGAGTCACACCAAGCAACCGCACTTGGAGTCGCACCAAGTACCCACACCTGAAGTCCATCAGGCAACCGCACCTGAAGTCCATCAGATGACCCGAAACAGTAACCAGTAACCAACTAATCTCAAAGAAGTCCAAGCCCGCTCGTGACCGTGAGCACGGCTGATATATCAGTTTTACACTCTGCAGAGGTTGCACATCGTTACCCATGAGTCGTGCAGATCCCGTCACGCTAAACACTGCCAAGGTGCATAGCGGGTTGCACTGCAAGGCCTTTACAAAGTCCCTCCAAGTCTGTGTTACACGTACTCTAAGGTTTCTCCCCTGTCCATAAGTCAACGACCCCAAGGGACCCCTCTTGAGCCACTAAACAAACCCCGTGTAGCATAACTTAGAGGATACTAATTAATTAGCCAGGTCCAGCCCATCCAGATCTCATGGTTGCGCTGTCAAGCCGGGTTACATGCTCTGAGAACCGGGTCCTAGGGATCCAGGCAGGATATGTCTAGCACGAGCCCCGAACCAAAAACCAAAACAGCTGCCGAGTCCCACGGCACAAAACCACCAGTACGGTTCCATCCTGCCGGATTTACCTAAACCATGTTTCTACAAAAGTTACCATGTCCACATTCGTTTCGTAAATCATTAATCAAGATTATAAACATTTTAATTCCCATCCCAACCATGACTGCAGGGCTAAGCAAGACACCTACCCGAACATTCCAAAACAGGCGACAAGGAAAATAGAGCAAGATCTAGTAAACCATAATATAGGATTCAAATTTGACACTGCATGCATCTACTAGATCTAAACTACTCTAATACCAAAAGTAAAATAAAGTATAGGTGCAAGATGTTCAAGGACACTTGCCTTCGGGCTGGGTCGAATCTGCAGGGTCACACGAAGGGTCGGAAGCGTCCTCGTACTCCGCACTCTCTGGCCCAATCAACATACATGGCACATACAAAGCAAAATAAATAATAGTACAACAAACAGTATGAAAACAGAACGTAAATAGATCTACTGCGTAGAGAACGAAATTATGAATCTAACGCAAGTTGAATGGGTCAAAACGGAGTTAAAACGAAAAAGTTATAAGCATTTGAATCTGAGTGGCAAAACTGTAAATATTTGGAAATCGAATTTTGTATTTTAAACAAATCAAATCTGAGAAAAACTCCGGCTGGACTCGGCGTCAATTCGGGAGAACACCGAGGGCTAGGCCGGAAAGATCCGCAGACTCATCGCACAGTAGGAGTGGACGGCGGGTTGATATCTATGAAGTTCAGGGGCTCTTTAGCAAAACAAGCGGCGAAGGGGTACTGGCGGCTCTCGGCCGTCGATCTGGCGATAGCCTACGGCCACAGATAACCAGACCCCAGGTGACAGCGTCCTCTTTCTCCGCTTCGTGCCGAGGCCAGCGGGCTCTTCTCCGTCTCGCCCGAGGCTAGCGCTCGATTAGCCTCGGCCTACCTCCTTCCGACTCGCCCGAGGCTAGCGCTCGGTTAGCCTCGGCCTTCCTCCTTCCGACTCGCCCGAGGCTAGCGCTCGGTTAGCCTCGGCCTTCCTCCTTCCGACTCGCCCGAGGCTAGCGCTCGGTTAGCCTCGGCCTTCCTCCTTCCGACTCGCCCGAGGCTAGGATTAGATCGGGGGCGGTCGGCTGGCGTGTGCGCCGCGTGGTGCCGACGTGTGCCACATGGCGTACGGGGGTTGGACCGGCGTGCCGCGTGTACGGTGGACCGCTGACGTGGACGGGGTGAACTGTGTCCACGGCGCAGGCGCACCCGGTGCATACCGGTTCGGGGTTTGATCTAATCTCAGCCGCGGAATCCAGATTGGACAGCTGGGAACGAAAAGGGAGCCAGGGGTTACCGCCGGCGGGGAAGGGCACGGCGGCGCCCGGGCTCTACGCGGCGGCGCCATGAAAGGACTCGCCGGAGTTCTCGGGGAGGGGCCTAGGGACCAGTAGAGACCTAAGGGAGGGGCGGGATCGGACGAGGGCCTTACAACGGATCCGTAGACGTGCTCCCTGTTGCCGATCGCGGTCCAGAGTCGGCGAACGGCGTGGGGGTTGCGGCGGCGGCGTCTGGTCGCTCCGGCGTGGTCGAGGGAGGTGTGCTCCGGCTCGGTTTCGCCCCGGGAAGAGTCTCCTGGGCGCGGCGTAGCCTCGCGAAGTCGAGGGAGGGCAGAGGGAGAGTGGTGGCGGCACTGCGGGCGGAAGGTTGAGCACGCGTCGCTCGGCGATGGCGGCACGCGGTGGCGGGGTGGATGGGACTAGGTGAGACCGTGGCGGCTGGTGCTAGGTTCACCTCTTAAAGGGCCGAGAGGCAGGTGGCGAGGGGAGATCGGCGCGGAGATGTCGGTCGAAGCCGGTGCGAGGAATTCGCGCGGGGGTTAGGGAAGGGAGGTCTGACGCGGCTGGCCCTCGCGTCAGCGAGAGGGAACGGGGCCCCGCTTGGCAGTGACTGCAGCGGAGGGGGAGAGGCGCCTGGGCCGCGCGGAGTCGCGCGCGCGCGGGAAGGACGCGGGCCGGTGCTGGGCCGAGGAGGAGGGGAAGCTTGGGAGGAGGCGGGCCAGGCCGGAGGGAAGTGGCGCGGGCCGGTGCGGTGGAGAGAAAGGGTGGGGGTGGGCTGAAATGGAGAGGGAGAGGAGAGTCCAAGGCAACTCCCTTTTTTTTAGCTTACAAATTCATTTGAAAATTCATTTCAAATCAGTTTAAAACCAAACCAAGTTTGCAACTTTTCAAAAAGTTTTCCCTAGGTTTTGGAAGTAAAGCTTGATTTTGATTTTGTAAAATTTTCATAAACCTTTTTATTTGCTTTCAAAATAGAATAAATCCGATTCGCCCTATACGGGTTTTAATAAAATTATTTACCACACAATAAAATATGCAATGGCATGAATGCAACATGAAAATGACAAACAAATTTTATTTTCCTCCTCTAATTAAATAGACAACCTATTTAATTTCTAATTTATTTTAGTCAATTGGGGAAAAATTAAATCAGGGTGTTACACGAAGCGAGGTCCACCTCCTGGTAGGAGCGCTTCCCCCTGAGAAAACGGAGATAGCATGCGTCATCAAAAGTAAAGAGGTGAAGCATGCGTCCCAATCTGGAGCCCCTGCTCGAATGCAAGCACTCGAACAAGGGCTCGGGGGCTACTGTCGGGGGAACGCCAAAGGGGTACCCCCAATCAATGCAAAACGAATAAGGGACTCGCCCGAGCCCTCCAAGCCAGGCCTCGGGCGAACGGTCGTTCTCCGTCTCGCCCGAGCCCTCCAAGCCAGGCCTCGGGCGGGCGCTCGTCTTCCGTCTCGCCCGAGCCCTCCACGTCAGGCCTCGGGCGAACGTCCGTTCTCCGCCTCGCCCGAGCCCTCCAAGCCAGGCCTCGGGCGAACGTCCGTTCTCTGCCTCGCCCGAGCCCTCCAAGCCAAGCCTCGGGCGAACGTCCTGTACGTTCGGGGATTGGTGCTGTACGGCTTCCATCTCGCCACGCCTCCGCGACCGCGCCCCGGATGGAGGCCACGCCCCAAGGACGCCTCAACAGCAACGCCCACGTCGGCTACAATGTCTTCGACAAGACAGGGTTCCTACCCTACTTCGTATTGGGCACCGTACGCCCCGACACTTGTAAAACCCCTGTGTAACCCTGGCCTCCCCTTGCCCTATAAAAGGGGACGCCAGGGCCCTCATTCGAACGGTTACAAAACACATGAGAGCGTCTTACACCCACACACTTAGGTCCGGACCCCGGTCCGCGCTCACTGAGCTTGTATTCGCCCCTGTACAAGCACTTAGGTGCAAGTAATACAAGAACATCCCTCCCCGCTGGACGTAGGCCTTCTTTGCCCGAACCAGGATAAATCCTTGTGTCCTCTTGCATCACCATCCAGGAAGAGAAGCACGCGATCATATTACTCGTTAGTGTGATACCCCCGGGTACGAAACACCGACAAACGTTAATCCGGATAAATAATACTCAGCTGAGGATCCCTATCCACACTGCATATGTAGCACCCAAGCTTGCATATGCCAACTCGTCTACCACGATTCCTCCAAGATTGGGCCCGGTCCTACGCCACCCGGAAGTACAGTACACCACTCCTATCCAGGTACGACGACCACGTGGGTACATGCTACTTCCGCCATCTCTCCACTCCTAGTGCGCGGTTGTCGGTCCAATAAAGGATTCCTCGGAGCCAGAGCTTTTCGTAGTATGTGAATAGTTGCAAGTCTTGGCCAGCAGGCCCCCATACGGATGGTCCTTACATTTTTCCGCCAGCGACAAGCACCTCGGGACTCTAACCCAAGAGTACAGGTCCTGTCGGTTTTTTCAACCCTGTCCCGGTCGGTGTCAACTGTTGAGTCCCGGACTACAACATGACGGCACCGTACGCTCGGACAACCCCTTCTCGACAATGACCACATGCTAGCTAGGCAAGCAGTCATCGAACGGGAAGTATAACCAAATCCCTTGATATGATTCATCTCAGTGATCACACTTTTGAAATTGGCATTTTTATTGCAAATCTATTGTATAGCATCACTAAGCATTTTGCAAATAGTTTTAAAGCAGGGCTGGTGGATCTTCTGGTGGAGGTAAATAATGCAGGTAATAGGTCATCACACAACTCCTATAACCTAATGCAGTAGTTTAACTCAAAAGCATTTAAGGAAAACATTTTATAAATCCAAGGAAGAGTTAAATGCACCGGGGCTTGCCTTGAAGAGCAAAGACAGCTGGCTCAGGGTTGGAGGTGCAAAGGTCGAAGCTCGGGGTTACTTCGGGAGCAGGTTCGTCGGCGGCGGCCTCGACTTTGACTTCTCCTTCGGTGACTATACGAATGCAATGATGCATGCACATGAGTATGCTAGCTTTGAACAATGCAACACAGGGCAACAATATGAAGCCTAATCACTTTTTCTATTTTCTTAATTATTTAAAAAGGTCATTAAAAGTAGTTGCTCCAAAAATTACCAAATTAATCACATAAGTTCGTTATGGTGTAGATAGATGGCAAAACAAATTTCATAATTTTTGGAGGTCATTAAAGTGCTCAAATAAAATCAGACATTAATTAACAAAAGGCACTATTTATAATTAAAATAAATGCTCAAAAATCAACTTGTTCCAAAAGACTGCAAAATTTCACCAGAGACTAAACATGGCATAGGAAGCTCACAAAAATTTATCTCATGATTTTTGGAGTTATAAATGATTTTATAAAAATCCAAAACCATCCATTTATTAATTAAAAGAGGGATTTTACATTTTCAAATTCTTGCAGAAAAGTCAAGTTTCATATTTTTCTAAAATACTACACAGTGCAAGGAGCATACCAAAATTTTATCAGGATTTAAGGAACAACAGATTAATTCACACAAAAAGAGAAAAACAGAACACTATTCACACTTTTTCAAAAGGGAAAAAGAAAAAAGCACTGTGCTTCTTCCTCGCAGGGGCTCGGGCGAATCGCGGCGAGGCGGACAGCAGGGCTCGGGCGAGGCGGAAACAATCGGCCGTCCGAGGCCTGGCCGGGAGGCGCGGGCGAGACGGAAAACGATCGTTTCGTCCGAGGCCTGGCCGGGAGGCTCGGGCGAAGCGGAGGGTGCATGCTTGCTCGAGGCTAGGCTCGACGAAGCTGAGGGTGCGTGAGTCCGCTCGAGGCTAGGCTCGGGCGAAGCGGTGAGAGTGTGTGAGTCTGCTCCGAGGCTGGGCTCGGCGAAGTGGCGAGGGTACGTGTCTGCTCGAGGCCTGGCTCGAGCGAGTGCTTGCTCGAGGCCTGGCTCGGGCGAAGCGGAGTGGAAGCAGAGACCGGAGGCTTCGAGTGCTTACCACGGGTCGAAGGCAGGGCTCGGCGGGACGGAACAAGGGTCGAAGGAGGGAGCTCGACGTGGCGGTATTTCGGCGGAGCTCTCTCGGCGGCGAGCGGCGTGCCGGCGACCCTGTACACCAGACACGGTCACCAGGAGCGGGTTAAGAGCGCACCAAGATGAGGAAGATGAAGCAGGGGTCGGGGAGGAAAGATCACGGCCGGGGAGAGAGTATTTCTCAATCCCGTGCTCACCGGTGTTTCGCCGGAGTTTGGGAAGAACTGCCTGCGCCGGTTAAAGGAAGGACGGAGGGGTGAAATTGAGAAGGGGAAAAGCTTCGCGAGGACACGGCGGAGCTTCTGAGCTAGGTGGTGGAGCGGCGGAGGCTCTGGACTGGCCTGGCCACGGTGGCGGAGGGGATGAGGAGCTCTGCCGGCCGGCTGTCCCTTTTATAGCCGTGCGCGGGAACGGATGAGCGTCGCGTGCAGGCGGATAAGCTTGGCCGAAGCGTGCGCAAATCGATTGCACGCTGGCGGAAGGACGGGCGTGCGCGCAGGGACCGGGTGTGCGTTCGCCGGCGACGGCCACGCGGCGGCGACGTGCTGGGAGCAGTGGGGGACGGGAGAGAGAGTCAGCGCTCGCGTGCGGGTGCGGAATGAGCATGGGGTCAGCGGCGGCAGACTGGTGGCAGGCGAGGAGCGGCCAGGCGTGCGGCACGCGCAGCGCCGGCGACTCGGCAACGGCCGGGGCCCCCCGTAGCTCTAGGTTGAAGATGAACAGGGCTAGGTCTAGGGTTTGATTTTAGAACTGATTTCTGTATTTTGCAAAGTACTCCCAAAATTTGAACTGAGCAACAAAAACTCAAAACATCAAAGTTGTGCAGAAAAAGGAGATCTACAACTTTGTCAATAAGAACATTTTAAAAATCCAAATAGTTTTTGAATCAGATTTGAAATTTGAAAAGGGGACACTTTTGGGATTTTAGTAAATTAAAAATTACTTTTAATTTTATATTGAAAGTTGAAAATCTGTAAACATGAAAGTTGTTCCTTTTGTCAAAACCTATAACTTTGCTATTATACACTTTTTCTGAAACTCATTAGTTTTTGAAATAATTTTGAAAACTAAAAAGGGGACAAAAACTGGAGTTTGAAAGAATTTGAAATTACTTCAAACTTTGCACAGAAACTTGAAAATTTGTAAATACCAAAGTTGTTTCTCTTGGCCAGATCTTCAACTTTGCTTTTTGGACCAACTACAATTTTTGAATTACAAAAAGAGGGATAAAATTCAGGGTTTGGAATTCAGGGTTTTTCAAAAGGAATTTGAAATCTGATTTTTGAACACAACAAAACTTCAAGACATCAAATGGAACAAGAATTACACAAAGCTAGGCACAGAGGTAAAATTACCATTTTGCCCTTAAAGGAAGATTTGGGCATTTAGGGTTTTCGAAAAAGAGATCACTACACAAGTCGCCCCAGAAAAGGTAAAAGCAAAACAAGTATTAGGCAAACATAAATGCATGGCAAGAATGATTAATGACTAAAGATGGTGACATGTCAGGTTAATTACATATTAAACACCAGAGGTGTTAGTCACAGGTGAGGAAGGAAGAACGGCATACGCCTCTGCTCAAAACGACATTCGCCTCTATTTTGTTTTCTCGTGTAAATTAACATATTACTATTTGGGATGCAGAGCGTTGGGACGCACAGGTTCTCGGCCCGAAAGGCCCCCCAACTATTCCCTAGGCTCTGTTGTCTGTTCGCTTGAACTGTATAAGCCGATTTTAATCTTATAGATTAGCCCAATTCCATTGTAACGAACGTTCACTACTTTATATTTGAACGAACGCTCTGACCGCACGTTCTCTTTCCTTTTCCGTACGACTTTTCTTTCCTTTTATGTACTGAACGGACCTAATTAGATAACAATCAGATCAGATTCTCAAATATTTTGTGTTTTATGATACACGAAAGCGGAGACTGCTGAGAAAAAGTCACGTGCACACGTCTCTTCTTGCCTTTTTCTCTACTTTTTTCTTTTCTGTTTTTTATTTTTTTATTTTACCTTTTTATTTTTATATAAATTATTCTGTATATAACTTTTGTTTTCTACTAACATACTATGATATTAATTTGTACGTCTAAATTATTCTTGAGAACTTATATGTACAACTTTATATCTAAGTCATTTGTAAGATATATATCTAAGTTATATAAGCAAATTATACACATAGTTTTTCTTTTTTTAAAAAAATACTAAGTTCTATACAAAATTTTTATACTACCATAATTTTTAATATAAAATTTTGCGGAGGTGAACCTATTAGCACAAGTTTTTATCAAAACTTTGTTGGGCAAGTTTATATGTTATATAGATAACACAAGTTGTATTTATTGAATTATGTAAAGTTGTATGAACTAATTTATGTACACAAGTTGTGTTTTGATAAACTTTTGTACATAAGTTATATTTTCAGATTTTCTGTATTTCTAAGTTTTGGTATAAGTTATAACAATATGTTTCTTTGTGTGTTAATAACTTTAATGTTTGCAAGTTTTGGCATAAGTTATAAATTAATTTGTTTCTTTGTGTTTAATAATTTTTTGTAAACTCTTGTGTTTTAATATTTTTCATATAACTTATCGTTATAAGTTGTACATATAAGTTATACATATAACTTGTAGCATTAAAAAATTCTTATTTTTTTTACTGAAAATAGAAACTTTCCAAAAAAGGAAAGTTGCGAAAAAATTTTTTTGCCAAAAAAGGAAAGTCGCAGAAGTTGTCTGAGCGTTCGCCAGATTTAAATCTGGTGAACGTTCGTTGTTTAGTGGTGCCGATAAATTAGTCATGAAACGGTATTTTTCTCTCATAGCAAATCAGTCATTCTTGTTTATAAATACTGCCGAACAAAGTCATCTTTCTTAAATCTACTTTACCCGTTTGTCGAACCTAACATATAGGTTCGGATGGAGATAACTCTAAAATACTCCCTCCATACTCATATTAGTTGACGTTTAGGACAACGACACGGTCTTCAAAACACAACTTTGACTTCTTATTTTTATAAAAATATTTATGAAAAAGTGATATATGTATATTTTTATGAAAGTATTCTTCAAGATAAATCTATTTATATAGTTTTTATATTTATAAACTTAGAAACTTAATAGTTATTGATGATTTATATTCTCAATGTTTGACTCTAATTTTTTCTAAAACGTCGGGAGTTTTTACCTTCTCTCTCACCGGCTCTCGGTTGATCGCACGGTTGACCATGGATTGGTGGGTCGCGGGCGTGGGGCGGGAAGCATGCGGCGGCAACCGCCACGGGGATGGCCACACGACTAAGGATGAAAACGAAACGGAAATATCCCGAACCGAACCGTATCGTTTTTCATATTTAATCCGATCGAATTCGTATTTTCTTGTTCGAGTTTACCGTTTTCGCTTCCGTTTTCGTAGTTCAAATGTAGAAGTAAAAAACGGTTGAGGAGTTTTTCGACCGAGTTCGACCGTTTTCTACTTTTCTACTTTTAATCCGAAATATCATTAATTCAAAATTTATTTAAAACCGAATTTGGTTGTCGGTCATTACTGTCCACGCAAAGGTAAGTGTAGAGTACTGATGTCCATGGACCGCAATATATAGGTAGCTCACCCCGTCACGCCTCCCTGAGTCGTTAAGGTGGGACTAATCAGTCGCACGGTGCTACACGACTGTGTATCTGGCTTTATGCGGTGCTGTTGTTGCGTTGCATGTGACTGGGCCCACCAAAAGAGAGAGAGCTAAATGGACTAGGCCTTGTTGCTATCATTTCTAGTCTAGTTATGATTGCATCTCAAATTTTCCTCTTGTTTTTTTTCTTTTTTTCTCTTATGAAAGAAATTAAATTGATAAGTGTTCTTTCTCGCGATCCAAATTTGCCACAATAACACTTGTTAATTGTTGGAGAAAATTCCTTCAATGCCATTGAAATCTTAACTTATCCCTTATCTGCCATTGAAAATTATACATTCCTTTCATTGCCATTCGTTTTCTATTTTTAGTCGCTTAGCTGTCATTGCCGTTAATTTTGTAACGAGCATCGTATTTGCGCCGTTACAGTAGCCGGAGCCTCCCATGGATTAGCGTGTTCGTACTTCGTTACTTTGCAGCAATAATGTGTTTCATTCACCTTTAAACGTCTCTCACCATTTTCTTCTACCCAGCACTTGAGGCTTTTGTAGTTCTGTTCGTTCTCCGATCCCCCACCTCCAACCGGTGAGGCTTTTGGCGAGGACGCCCTCACGGGAGTCAACGAGGTCCAAGTTGGGCAGGAGGCACACCAGGCGCGCAGGACCGCAGCACTGCAGCAGCAGTCGTGGACACGTGGCGCGAGCGCCCGCCCAGGCGCACAGCTCCGTGTCCTGCTCCGGCCCTCCCGGCGTGCGAACGCATGGTGCCAAAGCCGCCAGGAGCAGAATAAGAACATGCTCTTCTTCTAGCGAGGCACGTATGCATATGCATGAAAAAACCGTACGTTCAGCGTCCAGTCCCAGAACAAGCTAGCTAGGCTCCTCACATCACGCGTAGCCGCCGTTGATCCAACCGGCTGTCCGGCTGCATCGGTGCAAAGGAATCCCACCACGGGCACCACATCCGCGGTCCGCCGGCTCAGCGACCACCTTCCCATGGGGCACTCGGCACTCGCGCGGGTTAGAACATGGGACTTGCCCGCGCGCGTAGAACATGAGTGTAGCGACGGGGCCCGGCGCGAGCGCGACGCTGTTGGCTGTGAACCCGTGATGCTCGTGTCCAGCCGAGCTCCTTAGCCAGTAGTGTACACCTTGGTCGCCAAGTACGCGCGGACGCGCCGTACCCTGGCCGGCCTCAACGAGACGCCACGTTGGACGACGAGAAGGGGACAGACGATGCGGCCCGCGGCGCCTCCCGGCATCACAGTTCACAGGAATGTACCCCGCCCATTCACGCCGAACAACTGCGCCATTTGCGCGGGGGTTCGACACGGCCACGTCCACCACCGCCATGTTCCGCCGACTGGTGGTTGTCTGCCTGTCGACGAGGAGTTGAGACTTGAGAGCCCCTCGAGCTAGCCCGCGCTGGCTAATTCGCCGATGTAGCCGACGACTACGCTCGGGCAAGAATATCGGTGCATTCAGGTTCAGCGACGACGAACTCGCTCATGGTTTCCATGGTCACAGATCCTGGCATTTTACTTCGCTTTCCTTTGGACGTGCTAACTACCGAGCGAACGGAACACGGGAGGTGCCCTAACGGCACAAGTGTGCGGCTAATGCAAAATTAACGGCAATGGCAACTAAGGGATAGAAAATACAAAACGAATGGCAATGAAGAGAATGCATAGTTTTCAATGGCAGATAAGGGATGAGTTAAGATTTCAATGGCATTGAAGGAATTTTCTCTAATTGTTATGCATTGTGGGTCGGTATTCCGTATTAATTTTTCGTATACCGTCCGTGTTCGGTATAATTCCGCTCGAATTGGTCCGTTTTCGAAATTCAGGGTATTCCGCAAGTTCGTATTCGTTTTCGTGTCCGGTTTTACCGCTTTCGTTTTCGTTTTCGTATTCAAATGTAAAAATACAAAACGGTTGAGAAGTTTTCCGACCGTTTCCATCCCTACACACGACCGTGGGAGTAGGGCGGGGCGCTCGACCGCACCGCCGGCGAGCACGGCTCGCCCACGTGCCGCTCGACGAGGCCTGGCGATGCTCGCCCTTGCACCGTGCGCGGTGGCCGCCGGAGCTCGCCTTGAGCTGTTGTGTGGCTGACAAGCAGATCTCACTGTAGAGCAAAATAGTCATTTTGGCTGCCTGTTTGACAATGTAAATGGTAATGGTAGACGGAATGACGTCACAACAAAAGAAAGTTTCGACAATGGCACCAACATATGCTCGAACTTTCTAGGAACACGAAGACAGAGACCGTATTTCGTAATGGCACATAGAAAAAAAAAACTCCCAAAAAACAGTGGTGGTGCAAAATTATTTGAACTAGGTAGAAATCGAATAGCTATTTGCACTCTTTTTTATCAGCCTATTTCTATCGGTCTCTTTTTATATTTAGAGTAAAATGAAGTAATCGTTTATGGTTTAGAGAAATATGCAACTATAGATTATAAAAATAGTTTACGTTCAACCAAATTTCTAGTGAATATCATTCATATCTATATAAAAATAAAAGACACACAAGTTGTTTTAATTCTGTACTCTCCGTAATTCCGTATCATTTGAGCGCCACCGTCCTTTGCCAATTATCCTCTGTGTTCTAGCTTATCGGTGCTAGATGCTGCTACGTTCGAGTCAGCTGCCGCAGCTAGGACAAAAGTATTAGGGTGACATTTTATCATTGTGCCACAACATACTTTCTTCTAAACCCCCAAAAATCTTTTTCACCACTCCGACGATAATTTTTTTGGGGATTTTTCTCCTATTTATGTAGACACCCCTCTGCTCATCAGTTCTAGAGCCACGACGCTTCCTCTCCTCCTACCACTCTATATCTTCCTTCAAGTGATGTGCCCTCTCATCAAGGTAACAACTTTAATAAGGAACGTGAAGTGTGGTAAACTTCAACTAATTTGACCGGGGGTAATGGCATCAAAGAGAGGAAAAAGGATGACTAGAGAGAGTATTTGAATAGTAAAGTAGTTATTCTACAAACTAAGCAGATCTAAGCTCACTGGTGTTGTTTGCTTGACTCTCGCGACCAACCAACTCATGGATGAGAAAGGAGTCTTGAGTCCACCACTAAGTCCTACAGAACAGAACTAAAAATATATCAGCGCCAAAAATAGAGTTGGATGTAAGTCACTAGAAGTTCATAAAATTTGCTGCGATCCAAATCTTTTAGTAAAGGGTAAGGTTGTGACCGTGGGGGCGGGAGGTTGATGATGAGGTCATTGGCGTACGGCGTGGCCACCGATGGCTCGGACGACGATGGAGGCCGACCGGAGGAGGGACAATTGTTAGAGAAGAGAAGATGACATAAAGAGAGGCCGGGAAAGAAAAAAAATAAATTGGGTCTATTTAGTTGATGGTTTTATTAGCTGCAAAATACTATTTTGGCTAATTTGTGTAAGAAAAAATATTGTTCTACAACTAAAAAAATAGAGTTGATTCTGGCTACCAGCTGAAACTGGCCTCGTTTAGTTTCCATCCAAAAAAACTTTAGACACATGCATGAAGTATTAAATGTAGACTTAAAAAACTAATTACACAGATTGTGTATAATTTGTGAGACGATTTTTTAAAGCATAATAAATTTATGTTTTTTATAATATTATGTTACAATAAATTCGTCTCACAATTTTTAGACGAAATATATAATTTGTTTTCCTATTTTTAATAGACCAAATTAGTGTCAGAATATCCGAGGTGATAGAAAAAAAAATCATACTCCCAACTAATCAAGGCAAGGAATGGTCCGATTCATCAGGAGGCTGCCCCTGCAGGACATGCACCAAGTTCACCTTCCTCGCTAGAGATGGCCTGCGTGCAGGATCCGTGTCCAGACAGTTGGCCCTGCAAATCTGCGATCCGATTAGGATTACCGAGCAAAGTAGCAAACCAACCGGACAAAACAGCGGCCATGTTCTTGCGTCCCGTCTGCGGCAGCCGGTGGCCGGCAGCAGGATAGATTTGCTTCAAGTGTTGCGGCAGCCGGCAGAGCAGGATAGCTGGGCAGCCGGCAGCGGCAGCATTTGCTGCGTGCGCCGCTGTCCTATATTGCGGAAAGAGAAACATAACACGACTCTTTCTCTCCGGCCATTCCCTCCCGTGCCAGTGGGGCTGCGGCGGCCTGTGGGCTTGGGGCACTCTTTTCTCTTTGTCGTCACTGGTGAGCGGGGCTATTCCATTTCGCCTCGTGTCCACTGGTCGTCTTGTTGCACTCTCTTGGGGAGTTGTGAGCTCCGTGAGAATCCAAGGCCATGACGGAGAAGACGGTGGTGCTGTACCCCTCCCTGGGCGTGGGCCATCTCAACCCCATGGTGCAGCTGGCCAAGGCCTTCCTCCGCCACGGCGGCGTCGCCGTCACCATCGCCGTCGTCGACCCGCCCGAGAAGCACGCCGTGCTCGCTGCTGCGCTGGCTGCGGTCAGTCCCTCCGTCACGGTCCGCCGCCTCCCCATCCCGCCCTGCGCCAGCAGCGAGCAGCAGCACTCCCACCATATCATGCCCGTCCTGGACGCGCTCCGCGCCGCGAGCCCCGCGCTGCGGGCGTTCCTCGCGTCGCGGGTCCCCGCCGTGGACGCCCTCGTGGTCGACATGTTCTGCACCGACGCGCTCGACGTCGCCGCGGAGGTCGGGATCCCCGCGTACATCTTCTACCCGTCCGCGGCCGGCGACCTCGCGGTGTACCTCCAGGTCCCACACCTTAGCCGCACCGCGCCGTCCCCGCCCAAGGACATGGGCGAGGCGGCGCTGAGCTTCGCCGGCGTGCCGGCAGTCCGCGCCCTCGACATGCCTGACACCATGCAGGACTGGGAGAGCGACGTGGGCAGCGTGCGGCTGCGGCAGCTCGCCCGGATGCCGGAAGCCGCGGGCATTCTGGTGAACAGCTTCGAGTGGCTGGAGCCGAGGGCGCTGAAGGCGATACGTGACGGCCACTGCCTGCCCGGCCGCTCGACGCCGAAGATCTACTGCGTCGGGCCCCTGGTCGACGGTGGCCACAGCGCCGAGAGGCACGCGTGCCTCGAGTGGATGGACGAGCAGCCCAGGCAGAGCGTGGTGTTCCTCTGCTTCGGCAGCCTGGGCGCCTTCTCGGCGGCGCAGCTGAAGGAGACGGCGCGCGGGCTGGAGCGTTCCGGGCACAGGTTCCTGTGGGCCGTGCGAAGCCGAAGCTCGCGCGAGCCTGAGCTGGAGGCGCTGCTTCCGGACGGGTTCTTGGAGAGAACCAGAGGCAGAGGGCTGGTCCTGAAGAACTGGGCGCCGCAGACACAGGTGCTGCGGCACGAGGCCGTGGGAGCCTTCGTAACTCACTGCGGGTGGAACTCGGTGCTGGAGGCACTCATGTCCGGCGTGCCGATGATCTGCTGGCCGCTGTACGCGGAGCAGAGGCTGAACAAGGTGCACGTGGTGGAGGAGATGAAGGTTGGGGTGGTGATGGAAGGCTACGACGAGGAGCTGGTGACGGCTGGCGAGGTGGAGGCCAAGGTACGGCTGGTGATGGAGTCGGAGGAAGGGAAGAAGCTTAGAGACAAGACGGCGATGGCGAAGGAAATGGCTGCCGATGCCATCAAAGGAGGGGGGTCGTCTCACGTCGAACTTGGCGAGTTTTTGAGGGGTTTAGGATGCAAGTGATGGATTGCTGTGTACTACCACCACCAATGAATGATACTAAACTGTCTGTATAAGATGGATGATAATGTTAGGTAGAATTATATGGCTACTACTCATTATCATTGTTAACGAAAAGAATTACTCATTTACTTATCATTGTTTATTTACAAAAGAAATATATTTTGTCACAAAGCTCGTACTGTTTCACTGGCGGCTGGCCGCGAATAACCATTGTCCAAAAAATTCTCCATTTTCTGTAGACAAATCTTCAGTGTTCAGTCCTAGCCGCTTCCCATAGTCAACGAGGTTGAGTGGTTGACCCTGCAGTTGTAGCTCTGCCCCTGCGTCCAACTTTAGCTGCTGGCTGCTGCTATTTAGCGCAGATGGACGTGGGCACCGTGTTCATAGATCATCGATTCGTTGTCGCATCATACACACACATACAGTACAGCGAACGCGAATGGGCAGCGTCGTGGTGCTGTACACATGGATGGTCCGGGGCCACCTCCACCCCATGGCGCAGCTCGCCGACCGCTTGGCCGGCCACGGCGTTGCCATCACCATGGCCATTGCCGACGTCCCGTCGTCCAGCGAGTCGCACAAGACGGTCGCCCGTCTCGCTGACACCTACCCCTCCGTCTCCTTCCATCTCCTCCAGCCGGCAACCGCCCGTTCCGGCGACGAGGCCGACCCCGATGCCGACCCCTTCGTCACGCTCATCGCCGACCTCCGCGCCACCAACCCGGCGCTCCTCGCGTTCGTGAGGACCCGCCCGTCCGTGAAGGCGCTCGTGCTCGACTTCTTCTGCGGGTGCGCGCTCGACGCCGCCGCGGAGCTCGGACTCCCGGCCTACCTGTTCTTCACGTCCGGCGCGTCCCCGCTTGCTGCCTATCTGCACATCCCCGTCATGCGGCCCGACGTCTCCTTCGGGGACATGGGGCGCTCGCTGCTGCACTTCCCCGGGGTGCACCCAGTTCCTGCCTCGGACTTGCCTGCGGTCCTGCTCGATCACCGCAACGAGCAGTACAAGGCAACCATTGGTCTCTTCCAGCAGCTGCCCAGAGCGAAGGGCATACTAGCCAACACGTTCGAGTGGTTGGAGCCCCGAGCCGCGAGGGCAATCGAGGAGGGCAGCCCCCGCCCCGGCGAGCCAGTGCCGAGGCTGTTCTGCGTCGGCCCGTTGGTGGGCGAGGAGAGGGGAGGAGGCGGCGGGAGCGGGAAGCACGAGTGCTTGACGTGGCTGGACGCGCGGCCGGCGCGGAGCGTGGTGTTCCTCTGCTTCGGGAGCGCCAGCTCGGTGCCGGCCGAGCAGCTGAGGGAGATCGCGGTGGGGCTGGAGAGGAGCGGGCACGCGTTCCTCTGGGCCGTGCGCGCGCCGGTCGCGCCCGACGCCGACTCGACGAAGCGGTTCGAGGGCCGGGGCGAGGCGGCGCTCGAGGCGCTGCTCCCGGATGGGTTCCTGGACAGGACGCGCGGGCGCGGGCTGGTGGTGCCGACGTGGGCGCCGCAGGTGGAGGTGCTGCGGCACCCGGCCACCGGCGCGTTCGTGACCCACTGCGGGTGGAACTCCACGCTGGAGGCGGTCACGGCGGGCGTGCCGATGGTGTGCTGGCCGATGTACGCGGAGCAGCGCCTGAACAAGGTGGTCGTCGCGGAGGGGATGAAGCTCGGGGTGGTGATGGAGGGTTACGACGAGGCCATGGTGAAGGCGGAGGAGGTGGAGGCCAAGGTCAGGCTGGTCATGGAGTCCCAGCAGGGAAAGGAGCTCAGGGACAGGCTGGCGGCGGCGAAGGATGAGGCCGCCGCCGCGCTGGAGACGGACGGGTCGTCAAAGGCAGCGTTAGTTGACTTTATCAACAACCTGGAAATTTCGACGCACCACTGAACCGAGGATGACAGGAGCAGAGTTTCACTCTGACACGGATCCTTGATTTCTCTTTCTTGTGTTTCCTAAGCAGTTGGAATGTGGAATGTGCTTAAGCTAATCTTGACCTTTTTGTGTGGGTGTGATGACCAACTCCAAGAGATATCCTAGATGATCCTTCTAAATTCCTAATTCTTCTCGATATTTGGCCATTTGGGGTTAAATAAACTGTTTCACAAAGACAAACCCATAAACATGGATATCCCAAACCCCGCAAGCTCGCTCTTTATTTGTTCAGAGCAGGGATCGCCACCCAGTCCAGGCCCCTTCCCAGCTCTAGCGCGCGTTCCAAGCCTCGCCCCTGTTCTGTTCCCGCGGAATGCCGCCGGCCCGCCGCGCAGATGACCTGACTGCGGGTGAAATCGCGCAACGCACTGTTAGGTTCAGCTAGTCCGCTGATTTTAATCCGTACAAAATCAGTCGTATGAATCAGCTGAACCATCGTATAAGTCAAGCGAAGGCCGATCTGATTCCGGCGAGAGGACTCCATCCTGTCCGTGGGCGTGGACTCTCCGCCTGGCGCGCGTCACGGCGTCAGTACAGCAGCGCCGATTCAGGACGGCCGCAAGAACGCCCCCGTTGCGACGGGATGTTCCCTTCCCCGAGCTGCGACGGGATGTTGTTGTTCGACAGTAACCTCCGAGCCTTTTCTTCCTCCGATGATCCCCTCCTCAGATTTGTCAATCTAATTTGATACTACTCAAGAATGTAAGCATCTCCGACAAATTACCGTATATCATTCCTACTATTAAATTGTGACATGAAATTGCATATTTGAATACCCTTTTGCCATATTATTGCCGTTACTTTGAATTTCTTTCCTCCACTGCCAAAGAATCTCATCCATCATCCATACATAACGAATTGGTAAGATATATTTATACTATAACATAAGAACAATAAAAACTCGAATTCTTTTCACTCAGAGCATTGGAGTGAAAATCGATTTATGGATAGAATCAAATACATAGTATTTACAGAAAATAGTCTTCTTTTATTAAGAAAGAATCAATATATTTTTAATGTCGAATCTGAATTCACTAAGACATGGACAATCGTTTCAACAAGCGACACAGAAATATAGTGCATTAATCAGACCACTAAATTAAAGCAGGTGTTTTTTTTCATATTTTCCACTGCCTTACAAGCTGCAACAGTGCAGTGCTAAACTCTCTGCCGTCGCTCAGCGCCTCCTTCGCTTTCCGCATGGCCGCCCGTGTCCGCTGACGGAGCTCCTTGCCGCCGTCCGACTCCATTAGCCACTTCACCTCGGCAGCTACCTCCTCACCCTTGACTACCTCCTTGTCGTACCCTTCAGAGCCACGGCGAGGCGCAGATCCTCGACAAGGAGCACCTTGTTCATCCGCTGCTCGGCGTACATCGGCCACGCCAGCATCGGCACGCCGCCCACGATCGCCTCCAACACCGAGTTCCAGCCGCAGTGCGTGACGAACCCGCCGACGGCGCCGTGGGCCAGCACCTCGCGCTGTGGCGCCCACGCGTCGACCACCAGCCCTCTGCCCTTGGTGCGGGCCAGGAAGCCCTCGGGGAGGAGCGCGTCGAGGCCGGCGGCGTCCGGCTTATTCTGCGCGTCTTCCTCGCCGCCACCAGGCGGGCGCCGCACAACCCACAGGAACCGTTGCCCGCTCATCTCCAGCCCGCGCGCCACCTGCCTCGTCTGCTCCGCGCTGAGCCGGCCTATGCTGCCGAAGCAGAGGAACACGACGCTGGCCTCCGGCTGGGCGTCTAGCCACGCCAGGCACTCGTGCCCCTCCCTTCGCGCCGACCTCCTCCAGCTTTGTCACCGGACCTATGCAGTGCAGCGGCGGCGTACGACTCCCGGGTGGCGTGCAGAGGCCTGCCACGATGGCGTTGGTGGCGCGTGGCTCCAGCGAGCGGAAGCTGTTCACGACAAGACCGTGGGAATTGCACATTTGTTCGGACAGGGCGAGGAAGAGTCTGCTGCCAAGGCTGTCGCGGTCTTGGCATGCCACCGGGAGATCAGCTACGGGTATCGGGGTGATGCCCGGAGCGTGCAGAAGTTCACCTCCGAGGTCTCGGAGGCTATTATTAAGAGATGTTTGCCTGTGGATCAAGGGATAGTATAGAAATTCCGCCAGGCCGGCGATTGGTTCCTGCCTGCCAGGCAGCTCTTGGTCGAGGCATCCATCCCAGGCGTTGGATTTTAGACGCCTGGGGTTGGATGGAGCTGTCTGGCCGGTGCACCCCGGGCCAGGGTCCAAACCAAACAGGAGCTCGGCGCCGACGTCCACGGCGCTGCCGCAGAAGAAGTCCAGTACCAGGGCGGCCGGGGAAGGGGACGCGACGCGGAGGAATTCACGGAGGTCGGAGTTGGAGGCGCGGGCGAGCTCGAAGGTCCGCACCACGTAATCGTGGGCGGCAGGCACGTCGTCGCGCGGGCGCGTGACGTACGGTAGGAGGTGAAAGGAGAGGCGGGGGTGCGCAGCCGCGAGGCCTTCGGCAGATGAACCGGCGGCGGCCATGTCGTCGGTCCGGCCGTCCGGGTCCGCCCGCCGAGGACGATGGCGACCTCGAAGCTGTGCGCTGCGAGCAGCTCGCCGAGGTCCACCATGGAGAACAGGTGGCTGATCATCACCGGCGTGGCGTAGATGACCACGAGCTTCCTCTCTGCCTTCTTCTTGTCTTGGCTCTCGGATGGGTTCGCCATTTCTGGGATCACTGTAGTTTCGCGTGAGCTTGAGCGACAAGGTGGTGGGGGGCCGTGAATGTTGTGGCGCGCTTTTGATGAGACGCATGCGACATTAGTAGTGCCGGCTGGTTTAGACTTTAGACATGGCTTCATTTCGGTCCACGAGTCCTACCTACCCGATTGCACGGGAAACAACGATGATAGTGGCACCTGTTGCTTCTAAGGCCAATGTCAATAAGAGTTTCATTTGTATTAAATATGGTGCCACATAAGCTTTTTTTTGATGACATGACAATGTATTTAAGAAGAGAGAGATGAAATGAGTTTGATGAAACTCTCTTGGCACGAATACCAACTCTCTCTATGAGTCATGAAATTTAATGTCTATGAAACTTTAGAATGAAACTTTCACTCTCAATGAGAAATTTCATTTAAGTTTCATTTTCTTTTATATGACATGACAGTCTTGGAAACACCAAAATGAAACTTACCACTGACATTGGCCTGACAAACCAATCTGTGGTAGCAGTCGACGTTACGTCGACACCGGGACCGGCCTGTGTGATCGTCGGTGGCGGCGAGAACGGGCAGCCTGTTTTCCTACCTTCCAGAGTCCAGACACCACAGCATACTATAGGAATCGATTTAGTTCCAAAGTCCTGCAGAAAGCCTCCGTTCCAAACGGGGCCATGGCAATTCGTGAAAAATACACTAGTAGCCGATGATCTACATTTTCACAGAAGAATAGTAGGATACCAAGTCGAGTGCTTAAGCTAAAAAATGATCACTCACTTGAATTGATTAGACACTTTCTCACGGATCGCGACTCGCGATTACAGTTGGGTTGACGAGAACCTCACGCCTTCTGCGACCAAATCCACTCCTCGACGCAGCGTGCCATTTTGCAGGCTTGCGGCCCCTTCGTATCGTGAGCATTACCTGAACATAGGGCAATCTCCAACTCAACAGCCAGGCTCAGTCTAATCAGTCACTCCCTCGAGTTTGAGATGTGGCCATAAAAAGCTCGGAGTCAGTACGTTGTGTCAGCGGAAGAAGATAAATCTGGCCGGCCCATTTATTGGTCCACTCCACAAGTCCACAGCTCAAGCGACGGCAAACAGGCCAAGTCAAGCCGACGTGTTTGTCCCGCTCCGTCGCGAAGAACACGTACGCGAAGCACGGCGGCCCGCCACAACGAGAAGTTTGTGTCTTGTGCGAAAAATCCGACGTATAAAGACCGCGCGATCCTGCGTCAAAATTCTCACACCCAAGCCGGCCGGCCCGCATCGTCCTCTGCTATTCCGTTCCAGGAATCCAGCCTCCACCCATGGCGACCGCGACCGCGACCGCAGTGCCGTATAACGCCGCCGCGGCGGCGGCCGGGAACGGGAAGGAGGAGCCGACGCGGCCGCACGCCATCGCGTCCCCGACCGTCCACCCGGCGGCGACCGGCGCCGGGGACGAGGAGGTCGCGGCCACCTCCAGGCGCTGGCGGTCGATGCAGTACCTCCGGAAGCGGCGGCGGGGCGCGCTCTGGTGCTGCGGCTGCTGCGCCGCCTCCGCGGTCCTCCTGGGCGTCGCCGTCCTCGTGCTCGCGCTCACCGTGTTCAGGGTCAAGGACCCCGTGCTCACCATGAACCACGTCACGCTGGAGGGCGTGGACGCCGACCTCGGCACGGCGGCGGAGGCGGAGGCGCACCCGGTGTCCGTGAACGCCACGCTCAGCGCCGACATCTCCATCAAGAACCCCAACGTGGCCTCCTTCGCGTTCGACCGCAGCGAGACGGACTTCTACTACGCCGGGGAGACGGTGGGCGTGGCGTACGCGCCCGCCGGCCAGGTGGGCGCCGGCCGCACCGCGCGCATGAACGTCACACTCGACGTGCTCGCCGACCGCATCGCGCCCAACGTCAGCGCCACGGACCTCATCTTCGGCCAGGAGTACAGCCTCACCAGCTACACGGAGATCACGGGGAGGGTCAGCGTGCTCGGCATCTACAAGAGGGACCTCGACATCAGGATGAACTGCTCCATCACGCTGGAGGTGGGGGCCTTCACCACCGTGGAGAGCAAAGCCACTGACTGCGTTGCAAACGTCAGCTGATTTCGGTTAGGTTAGCTGGTCGCTAGTCACCTCGACTCCATGGATTCAAATATGTGTTGCTTTTATTAGTTGTGCTTTCGCCTCTCCCTCTTTTCCTTTTGTATATGTATACGAGATATATAGATTCCTGTATATATCTATAAGTTCAGGCCACAATTAATCAGCTTTAAATCAGAGTAGTTTCTATCTAGATACTGTGGCTGCGAGTCTGACAGGATGAGAGCGAACCAACTAATCCGTGTCTTTGATATCGTCAGTACACTTGGTAGGCTAACCACCATGCTTTCCCATAGTTCCTTTTCTGATGTAGCGTCTTTTCTTAACGGGTTTTAATGATCTGTCTTCCCAGAAACAGCGACTCGTTTCTTCGTTCAGACAGGACAAATCAGATACAGATAACGTCATGTGGGACGGCATATGGGCCTTTTTAGTGCCAGAGCTGAAATGGGCCCAGAAGCCAACCGCTCCTAGCTGTAATGGGCTAACGGCCGGCTTTTGGTATGGTCTAGTTTCTTTTTTAGAAAATAAACATACATTTTCCAGCAAATAATTCTCAATAAAACCTTGTTTTAAAAACAGTCTTATGGAAGCGTTCATCAATGATCTATAGTGCTCACAGAAAAACTAGTGGTACGTGTGTAGTGGGTAAGCCGACAATCTCCCTCTCAAAAGAAATTGGCACGCCGCTGTCATCTTCCCCTCCTCTTCAAATCCGTCCAAATCGTGCAGCTACAGATCTGTTCCATATGGTACATTGGTACCAGTAGTATTATATACAGAACTCCGTACTTATTACTATCATACAGCCATGACACTGTACAGCCACACTAGAAATTAGAAAAGCGCTCCTTGAGAGTGTCCATGTGCGCTTGCCACTTGCCAGGCCCGTCCGTCCCTGGCCCTGCTGCTTCGGTGGAGTGCTGTGACCTGCTCTGATTGTACCACCACCTTACCTGATGGACGAAGACGCGTATTCCGGAGGTAGCAACTAGCAAGCCATGCAGTACACCGTACGACTGTACGCTCACTCCCCTACATCCTCATGCTGCTCGCCATTTCTCCAGCATGATAATGACAGCTTCCTCTTTGAGGCTTTGCCCTTCCATCCAGTGAGCAATGAGTGGAGGAGGTGTGCAGCCGTTTCTCCCAAGTCCCTAGTTGTGCGAGCCACGGCAAAGATGAGCACCAGCTGTAGCCTGTATCACAGAGGTAGTATTTCTTTTCGGAGATCGATTTCATTTCCAGTACAAGAATGAGCATCACTAATACGGTTTTTATTTTATTTTATTTCCCGGACACGCAGGAACGGAATTTATATCGCTAAAGTTTCTATGTTCCGGACATGTCCCACGACGCTGTAATGAGAAATTTTGGCGCTCATGGTACGGTAGACCAACAGATGAGTGCAATTTAAATGACGCATGTAGCGATGTAGATTAAGCACGTACTTGTACAATATATGCAAACTCAATCACACAACGCGTCGCTCGACCATATAAGTAGGGAGGGCCAGACAGTCAGTTCATATACTTGAAAATTATTATTATTTTCGATCACGCATATAGCCCGTGTTTCATTAACCAGGAGAGAATGATCAATAGATCTACACATAGTTGATACAAAAAGGATTCACGGGTAATCCCTGGATAACCAATGAAGTCCTCACCATAAACAAAAAGCAAGAACATGAGAGGTAGGGGACCCTCCACCTGACAACCCCAACATCTCAGCCAAAAACCAAATATCTCCACACAATGACATCCAATAGTCATAGGAGTCGTAGGTGATAGCAGCGAAAAAGCATCCGCTAGAACTCTAGACGGCAAAGCATCTGTGCCAGCACCCTCGACAACAAAGCATCTGCCGGAACTGACAGCGACCACGGCGACCGACCTCCGCCGGGAACACCTCGGCGACAAAGCATCCGCCGGAATGAAAGCGACCTCGGTGGCAAAGCATCCGCCGGAAACGAGCACACTCTCTAAGTACTCCTCCGAGTCACTGAGGGCCACATCCTCAGGACCACGGGCGAGGAGGAGGTCGAAAAAACCTCTGCGACACACAAGATCATCAATGCGGCAAAGCATCCGCGGATGGGGCCAACACGCTCCAAGCAGCAAAGATCTGCATGAGAGGGGCTCTAACTCCGACTACGCACCGGCAGCAAAGCATCCGCCCAAACAGACGACTACGACTACCACAAACACTAACTAGACATACCAACGTGAGGAGAAGCATGAAGTGCGAAAAGGCGCAGCGCAACGTCCACGGAGACCACACAGGAGGAGCGACTGGCAGAAGATTGGCATGATGGAGACAAGCAAGGAGCTTCAGCAAAGCCTTCAGGAAGAAAATGACATCCGCGGACGCCAACTTCACTGTGAATAGCATCCAGGGACTTTCATCCGCGGCCAGCGAGCATCGACGACGGACAAAGGACGACGCCTCCAAGAAGTGATGACGCAGGGGCGCCACCGTCGTCGGCTGGCTAGAAGTCTTGCGGGGTTTTCACCCCCCGTCCCCCGCACGCCACCAAGACGCACTGCACCCACAGTGATGTACGTCCCGCCCTGCCAAACACTGCAAGCCGCCAGAACCGAAGTCGCCCAGGCCGCCGCAGAAAGCCCCCGACGCCGCCCAAACCTCTACCGCGGTCGGAGATGGGCAAACACCAAAGCAGCTCGCGGATCCGGCCCAAGGACCTCCGAAGCTGGCCTCCGGGACAGTGCAGCCGCCAACCGGGTCGGGGTCTCCACCCGAAGAATGGACGATGTGAAGGACGTCGGATCCCAACCCGCGCACGCAGACCGCCGCACCTTGGTGCGCCGCCGCCGCACCACGCGTGCCTCCGGCCCTGGTGGCGACAGATCCGGGGCTGGGAGCACCAGATCGGCCCCCCCATCACCTAGCTCGGCAGCCACGAGGCGGATGACGGCGCCGCCGGTGCCACCGGCGAAGGTGACGGGATGGCCGCCGCGCGACGGATTCGGGGTGCAGAGCGACGGATCCAGGCCTAGGAGGTCCGGATCGAGCTCGCGCACCGACCGACCTTGCTCCATGGGCTTCCCAGGTAGAGAGGAGAAGAGGAGGGGAGGAGAGGGGAAGAGGAGACAGGGACGGGAGGGTGCTGTGGGGGGGGGGGGGCGTTATGGGCGCCACAGCTGGCCGCCGCCGCCGCAAGCCGAGGAGCAGCGGCGGCGGCTGGGGGAGCTCGCGCCGGCGGGGTGAAGGCGGTGGTCGGGGAGTCGCCCCCCGTGCCCCCCCCCCTCTTTCCTTTACTCACGAGTATATACTTGCGAATTATAATAAACAACAATAAAAACACGACTAATTTTATTGTTTAACTAGTGTAAAAACCGTACTTCACCCCTAATTAGCAATGATGTCTATGGCTCACTTTAGCCATAAACATAGCTCCGCCCCTACTTAAAAGGAGGAGCCTCAGAAGCCGGCCAGACCAGCGGTGGCGGCGGATTGAGTAGAAGGGGCCTTGAGAGGTGGTCGAACCAGCAGTGATGGCAGATTAAGAGGCGATAAGCGAGGCGATGAGAGCGATATCGAGCAGGTGGCAGGAGATAACTAGATGATCAGAGTCGGCGGAAATGGCGAGATGCTCAAGCTCTTATCCTTCGGTTAGGGACGGTGGAGGCCGAAGGTGGAAGCGCGCTGGTGTGGTTCAAGAAAGAAGAACAATTGTGTTCTCCTCAAGATAGAGGATGGTGTGGTTAAAAGAAAAACAGCCCCACATAATACCGGCCGGTCACGGCATAATACACTCCAATTATATAGCCGAGATCAGTACATGCATACGACTCAGGAATATAGTCGGAACAGTTTATGCAAGCACGGAAGCATGCTCGATGCATGCGAGCTGTTTAATGGAAGCAAAAACTTCGCTACTCTCTCTATCAAAAAAATATAAGGCTCTGTTTGCTACGGCTCCACGTCACCAGTGAAGTCATTATTTTTAGCTTCAGCTTTATGAATAAGCTTCATTAATGAAGCCAGAGCCATTTTGATGAACTGTTTGACAAAACGTCTTCATATGTAGAGCCTCTTAAAACATGCTCTCACATTGTGTGAGGTGAAGCCGAGTGAAGTCACTATTTTTGACTTCACCCTTCACACATTATTTGTGAGAGCACGGTTTTAGGGGTTTCTTGGGTGAAGCCGTTTGGTTTTACCTCGTTTGGCATAAAATAGCTCCAAACGGCTCTAAGAACCGGTGGAGAACCCGTGTCAAATGAGACCTAATTTATATAATAAGATAATAAGATTTATGACATTAGCTAAGTATCATTAGATTCTTCACTAATTATATTTTTATATAGATCTATATGATGTTATAAATCATTGTGTATCTCTGAAAGTGCATTCACCTTCATTGTGGGTTTTAGCTAATTAATGACAATCAAATTAGGGACTAACCGGTTTATAAAAGCATAGGTTTGTGCCCGTGCGTTGCTACGGGCCAGTTAAACTTTTATAGTAAAAACACATGAATCACACGTGAAAAATTAAATACCGACATTAGAGTGATATTTAATCCAAAAAGTAAAGTTCGTGAAATTAACACAATCACAAAGAGTGCGATAATATATGTATAAACGTGTATTATATGGTGTTACTCAAAAGTATATTGGTTTCGACAATCTTTATCTTTTCAATCTTCTCTATTGTACTCTATACAATCACAAAGAGTGCGATTATATAGAGTACAATAGAGAAGATTGACGATAACATAGAACAAGAAGCATAGAAAGTCAGGTTTCAACGTACTTGATTGTCGATGAAGGAGGTGTCGACGTACTTGATTGGTGGCCTTTCTTTTTCTTTTCTTATTAATTTTTCCCCTCTTCTTCCATAATGGCCGCAATTATTATTTTCTCTCCTTCCGAATTGATCATGATTGGCTATTACCTTCCATGCGCGCACAAGATTTTTCTGCGGTGGAGAATTTTTTTACGTGATTTTTTCTCTTGGGAGAAGGGTCACAGGAAATTTCCTTTTGGGTAGTCCAGGATCGCAGGGTTAGTTTGGTGCTGCCGGGTAGATGTTGACGTTACATATATTTTAGTTGTAGAGATGTATGCAGGTGTTAGTCCTAGAAAAATTTGAAATGTTGAAATCTCGTGAGCAAAGCACGTTTGGATACATTTGGACATAAAGATGCCTAGCTCAAGTGGTAGTTTAAAATTTCAATTTTAAACTTGAGTTATAGGTAAGCCGGACTATCAAGAGGGTCACAAATTATGTTGGCTAGATGTGGAGAAAAGTGCTCAAATCGACTAACTATAGTTTGCTTGAGAGACACCGCACAAACACAGACACATGGAGGGTTTTTCTGTGCGGGCGGTAGTACCGCCCATGGGTGGTCGGTAGTACCGCCCGTGGCTTCACCGCGTAGTGCTCAAAACAACCTCTCTGTTTGGCTCGAAAATGGCCTAGCGGTAGTACCGCTATAGGGCCGGTACTACCGCCCCCGGTGGTACCGGCCCTGGCCGATAGCAAGTCAGTTTTGCAACCTTCTCTTTGTAGATTCAAAATGACTTGGCGGTAGTACCGCTATAGGGCCGGTACTACCGACCCTGGTCGGTAGAAAGATGTTTTTTGCGAAGCTCTCTGTGTTGGTCAAAATTGACCTGGCGGTAGTACCGCCATAGGGCCGGTACTACCGCCCCCGGTGGTACCGACCCAAGCCGGTAGTAAACCAAGTTTGCAGGGCTCTCTGGACTCGCTCAGTTTTGACTTGGCGGTAGTACCGCCATAGGGCCGGTACTACCGACCCTCGGTGGTACCGACCATGGTCGGTAGTAACCGAGGGGCCAAGTCTCTTTTCTACGGAGCTCTCTGTCCGTGGCCATTTTGGCCTGGCGGTAGTACCGCCATCAGGCCGGTACTACCGACCCTCGGTGGTACCGACCTTTGGTCGATAGCTGACTTTTAGGTCAGATCCAGATCTGTGCGCTTGTCAGTGGCTGGTCAGTGACTGGTCGATACTACCGACCATGGGTGGTCGGTACTACCGACCAGCCTCGGGACTGGGGGACTATTTATAGTCCTTCACTTGACTTTTGACCGTTACCCACTCATTTCATTCATTCATTGCGACCTACTTTCAGACAAAGCTCTCTCCAAGCATTGACTACTCCCCTCTCTCTCCCTCTTTGCTCCTATATTCATTCTCTTCCAAGATTGAGCTAGGGAAGTGAGATTAGAGTGTGAGAAGCTTCGATCTACGACTTGAGCACTTGGTTTCCATCTACCCGGCTTGATTTGTGTCTATTACTCTTGAGCTCCTTGAGCTCTAGCCGTTAGGTGTTCTTCGTGGTAGCCCGTATTGATTCACTTGTGAGGGCTCCCCGAAGTGTTTGTATTACCCCTGTGATTTCTAGTGGAGAAACTCGAGTAGCCTTTGTGGTTGCTTGAGTGAGGCAAGGAGGTGAAATAGACTCCGACCTTTGTGGTCACCTCAACAACGAGGACGTAGGCACTCCTTAGTGGATTGGCCGAACCTCGGGATAAATCGCGTGTCCCGTGTGCTTGTTATTGTCTCTACTTTGTATATTACGCTTGTTGTTGTGTTCTTCGTGTTCTTCCTATCCCTAACTCTTTCTTAGGTTGGGAAGACTCGATCTACTTCAAGGGAAGCAACCAAGGCTCGGTGAGAGTAGAATTACTATCGGTCATACTTAGGGAAGTGGGGCTAGATTCTTGTATTACTTTCATAGCTCACATACATCGGATTTGTAGTTCCTTTTAGGATCCCCGGTTGTGTCGTTTGTTTGTGTTGGTAGTACCGGTGTTTTACACCCGGTAGTACCTACCCAAACAAACCGACCTTTCCGGTTGTTATCTAACTACATCTCTTAGTTTGTGAACTTTCTGATTGTTGAAAATCACCTATTCACCCCCCTCTAGGCTGATTTGATCCTTTCAATTGGTATCGGAGCCTAACCCTTGTGTTAGCGCTTCACCGCGTAAGGGAGAATCATGTCGACCATAAGTCAAGAACAAATTGATGACATAGTCAAGAGGATTTCCTCTCAGCTGCTAGAAGATCAAGCAAAGAAACATGAAGATGAGATGAAAAAGATGAAAGATGAAATTGAGAGCTTGAAGGTAGCTTTAGGCAACAAGGCCGAATCATCCGGAGAAAATCCACGGCCGCCCAAAGATGACAGGAAGAAGGAAGATGAAGAGAAAGGCAAGAGAGACAACGAGTTCTCTAGAGTGCCTTATGACTATAGCCAAATGGGCAAAGTCATTCAATTGCCTAGCGTCAATCTAGGCAAACCACCCCGCTTTGATGGAATCAACTACAATGATTGGGCACACACAAGATGAAGCTACACCTTCTTGTCGCAAGAGTTTGGGAGATTGTTGAGAGTGGAGCAAGTCATGTTGAAGGTCAAGAGTTCACCGACAATGATGTGATTGAGTTTCAACAAAAATGTTCAAGCCGCATCATTGATTCTATCATGCCTTAAGCCCGAAGAAAGCAACAAGGTACATGGAATGGAGAATGCCAAGATGATTTGGGATACTCTCAGGATATCATATGAGGGTGATGCAAGTGTGAGGAAATGCAACATAGAGCTTCTTCAAGGAAAGATTTTGAACTTCGCTATCAAGAGTGGAGAAACCACTCAACAAATGTTTGATAGATTCATGACCTTGATCAACAAGATTAGAGCTCTCGGAGACAAAACGTGGGATGACAACTCAGCTGCAAGAAAGCTATTGAGAGCATATAGAAAGAAGAACAAGACGCTTGCATCAATCATCATGGAAGACCTAACTATGAGAGCATGGGACCTCATGAGATGCTTGCCAAAATAAAGCATCATGAAGTCTTGGATGATGAAGCTATAGAAGATCAAGAGGCAAGCAACAAGAAGGTGGTAGCTCTCAAGGCAAACCAAGAAGAAGGAAGCAAGGCCCGATATGACTCATCAAGTTAGGAAGTGATGACTCCGATGATGAGATGGCACTTCTTATGAAGAACTTTAGAAGATTCATGAGAAAGAAGATGTACAAGAAGGGCAAAGGTGGATACTTCAAGAAGTCAAAGAAGAGGAATTGCTATGAGTGTGGTGCGGATGATCACTTCATTGCTGATTGTCCACAAAAGAAGAACAAGAACAAGTATATCAAGAGTGATGATAAGAAGCAAAGAAGAAGAAGAGGTGGTGAAGCTCATCTTGGTGAGGAATGGTTCTCGTAAGATGACTCAAGTGATGAAGAGAAGAGCAAGAACAAGGAGAAGGAGAAAGGAGTGGCCAACATTGCCATACACAAGACCTCTTCTCCAAGTCTCTTCTCCAACATGACTACTTCGACCACTTCATCACGCTTGTTCGAGGACCTCACCGACGATGAGGACGACTTCACTCATTCTTGCTTCATGGCTAAGGATGAGAAGGTATCGTCTAACTCTCCTACTTGTTCTAGCGATGATTATAGTGATGATGAAATGGATGAATTTGAGCTTAGCATAATTAGAAAATTTGGTAAGAAAGGTGGACCTAAAATCATAAAGTTGCTCACTAAATTAGAGAGTCGGAATGAGAGTCTTGCTTTGCAAGGGGACTTGATCTCTCAAGAGAGAGAAAAGAACCTTGCATTGGAAGCCTCTCTTGCCGAGGAGAAGTTGAAGGTTGAGAAATTGACCGTGGAATTATCTTTAGCCAATGACTCTAACAAGAAGTTGGCTAAGGAGTGTTCCACGAGCAATGACTCAATTGCTAGCCTAAAGAATGAGGTTAGCTTGGTTCAAGAAAGCTTCACAAGCTTTCAAGATAAATATCAAACTCTTGAACTAAGCTACAACACTCTTTGGAATAGCACCTCCTTCAACCTTTTATAAGGATTCCGACGGCTCTAATGCCTCAACTAGTAATGGATGCAAAAGATGCTATAAACTTAATATAAATGCTTGTGCAACTAACCTTGTTGAGCTAGAGAAGAAAGACAAGGAGATTCATAGGTTGAACATGATCTTGAGGAATGGTTGCAAGTGTAAGGTGCAACAACCAAAAGATATCCTTAAGACCGCAAGACACCCATCCATCAAGGATGGAATTGGGTACAATAGGTATGGTGGTAAGGCCAATGGAAGGAAGGTGGTCAATGGGGTACCTTTTGTTAACTTTAACAAAGGGGTTCCTCTCTTTGACCTCATGAACAAGGCCAACAAGGTTGCCAATCCCAAGGCTCCACTTGCTAATGGTAAGATCAACAAGGAAAAGCAAGTGGAGGCCCCCAGCAACAAAAGCCCATATCAAGAAGCTATACATGTGATTACTTGTGTTGTTGGGGTGAGAATGGCAAGATAGTAGTCAAGTATGTTGGTGCCCTCAAGAAGAGGGAAATTATGAGAAATGTTTGGGTGCCAAAAGCTTATGTGACTAACCCCCTAGGACCCAATCTCATTTGGGTACCTAAATCAAGAACATAATCCTGTTTTGTAGGAATATGCCTCCGGTGGGTCAAGTTGGGTGTTGGATAGTGGATGCACCAATCATATGATCGGGGCAAAAGAAATGTTCTCCTCCATCCAACCAAGCAACGACTCATGCAACAACATTGTGTTTGGTGACAATGGAAAAGGAGAAGTCCTTGGTTTGGGTAAAATTGCTATCTCAACCGACAATTCCATATCTAATGTATTACTTGTGCATTCGTTGAGTTACAATTTGTTATCCGTTTCTCAACTTTGTGAAATGGGTTACGATTGTCTCTTTACGGATAAGGGTGTGACCGTCTCTAGAAGAAGGGATTCCTCTATTGCATTTAAAGGCGTGTTGAAGAGAACTTTACCTAGTGGACTTCTCAACTAGTAAGGTAGAACCTACAACATGTCTAATGGCAAAATCTAGCATGGGTTGGCTTTGGCATAGCCGACTAGCTCATGTTGGGATGAGGAACTTGGCCCAACTTCAAAGGGAAGGGCACATCCTTGGACTAACCAATGTCTCGTTTGAGAAAGATAGGATTTGCAGTGCGTGCCAAGCAGGAAAGCAAGTTGGAGCAAAGCATCCAATGAAGAAT
Organism: Coix lacryma-jobi var. lacryma-jobi; assembly: GCA_009763385.1. NCBI lineage: Eukaryota > Viridiplantae > Streptophyta > Magnoliopsida > Poales > Poaceae > Coix > Coix lacryma-jobi. The sequence goes on along the minus strand of CM019827.1, from coordinate 27,322,562 downwards.
GTTGTATCAACCACAAGACCATTGGAGCTGCTTCACATGGACCTCATCGGACCCGTTGCTTACCAAAGCATCGGCGGTAACAAATATGGTTTCGTTATTGTTGATGACTTTTCTCGTTTCACTTGGGTGTTCTTTTTAGCAGATAAAACTGAGACCCAAGGTATCTTCAAGAAGTTTGCTAGAAGGGCTCAAAATGAGTTTGAGCTCAAGATCAAGAAAGTGAGAAGCGACAATGGGACCGAGTTTAGAAACACCAACATAGAAGAGTATCTTGATGATGAAGGAATCAAGCATGAGTTCTCCGTTCCATATACCCCACAACAAAATGGGGTTGTGGAAAGGAAGAATAGAACTCTTGTTGAAGCCGCAAGATCTATGTTGGATGAGTACAAGACTTCTCATGGCTTTTGGGCAGAGGCGATGAACACCGCGTGTCATGCCATCAACCGCCTCTACCTCCACAAGCTAAGGGACAAGACGCCATACGAGCTTCTAACCGGTAACAAACCAAAGGTTGCAAATGTTTCATACTTAACAAGAGAGCCAAAAGTTCAAAGTTTGCACCTAAGGTACACGAAGGCTTTCTACTTGGTTATGGCACTAACGAACACGGCTACCGCGTATTCAATAATGCCACCGGCACTATTGAGTTAACGGTAGACGTGACTTTTGATGAATCTGACGGCTCCCAAAAGGAGCAAGTCAATGATGAGCTTGTAGGTGATGATATGTCTCCATCTGAAGCAATCAAGAAGCTTGCAACCGGTGATGTGAGACCTATTGAGATTCAAGATGATGATGATGATCCGTTGCACACTCCACAAGATTCAAATGTCCATCATGTGCATTCAAATGTACATGGTGAAGCTTTCGCAACTCCGACAAATGGAGGTGCAAATGGTGGTCAAATGCAACATCAACTTGATGATCAAGCACAAGCTCAACATGAAGACCAACAAGATGATGGGGACATCCCCACATGTGACGAAGATGATGAAGATGGACCCATCCAAAGGAGATCACTCGTGCCACATCCTAAAGTGCACCATACTATTCAACGGGCTCATCCTGTTGACAACATACTGGGGAGCATACGTCGTGGGGTAACGACACGTTCACGTTTAGCAAATTTTTATGAACATTACTTGTTTGTCTCCTCTTTGGAACCTCTTAGGGTGGACGATGCACTTGATGATTCGGATTGGGTGATGGCTATGCAACAAGAGTTGAACAATTTCACCAGGAATGAAGTCTGGTCCTTGGTGGAAAGGCCCAAGCAAAATGTGATAGGAACCAAATGGGTCTTCCGCAACAAGCAAGACGAGCATGGCGTGGTAACAAGGAACAAAGCACGGTTGGTGGCTCAAGGTTTCACTCAAATCGAAGGTTTGGATTTTGGGGAAACCTATGCACCCGTAGCTAGGCTTGAGTCAATTCGTATATTACTTGCCTTTGCTACTCACCATGATTTCAAGCTATACCAAATGGACGTGAAAAGTGCATTCCTCAACGACCCCCTCTCCGAATTGGTATATGTGGAGCAACCACCGGGTTTTGAAGATCCCAAGTGTCGGTGGTACAAAAAAGGGTACCCCCAATCAACGCAAACACCCGAACGCTCTATCTCCGTCTCGCCCGAGCCCTCCCAGCCAGGCCTCGGGCGAACGCTCTATCTTCATCTCACCCGAGCCCTCCCAGCCAGGCCTCGGGCAACGCTCTATCTCCGTCTCACCCGAGCCCTCCCAGCCAGGCCTCGGGCGAACGCTCTATCTCCGTCTCGCCCGAGCCCTCCCAGCCAGGCCTCGGGCGAACGCTCTATCTCCGTCTCGCCCGAGCCCTCCCAGCCAGGCCTCAGGCGAACGCTCTTTCTCCGTCTCGCCCGAGCCCTCCCAGCCAGGCCTCGGGCGAACGCTCTATCTCCGTCTCGCCCGAGCCCTCCCAGCCAGGCCTCGGGCGAACGCTCTATCTCCGTCTCGCCCGAGCCCTCCCAGCCAGGCCTCGGGCGAACGCTCTTTCTCCGCCTCGCCCGAGCCCTCCGAGCAAGGCCTCGGGCGAGCACGATCGCTCTCCGTCTCGCCCGAGCCCTCCAGGCCCCGGGCGAGCGCGCCCCTACACCTCGAGCCTTAACGCACGGACCTCGAGCTGTACAGACAGCCGTACCAGCCCATACCACGCATTTAATGCCTTCACCTACTCCGGTCATGTCCACTAGTGCACAACATGTACCACAGTAACTCGGTGTAAAGGTCAAGTCTCGTTTTCACCACAAGCATGGGCAAAAGGGCACCAGTACAGCACTGTTCGGCCAAGCCATGCACTGTAACCCCTCGAGGCCGGCTACGCGCCCCTCGAGCCCTGCACTGTAACACCTCGAGGCCGGCTCCGCGCCCTCGAGCCCCCGTGGCACCACCTCGAGGACCGGCTCCGCGCCCTTCGAGCCCTAACTACTTTCATGCTATTGGAGGACAGGTACCCCAAGACCCGGAGGGACCCCGCCACGTCCTGTACATTCCGGGATGGGTGCTGTACGGCTCCCACCTTGCCGCGCCACCACGTCCGCGCCCGGGATGGAGGCCACGCTTCAAGGACGCCTCAACAGCAACGCCCACGTCGGCTACAATGTCTTCGACAAGACAGGATTCCTACCCTGCTTCGTATTGGGCGCCGTACGCCCCGACACTTGTAAAACCCCTGTGTAACCCTGGTGTAACGTAACGGCCCTAATCCCATGGCCCACTGATCACCGTCAACCACTGACAGTCGATCCGTACAGCCAAGAGATTAAGACCGGTTCCGCTACTGGGCTACATCAGTGCCCGATGTCCGCAGGATCATCTCACAATTCAGTTACAATCTTTTGAACATTTTGACAATAACATCGGAGTAAATAGCGGAAGACTTAGATAACAATAGTTTTACAAACCAGGGTTCAACATAAAATTAAAGTGAAGTTATTACAGACCATAGTTCAAATAGATAGAGTTGGCAGAGTAGCATATGACAACAACTGAAGGGTAAAGATACTTCACCCAGCCCGAGGGTGAATGATCACTCATCGGCCTCATCGGCCTCTTCCTGAACAACAGTCACACAGCAGGGTCCGAGGCATACTGAGGAATCTGCCATACCTGCAACATGGGGAATAAAACCTGAGTACAAAGGTACTCAACAAGACTTACCCGACTAAAGAAAAAGGGAGAAGACTCAGGAATGAGAGGCTTAGGGTAGTCAAGGTAAGGCTTAAGCAAGATCAAGTATTTTGCAGAAAAGCATTTTGTAAACCTTATTTTATTTTGAAAGATTCAGTATTCCTCAATTCTTCATCGTTCATGATTCATTTTACATTTCAAAACATTCCTAGTTGAGAACCACTCTCCGTTGACAGTCAGTGGACCAAGTCTCCATAACCGAGGAGCAACGTTAATCCGGATAAATAATACTCAGCTGAGGATCCCTATCCACACTGCATATGTAGCACCCAAGCTTGCATATGCAAACTCGTCTACCACGATTCCTCCAAGATTGGGCCCGGTCCTACGCCACCCGGAAGTACAGTACACCACTCCAATCCGGGACTCTAACCCACGTGGGTACATGCTACTTCCGCCATCTCTCCACTCCCAGTGCGCGGTTGTCGGTCCAATAATGGATTTCTCGGAGCCAGAGCTTTCCGTAGTATGTGAATAGTTACAAGTCTTGACCAGCAGGCCCCCATACGGATGGTCCCTACATTTTTTTCGCCAGCGACAAGCACCTCGGGACTCTAACCCAAGAGTACAGGTCCTGTCGGTTTTTCAACCCTGTCCCGGTCGGTGTCAACTGTTGAGTCCCGGACTACAACATGACGGCACCGTACGCAAGGACAACCTCTCCTTCCTATTGACTAAGTACGGATCAGATACTTAGCCAATAGTGGGAGTAAACAGAAATTCCCATAAAGTTTCTTTCAGTGATCACACTTTTGAAATTGACATTTTTATTGCAAAGTCTAATTCAATAAGCATTGCTAAGCATTTTTCAAATACTTTTGAAAAGCAGGCTTCGGGTGTATCCGTGGTCAAGGTGGATAATGCATCAGTTAGGATATCACTCAATTCCTATAAACCTAATGCAATAATTTAACTCAAAAGCATTTAAGGAAATCACTTTATAAATTCAAGGAAAGGGTTAAATGCACCGGGGCTTGCCTTGGATGGCAAAAAGAGCAGACTCGGGGTTGGTGGTGTAGGTGCCGGAGCTCGGGGTTGCCTCGGGGACAGATCCTTCGGTGGCTACCTCGACTTCAGGTCCTTCTTCCTCGGTCACTATACGTATGCAATGATGCATGCACATGAGTAGGCTAGTATGAACAAAGTGCATAGGATAAAACTAGAGTATAGCTTTGCAAAGTATAAGTGGTTTGTTAAAGTGGACAAAAGATTACTTATCCCTTTCTAGCAATATTAGCTAACTTTATCAAGCATTTTTAAATGACTTAAGCATAATCATCACAAGGCATCACAAACATCATAGACCAGAGGGGTATGGGTCTATGAACATCAAACAATCCAAAGATCACATCATCAAACACTTATTACCAACACTAATCACTTTTTCTATTTTCCTAAATTAATTAAAAAGGTCATCTTATGAAGTTGCTCCAAAATTTACCAAATTAATCACATAAGTTCATTATGGTGTAGATAGATGGCAAAACAAATTTCATAATTTTTGGAGGTCATTAAGGTGCTCAAATAAAATCAGACATTAATTAGCAAAAGGCACTATTTAACAATTAAAATAAAAGCTCAAAAATCAACTTGTTCCAAAAGACTTAAAAATTTTACCAGAGACTAAACATGGCATAAGGAGCTCACAAAAATTTGTCTCATGATTTTTGGAGTTATAAATCACTCTCCAAAAATACCAAAACCTTCATTTTTCAATTAAAAGGGGAATTTTACATTTTCAAATTTTTGCACAAAACTCAAGTTTGATATTTTTATAAAATACTACAGAGCATAAAGAGTCTACCACAAAAATTTCAGAATTTTTGGATGCACACAGAAAATCATACAAAAAAGAGAAAACAGAACACTATTCACATCTCTCAGAAAAAGAGAAGAGCACTGTGCTCCTTCTAGGCCGGCCTCGGCGAATCGCGGGCTCGGGCGAATCGCGCGGGCTCGGTTGAGACGGGCTCGGTCGAGACGGAAGCGACAGCTTCGTCCGAGGCCTGGCCCGGAGGCTCGGGCGAGACGGAGAAGTAAGCCTCCGTCCGAGCCTGACTCGGGCGAAGCGGAGAGCATGCGCTCGCCGAGGCTTGGGCTCGAGCGAGACGGAAAACCAGCCTCCGTCCGAGACCTGACTGGGAGGCTCGGGCGAAACGGAGTGGAAGCAGAGACCGGAGGCTCGGATGCTTACCACGGGTCGGAGGCAGGCTCGAGGGTGAGGCTCGACTCGTTCTCGAGGGTGAGGCTCGACTCGTTCTCGAGGGAGAAGACGACGCGGCGGCGCTCTGCTCGCCGGCGGTGACCCGAGCCGCGCGGCGCGTTTACGCCGGCCAAACTGGCACTCCGGTCCGCGGCAGAGCTGAGGGCACGAGAGTGATCAGAGGGCTCACCCGCGTCGATCAAGGAACTCGGCGAGGTGAGGGGATGAACGGAGGTGGACGAACGGCGATGACCGGCGGACGGCGAGCGGCGGCGATCGCGCAGTGGCGACCCTGGGCATCAAACAGAGCCGCAAAGGCCAGGTTAGAGCCGCACGGAGACAGGGAAGCGAATGCGAGGGTCGGAGGGAGATGATCAAGGCCGGAGACGGCGAATTCCACGAACCCGAGTTCGCCGGGGTTCCTGCCGGAGATTGGGAAGATGGGGTTACGCCGGGCAAACGGAGGCGGGGAAGGTGAAATTGAGAGGTGGGAAAGCTTCACGAGCTCAAGGCGGAGCTTTCGGGCTAGATGGTGGAGCGGCGGAGTGTCTGGAGTGGGCTGGCCACGGTGGCGGAGGTGAGTGAGGAGCTCGGGGCTCCGGCGGTTTATAGCCGCGGCCAGGGCCGGTAGAGAGCTCGGGGTGGGGTGGATAAGCTCGGCGGACGCACGCGCACTCGATTGCGCTCAGGCGGGGGTACTGGCGTGCAGCCGGGGCTCGGGCGCAAGCTCGGCCGGCAATGGCCACGCGGCGGCGGCGCGCTGGACACTGTAGGGGCCGAGAGCGAGGGTCAGCGCTCGCGTGCGGGCGCGGAGGGAACAGGGAGACAGCGGCGGCAGGTTGGTGGCGCGTGGGGAGCAGCCAGGCACGCGGCACGCGCAGCGCCGGAGGCTCGCCACGGCCGGGGCCCCCTCTCTGCACTGCGCGGCTAGAGGTAGGGGACGAACAGTGCTAGGCCTTAGGGTTTGACTTTTGGCTGATCTCTGTATTTTGCAAATTACTCTCAAAAATTGAACTGTGCGACAAAAACTCAAAACACCAAAGTTGTTCAGAAAAACGAGATCTACAACTTTGTCAATATGAACATTTTCAAATTCCAAATAGTGTTTTAACTATATTCAAAACAGAAAAGGGGACACTTTTCAAATTGATTCAAATCAAAATTACTCTGGATTTCAAACTGAAACTTGAAAATATCCCAATATGAAAGTTGTTCCATTTGTCAAAACCTACAACTTTGCTAATATACACTTTTTCTGAAACTCAATAGTTTTTGAATAAATTTTTAAAACTGAAAAGGGGACAAAAACTGGAATTTGAATGAATTTGAAATTACTGCAAATTTTATATAGAAACTTTGAAATTTGTAAATACCAAAGTTGTTCCTCTTGATCAGATTCACAACTTTGATTTTTTGAACCAACTCAAAATTTTGAATTTTGAAAAAGTTATCAAAAAGGGAATAAATCCAGGATTGGGATTTTAGGGTTTTGCAAAAGGAAATCAAATCAAATCTGATTTTTGAACTTTGATCAAAGCAACAAACATCAGGGCACTAAATTTGAACAAGAATTACATAGAACTAGGCACAGAGGTGAAATTACCATTTTGCCCCTATAGGAAGAAGTGGGCTAATAAGGGTTTTTGCAATAGAGGTACATCACATAAAATGATACACTAAGCAAATGCATACACATGAAATCATGATCAAGATGATTAATGATGCTAATGATGATATGTCAAGTTAATTACATGCTTGAACACCAGAGGTGTTACACCTGGCCTCCCCTTGCCCTATAAAAGGGGACGCCAGGGCCCTCATTCGCAGGTGGACAAACACGTTAGAGCGCCTTACACCCATACACTTAAGTCCGGACCCCGGTCCACGCTCACTGAGCTTGTATTCTCCCCTGTACAAGCACTTAGGTGCAAGTAATACAAGAACATCCCCCCCCCGCTGGACGTAGGGCCTTCTTTGCCCGAACCAGGATAAATCCTTGTGTCCTCTTGCATCACCATCCAGGAAGAGAAGCACGCGATCATATCACTCGTTGGTGTGATATCCCCGGGTACGAAACACCGACAGTTGGCGCGCCAGGTAGGGGACTTCGCGTGTCCGAGCCGATTTCTCGTTGATTCCTGGATGGCTTCATCCCTCTTCCGTTCTCGGCTGGTGCCGTTGTCTGGTTCGGGAGCCTCGAGTTCCTGGCCACAGGCAACGGCAACGAGCTGACTCTGCTCTCCACGGAGGGCCCGAGCGGAGGGCGTGTCACGCCACCCGCGCGGGGGGCGTGACGCGTCGCCCGCACCACCACACGTCGCCACATCGCGAGCGGCGCCGTCGTCACCGTCGTCGCCGGGCGCAGGCGGTGCCCGCGGCAAACACCCACACCCCCGTAGCCAGTGCAGGGTCCCCGAGGGGAAACCAGCCCGGCGCGCGGCCGGAGACCTCCAGGGCGCACCCGCGCCCGCCTAGCGACTTCGCATTCATCATGCGTATGGACCAGGAACCAGGCCAGAGGCCTCCGAGCCGTGCGCCGTCGACGCCACTCAGCCTCCTCCCGCACGGGTCGCGCCGCGCTCGACGCCAGCGGTTCCCGGTCGGCCTCGACAGCTCTGCGGCTGTATACGCCCACCACCTCGACGAGCGCCATCAGGACCGGACGGTGGCGGACCGGGCAGCGTTCGGGCGCGCTGCTGCAGGCCATGGCCAACCTGGAGATCGTCCACCCCGCGTGCGTCGACCGCGACTTCTCGCGAGCCTTCGAGCCACCTCGGCGAGCCACCGTCGGAGAATGGTACCGCGAGCTGCGGTCCCAGCATCGGCAAGGCACCGGCGTGCCGTCAACAGCGACGACTCCGACGACTACGACTACCACGGACCCCGACCTCTGGGATCCCACCAGGGAGTGCTTCCAACTCGAGGGAGTCGTATGCGATACCGAGGACGAAGGCGACGACGACAGGCCGGCGCTCGACCTAGAGGGACCTAGCGACGTGGCCGCGGCAGGCGGATCACGCGTTCAGGGAAGGGACGAACCTCCAGCACGGCTGTACCGCCTCAGCACGACGACGGCCGGGCGGCGCAACTCGCACAAGTGCAAGAGGCAATCACCAAAGCCGAGGAAGAACGGCGACACCTGCTGCAGCTCCGGCAAACCCTGATGCAGGAACCACCCCAGCCCCGAGGAGCCGGAGCTCGAGGCCGGCTCGAGAGGTCCACCGGCGGATCCTCGAGGACGGGGCACCAGCACGCCCTGAGGTATGTTTCCCGCGAGCCGGGCAGAACGTGGTGGCGGCGGCTATGATGCTCCGTGACCTGCCCGCCGTCTCCAACCCCGACGCCAGGCGCATGCTCGGAGAAATGAAAAACCTCCTCGAGACAGCCGCGGTACAGCAGGCCGAGAGCTCGGCGTCACGCCGACGCGGAGCAGCCTCGGGGAGACCGGCGGACACGCCCCACGACGCTCGCGAGGCATCCGTCCACCAGCCGGACGCCTCTCGAGCTAGGCCAGTCCGCGAACGGATCGTCGACAACCGGCCACCTCGAGACCCCAACGACGCCCGCAACGACATCAACCGACGGCGCAAGGACAAGGGGGCCCAAGAGCGTGGCTATAGCGCCCATCGAGGGGGGCGCTACGACAGCGACGAGGACCGGCAGGTCCTCGAGCCCCCGGGCCCCGAGTCTTCAGCCGGGCCATCCGCAGCTCAACCCTCCCCGACCGCTTCCGACCGCCGACCAACATCGTGAAGTATGACGGGGAGGTCGAGCCCAAGCTCTGGCTCTCGGACTTCCGCCTTGGCTGCCAACTGGCGGAGCGAAGAACGACGACCGCGTGATCATACGTCAACTCCCACTTTACCTCTCGGACACCGCCCGCCGGTGGCTCGAGGGGCTCCCGCCGGATCGGATCCATGACTGGGCCGACCTAGTCAGGGTCTTCGACGGGAATTTCAAGGGGACCTGCGTGCGTCCAGGCAACCCCTGGGACCTACGGCGTTGCAGGCAGGCGGCGGACGAGCCCCTCCGCGACTTTGCTCGACGGTTCTCGAAGCAGCGTCTCGAGCTCCCCCACGTGCCTGACGAGGACGTCATCTCAGCGTTCCCGCGGGCACGACATGCCAAGAGCTTGTTCATGAGCTAGGACGCTACCGTCCCGGGACGGTCGAGGACCTGATGGATCGCGTCACCAGCTTTGCTTCGGGCGACGAAGCAGTGGGGGCCTTCTTTGGCCGTTCCACGGACAAAGGCAAGGCGGTGATCGCGCCGGAGGGCTCCAACAAGGGCAACGACGCCAAGAACGACAACAATGACGGCAACAAAAGGAAGAAAAACAAACGCAAGGGCCAGAAGGCGAAGCGTGGCGCCGATGACGACGACGACAAAGAGGTGCTCGCGGGCGCCCTCGAGCCTAAGAAGCCCCGAGGCCCCCCTGACGGGGCTGTTTTCGACCAGATGCTCGAGGATCCCTGCACCTACCACAGGGGCCCCGTAAACCACAAGTTGAAAGACTGCCGACTGTTGAAGGGCTACTACTCCAAGCTCGGCGATAAGAGGGAAGACGCGCCTAAGGGAAAGGATACCGATCGACGCGGCGGCAGGAACGCAGATGGCGACTTCCCCCCGGTGCGCGACTGCTACATGATCTACGGGGGCCGACCGTCGGGCTCTCAGCTCGAGAAAGAAAGAAGGAGCGCCGGGAAATCTTTTCGCTTGGCCACGACGCCCCCCGGTATCTTGACTGGTCCGATGCGCCAATCACGTTCGACCGTGACGACCATCCGGACCGTGTCATAAACCCGGGGGCTTACCCCCTCGTCGTCGACCCCATCATAATCGACGTTCGGTTCTCCAAGGTGTTGATGGATGGGGGCTCGAGCCTCAACATCATATACCTCGAGACCCTCGACCTCCTGGGGATTTCAGAGGGACAGCTCCGACCCAGCGTCGGGGGGTTCCACGGAGTAGTACCAGGAAAGAAGGCCCACCCCCTCGGGCGCATCGACCTGCCGGTTTGCTTCGGCACGCCGGCAAACTTCCGTCAGGAAACGCTCCCTTCGAGGTGGTCGGCTTCCAAGGGACCTACCACGCCATCATCGGCCGGCCAGGCTACGCCAAGTTCATGGCGATTCCTAACTACACGTACTTGAAGCTCAAGATGCCGGGGCCAAAAGGGGTCATCACCGTTGACACCTCCTACGAGCACGCATACCACTGCGACGTGGAGTGCGTCGAGCGGGGGGAGGCCAACGTCCACCTCGACTCGCTCGAGGCCTTGGCAGCTCTGGCCACCGAGGGGGCCCCAGAAGCAAAGCGTCACGCCGGCACCTTCGAGCCGGCTGAGCACACCAAGCAAATACCCGTCGACCCGACCTCGGCCAATGGCAAGAGCGCATGACCATCAGTACCAGCCTCGAGCCCAAATAGGAAGCAGTGCTCGTCGACTTTCTCCGCGCGAACATCGACATGTTTGCATGGAACCCCTCGGACATGCCGGGCATACCGAGGGAAGTCGCCGAGCACGCCTTGGAGATCCAGGCCGGGTCCAGACCGGTGAAGCAACGCCTGCGCCGCTTCGACGAGGAAAAGCGCAGGATCATCGGCGAGGAGGTGCACAAGCTTTTGGCGGCCGGATTCATCAAGGAGGTATTTCACCCAGAGTGGCTAGCTAACCCTGTACTAGTTAGGAAAAAGAATGGAAAAATGCGGATGTGTGTAGATTACACTAGTCTGAATAAAGCATGTCCAAAAGTTCCATTTCCTTTACCTAGAATTGACCAGATCGTCGATTCCACTGCTGGGTGCGAAGTGCTTTCGTTCCTTGATGCGTATTCCGGCTACCACCAAATTAGGATGAGAAAATCCGATGAACTCGCAACCTCTTTTATCACGCCATTTGGTATGTATTGCTATGTTACGATGCCCTTCGGCCTGCGAAACGCCGGGGCAACGTACCAGCGATGTATGCAGCACATCTTTGGCGAGCACATAGGCAAGACCGTCGAGGCCTACGTCGATGACATCGTGGTTAAAACTAAAAAAGTCGGGAACCTCATCAGCGACCTCGAGACCACGTTCGAGTGCCTCCGGGCCAAGAATGTGAAGCTCAACCCCGAGAAGTGTGTCTTTGGTGTGCCTCGAGGCATGCTACTTGGCTACATCGTCTCACAACGGGGGATCGAGGCAAACCCTGAAAAAATCTCAGCAGTCACGAGGATGGGCCCGATTCGTGACCTCAAGGGTGTGCAGAAAGTGACAGGCTGCCTAGCCGCTCTCAGCAGATTCATCTCGAGGCTGGGGAAAAAGCACTACCCCTCTACCGCCTGCTAAAAAAGACGGAACACTTTGCGTGGACCGCCGAAGCCGAGGAGGCCTTAACCAAGTTGAAGGGGTTGCTGACTTCTGCACCAATTCTCGTGCCCCCGCGACCAGCCGAAGGTGGCGATTCCCCCGAGCCCCTCCTCCTCTATGTGGCCGCAACCACTCAGGTGGTTAGCGCGGTCATAGCCGTCGAGAGGCACGAGGAGGGTCATGCATTGCCGGTCCAACGACCGGTATACTTCACCAGTGAGGTACTCTCCGAGGCCAAGGTCCGGTATCCGCACATCCAGAAGCTGCTCTACGGCATCATCGTCACAAGGCGCAAGCTCCAGCACTACTTCCTCGCTCATCCCGTGACGGTGGTGTCGTCCTTCCCCCTCGGAGAGATCGTCAACAATCGGGAGGCCACGGGGCGCATCGCCAAGTGGTCCGCCGAACTAATGGGGGAGACCATCACCTATGCCCCGCGAAAGGCCATCAAGTCGCAAGCGTTGGCGGACTTCGTTGCTGAATGGACCGACACTCAGCTCCCGCCGGCACAGATTCAAGCCGAGCTCTGGACCATGTACTTCGATGGATCCCTCACGAAGACGGGGGCAGGCGCAGGCCTGCTCTTCATCTCACCCCTCGGAGTACACATGCGCTACCTGCTACGCTTGCACTTCCCCGCCTCCAACAACGTCGCCGAGTACGAGGCCCTCGTCAATGGGCTGCGCATCGCCCTCGAGCTCGGGGTCCGACGCCTCGACGCCCGAGGAGACTCGCAGCTCGTCATCAACCAGGTTATGAAGGCTTCAAGCTGCATCGATCCCAAGATGGAGGCATACTGCGGGGAGGTGCGCAAGCTGGAAGACAAGTTTTACGGCCTCGAGCTCAACCACATAGCTCGAAAGTACAACGAGGCCGCAGACGAGCTGGCAAAGTTGGCGTCCACGCGCGGCACGGTACCGCCAGACGTCTTCTCGAGGGACGTCTTCGAGCCATCCGTCGAAATCGACCCGGGGGCTGGCCCCTCGACGCCACCCTCGAGCAAGACACGGGGGCTCGACTCTCAACGCCACCCCTCGAGAAGGACACCTCGACGTCCGCGGAGGCGATGCAGGTCGACGCACACGCCTCTTCTTCATCACGGCCCCTCGACTGGCGGACGCCCTACCTCGACTACCTGACGCAAGGCGAGCTACCAGAAGACAAGACGGAGGCCCGACGCATCGCTCGGAGGGCCAAGACCTACGTCATCTACCGGCGACGAACGGGAGCTATACCGACGAAGTCCGACTGGGATCCTTCAACGCTGCATCCCACTCGAGGAAGGGCGCAAGCTCCTCGACGATATGCACTCGGGGGCTTGCGGCCACCACGCAGCGCCGAGGGCCCTGGTTGGGAACGCCTTCCGTCAAGGCTTCTATTGGCCGACCGCCATTGGGGACGCCAAGCGTTTGGTCCAAGCGTGCCATGGGTGTCAATTCTACGCCAAGCAAACGCACCAGCCCGCACACGCCCTGCAGATGATCCCAATCACTTGGCCATTTGCCGTTTGGGGGCTCGACCTTGTGGGTCCCCTCAAAAGGACAAGTGGAGGGTACACACACATGCTCGTGGCCGTCGACAAGTTCACCAAGTGGATCGAGGCTAAGCCGATAGGAGACCCCACCTCCGAGAGGGCTGTCGAGTTCATCGCCAACATCATGTACCGGTTCGGGGTGCCTAATGTCATCATCACCGACAATGGCACCCAATTCACGGGCAAAAAGTTCACCAACTTCTGCGATGACAACAACATTCGCGTAACCTGGGCCTCGGTCGCATACCCCCAATGCAACGGGCAGGTCGAGCGCGCCAACGGCATGATACTCCATGGGCTGAAGCCGAGGCTGTTCAAGACCCTCAAGAATTTCGGAAAGGGGTGGGCTACAGAACTCCCCTCGGTGCTGTGGGGCCTCAGGACTACGCCGAGTCGAGCCACCGGTTCACTCCGTTTTTCCTAACCTACGGCGCCGAGGCCGTCTTACCTACGGACCTCGAGTACGGCTCACCTCGACTTCGAGCCTACAACGAGCAAACCAGCGACGAAAGGCTCGCCAACGCCAAGGACCAGCTCGAGGAGGCCCGAGACGTGGCGCTCATCAACTCTGCACGCTACCAGCAAACACTTCGATGCTACCACGACAAGCACGTGCGCAAAAGGGACCTGGCGGTGGGGGACCTCGTGCTTCGACGGCTGCAAGATAATCGAGGGCGCCATAAGCTCACCCCTCCGTGGGAAGGCCCATACACCGTGGCCGAAGTGCTCAAGCCAGGAACATACAAGCTCTACGACGACCAAGGCAGGATCCTGGCGAACGCGTGGAACATATCTCAGCTACGTCGCTTCTACCCTTAAAGGCCTCGAGGCCTTGTTCATTTTATCACTTTGTACAAACATGTCAAATGAATGAACAAACTCGTGCATTGTCGTTCATGTTGCTTCGCATCTTAAGGTAGCCTCGACCCTGCTTTGCTCAGGGTCAAGCCTCCCTCGGGGGCTGACGGGGGGGCCCCCCCCCCCAGACTCCGGAAAAAATGCGCGTTTTCTTTTTAAAAAATTTGACCCTCGTCTCGACTCGCGCCTCGAGTGAACTAGCGACGTCTAAATCTTAAAGTACCTCGAGCCTCCAAGGTCGGGGGGCGTCGACGTAGACGGCCACCTACGCCCCCGGGCTACGGTGCCCTACCTACGCCTCCCCTCGAGGGGCTCGCGACGTATCGAAGGAACACAGACTAAGTTAGCAGAAACTCGAGCTTGCGACAAAGAGAAGTGGTCAAACGCATTTGAAAGGAAAACAACCCCTTTAACAAACAAGTCATATATACATTCGGGTCTCGACGTACCCTCATTCACGTCATAAAATTCTTACAAGGGCCTCCGCGCCCAAATTTGGCACGCAGGCCCTAGTCTTCGTCGGTGCGGTACTCCTCCCCGAGGTCCTCCGCGGCGGGCTCAACCTCGACGCCCGAGCTCGAAGGAGGAGGGCTCCCGACACCGCTGCTGGCGTCAGGAGGCAGCACGTCCTCCTCGAAGATCTTTCGAGCGCGACGCCCGGCTCTCCATCTTCTCCAAAATTTTGTCGACACGGCGGTTGTTCCACTCCTCATCCTTCCCCTCGATCTCGATGAAGCCATTCGCGACAACGTGGACCGGGAAGCGGAAACCGGAGCGAACGACCGCGAGTGTCTGCTTGACGCCGTGATGGAGAGCTTGCCGGACACGGTCCCGCGCGGCTGCGTCGAAGAAGCACAAGGCGTCGACCAAGGCATCGCCCCGAGCCACTGCACCTTCTGCCGCGGTCACAGGAGGAGCACCCCACATGGGGCCGAGCCGGTCGAGAGAGGTGCGAGCCCGCTCCGCCACCATCGTCTCGTCTTGGAGTTGGTCCAAGAGAGCCTGGTTCGTCCCACGGAGCTCCTCGACCGTCTTCTCGACCCCTGCGCAACAAACGAGGAAGAGTGAGACTGCGACGTAACAAAAAACTTCGAGACCCAAACAAGAACAAGGTGTAAGCCTCACCGTCGCAATGTTGCCCAGTGCGGCGAGGTCGCTGGTCAGGCCCTCAGCGCGCTGCTCGAGCCTGCGCTTCTCGGCCAGCATGAGGAGCCTCTCGGACCTAAGTCCTCGATCAGCCGGCCCGCCTCCACCAGGGCCAGATCCTTGCGGATCACCTCCTGCGCGCCGCCCCCTCGGCAGCTCGGGCGGTGGCGGCACCACTCTTGGCGTCTTCGGCCTCTTTTCTCGCCGCCTCCGCTGCGGTTCGGGCAGCGGCGGCCTCGCCACGGGCGTCAGCGGCCTCCTGCTTCGCCGCCTCGGCTTCAGCCCGGGCGGAGGTGGCCTCGCTTCGGGCGTCCGCGGCCTCCTTCCTCGACGCTTCGAGAGCGGCGGCGGCCTCCTCCTTGGATCGAGCGACCTCGCCTCGAGCCACCCGGACCTCCGCCTCCGCCTCGTTGAGCCGGCTCGCCATTTGGGCGTTCCGGCTCAGCTCCGCGCGGAGATCTTGAAGCTCCGCCTCAGCCCGCGCGAGGGCGGCTGACACCTGTGCGGACCGGCCCGCCTCCTCGGAGCAGGACCGCTCCGCCTCCGCCATAAGCTCGGCCACCTCCCGGAAGATGGACCGCAGCCTCGCGCGGGCCCCCCGCTGGACCGGTTGCTCGACGGAGGACCATGGCGAGGGACGGGCTCGGCGCATCGGGAAACGGCCATCATCTGGCCGGTCAAGCTCGATGTCGGGCAGATCCTTCTCCGCCCCGAGCTGCCCCGCCGCGGCCCGCCGCCTGACGGCCGACCCCGGCTCTTCCCTGGCCGGGCCCTCCGGCGCCTTGTCGGCGCTAGCCGGCGCCTCGGGCGCCTCCACCATCATCGAGCCCGCGGCGAGGAGCGGCCCCTGCTCCAGCTCGTTCAGGAGGTCCTCCACCGTCGGCTCCTTCTCCGCCGACGCCTCTCCCCCTTTCCCTCCTCCGCAGCCCGGCTCGTGTGGTCGGGGCCACAAGGGGCGCAGTCTCCTCAGCCCCAGACACCGGCGGGGCCGTGCTCGCCCCAGGCGCTTCCCCCGGAACAGCCGTCGTGGTGAGGGGAAAGGTGGCGCTCCCAGCTGGCACCATCGCGGGAGGAGGAGGAGGGGGAGGAGGCAGCGCTTCGGCGGATATGGTGGTGGCGGCTCGATGCCATGAGCTGAGGCCCCTGCAATACGAGATGACGGCGATATCAGAACCAGGAAGAGTACCTCGACCCCTGTGGTCGATGGCGACGGCCTCACCAAAATTCGCGACGATCATCTGGCCTCCTCGAGCCATGGCAGCTCGGGCCTTCTCCAGCCAAGCGGCTTCTCTAGCGGAGGAAGGTGCCATACCTCGAGGTGCCTGTGCCTCGACGGGGCTCGAGGTCTTGGCCCGCTTGGACGAAGCGAGGTCCACCTCCTGGTAGGAGCGCTTCCCCCTGAGAAAACGGAGATGGCACGCGTCATCAAAAGCAAAGAGGTGAAGCCTCACTACCGACGAGACCCAAGGAAACTACTCACCCGAAGCGGCGGCTGGGCTTCTTCCCGGAATCGCCGGACCCACTCGGGGCTTCGAGCCCACCCCACGGCTCGAGCCCTGTGCCTGGGCCGTCTCCACAGGGCTGGGATGGGGGAGGGCTCCCGACGCCTCCCATGGCTCGACCTCGAGGGAGAGCCCTCCTTCCGCCCCACATCGCGGGAGGGCGACCGTACCTCCCTCGTGCTGACGTCGTGGCGCCGCCCCGGCGCGGGCTCCGGGACCTGCTCCGGCGCCCGCGCTGGTGGTCGCGCCCTCCCGCGTCCGCTTCCGTGTCCCGGCGGCGGTGCGGCGATGGACTCGGGGACGCTCACGCCCCTGGTCACGAGACGCTCGGGGGCTCCCTCCCCGACGCTCGTGATGGCGCGGGCTCGACGCCTCTTCCTGGCGCCCGCTCCTCCGCGGGCTCGACGGCGCCCTTGACGGCTCGCGGGGGTCGGGCCCGAAACCCTTCTCGACCTGTCGACCGCTTCTCGAAGCCCGACCCTCTCGAGACCCCCCGTCTGGGCTGACGCGGGGCGGCCTCCGTTGGCGCTGTGGCGGAGGCGCTCCGGGTCCGGGGCTTCCTTACGACCAGGGGCACATCCGGCGCGGAGCTCGACGGACCTCGGGCCCCCGACGAGGCAGGGATCGGCGCCGCCTTCCGCGGCTGCGTCCCGCGCGACCCTTTTGTCGGTGGGACCTCCAGTGTACCCTCCTGCACAGAGGAGCGGTCAGCCCTGTCATCGACGAGCCCCGCGCGCATCAAGCGCGCATCCATCCCCTCGTCGTCGCCCTCCTCCTCATCACACTCTCTCTCCTCCGAGCTCGAGGAGCTCAGCTCGGGGGACCCGTCCCCAGGCTGACGGTTACGACGAGCCTTCGCCAGTCTCTGCTCCCGAGCTAAGCGACGCAAGTTTTATTTTTCTCTTTCTTCTTTTTGGCATCCTTGCTCTCCTTGTCCTTCTGAGCAGAGAGGCGCCTCACCTGAGAATCCGCGGCGTCCTCCCTCACCGGGGCCTCGACGCGCGACAAGTAAATGCCCCCTGAAAAAAGAAGAAGCGTGATGAGACAAACCACAAGACGGATGCAAAAGGATCGAAGGAGGAAAAAGGGGGAGGAGGCTCGAGATAGCTCGACTCGAGGGAGGCTTACCAGGTCGAGACACCCCTCGTCGGGTGCCATCGCAACCAGGTTGGAGTATTCAGGGACGAACGGCCCCTGGATCGTGATTGACACCCGGGAGACGCCCTCGTTCCGGGACAGCCTCCTTCGGCCATCCTCGAGCGATTGAGCGCCTCGAGCTGAGCCTGCGGGCCCATCTCGTGCATAAGAAGGGGGCGGTCCGCCAGCGGGAGAACTCTTCGCTGGTGGAACGCCCAAATGACCGCTTGCACGGTCAGCTTCTTCTCGTCCACCAGCGTCTTCATCATCTCCATCAGCGGGGCCAGGTGGCGTTGCCTGTCCGCCGCAACGCCCCAGGTCCACTTCTCCGGCGTTGAGTGAGGACCCTGCCGGTGTACTGCGGAAAGAGGCCACCTTCGTTCCGCAGATAGAACCAATGGTCGTCCCACCCGGCCTGGTGGTGGAAAGCTTGTATCGCAGGTACTCGCGGGGGACATTGGCCGACGAGGTCCCCGCCCTCGCGGTAATGGCAAGGGAGCCCATGCGCACGGGCCGCCTCCCGCTGGGCTTCAGGGACTTGATGAAGAGCTCGCCCCGGAAGAGATGGACGAACATCTCCCAGTGCGGCTCCATCTTCAGGTACCCCTCGCACACCGCGGCGAATATGGCGGCGTGCGAGATGGAGTTGGGGGACTCGCACACCGCGGCGAATATGGCGGCGTGCGAGATGGAGTTGGGGGAGAAGTGTTGCAGCTCCACCTCGAAATGGTGGGCCAGCCCTCGCAAGAAGCGGCTCGGCGGGACCCCGAGCCCCATACGGTGGTAGCGCGCGAAGCTCACCACGTACCCCTCCGGCGGGTGCGGCTCCCGGTGCTCCGCCGACGGGATAACCCACCATGCGGGTCCCTCCTCCGGGTTGGGGCGCAGAAGCCCCTGGGCCACCAGCGAGTCCATTTCGCTCTGCGTCACCTTTGACGGGCTCCAGTCCTCGGCCGGCAGCATCCGTGTCTGGGCGGCCATGACGGTGGCGCGGCGCGGATCCGAGCAGCGGACGGGCGGCCGGAAATCCCCAATCGACTAGCTCGAAGGAGAGGGCGCGTGAAGGCTACGGCGGCGGCGAAGGCAAAGGCAAAGTAAAGGGTTCCTTTTCCCCTCTTTCGATATTTATAGGGGGAAACCCAGACGGGCGGGATCTCCCACGACGTAAAAAGGTAACCGAATGCATTCAATGCGCCCACCTAACCGCGTCTCGAGCCGGATGCAGGGTACACGCGTTACCTCTCCATTCGCTCCACTACCCGGGCCCGCCACGACCGTCGCTCCGGCTTCGCGCCCGCCGCTCTCCCCGACGGTTTCCGCCTAAAAAGGCGTGCCCAACGGGCAGAAGGATTCCCAAACGACGGAGGCTTCTTCACAAAGGTAAAAACGGGCCCCGGCCCTAAGTCTCGAAGCAGCGAAGGCTGGCCCTCGAAAAGGGTTCGACAGCCGGCTTCGAGCACCCGAGTCAGGGACACCAAGGGGCGCCACTCGCGGCATTACTCGAGGGCCGAGCCCTCGAGGCCCCTCACGTGTATCCAAGGCGGGGAGCTCGACGTGCAATGAGATCCCCTCGGAGGGAGGCATCGAGCCACCGGGTCCTATCGAATGGACCCGGCACTCCTGCAGACTGAGCACCCATGCTTTATGAGACCGCCTCCGGGCCACAGTCGACCCCTATCGAACGGGGCACGAGCTCTCACTTGGATTCCCCGTTACCAGCTCACCGGGAACCTCGATACTCGCCCACTCGGGGTAGTACGAGGCATCCCCCCTCGCATCCGATCGAAAGGACTCGCGGGATGACAAGCCAGGGCAATCGGCATGCCGGACAGCTCGGGGAGCCGGCCAGTCGGTTCAGCCTGGCACCCCTCGACGAAAGAGGGTCTAAAAACTCGGACAGTTACGACTAATCTCTTTTCTTTGTGTGAGCATGAGATTTTCAGGCCTCGGGTGAAAGCTCGACCCCCATCTCGCCTGAGTCCTCGAGACCAGGCCCAGGACAAACGCTCGTTCTCCGTCTCGTCCGAGCCCTCCGAGCCAAGCCTCGGACGGAGTCTCCCACGACAAAGGAAAGGTTACCGCGAATATTTAATATTACTACCGAACCACATTTCGAGCCTGTTGACAGGTACGCACAGCGCCGCGATCTCCGCTCCCTGACGATTCCCGCCTAAAAAGGCGCGCCCACTGGGCAGAAGGTTCCCAAACGACGGAGGATTCTTCGGGAAGCCCACGAGGGAGTTCTAACCACTCCCCCATGGCCTCGGGGGCTACACCCGCGGGTGTCGCTCGCACGACACCCACGAAATCAAATCGACAAAACCCTCGAGACCAGTTAGCTATCCATCGAGATCCCAATCTGGAGCCCCTGCTCGAATGCAAGCACTCAAACAAGGGCTCGGGGGCTACTGTCGGTGGTACAAAAAAGGGTACCCCCAATCAACGCAAACACCCGAACGCTCTATCTCCGTCTCGCCCGAGCCCTCCCAGCCAGGCCTCGGGCGAACGCTCTATCTCCGTCTCACCCGAGCCCTCCCAGCCAGGCCTCGGGCAACGCTCTATCTCCGTCTCACCCGAGCCCTCCCAGCCAGGCCTCGGGCGAACGCTCTATCTCCGTCTCGCCCGAGCCCTCCCAGCCAGGCCTCGGGCGAACACTCTATCTCCGTCTCGCCCGAGCCCTCCCAGCCAGGCCTCGGGCGAACGCTCTTTCTCCGTCTCGCCCGAGCCCTCCCAGCCAGGCCTCGGGCGAACGCTCTATCTCCGTCTCGCCCGAGCCCTCCCAGCCAGGCCTCGGGCGAACGCTCTATCTCCGTCTCGCCCGAGCCCTCCCAGCCAGGCCTCGGGCGAACGCTCTTTCTCCGCCTCGCCCGAGCCCTCCGAGCAAGGCCTCGGGCGAGCACGATCGCTCTCCATCTCGCCCGAGCCCTCCAGGCCCCGGGCGAGCGCGCCCCTACACCTCGAGCCTTAACGCACGGACCTCGAGCTGTACAGACAGCCGTACCAGCCCATACCACGCATTTAATGCCTTCACCTACTCCGGTCATGTCCACTAGTGCACAGCATGTACCACAGTAACTCGGTGTAAAGGTCAAGTCTCGTTTTCACCACAAGCATGGGCAAAAGGGCACCAGTACAGCACTGTTCGGCCAAGCCATGCACTGTAACCCCTCGAGGCCGGCTACGCGCCCCTCGAGCCCTGCACTGTAACACCTCGAGGCCGGCTCCGCGCCCCTCGAGCCCCCGTGGCACCACCTCGAGGACCGGCTCCGCGCCCTTCGAGCCCTAACTACTTTCATGCTATTGGAGGACAGGTACCCCAAGACCCGGAGGGACCCCGCCACGTCCTGTACATTCCGGGATGGGTGCTGTACGGCTCCCACCTTGCCGCGCCACCACGTCCGCGCCCGGGATGGAGGCCACGCTTCAAGGACGCCTCAACAGCAACGCCCACGTCGGCTACAATGTCTTCGACAAGACAGGATTCCTACCCTGCTTCGTATTGGGCGTCGTACGCCCCGACACTTGTAAAACCCCTGTGTAACCCTGGCCTCCCCTTGCCCTATAAAAGGGGACGCCAGGGCCCTCATTCGCAGGTGGACAAACACGTTAGAGCGCCTTACACCCATACACTTAAGTCCGGACCCCGGTCCACGCTCACTGAGCTTGTATTCTCCCCTGTACAAGCACTTAGGTGCAAGTAATACAAGAACATCCCCCCCGCTGGACGTAGGGCCTTCTTTGCCCGAACCAGGATAAATCCTTGTGTCCTCTTGCATCACCATCCAGGAAGAGAAGCACGCGATCATATCACTCGTTGGTGTGATACCCCCGGGTACGAAACACCGACACAAGTATCTCAACCACGTCTACAAGCTCGACAAGGCGCTCTATGGGCTCAAGCAAGCCCCTAGAGCTTGGTATGATTGCCTTAAGGACTTCCTACTCAAAAAGGGTTTTGAGATAGGAAGGGTCGACGCTACTTTATTTACTCGCAAAGTCGATAATGATATCTTTGTATGCCAAATATATGTCGATGACATAATATTTGGTAGTACTAATGTGACTTTTTGTGAGGAATTTAGTAGGATCATGACCAAAAGGTTCGAGATGTCCATGATGGGTGAGTTGAAGTATTTCCTTGAATTCCAAATCAAGCAACTCAAGGATGGCACGTTCATCAGTCAAACCAAGTATACAAGAGACATGCTAAAAAAGTTTGAGATGGACAAGGCCAAACCCATCAAGACCCGCATGCCTACCAATGGACATCTTGATCTAAATGAGGATGGTAAGTCAGTGGACCAAAAGGTATATCGCTCTATGATCGGTTCATTGCTTTACCTTTGTGCATCTAGGCCTGATATAATGCTTAGCGTGTGCATGTGTGCAAGATTTCAAGCTAATCCGAAAGAATGTCATATTACAGCCGTTAAGAGAATTTTTTGATACTTAGTGCACACTCCGAATCTTGGCTTGTGGTATCCCAAGGGCTCCACTTTTGATCTACTTGACTATTCCGATTCGGACTATGCCGGTTGCAAGGTAGATCGAAAGAGCACTACCGGGACTTGCCAATTTATTGGAAGGTCTTTGGTGTCATGGAGTTCTAAGAAACAAAATAGTGTTGCCCTATCCACCGCCGAAGCCGAGTATGTGGCGGCCGGCGCATGCTGTGCTCAACTACTTTGGATGAAGCAAACACTAAAAGATTTCGGATGTGAGGAAAATAAGATTCCACTTTTGTGTGACAATGAGAGTGCTATCAAGCTAGCAAACAATCCCGTAAACCATTCTCGCACAAAACACATAGACATCCGACACCATTTCTTGAGAGACCACAAAGCCAAAGGAGATATCACAATACGCCATGTGAGCGCCGAAAAGCAACTAGCCGATATCTTCACAAAGCCTTTAGATGAGTCAAGATTTTGTGCTTTGAGGAGTGAACTAAATATCATTGATTCTCGTAACGTGGCTTGATGTCTTGCACATATTTGTTTTCACCTAGAGACCTAGACAAATGCTTTGACAAAATTTTGTGTGTGATTTCAAAATCTATTTTTGCATGCTTCTCTTATGTCCATAGCTATGTACTGCTTATATGAAATCTGGACATGATTGAAGTTTGTGTAGTATACCACACAAAGTTCTCCTAGAATAGCTCTCTGTCCCCTCTGGAAACGCATGGTCGGTAGTACCGCCATAGGGGCGGTAGTACCGACCGTGTCTGACCCTGGTATAAAAAGCCACGGTGATTCTTTTTCAACCCTATCCGGTCAAAGTGTTTTCACCGTGGCCGCCGCTTCCTTCAGCCCGTGCAGCCGCCGCCCCTCTTTCCCTCTCGATCTCCTTCCTCCTCCACTCAAATCCATATCCATCCGGTGTGAAGGTGCTTTGAAGTGTGGAGATCATCTTGGTGGTGTTCTTGAAGCCCGGAAGTTTCTCCTTCATTGGATTTCGGCCTCTTCTTCACGAGTAGCAAGGTACTAGGGTGTTCTTGCCCGATCTCTCAATGTACCTTGTTCTAGGTTGATTCCTTCGGTAGGATTGCTCTATCTAGTGTGTAGATGCTTCTAGGATGTATGGTTTGCAAGTTCATGGACGATTTGTGTGATTGGATTGAAGGGAACCGCACGCTGCAGTGCGGTCGGTAGTACTGACCCTCCTCGGGCGGTAGTACCGACCGCGCACAGTGAGGCACTTTCCTCCCTGATTTTGATCGTCATCTTTGCTACATCCTTTGAAGTTATCTTTCTATCACCTTTGTCTCACTTCGGTCTATGCTATCTTTTTCTAGATGTCGCATAGCCGGAGGCCCTCGCATGCTCGTTCGGCTAGGGATCAAGATGAGGAAGAGTATGTGGGGATGGAGCAAGGTGGTGTGGAGATTGGTGAGCCACAGCGGCGCAATCCTGTGCGCCGTGCCCGATCTACCGGTGGGAGTATGGAGGACCTCTCTCGTCAGGTCCGTGGATGTTCGTCCGGGGGCCACGGGGGACGTCGAAGTGTTGACAGTGGCCGGAGAGCTGGCAGCAGCCATGCTGCCCCTCCGCCTCCTGTCAACGGTCCTCCCGGTCGCCTGCATAGTGTGATTGTGGGCGGTGTGGCTCAGGCGGCTGGTCCTGAACGTGAGGGTCGTTCCTTCGATCCTCGCGTTGGACCTCCATCTCCTCCGACATCCGGGTTGTTGCTTATCAACTGGGTGTTTCATATGCACCCTGAAGCTGGAGCTTTGATGTCTGCCCCCGCACATCTTGGAAATATCATGGACTACTCCGACAGGAAGCGGGCAAACCTGTTGAGATCCCAGAGGTCAGAAAATCCATATCTTTTTGTTTGGGATGATACAGTGGACATGAGGTTTTGGTCCTGGTTCCAGCAGGATTACTATGTGTCAGTCTGTTGGAGGGGCTTTTGTGCTAAGGGGCATCCTCCCCTCTTTGAGCACAAGCGTCTGTCTATTCGGTCCCTGTCTGATAGGGGTTCTGAAGAGATAGATGCTTTGGTTCAGAGGCTGGAGGATTGGAGGATTCTGGGGTTGGTGTCTGGTGAGCGCAGCTACAACCAGGAGATTATCTGTCAGTTTTGGGCTACCCTCTTCATTGATCAGGAGGCTCAGGTGCTGCATTGGATGACCCAAGGAGTCCATTACCGGTGCAACTTTGTCACCTTTGCCAGGTAGGGTTCAACCATGAAGACAGGAATGCTCCTCGCTTGTCTGAGATGTTTGGTGGGGGCATGTATACTGATCAGCTGCAAAATTCTGGTGTTTACATGGATGGCGTAGTGGCAAACTTCAAGGTCAAGGGCCTGAAGCCTGCCTACTTTGTGCTTAACAATTTGATGCGCCTTACCCTGGACCCCAAAGTTGGAGACAATGATAATTTGAGAGATGATGCTCCCAAGGTCCTTGTCCAGTTTGCTCGGCCAGATGGACGTTTTAGCATTTCACACTTTCTCTGGCAGAAGATCTCAGATGTGTACAATGACCCTCACAAGAACCTGCCTTACGCTCCATATCTTATGCTTATCATTGAGCATGTGGTTGGAGCCACCTTCGAGTATGACCGCACCGTGAAGGAGTACAGTGTTCGGAAGTTCTCTTCAACCGGCAAGGACAGGGCTGATGAAGGTGGCGAGGTTCCAGCAGCAGCAGCAGCTCCTGGTGAGGCACATGGCCTAGAGCAGGCTCGTGGAGAGGTGCCTCCTGCTACCGCTCCTCCTTCGCGTCGTGAGAGGCGTAGGAGTGGCGGTATTTGATACGCACTCGGCAAGTTTTTTCAGTGGATGTGCTACCGGGCCGAGCGCGACGAGCAACATCACCGAGAGGTGCGTGAGCACCTTGGTCTCCCTCCGCGTTCTCCGCCCCGACCTTTTCCAGATCCGTTTGCCGAGTATGATGCTCAGCCCCGGCGCAATGATGATGATGACGATGGTGGCCAGCAACAGCAGCAGGGTGCTGATGAGGCTGGGATCTTCTCCTCCGAGATGTATCAGCCCCTTCAGCCCCCGTCCTCGTATCAGCCTCCTCCCTACTTCCCTGACTATGGTGCGGGTTCGTCCTTTCCGGGCGGATCCACATCATATCAAGGTGGTGGCGGTGGCTCCTACACGGGTTTTGCTGCCCCCGACGCCGATCCAGCCGGGAGTGGTGGCTTCCGCGACCCTACTCCTCCGCTGGATCCTTCTGATGCCCCTTCGTTGTCGTATCCAGGTGGAGATCTTGGTGCCAGTGCTTACTCGTCTCTCTTTGGTGGTTCGTATCCAGGTGACTACTATTAGTTATTCTTGCTTATCTTGGCCTACCCCTTTTGGCATTTGATGACAAAGGGGGAGTGTTAGGGTTATCTATCTTGATGTAATAGCTAGCCTGTGAGAGAGAGTTAATCTTTGAGAACTAAGTGTGGTATGCTACTCTTTTATTTGTGATGTGATGGGATGTAAACATTTGAGCTGTTTTGTTAAATTCATGTATGTTTCATCCTCCCTATTTCTGCTCATGTCATGGATGGTGATTGTTGTTTTTATTTTATTTCATTGTTTCGTGGATCACCATGTCATGTAGACCATGCATCACAATTTGTTATATGATGTTGTCACGCACACTTAGGCACCCCACAGATTGCAAAATTTAGGGGGAGCTCTTGTTCTTGTGTATGCAACCTTGCTTTAAGTCAAGGTTTGAAATTCATATCAAAAGCATACACTTAGGGGGAGCTCGAACTAAATTTTTGGAATTCAAAAGCTTCAATTCTTTCTATCCCTATTGTAAGCCTAAGTTGGTTGTCATCAATTACCAAAAAGGGGGAGTTTGAAAGTGCATTCGCCTCCATTGTGGGTTTTGGCTAATTAATGACAATCAAATTAGGGACTAACCGGTTTATAAAAACATGTATGCAGGTGTTAGTCCTAGAAAGATTTGAAATGTTGAAATCTCGTGAGCAAAGCACGTTTGGATACATTTGGACATAAAGATGCCTAGCTCAAGTGGTAGTTTAAAATTTCAATTTTAAACTTGAGTTATAGGTAAGCCGGACTATCAAGAGGGTCACAAATTATGTTGGCTAGATGTGGAGAAAAGTGCTCAAATCGACTAACTATAGTTTGCTTGAGAGACACCGCACAAACA
Source organism: Coix lacryma-jobi var. lacryma-jobi (assembly GCA_009763385.1). Classification (NCBI taxonomy): domain Eukaryota; kingdom Viridiplantae; phylum Streptophyta; class Magnoliopsida; order Poales; family Poaceae; genus Coix; species Coix lacryma-jobi. The sequence continues at coordinate 27,295,990 of CM019827.1, read as the reverse complement.
CAGACACATGGAGGGTTTTTCTGTGCGGGCGGTAGTACCGCCCATGGGTGGTCGGTAGTACCGCCCGTGGCTTCACCGCGCAGTGCTCAAAACAACCTCTCTGTTTGGCTCGAAAATGGCCTAGCGGTAGTACCGCTATAGGGCCGGTACTACCGCCCCCGGTGGTACCGACCCTGGCCGATAGCAAGTCAGTTTTGCAACCTTCTCTGTGTAGATTCAAAATGACTTGGCGGTAGTACCGCTATAGGGCCGGTACTACCGACCCTCGGTGGTACCGACCCTGGTCGGTAGAAAGATGTTTTTTGCGAAGCTCTCTGTGTTGGTCAAAATTGACCTGGCGGTAGTACCGGCGGTACTACCGCCCCCGGTGGTACCGACCCAAGCCGGTAGTAAACCAAGTTTGCAGGGCTCTCTGGACTCGCTCAGTTTTGACTTGGCGGGAGTACCGCCATAGGGCTGGTACTACCGACCCTCGGTGGTACCGACCATGGTCGGTAGTAACCGAGGGGCCAAGTCTCTTTTCTACGGAGCTCTCTGTTCGTGGCCATTTTGGCCTGGCGGTAGTACTGCCATCAGGCCGGTACTACCGACCCTCGGTGGTACCGACCTTTGGTCGGTAGCTGACTTTTAGGTCAGATCCAGATCTGTGCGCTTGTCAGTGGCTGGTCAGTGACTGGTCGGTACTACCGACCATGGGTGGTCGGTACTACCGACCAGCCTCGGGACTGGGGGACTATTTATAGTCCTTCACTTGACTTTTGACCGTTACCCACTCATTCCATTCATTCATTGCGACCTACTTTCAGACAAAGCTCTCTCCAAGCATTGACTACTCCTCTCTCTCTCCCCCTTTGCTCCTAGATTCATTCTCTTCCAAGATTTGAGCTAGGGAAGTGAGATTAGAGTGTGAGAAGCTTCGATCTACGACTTGAGCACTTGGTTTCCATCTACCCGGCTTGATTTGTGTCTATTACTCTTGAGCTCCTTGAGCTCTAGCCAGTTAGGTGTTCTTCGTGGTAGCCCGTATTGATTCACTTGTGAGGGCTCCCCGAAGTGTTTGTATTACCCCTGTGATTTCTAGTGGAGAAACTCGAGTAGCCTTTGTGGTTGCTTGAGTGAGGCAAGGAGATGAAATAGACTCCGACCTTTGTGGTCACCTCAACAACGAGGACGTAGGCACTCCTTAGTGGATTGGCCGAACCTCGGGATAAATCGCGTGTCCCGTGTGCTTGTTGTTGTCTCTACTTTGTATATTACGCTTGTTGTTGTGTTCTTCGTGTTCTTCCTATCCCTAACTCTTTCTTAGGTTGGGATGGCTCGATCTACTTCAAGGGAAGCAACCAAGGCTCGGTGAGAGTAGAATTACTATCGGTCATACTTAGGGAAGTGGGGCTAGATTCTTGTATTACTTTCATAGCTCACATACATCGGATTTGTAGTTCCTTTTAGGATCCCCGGTTGTGCCGTTTGTTTGTGTCGGTAGTACCGGTGTTTTACACCCGGTAGTACCTACCCAAACAAACCGGCCTTTCTGGTTGTTATCTAACTACATCTCTTAGTTTGTGAAATTTCTGATTGTTGAAAATCACCTATTCACCCCTCTCTAGGCTGATTTGATCCTTTCAATCTCTTTATAATTTTAGTTAAATTTTAAAAACTTTGACTCTCCAAGACTCTTAGAATGACTTATATTTTGGGATCGAGAGAGTATTGGCTAGAGGTCAGAATGCTAGAGCCACACCAGACAGCGCCCACAAGCGAACGCCAAAGGCCATAGTAATTTGTGTCCTGAACACACAATGCATGACATGAGAGGAAGGCTTCCATATTCCATCCAAACTAAGAGTGCAAATTGATGACCCTTAGGGGCACATCCGACTCTTTTTAGTTTAAATATTTATATTAATTTTTCAAATGAGATATCATTTACTACAAATATTTAAACTAAAGATGGTCGGAGGTGTCTCTAAAGGTTAACCATTTGCATACTTGATCAAAACGAAATTGTGTTGTATGGACAACTCTTGATAAGTAAACAAAACGCCATGAATCATTAACACCATATAGAGTATAAGGTATACGTAGTACTCCATCCGTCCAATAAAACATATAACTATAGATTACGTGTCACCAAAAATAGTTTACATTTGACCAAATTTTCAGTGAATATTATTCATATTATGACTCCAAATTAATTTGTTAAAACAAACATGTTTGTGAGAGAAACACGATTTTCTAATGATATCTATTTGGAGACGGAGGGAGTACATACTATCAATTATCGACAGGTATCAATGTACTTACCATTGTACTAGAAAAATCCAGTTTTTAGCTGCTTCTGTTGGTTTTCTTCGGCGTTTGCTTATTTGTTGAGCTAATTTGTTGTTAAAAAAAATGTTGTTTCACAGTTAATTTGTACGAATTAAAATCGGCTTATATCTTAAGTGAATAATGTCAGGCCCCACAACATTGTTTTGCTTTAAGTTCCCGTTAAGATCTTACTGTACTACACAAGCTAAGCAACAGTGAAAGCAACATTCTGGAACAGAAGAGGAGTAAAGACAAATTCATAACCAAGTTTTGTTGTTTGTTGCGAGAGAAAAGCACAGCCTGCTTATAGCTCAAACAATCAAGGCCAAAGACAAGACAAAACGGAGCAAAAAGGCCTCACCGTCAAAACTTTTGCTGTGGGTGATCTAGGAAAATGGATGATAACTGCTAAAAGTCGTCATGAGTAGCAAAGGTTTGTTTGCACTTCCTGTTCTAGTTTCTGGGCCCCACATAAACGCATCAGCCTTTTGAAAATCCTCAGTAACAGCATCTCCAACGGTTTTGCAAATGAACTTTGTATTCTTGTTTTTGTAAAAAAATCTAAAAACCTCCTATCCAACGGTTTGACAAATGAGGTTGACATTTTTAGCAACTTGACAAATACTGGGTGATATTTGACATATATGCCAAGCTGCGGTTCGCTTGACAATCGTCCTCGCGTGCTACTCCTGCGGGACATTTCCCTCTCGCGCGCACAATTTTTTAGTTTTGTCAAGTCTAAATGCAAAACCATTGGAGATTGACTCTTTTTATCTTTGCCATATTAATTTGAGAGTTGGCAAATACCATGTTTTGCCAAACAAAAAATGCAAAACCGTTGGAGTTGCTCTAACTACTTGCAGCGTTTTCCGGAAAAAAATTGGGAAAAGTCATATAACACTTTCGTTGTTATTTGAAAACTTTTATTCAAATATGGACTAACTAGGCTCAAAAGATTCGTCTACAATTAGTTATTTTTTATCTACATTTAATGCTTCATGCATACATTTAAAGATTGATGTGACGGGAAATCTAGAAAAATTTCGGGAAATTTTGGAGAACTAAACGCTCCATAAGGCTATATTTAGTTCCAAAATCAAAAACTTTACATGTGTCACATCAAATCTTTAAACACATATATGAAGTGCTAAATATAAATTTAAAAATAACTAATTACGCAATTTGCATATAATTTGTGAGAAATCTTTTAACCCTAATTAGTTTATGATTTGAAACTAAAGTGCTACAGTAACACATGTGCTAATGATGAATTAATTATGATTAAAAATTCATCTTGCGATTTATTTTTTTGTTAGTACCCGAACACCTCATGCAACACCCTACGTCATATTCGATGTGACATTCAAAATTTTTATATAAGTAGAACTAAACATGTCAAGTGGACCCGATTAGTGTACACCCCAAGCCTACAAGCAAGAAGCAACTTCAAAGCGTACTGCTGCGTACTCCCTCCGTCCAACAAAACATGCGATTCTCGTTCGTTTATCAAGAGTCAAACATTTCGAACTTTGACCGAAATTATATAAAAAAGTACTAACATTCTTGATACAAAAAATATACCGTTAGATTAGTATAGAATATATTTTTATAATAATTTTATTTAACGACATAAATACTAATAACTTTTATTATAATCTTGATGAAACTTGAATCAATTTGATTGACACGAATTTCATAATTGCATGTTTTTATGAACGGATGGAGTATTCACTAGCCAACAAATGTACAATATGCGACAGGGAAATGCTGCGGCGCAATTGATGAATGTGTACAAAAAAGAGACTGTTTTCTGACATTACTGCATGCGAAGAAAAACCAAGCACAAACTCCAGAAGTAGTACTGCCAGTGAGTTTGGTATCAGTACGATAATGTGCTTGAAGAAACTTGATCGTCGCTGTGTGAATAAAACAAGTCAAATTCTCGATTAGGAACAAAATAGCAGGTTGGATCTTTTTTTTCATCAAGCGCATGAACCATAAACTCACGAATTTCATTTAGCATGAACATATAGATAGAATGGATTCTAATCGTAATATTTAGGGTCTGTTTGCTACAGCTTATCAAATATTTTTTTTTTCCAAAACAGCTTCACCCATAAAACTATATTATTTTTCTCAAACAAAACCATAAGCTGAGATGAAGATGAAACTTTCTCTCACGAAATCATAAGCTGAGATGAAACTGAAAAAACTGTTTTTCATAGCTTACACCCTTTGTTGGTAAAACTGTTTTGTCATTTTCAAAACAGCTTAGCTTTATCCAAGTAAATTGCTCACGAAGCTATTTTCTAAAAACAAAAAAAAAACAGCATAGTCAAGCTGAGCTATGCCAAACGCTGTCGGTCTTATTCAGAAGACCAGAGTAGCAAGAAAAATTATGACAGTGTAAAGGTAACTTATATTAAAGTAAATCAATCTCGTAATATTTAGGACAGAGAATAACATGTTCACATGCCAACGACGATATCAGACAAATCAACATTCGATTAGCTCATGAGCATTGATGCTCCAGCTCACCAACCATCCGGAGCTAGAAAACTCCTGTACCAAGTCTTTTTTTGGCTTAAATTAGCGTGCGTACATGACATACAATTCTCTACATTCCATCTAGTCATAGTTTTAGTTGCAAGTAAAGTATAAATCACCAGAAGATATACTCACAGAAACCGGCAATCTCTATTTACACTATCCCTTGCTCCACTTTTTTACTTCTACGTTACAAAACCTAATCGAAGTACGGAGTAGTTGTGATTTCCATCCAAACAAATATCCTAAAAGCAACCCCACAGTCAACTAGTCAAGCAACCCGTAACTTCCTTTCCTCCAACGCAATAAAAAGATGGAAAAACAAAAGAAGAAGAAGAAGAAGAAGAAGAAGAAGAAGAAGAGCGGGACTGTGTTGCACCAGTGTGGCCGTGTCCATCACCTGCGTCGCCTCCGGTCGGCGGCGTACTGCGAGAGCGGGACGAGCTCGGAGAGCGGCGTGGCGAGCGGCGTGGCATTGGGCGTCGGGATGGGAGAGGACCTGCAGACGGGGCACGACGCGCTCCGGCGCAGCCAGGCGTCGAGGCAGGCGACGTGGAAGGCGTGCCTGCACTCGGGCATCACGCGCAGCATCTCGCCGTCCCTGTACTCGCTGAGGCAGATGGAGCACATGGCGTCGGCGTCGGCGGCCCTGCTGGAGAAGGCGACCTTGGGGTAGGACGCGATGGCGGCGGCGTCGAGCCCGACGGGTGAGCACGCCGCGGCGGCGGCGGCGGCGGCGGAGTAGGCGGCGGCGTCGTCGTCGGGGGACTCGGACCCCTCCGCGACGAAGAGCACGCGCGGGACGGTGATGGAGAGGTGGCCGGAGCTGGAGGCCGTGGTGGCCGCTTCCCCGGCCCAGTAGTCCCCGCCCCCGCCGCCGCCGCCGCCGCCGCGGCCGAAGCAGAAGTAGAAAGCCAGCAGGAGGGAGGCGAGCAGGACGAGGAAGCCGAGCGCGATGGCGATGGAGTAGCCGAGGCCCAGGTTGGAGAGCGAGGAGAGGAGGGACATCGCGGCGGAGGTGGCGAGTCCCTGCTGGTGGCGACGGCGCGGCGGAATGGCATTGGCGGAGCAAGCGCACGGTGGTGGTGGTGGATGCGTTGCCCGGCCCTGCTTGGATCGCCTGGGTGGAGGAACCGAGGCCGCGTGGGGTGGAGGTAGGAGGTGGAGTAAATGTTGGAGGTGGCGTGGTGAAGTGGTGATATTTTGCTTTCCTTCCTCGCTCTCGCTCTCGCCTTGTCGCGGGTCTCAGAATTCAGATCTGGCGGAGGGGGTGGGTGCGCGGCTCGAGCGGCTGCATTTATTGCCGGGGAAGAGGGACGGCGACGAGTAATGGCGATGCTCTCTGTTCGTGCTCCGCAGCTTGCCAGCTTGGCTCCGCTCGGAGCTGGGAGATGGGGGAGGAGAACGACGAGTGACGACAGCGTGGCGGCGTGGGGGGTGTGGTGTGGGACGGGAACTTCTGCTGCTGACCTCGGTGGCAAGGCCATGTCAATTTTTGGAGGATTTCCTGTCGTATTGTCGTCCGATCAACTGATGGTGTTCCTGTTCTCTTGGCTCATTAACCGGATCGTATTGTCGTCCGATCAACTGATGGTGTCGTCCTGTTCTCTTGGCTCATTAGCCGGATTATCAGGTCATACTTCAATTTATTTTTTTCTTACATAACACTATTGAAATAGTTAAAATCAGTCGTATAAACGAACAACATATAACTGAGACGCGGGAAGATTTCATTTTCATACGGGTTAATTTGGTTCTGACCCTGGCGAAGGTGCCTGGGCAGGCAGCTCCCCAAGCCGTCGATTTTGAGCGCCTGGTGGCCGGATCAACCTACCTGAGCGAGCACCTCCAAGCCACGCCGTGAACCAAACAAACCCTAAGCGAGGTGTACTCCCGCCGTGTGGCACGGACTGCATAATTGCTATTGGTTTCAACCTTGAAAAAAGGAAGGCTTGAAAGTCACAGCAAAAACTGTGTCCCTTTGACAGTTGCTATCCCGTCGGTACAGTACAGCGCGTAGTGTAACTGCACTAGTTCACCCCATCCCATGTCATGCTTGATACTGAAGACGTCATCAAAGGAAAACGAGTGAACGTAAGCTTACTGCAAAAAGAAAAACAAAAAGGGTAAATTAGCCGGATTATCAGGTCATACTTCAATTTATTTTTTTCTTACATACACTATTGAAATAGTTAAAATCAGTCGTATAAACGAACAACATATAACTGAGACGCGGGAAGATTTCATTTTCATGCGGGGTTAATTTGGTTCCGACCCTGGCGAAGGTGCCTGGGCCATGCAGCTCCCCAGGCCGTCGATTTTGAGCGCCTGGTGGCCGGATCAACCTGCCTGAGCGAGCACCTCCAAGCCACGCCGTGAACCAAACAAGCCCTAAGCAGCGAGGTGTACTCCCGCCGTGTGGCACGGACTGCATAATTGCTATTGGTTTCAACCTTGAAAAAAGGAAGGCTTGAAAGTCACAGCAAAAACTGTGTCCCTTTGACAGTTGCTATCCCGTCGGTACAGTACAGCGCGTAGTGTAACTGCACTAGTTCACCCCATCCCATGTCATGCTTGGATACTGAAGACGTCATCAAAGGAAAACGAGTGAACGTAAGCTTACTGCAAAAAGAAAAACAAAAAGGTTAAAAAACGCCGTTGCCGGGGATCGAACCCGGGTCACCCGCGTGACAGGCGGGAATACTCACCACTATACTACAACGACTTTGTTGGGATTGAGGATATTAAAAGTTCTCACATACAGTACAGTATATTGCGTTGTTACTACTATTACAGCGATGATTAGCGGATATCCCCATTGCTCTAGCCCCAGCATCCGCACATCCCAAGTTCCCAACAGCATATTCCCCAGGCTCCGCGCTTGGCTACTACTGGCCACTGGGTAGTGTGTTCCTGCTCCGCCATCAGTCTGTTCTCCTCTGATCCTCTCGCTCATGCTTTTATCTTGCCCGCTCCAGCCGAGTCTGCCGCATGTCGACCGGAGTGCTCACGAATGAAGCCCAAGCAACAGGCTGGAAAACGGAGTAGCTCCAGCTTTCCACGGCGACCTGCGAGGCTGTGACTGTGAGTAATCTTTCGTTGTTTTCACCCGTGCCATCTCGTTCTTGTTTGGACTCTCGGTGATGCAGCACCTCACACGTTTCATGAATTCATTCAGTTTCATTGCTCGAGACCTACTAGACCGTTCAGGTTAGCAGCAGAAATCATACACTTTCCGTTGTGCTCGACGGCTTGAAAGGCATGGACTCACCAAGTAAAATTTTGAGCTGGTTTGAGCATCGGGTCTACTTGATAGTCGATAGACCGGAAACCGGACTCTTCGTGGATCTCTCTTCTCTCTTGTTTTTCTTCTTTTGCTTGTTCTCTGTTACTGGGAGAGAAGCTATCGGAAGCTGTTAATTAAAAGCATTCTGTCCGCTCTGGGATACGGCCCACTTGGAGAGTTGGGCCTCAAGGTGCCACGAAGTAATTTAGGCCCACATCGATATTTTTGCAACAAACAAATTATTACAGTTCTTTTTCCTCGCATAATTAAGAAGATTTAATGGTGATGATTCTCAAAAGAAAAGGGGCCATTGTAATTGTCCAAATCCAAACAGAGTGCTGCATTGCTGCGTATTGGCAGCAGTTGCAGCTATTCGTATTAGGACAGTCTCAATACTAGAAACTACATGTGGTTTCTATGTGTATTTAATTTACGTAGACACTACGTGTATCTATAAAATTATTTTTTGTCTAATTACATATCTTCTATCTCCTGTACCAATCAAATCTCATCATATCTTGGTTCTCGTGTAGACATGGTTTCTGTCTAAGAAACCATTTTCTTATCTCTTTGGCATCATAACATCTTTTTATTTAGTTGACACTATAATTAATAAAGATAGAAACCATCTAGTTTCATGGTTAGCAGTGTCTTTATAGCTCCAGTGTACAATAGCAGCTGAAAAAGGTTGCGGCAAGCAGGCCAAAATGCACTGGTTAGCTTCTGATTCGTAAATAAAAGAACACGAGATCATTAAACGCAGCTTGTTCGCTGCAGCTTGCTGTGGCTGCGGCTGAGCTATTGCTACAGTAACTACAGAGACCAGAATACAGCCACAGGTTGCAGCCGAAAACGTTCTAAATTACGTTCACAGTGAACGGGGGCAGCCGAAAACGTTCTGATAGTATTTTCAATGAACGTAATTTTAGTTATTGAACGAACAAGGTTGTACATCTTAAATCTAGGCAAGGCAGTGAAGTATAAAAAAGGGAAAATGATTTAAGTATCAGTTTAGCTTTGGATAGTTGTCATGTTTTTTTTATAGAAATCAGTTTAAGGGGATGTTTAGTTCTCACCCTAAAAACTTTAGATCAATATTTATAGAATCTAGATCTAGACATCGTAGATTTTTACTATCTAAAATTTAGATTCTAACCACTGTAAAAATCCAGTTTGTCTTTGAGAATCTAACGGTACATTAGTTTTTTTTTGTGAGTATGGTACCTTAGAATTCAAAGCTCAACTTTCTGGTTGGGAAAAAAGAATTATAAAGTACCAAAACTTATACTATACACTTGGAGTAATACAAATCTAGAACCAAAAATATATGTTGGAGCTCTTTACAGCTGGATATTTCACAGATGACTCATATAGGGTCTATTAAGATCCATCCAACTAAAGTAAAGTTTAGCTAGCTAAAACTTTAAAACTAAAATTTTGTCAGTTAAAAATTTATTGATGCATCCAAACAGATCCTAATAACTTTGAACACCGTTAAAAAATTATTGATGCATACAAACAGATCCTAATAACTTGAAACGCTGTTTTTTTCCCTTGTAAATTATACATTTTCGATGTCTATTTAAAAATGGGTCATCGAGATGGACCTTGGCCACCAAGTACTATACATTTTCCGAATTCAAACCGCGTGATTGCTTCCCGAAACATCTCCCCGACCATCTTCTTTACCCTTGGCCGGCCTCCACCTACAGTCCACCAGCCGCTCCACGCCGATGGATACCGTCCAAGGGCCCCTTCGCGCCACGTGTCGAATGGGCGCTGACGCTTTCCTCGCGATCTCCACCGTCCTCCAGACTTGCTCTTTGGGCCGGGCCCCCGACGACGTGCCCCCCGCGATGAAGGCGGCGCCTCCCTGTCCACGACTTTATTATACTTAACCCATAAGTACCAATCCCGCGGTTACCCGATCTCTACACCCACATGTGAGGTGTCACTGCCGCTGGGCCCGAATCTGTGCCTGGCGATTTTTTTTTTTTGAGCGAATTGATTCGCCGTTAAGCGAAGAGGAGGGTAGTAGGCAGGATCCCTTTCCGTGGGGACACCTACTTGCGTGGACAAAACGAGCCACGGTATTCAAACGGCACTGGCTCGCATCCAACGCAGCCGCCCCCGTTCAAACGCAGGTCGACGGCCAGGATCGCATCAAGCGCCGTTTATAAGCCGACTTGCCCCTCTTGCTGCTACGTGCACACGGCGTCACACCGCGCAGCAACGAAAGGGGAAAAGAAGAACCAGCCAACAACAAGCTTGCTACTGTGGTTTCTCGTCTGAGAAGCGGCGGCGGCGGCGGCGGCGGAGAAGAAGAGAGAGGAAGAGAAAGGGAGCATGGCCGACCACAAGGAGGAGTCTGTGGTGGAGTCTGTGATGGACAAGATCTCCGAAAAGTTCCACGGCGAGGACTCGTCGTCGTCTGACTCGGACGACGAGAAGAAGAAGGGGTCCTCGTCGGCGTCGGCGGCGGAGGCCATGAAGGCCAAGATCTACCGCCTCTTCGGCCGCGAGAGGCCCGTACACTCCGTCCTCGGCGGCGGCAAGCGTAAGCCCCACGATTTGTATACCCGATTCGGTCCTGCCTTTTTTCTAGATCCGATCCGATCCGATCTACTTATATCCTTGATTGCTCGTGCTACCCTGTAGTGCTACTTTTTGTGGCTGCAAAATAGTTCGTCGCTTCGTTAGTACGCTGCTTTATTACGATTTGAAACTGGAAAGTATTTGGACCGTGGTTTTGGCATCTGTAGCGTACATGCTAAGTAACTTGATCCGTTATTAGCGGTTAGCGCCTAACGGCGGCAGCTTGTCCTTACCCTTAAACCCTAACATGCTCTGTTCGATCTGGTCTTAGGAACAGATCTGGAATGTTTAGCTGTCCACTTAGTTATTTATATAGATGTTTGGACTGATGCAGTTATTTCTTTACAAACGCGCTTGCAGCTGCCGATCTTGTCCTATGGAGGAACAAGAAGATCTCAGGTGGGGTACTTGGTGGTGCCACGGCCATCTGGCTGCTGTTCGAGGTTATGGAGTACCATCTCCTCACCTTGGTGTGCCACTGTCTCATCCTCTCGCTGGCCATCCTCTTCCTGTGGTCCAATGCCTCCACTTTCATCCACAAGTGAGCTTTCAGGATTCTTGATGTTCAAATGAAACTGAACTCATTCTGGAACAGGGCCTGCTCTGACTGCCATGACATGAGCAAAATTTTGCAAGATTTTTAATTTATGGCGTTGCTGATTTTCAGGTCCCCACCAAACATTCCTGAGGTGAAAATCCCTGAGGATGTGGCTGTTAATGTTGCACTGTCACTGAGATATGAGATCAACAGGGGCTTTGCTACCTTGAGGGAGATTGGACATGGCCGTGATCTGAAGAAATTCCTAATTGTATGTTGGCTCTCTTGAAGCATTTTCTGCCCGGTGTAAGGAAATTCTTGGTATCGTGCTGATGTCCTGCACTTTTTCTTCTGTGTATGGCAGGTGATCGCAGGTCTCTGGCTTCTTTCGGTTCTTGGTAGCTGCTGCAACTTCCTGACACTGTTCTATATCGGTAACGACTGTGATTCCTCTGTTACTAACGTTTCTCTTGGTGTTGATTCAAGTTCTGAATAAAAATTATATGCCTCTATTTCAGTCTTCGTGGCACTGTACACTGTGCCAGTTCTGTATGAGAAATATGAGGACAAGGTTGATGCTTTTGGTGAGAAGGCTATGATTGAACTGAAGAAGTATTATGCCATTTTCGATGAGAAGTGTCTATCGAAGATTCCAAAGGGCCCCCTTAAGGATAATCCAAAGGGCCCTCTTAAGGATAAGAAGCACTAGATTGGTAGTAAGGTACTTGCTATGAATCAACATCTACGTTAAGTCACTACGTGTCAGTGTCACCTACTTCTCTGAAGGATGGTGCTTTGTCTGGGTCTCTAGTTGATAGTATATAATCTGTATGGGCAACTCTGGTGTGACTGACAGTTTGTGATCTGATGATCTTTGAAGTCATGTCGGCTGAAAATTGTTGATCTTGTTTTTGGTTTCAACTTTCAGCATAGTTGCCTGGAAGCTTGAAATATATTATGTGCTCTATCAATGTGGTGTGAACTCTGTCCTACATCTTTATTATTCACTTGGCGCCTTTTGCAAGTGCTAGGCTAGTGAAGTGTGCACATTTCTGTTCATATGCAGTGATAGTGTTTGATCTCGTACGATAAAGTGGTCTTTAGGGGGGTGTGCATCCCATATGCATCATTGTGTGGTAGTTAAATGCGAAGGTCCCAGCAGAGGCTTGATCTGAAAGTATGAGAGCTCTCTAACACTAACCTTCACATATGGAATGTGCCATGTCGTACAATGCTTGAATGTTGCTTGATTTTTCACAGCATTTCATACCATGGCCACAAATGCACTGAACTATGTAAAACGATCATGTGAAAGTTATACTGGGTGAAGTTCCTAGCAGATGCTTGATCTGAAAGTATAAGTGCTCTCTTGACACTATAACCTAAACATATGGATTGTATCATGTTGTACAATGCGTCAATTTTGCTTATATTTCACTGCATTTCATACCATGGCGACATAGGCACTGAACTATATGATGTTTGGATTAGTCTATTGTTGTTTGCACTTCTAAAAAAGGGTACAATCTGTATCTGCCAATATTTTATACAATCTAGTAGCAATGCTTCTTAGTTGAATCACATGTGCTTAGTTTTGGGCCATTTGATCAGCTGGGGATTTGAGTTCAAATGACTGGTTCTGTTACTTTGTGACTATCAGAATTATAATGGTGTGACTGCAAATTAGTTTGGGCAGTTTCAATCAATGGTTACACACGTGAAGTGCAATGCCTTCTCATTTCTTAAATGAGATTTGCAAATTAGTTTGTGCAGTTTCAATCAATGGTTACACACATGAATTGCAATGCCTTTTCATCTCTGATGAAATGAAGATTGAGCTCATATTGGTTGGCTTATAGGGCTGTTTGGATCCTTCATTGATACTGTGTCACTTTGACGAGCAAGGGTATAGGGAGCAGGTTTACCTGTTTGCATCTCTTGCCTGACCATCTCCTGACCTGTGGGGGCGAGCTTTGCCTTGCTGGGCTGAGCTGAGAGCTGAGAGATAAGAGCTGACACAGGGAGGGGCCTCGACCCCTACTGGAATTATTATTATTAAAAGAACAAGACAAGAAAACAAATAACAGTGAGGCAGCACGAGAAGCGCAAACAGAAGGAGAAGGTGCTTGTGCTTCGTGCAAGCTAGGCGATAGAGGGAGAAGGTGCTTTTGCTTCGTGCAAGCTAGGTGAGCTGCTCTAAGGCCCTGTTTGTGCTCTCTGATTCTCTGGTAGAGTAATTCTGTGGCTGAAAGTGTTTCTATTTAATTCTTTAGTATAAACTCTTAAAATTAGGACAAATAATGACTTCACAGAAAAGTGAAGCTACTCTTTTCAGCTCTTAGCCTCTTAGTTTATTTCAGAGAATCACTTCATAGAATTAGTGAAGAATTATTTTTTGCTGAAAAATACGTTTAACGGTCAGAGAGTGATTCTTCCTGAGAATTCGCTCCGCTCCGCAGAGCGCTCCGAAACGGCCCCTAATAAGAAACCAAACAGCTTCATTGTTGTCATGCCCCCTTTGGATATTGTCAATGGAGAGAAGCAGGCGTTGAGACATTATCCTTTATATACATACATTGAGTTGAGTTCAGGAACTTATCCCTTCATTGCTCTCCTAAGAGCAACTCCAAGAGAGTTGGTAAAAATGGATGGCTGAACGTATGATTTAGCTAGTCTCTAAAATAGAAAACTCTATAAAATAACAGAAAACTCCAACAGCCTTTCTATTATAGCAATACTAGATAGCTAGCGGTACATGCAAGCCATATTTACCATACGAGATTTTAGAATAGCAAACTTGCTATTTTACAAAACAAGATAGCATAGCTGTTGGAGTTCACTTTTTACTCTAAAAATCTAAATATAGGATAGAAAATAAGGATAGCATGTCTCTTGGAGATGCTCTAAGGGGCAATTGTTATATTGTTTTGAAACAGACTTCGAAGTACGTAGATGGGCAATTGCCATCATGTCTTGAAACTGACTTGGAAGTAATACTTGTATATTAACATTTTAAAGTCGAATGTATTGTACTGCTTCGTTTGCTATGGACACCTGAAATACCCCGGGAAATTAGAAGAAAACCATGTATTTACATTGACATGTCGGCTATATTTTATTTTCCTGTCAACTTGAATAGTAAATAAGCGTACTTAATGATGGTCATCTGAACTGGAGTGAATGATCGTAGTGTAACAATAGTTGAAGAAACAGTATAACATTTTGAATTAAAATTAGTAAAAAAATATCTTTGTTCGTTTCGGATCACTTTGTAATCCTTTGTCCAAGAGAAGGAGAGAAGTCGAACTGTAATAGGCTTGTGTCTTCTAGTGATAATGACAATGGCCATGGAACTGATTTTCGTAGCGTGAATTGATCCTCAGTCCTCACAGGACAAGGACAACGAATGCGTTAAGCGTTATGCTAGGAAATAACAATCAACGAACAGGTTTCGTATGTGACTGTCATGTTAAACAACATATTGCAACAACCGCAGCATTTTTCTGTTACCATTGCGAATGAACTCACAACGCCACTCACACCTCAGCATTTCTTAGCTGCCTCGAAGGCTTGAATTGCCATGTAGCTATAAGCTTGTAATAGAAGTTCATGGGTCATAAGCTGTACAAAATGCAAGCAAACTGAACAACAGTCCTCTTTAGAAATCCAGAATGAGGCACTTGTGGGAAAAATGCAGCATCTGCTTCAGTTGAACGATCATTACTCCATTAAGTTGTACAAACTGAAAACATATGCTCCTAGAGTAGTAATAAACTGAAAAACATACTCAAGCTGGGCTAGAAAAAAAGACAGCAGTGTAGTTAATCCACTCAATAATTTTTTGGTGTCCAGAACCCCAAGTTTGTTTGATAAAGCCCAGGAACCCATCTTGAGTACGAGTCCACTAAGAACTGTCGAGCCATCACTGTCAAATTATACAGAAGACGAGACTCCATAAGCTGCACATTCTGTGGAACATCATCGCTAGAAAGGAATGGGAAATGTAACCAAAGAAGGAAAAAGTGACTGTGGCACTGCAGTACTAGAGGGGGAATGACTTCCCCGCTGATTATGCAAGTCCTTCCTTTCACAGTTGGCACGTTGCAGTCGGAGATCGTGCAAGACGTCGAGATGACTGTAGACTCTAGTTATTTGTTTTGTCACAGTAATTTCCATGGGCATCCACTAAATTGTCTTGTCACAATAATTTCCATAGGCATCCACCGAATTTTCTTCCACAAAGTTATCGTTTTGTTCCAGATTGGACGACGACGGATGATATAGGCCGGACGCATCAGGTCCCTGTGGCCCTGTGGGTAACTTGAACAAGCTGTTTCAAAGAAGATGACCAAAGTTATCGAGGAGCTTTGGATGCTTATTACGAAGTGGCCTACAGGGATCTCTTGCAATGGAGAATAGCGTCGCTGATAGCACTTTCTTGGCCTAAATCGCACAGCTTAGCCTTGTCGCCGCCGGCACGCCGAGGAGGAGGAGCATCCTTCGCCTTCGCCTTCGCTGCCGCCTTCCCGCTCCAGACGCATCTCACCATCTTTCGATACAAGGGCACCAAGAAGAACCTAAACGAAATCCACCTGTGCTGCTTCCGGCACCTCCCGAAAGACGGCAGCCTGAGTTTGCTCATCCTGGACACGGCGCCGCCGCCCCTGGCGCTCGCGGCGGTCGCCGTGCCGTGGCCACCGCGGAGATTGAAAGGCGAGGAGTTCTGCGACACGGACCGCCGGGTCCGCGGGTGCTGCCTGCTCGTCGTCGCCGCAGCCGCGGAGTCTATTTCTATCATCCTCCGAGACGAGTCCAGCGAGAGCGACCGCGTCAGCGCCGGCTGCTTATCGCCGGCACGGACATCTTCCTGCTGGCCGTGCTGGCTCGCGAGATGCAGGGGGAGGAGCAGGCCGTCGAGGAACATCTGGTCGGCGACGGCCATCGCCTCGGTGGTCTGCTCATCGGACACCGGTAGCCGGAAGTCAAAGCTGCATTGCGACGCCGACGCGGGGTCGGCTGCGGTGGAGGAGGAGGTTGTGATGTCGGCCATGTCGCCATGGCCGAGGATGCGCTCCTCGGGCTGGGGCTTCGGTTTGCTGGTCTGCCAGCTGTACGAGAAGCTGCCGACTTCGGGAAGAAGTGGATACGAGGTGGTGGTGTGGTCCATTGGTGGCGCTGTGGTGCGAGCTCTCCGTCTCTGCGGTGGGCGGCGGTGGCCATGCACACACACGAGAGGAGGAGCTGGGGATGTTAAAAACAAGGGTGGCGTGGCGACATACAAAGAGATCGAAGAATCAAACAGACGAGACACGACGTGGTTAGGATCGCATGGAATGGAAGCAACGTTGCTGAAATCGCTCGGCGGGGTCGCTCTCGTGTGACGCGATCGCACAGCCCCTGAGGATTTATCCGGGTCCCCCTTTTCTTCGGACCGGCGACAGGAGGAGAGAGCGTCGCGGCGCGGCATCGCTACCTGCAACTGCTAAACTCTACAAGAGGCCACCGGCCGAATAGTCGGCGTCTTGTGCAGTTGTGCGTATGATGCATTCGAGATGCGATCATCGAATTTGTTTATCGCTGAGAGTCCAGATACGTCAATGTTAGGCTGACACGGGTTGGGCTGGGAGGTTAGAAGCAATGTAAAGCAGCGCCTTGTTGACCGACGTTGACGTGCTACCTTCTAGTGCAGGGCAGGGCTGTGTGCTACTGCTGCGTGTTGACCAATGCACCAGGCAGCTCAACTCAAATGGCCACTGTTAGGCTCGCGAGCGACAGGAAACTGGAAAGCGAAGGTTTTGGAGATATGGGTTTCCCTTCCTATCTGATGGCAACGAGGGAAATTTGGAAATTTTGATGGCAATAAAGGAAACGCTATAATTTTTAGTGGCAAGGAAACGCTATAATTTTTGACGCCAAACCTCGTCACACCACTGGTAGATCCACCTCTGACTCTGGCAAGGTTACTCGAGGCCTGGAGGGGTTGTGTTTGGGTTCCGAGTGATGGTAGGAATTATAAAGGGATGTCTGAGATAGCGGCCAGCCAGCGGTGGCCGGTGGCCGGTGGTGGTCGTCATGTCGAGAGGGACCGTGACTCCGGCGAGGTAGCGGTTACTGGCAGCACCTCCGATCCAGGGGCGGATTCGGGCCCCGGGCTGGCCCGAAAACTTTAGGAACAAGTTTTTTTTTTTTGGAATCAACTTTAGGAACAGGTTTCACAGGAACGAGGAACCTAATAAAAACGGCAAGTCAGCCCAATAGCCCACCCTGACGCAAGGAAAGCCCATCAGGCTCCGATCCTAGCTCTCGCCGCAAGCCGCAAGCCGCAAGCGGCAAGCACAAGTGTGCATTGCGCAACCCTGACTCGGCGTCCGCTCTTGGCCTCGACACGGAGACGGAGACCGCGACCGCGCCCTCCTCCTGTGCTGTCTGTGAGTCTGTCCGACATCCATCTCCCGCATCCCAGCTCCTACGGCACGCCCCCGCCGCCAGCGCGGCTGCCCGCCCGCCTCCTGCTGGCTGCGGCCCCGTTCGGCGCCCGGTGATTCGACCAACGGCCACTGCAGTTACCCTGGCGGCAGGTCACAGGTGACTTTACGTGAGATGAGATCGATAACTCTAGTCTCAGGCGGCACAACACGCGACACGCCCACACCCCTCTTTCTTCCCGCCCGACTGACGAAATCGATCGCTCTGCTCCCCACCGGCCACCACCACACCACGGTATCGATCCCTGCGCCGGTCGGCCGCATCCACCGCACAAAACCCTAGCCAGCGCCCTACCCGTCACCCGCCACGATAAACCCCGTGCTCCCCACCTCGTATGCTCGTCGTCCCCTTCTCATCCCTCCGCATTGCGAGAAACCCCATCAGCCTCCGCCTTCTCCTCCCCGTCTCCGCTGCTCGCGTCACCCGTCTCGCCATGTCGGCCAAGCCGCCGCCGGCGGCTACCGTATCCGTCGAGTATGCCAGGTCCGGGCGCTCAACCTGCAAGGGTTGCAGCGGGGCCATCGCCTCCGGGGCGCTCCGCCTCGGCGCCTCTGCGCGCGACCCCCGTGGCTTCGACTCCACCAAGTGGTACCACGTCTCCTGCTTACCCTCCTCGTCGCACCCGCTCGGCCCCATCGAGAGTATTAAGGGGTTCGACTCCATTAAGGTTTGCTCATTGGTTGGTTATTAGTCTCGTGCCGTTCGTTATCCCATTCTGTGTTGTTTTGGGGATTAATACGTGGGGCTTTGGGATTGCAGGACAATGATCGTGAGGAATTGCGAGAGCTAGAGAAGGTAATGCGCCCTTTACTCGTTGCAATGGTTGTTTAGCCACGTAGCTTTTTGCTACAGATGTGAGTAATGTAGAATAGTTTGACAAAAATTGTGGTTAATAATGCGAGTCAAGAAACACCATATTACAGATGTGGCTAATGTAGAATAGTTTGACAAAATTTGTGGTTAATAATGGTGAGTAAAGAAACACCATATGTACAATTCTTTCCTAACATTTTCCCACTCTCTGACATTGACACCCCTGCTTGTAGAATGATGTGCTTAAAGTCAGATAAGCTTGTGCATAAATCAAATAGAATGGACCACACTGATTCTCTTGTTTGAACAGCAGCACTGGGATGATTAATGCTTTTTTTGGTCGTATTCCATATTTAGCAAAACAACATAAGTGATTCAGTTTTTTGGGGGCAAATCTTTATCGACTCCCATGATAATGAGAACAACTCATTTTCAGAATCATAAAAGAGACATTAGTGCAGTCAGCCCTTTGGAGGAACCAAGTCCAAAGAAACCAAGGATTCAGATGTCTTCCCCTGCAGAGGGTGGGCCAGATAAGGTAACCGTCTCTGTTGAGTATGCGAAGTCTGGCCGCTCTACCTGCAAGGCCTGCAGCGAGAAAATTACCAAAGGTGCCCTCCGCCTTGGTGCCTCTTCTACTGATCCCCGTGGCTATGAAAATAACAAGTGGTACCATGTTACCTGCTTTCCTACATCATCACTCCCATTATTTCCAGTGGAGAATCTGAAGGGGTTTGATTCAATCGAGGTATGTGCCTTTTATTTTGCAAAGCTTTTGTGATTTGTTTTTCCTTATGGAGACTAATTTGTAGACTTGAGTTGCATGCAGGATCATGATCGTGACAAGTTGCGCAAGTTGGAGGAGGTAACAATCTGTCACTTATAGAACTAGCTTTAAATCGCATGTCATTCTTACTATGAAGTATGTAGTGCTGGTCTGCTCACTTGTTTTTAATTTTTGTAAATATGGAAAATTGTTGCCTTTGTTTTAGTACACAAAAGGAAGATGAAGGATTCTTTCCTCAACCAAAAACCTTGGAGTTGTAAAACAATGCATTTACTTTACAGACCAGTCTAGTCTGTCCCGTCTGTTTTGTTAGCATTTTTGTGAATTGTGGTATTTTGTGTTTGATTTCTTAGTTAGATTCACCATATTCATTTTCAGAATCACAAGAGTGATGGAAATGCAGCTGATGTTTTGAATGAGTCAAATCTGAAGAAAGAAATGGTTAGACTTCAATATGAGCATTTTGGATTTGACTCTTGCCCCTAAAGCACCTTCTGATGTATCTTTTCTGCATTGCTCCATTTCTTTTAGGTTCACAGCATGAAGGACTTGAAAGAAGGTGCTGAAAAGGATCTTGAAGGAATAAAGGTGATTACATGTACTAGAACTGCTGCTAAGCATTTTGATAGTATCTATAGAGGAGGCAAAAGATTTAACAATATAGTCAAAATTGCTGGAGTGATAAAATAATTCTCCCAGCCTGCCACTTAGTTGCCCGTTTAATGTTTCCAAAAACATATGAATTGTCGAGCATCTCCAACAACTTGGTATAATTTACTTGCTAAATCTTGAGTTTTAGCAAGTTGCTAATTTATTTGCCAAGTGAAAAAAAAAGACTTCTCTTCAACAACTCCCTAAAACACACTTGCCAAAACGAACGAACGAAGAGCCGGGTCCGCTAGTCATAGACACGGGTATAATTTTTCAGGTAAAAAGAATAAAAAAAAGAGTAACTTGAGGGGAGGGGAGGTGTAGGCCGCGGGGGAGGGGGCGTACGCGCCCGGTTCCGCACTGCGGAATTTACGCGCGCGAGGGGGCTGTTTAGCAAGTTTGGACAAATACCAAGTTAGTTTAGGGAGTTGTTGGAGAGGGTTTTTTGAGTTTTTGCCACATTTATAAGAATACCAAGTTGATTTAAGGAGTTATTGGAGATGCTCTTAATTGGAGTTTTATGTACAAGTCATTGCCAACATTTTCCCACTTTATGGCACCCCTGCTTGTAGATGTGTGTATAGTTGGATAAGCTTGTGCGAAGTGCATAAATCAAATAGAATACACCACACTGATTATCTTGTTTGAACAGCAGCACTTGGAGGATTAGTATTTTTTTCCTGATCTCATATTTAGCGGAACAGCACAAGTGATTTAATTTTTTTGGGGCAATCTTTACCCCCTCCCATGATAATGAGAACAACTCATTTTCAGAATCATAAAAGAGACAATACTGCAGTCAGCCCTTTGGAGGAACCAAGTCCAAAGAAAGCAAGGATTCCCTCTGCCGAGGGGGTGCCAGATAAGGTAACCGTCTCTGTTGAGTATGCAAAGTCTGGCCGCTCTACCTGCAAGGGCTGCAGCGAGAATATTGCCAAAGGTGCCCTCCGCCTTGGTGCCTCTTTTCCTGATCCCCGCAGCTACGAAAATACCAAGTGGTACCATGTTGCGTGCTTCCCTACATCGTCATACCCATTATTTCCATTGGAGAATCTGAAGGGGTATGATTTAATTGAGGTATGGCCTTTTATTTTGCAAAGTTTTTGTGATTTGTGGAGACAAATTTGTAGATTTGAGTTGCATGCAGGATCATGACCTTGACAAGTTGCGCAAGTTGGAGGAGGTAACAATCCGTCACTCATGCAGCTAGCTTTAAATCACATGTCACTCTTAGTATGAAGTAGCGCAGGTGTGCTCACTAGTTTTTAGTTTTTGTAAATATGGAAAATTGTTGCCTTTGTTTTAGTACACAAAAGGAAGATGAACAATTCTTTCCTCAACCAAAAACGTTGGAGTTCTAACTTTACATTTCAATCTAGTTGTCTCGTCTGTTTTGTTGATATTTTGATGAATTGTGGTATTTTGTGCTTGATTTCTTAGTTAGGTTGACCATATTTGTTTTCAGAATCACAAGAGCGATGGAAATGCGGCTGATGTATCGAATGAGTCAAATCTGGAGAAAGAAATGGTTAGACTTCAATATGAGCATTTTGGAGTTGACTCAAGCCCCTGAAGCACCTTTTGATGTATCCTTTCTGCAATTCTCCATTTTTTTAGGCTCACAGCATGGAGGACTCGAAAGAAGGTGCTGAAAAAGATCTGGAAGGAATAAAGGTGATCACATGCACTAGAACTGCTAAGCATTTTCATAGTATCTATAGACAAGGCACGCACAAAAGATTTAACAATATACTGAATATAGTCAAAATTGCTGGGGTGATAAAATAATTCTGTCAAAGTGGTACTTGTCTGTTTAATCTTTCCAAAACATATGAATTGTCTTATATTCGAGTTTTATGTACAAGTCATTCCCAACATTTTGCCACTTTATGCCATCCCTGCTTGTAGAATGATGTGTGTGTTGTTGGATAAGCGTGTGTGTGAAGTGCATAAATCAAATAGAATGGACCACACTGATTCTCTTGTTTGAACATCAGCACTTGGAGGATTAGTATTTTTTTTTACCTGATTCCATATTTAACGAAATAAAGTGATTCAATTTTTTTGGCGCAATCTTTACCGACTCCCTTGATGATGAGAGCAACTCATTTTCAGAATCATAAAAGAGACAATACTGCAGCCAGCCCAGAGGAACCAAGTCCAAAGAAAGCAAGGATTCGGATGTCTTCACCTGCAAAGGGGGTGCCAGATAAGGTAACTGTCTTTGTTGAGTATGCGAAGTCTGGCCGCTCTACCTGCAAAGGCTGCAGCGAGAGTATGTGCTACAGGAGGACAGAAGTAGTAAAAAGTTGGTGAATAAATAGTGTTGTAAATAACATGTCTGTCACTCATCACTTGATTTCATCTAGGTTCACTGCATGGCGGAGTCTGAAGAAGGTGCTGGAAAGAACCTGGAAGAAGCAAAGGTGACGTGTAATCCGAATATCTGATCTTATGATGCTTTTGGTTTTGGACTCTATCTACCTATGATGATAACTATGGAGAATGCAAACACACAAAAATTTGATGGCAAATCGCCAACTCTGCTTTCAAATCCCTTTGCTTGTCTATTAGAGCATTTAGATTATTATTCAATTTTGAAAACTCTTAGTTCTGTGGTTTTCCTGTATGCTGTCAGTCATTAGAGTAGTTTTCTTCAAGTCTGGCACTCAGCCAGGCTGTAAATACTTTCCTGCTATTTTGAATAAGGGTATATGACTGGCATTTTTTCTCTCCTAGCAGTTACCTGCAGGGAACAGAACGACTGGTCTATCGATATCTTTTTCAGTTTCTAATATCAAGAAAGTATACAAGGTAGCCTTGTCATTCTTAGCTACTCCTGTCCTTGGCCGCCACTGCTGCTAAGAATTATGCTCCCTATATCTTGCCATGCCTTTTTTTTTTGCGCAAGCATGTTACTGAATTGCTACATATTCACCTTCTTTCTGTCTGTTGATGTAGGATGCTACCCTTCCTGCTCATTGGAAGGTTTTTGATACAGTTATCTTTCGTGAGCAGGTGTGTTGATACCTACTCCCTCTGTCCCTAAATATTTGTCGTTTTCGCTTCCCGATAAATAACTTTGATGAATTTTATATAAAAAAATATTAATATTTATGATACATAATTGATATGATTAGATATATCTTTTAATCTATTTTTTTAATAAATTTATTTGGACATACAAATATTGCACGTATTTTCTATCACTCTAGTTAAACTTGTGGCACGAAAACCGAAAACGACAAATAAAAAGGGTCAGAAGGAGTTTCAATACTGTTTCTGGTTGTAAGGCCCTAATTTTTATTCAAATAACTTTCTTCCAACTGTTGTTCAGGAAGATGGCCTTCATGCTTCACCTAAGATTGCCGCATTTGATTTTGATGGGTGCCTTGCCAAGACCAGTGTGAGGAGGTATTGCGTTTCATAAGATATACAAGCTGGTTTCACTCTAAATGGTATTCTAGATGCTTCCACTGTGAATATTATTTCCCCTATTCAGTCGTTTATTATGGAGACACATTTGAATTAACTATAGTAAATAAAGGCTTTAAATTACTAATTTATTTCTCGAACAAGATCATATAATATTAAGAAGAAAAGAAGGGGGCAAGAACAATAATCGAGAATAATTGACCTTTGGAAAGGTGGTGGTCCTATTCACCATCTGGCACAAGGGCACGGAGAAAGGAAATGCCCTTGGCCCCAGCCACACCCCAATCCAATAGGTCCTCTGTAGAAGCCTCTAAGGCTCCAACTTGATTAGGAGAGGCACCATCAAAGACACAATGATTGCAGTACTTTAAAATCATCCAGGCTTCCAGAATAACGATAGAATTAAGTCCTTTCTTTACCTTACCATTCACTCTTTCTTCAGCTCAAGGCTTTAATTACTGAATGCTGTTCTATGAGTATTGTGTCATTAAAGTTAGTCTGAAGTTCGTGTAGTTGGATAAAGAGGGACTTTCAGACATTGCCATCTATTAATAAGTTAGTACTAGCCAATCATATAGCATATACATTTGTAAAAAATGTGAATGCCAATAAATTGGCAAGCTGGGCGATCCTGAATTCAATGCAAAGCATTCATGGCATATGATTTTCCACTTCTGTTAGGGAAACCTGTAGATATCCACATAGTAATTTTGAATGGCATTGGTCTCCTAGATGTCAACTTCTCTTAAAAACTATAGACCACTAGGGGAAAGACTTCCCACGAGTCATTGCTTTAAGAAGAGGATCTCAACACGGGGCCGAGAAAAGGGACTGAAGGCTTGTCTGCCCAGGAACATGGCATTGCTCGACGAGGCTCTTTTTTCGTGAGACTACAGGGTTTGAACCCTGGTTGGTGGTGTCACAACTGGGTATATCTCTGTGCTATCAGTGTGTTGTCAATTTCTCATTCCGAGGTCCCTTCATTTGTCAACCTTTTCTTTGGACCTCTATCATAATGATTAAGAGCCCTCTTATGGTGTATTGTTCCGATGTTCTCCCGAATTGATGATTTCTTACATGTGAAGTTTCTGATTCGGAATACTTTCTAACCGCTGTTGCTATAATAAGAACTTGGTATTTTTCAACCTACTGCATGTGCAGGGTTGGTGCAGACCAGTGGTCTTTACAGCATAAATCAATTCCAGAAAAATTGCAAAGACTGTATAATGATGGTTACAAGCTGGTTAGTAGGGGTTTTTTTTTCACCAGTTCTTTTTAAATCCTCCACTTCTCGTTTTACTTTTTTAAAATTGTGTTTTTATGTTCTAGCGGGGAAAATTATTACTACTCAGGACATATATATCTTAATTAATTTGATTAATTATGTATTGCTTTGATTTCAGTGGCTTATACTGTAGTTGTTTTAGGTCATATTCACCAATGAGTCAAACATTGAGCGCTGGAAGAACAAGCGGCAGGAAGCTGTTGACTCCAAAGTTGGTCGCCTTGATAACTTTATTGAATGTGTTAAAGCCCCTATTCAGGTATGCTGTAAATTTGTTTTGTTTATCTCAAATCTGAGCATCCACCCAAATTAAAAAGGAATAAAGAAATATTCCTGAGTACTGAAATGGGCATTGCCCTATAACTTAAATCACTTGATCTTATTTGTAGAGAAACACCGCACACCCTAATCAGGGGGGGTGACCTTAATTATATAGCCTAATAGGCTAGGGTTACAATGTACAAGGCCAATGGGCCGCAGGCCCAATATGGGCTGTTATCATTACATTCTAACACCCTCCCTCAGTCTAAGAGGGAGTGTCACGAACACAAAGACTGGACCTAAAGTCAGTGAACAACTGTACAGGTAACCCTTTGGTCATAATGTCCGCGAACTGATGAGACGATTAAACATGAAGCACCCGAACCTGTCCCAAAGCAACCTTCTCACGGACGAAGTGAATATCTATCTCAATGTGCTTCGTGCGACGATGATGGACTAGATTGGCGGTCATATAGACAGCACTGACGTTGTCACAGTAGACGATCGTCGCCGAAGAGATGGGTGCATGGAGCTCCTGGAGTAATTGACGAAGCCAACAAGTCTCAGCCACAGCGTGCGCAACAGCACGATACTCAGCCTCCGCACTCGAACGAGAGACTGTAGTCTGACGTTTAGAGGACCAAGAGACTAAGTTGTCGCCGAGGAAGACACAGTAACCTGATGTGGAGCGCCGAGAGTCGGGACAGCCAGCCCAATCAGCATCGGAGTAGGCGGTCAAGCTAGTGGTACTGCCTGTGCCGATGTGAAGCCCGGTGGACAGGGTGCCCTTGACGTACCGCAGGACATGCTTGAGCATCGCAAGATGAGGCTCGCGCGGGTCGTGCATGAAGAGGCACACCTGCTGAACTGCATAGGCGAGGTCCGGACGAGTCAGCGTGAGGTACTGTAGAGCACCGGCGAGGTTGCGGTACTGAGTAGCATCTGCCACTGGAGCGCCGGCTGTAGCAGAAAGCTTGGCATGAGTATCCACAGGAGTCGCCGTAGAGTGGCACTCAGCCATGCCGGCGCGCTGGAGCAGATCCACAACATACTGGCGCTGGGAGAGGAAGAGGCCGTCAGTAGAACGCGTGACAGAGATCCCGAGGAAGTGGTGAAGGCCCCCGAGATCTGTCATGGCGAACTCGGAGTGAAGAAGCTCGGTGAGGCGACGAAGAAGCGAAGTCGACGAAGCGGTCAGGATGATGTCGTCGACGTAGAGCAGCAAGTAGGCGATGTCAGCCCCCGCTTTGTAAACAAAGAGGGACGGGTCGGAGGTCGAAGCAGTGAAGCCGGACCGCTGGACGAAGCCGGAGAACCGCTGGTGCCACGCCCTGGGCGCCTGCTTGAGTCCGTACAGGGACTTTTGCAGGAGACAGACATAGTCGGGAGCGACCGGGTTGACGAAGCCGGGCGGCTGCTGGCAGTAGACCGTCTCATTCAGATGGCCGTGAAGAAAGGCGTTCTTCACGTCCAGCTGATGTATCGGCCAGGAGCGAGAAGCGGCGATGCTGAGGACGACCCGGATGGTGGCTGGTTTGACAACCGGGCTGAACGTCTCGTCGTAGTCGATGCCGTACTGCTGCGAAAAACCACGAACGACCCATCTGGCTTTATGACGAGCCAGGGAGCCGTCAACATGATACTTGTGCTTGAAGACCCACTTGCCGGTGATGACATTGGCACGAGGTGGTCGAGGAACGAGACGCTAGGTGCCATTATCCACGAGCGCCTTGTATTCTTCCGTCATGGCCGCGCGCCAATTTGTATCGGCGAGCGCGGCGCGAGAGTTGCCTGGCAACGGAGAAGCCAGGCTGGAGGTCGCCGCGGTGAAGCCGTACCGCTGCATGGGCGGCGGAAGTGAACCCGTACGGGAGCGAGTCTCCCGCGCAGGGTGCTCTGGAGCCGTGGGCGCCGCCGCCTGCGGTGCTGGGGCTGGAGGCACTGGAAACACCTCTACCTGCGGCTCTGGGGCCGGAGGTACCGCCGGTTGTGGCAGTGGAGCCAGTGCTGGGCGCGGTCGACGAGTGTAGTGGAGGCCGAACCGCTGCCGCTCAGCTGCAGCGGGAACAGGCGCGGCCTGCTGTGGCGCTCGGGGCTGCTGGTAGGCGGCACCATGCCACAGGATGGCAGGGTCCAGCCCGACGGGGTCGCCGACATCGTCCGAGGTAGACGAGGCAGGCGCAACCGAGGCCCGCGAGTGTCGAACGTCCGAGGCAGGCGCGAGTAGTATATCCTGTAACAGAAAATCAAGAGAGTCCAGTCGAGGCTTGGAAGCCGCAAACGGAAAGTGAGTCTCATCAAAAACAACGTGTCGAGAGATGATGATCTTGCGAGTGGAGAAATCAAAACACCGGTAGCCCTTCTGAGAAGGAGGGTAACCGAGGAAGACACATGCTGCTGAGCGAGGGGACAGTTTGTGGGGAGTCGTGGCACTAAGGTTCGGATAGCACAAGCAACCAAAAACTCGAAGAATGGAGTAGTCTGGCATCTTGTGGTGAAGGAGATGATAGGGAATACCATTATGGATGGACGATGAGGGCCGCCGGTTGATCAGAAACACAGCTGTGGAAAGGGGGCATGGCGGCATGAATCAGAAGCGTGCGAACAACATTGTTCAGTGTGCGAAGCATCCGCTCAGCTTTGTCGTTCTGGGCGGATGTGTAGGGGCACGAGGTGCGAAGTAGAATGCCGCGGCCAGCCAAGAAGGCAGCAGTGGCATTGTTGAGGAACTCGGTGCCATTATCGGCCTGAAAACAGCGCACAGGGAAACTGAATTGTGTGTGAGCGTAAGCTACAAACTGAACAATATGGTCAAAAACTTCAGATTTATGGCGAAGATGGTACGTCCAACAATAATGAGTATAGTCATCAACTAACACAAGGTAAAATTTATAACCAGAAATACTCGAAACTGGAGAGGTCCAGGCATCACAGTGAACGAGTTCAAAAGGTGCTGATGTACTAGAAATCGAACTAGCAAAAGGCAGCCTAGCGTGTTTGCCGAGCTGGCAGGCATGACAAAGGTGGCGAGCTGCTTTATTACATTGTATGGCTGAAAGCTTATTTAGAGTGGTGATGACTGCTGGTGCTGGATGACCGAGGCGGGAGTGCCACAGCTCCGGGGAGACGACGGCGACATGACAGCGAGGAGGCATGTGATGTGGAATGGTGTAGAGGTCCCCGTAGCTATTGCACCGAAGGAGGACCGTCTTGGTCTAGAGATCCTTAACAGAAAAAACCAGAGGCGTCAAACTCAATTGAACAATTATTGTCGCGGGTAAACTATCGAACAGATAACAAGTTGCGAGTGAGTTGCGGAGCGACAAGAACATTATCAAGATGAAAACAGCGATTAGCTATTTGTAAAGAAGATGTGCCACGACAGAAAATAGGAATAGATTGTCCGTTGCCAACCGTAATTGAGGACGGTAGGGACGGGAGACGAGATAGAAGAATACCGTCGTTGGAGGACATGTGGGAAGTCGCTCCGCTGTCCATGACCCAGGGAGAAGACCCTTGAACCGCCAGCTGATTGAGGGCGGCGATCAGGCTGGCCTGATCCCAGCTGCCTGGAGGCCCGTACGCCGGAGGACCAGTCGCGGCGGCGAACTGCGACGGCGCGAAGGCAGTGTGCGCCTGTGGAGGAGGCACTGGTGGCGTCCACGGCTGTTGCTGCTGCTGTGCCCACGACTGCTGCTGAGGAGGCCACTGGGCGGCCCAAGGGTTGTAGCAAACCCAAGGACCAGCCGGCTGGGAACCCGGACGCCCGCCGAAGCCACCTAGTGGCGCGATCTGCTGCTGGTTGCGTCCTCCGCCGTTGCCGTTGCCACCGCGACCACCACCCTTGCCCTTGCCCCCTTTGCCCTTGCCACCGCCCCCACAGTTGGAGGTAGAGGGGGTGGACCGGCAGGACAGCGACGTGCAGAAGGGGACGGTGGAGGCGACAAGAGCTGATGCCGAGGCCGCCTTGTGCTCGGTGCCGAGGCGAAGTTCCTTGACACGTAGCATGTTGGTGGCAGACTTGAAGTCGGGGAGCAGTGACGTGTTGGCGATGATGTCGGCGGTCGAGACGAAGCGGGGGTTGAGACCACGCAGCAGGTTGAGCACGAGTTGAGCGGGGGAGATGATGTGACCAACCTCCCGGAGGGCATCAGAGGTGTGCTTCATCTGCTGGGCGTAGGCGTCGACGGAGAGGTCGCCCTGGGACATGGTGTGGAACTCCTCCCCGAGGACAATGGCGCGGGGCTCCTTGTTCGCCTGGAACAGTGCCTCGATGGAGCTGTAGAGCGCGTGGGCGTCTTGATCGGGCTCCATGGCGAGGTCGAGGACGGTGTCGTCGACGGAGCCGTACATCCAGCCATGGATGCAGGCGTCAGGCTGAGACCAGGTGGGGTCAGCCGGACGCGCGGCCGTCGTTCCGTCGATGTGCTCGAGCAGCCCGTACTTGGCGCAGAGAGCGGTGAAGAATGCCTTCCACTTGGAGTAGTTGGGGCGCTCGAGGCTGAGGACGACGGGGATGTGTTGCTTCACGTTGACGGCGGCGTAGGCGAGGCAGAGGGACGGAGCAACGCCATCCCCCATGGTGCCGGACGACTAGGAGCCAAGGGCGCCGGTGGTGGAGGAGGAAACCGTCGAGGACGTCATGGCAGGGGACCAGATCAGGACGGCGCGGAAACCGCGCGGTCTGGATCGGGAATCGCGCGGCCTAGAAGGTGGCGGCGCGAGGTAGGGCGGCGGCGCGAGAGTCGCGCGGCGGCCTGGAGCAGGGGTGAGGCGGCGGCGCAAACGAAG
The DNA here is from genome assembly GCA_009763385.1 of Coix lacryma-jobi var. lacryma-jobi. Classification (NCBI taxonomy): domain Eukaryota; kingdom Viridiplantae; phylum Streptophyta; class Magnoliopsida; order Poales; family Poaceae; genus Coix; species Coix lacryma-jobi. The sequence goes on along the minus strand of CM019827.1, from coordinate 27,266,205 downwards.
TCGCGCGGCGCCAGGGCGGCAGCGCGAGGAACTGCGCACGGCGGCCCGAAACGGAGGTGGGGCGGCGGCGCGCGGGAAGGCGCGCGGCGGCTTGGGCGGATCGGCGGCGGTCGAGCGGCGGCCTGCAGCGCGCGGCCAGGGAGGCGGCGGGGCTGTGGAGGCGGCGGCCGGACTGGAGACGAGCAGCGATGGTGCGGTGGCGCACGCCCTGGGGTCAGGGCGCACGAGCAGAGGCTTCGCGAAAACAGGGGAAGCGTGCTGATGCGAGCGGAAGGGAAAAGGAAACCCAGAATTAGGGCCCCGGGACTCGTGATACCATGTAGAGAAACACCGCACACCCTGATCAGGGGGGGTGACCTTCATTATATAGCCTAATAGGCTAGGGTTACAATGTACAAGGCCAATGGGCCGCAGGCCCAATATGGGCTGTTATCATTACATTCTAACATTATTTACAGTCAGTTTGTGGCTGCTGTGCTGTGCAGTACTGACTATTTTTTTAAGGTGCCGTAGAAAAGCAGTTTTTTTAAAAAAAAATACCTTGTTTAGAAAACCAAATTAAGTTCTAAATTCAGTTATCCCACTGTTGTTTCTGTCACACTTGGTGAAACCCATTGTATCTACTTTTGCAATATAAATTAATCAAAATAATTTAGTCAACTAAGATTTTGAAAAGCAGTTCTGGCAAACAATGTTTTCCAGTCTTCTAGTCGAACCTAGTCGCCGTGGGATTGACTAGGGCAATTAATCATGATTAATTGGACGACTTGTACAAGTCGACGGTACCCCTAATCGGTCACCAGGGACTGACTAGGACGATTAATCGGACGACTGTACAACATTGCTGAACAAGATTATTGTGGCTCACCTTAATGCCAATTGTAACTTTATTCTGCTATTTTTTATAAGATACGCAAACATAGAACCTGGAATATCTTTTTTTCTTGTGATACTATACTCAGAATCATGAAACTTGTGCTCTGGAGATGTAAAATATCTATGACATTTCAAGAATAAGTTACGAGTATTCAATTCTTTACCAATGGATACATTCCAGTTTGTGGAAAAACATAGGTCAAGTTGTTATGGTTGGTAGAACCTATCAACGTAGAGAGAGGCCTAGGAACAGGGGGCGAGATTAGTGCTTGTCTTGTTTGTTTCTAGTTTGTTAGAGTCAAGAGAGATTTCAGGGAATTGTGATCGTGTGTAACAGCACCTATATAAGCCTAAACAGCTGCAATGAAGAGTTAGCCTGGGATTGGAGTTATTCTCCCCTTGGGCGCCCAGCTCTTGTGTTTGTTCCCCTCTTGCGTCCGGTTCGCGGCGACGAAGACGGCGCCGCCAACCCGCCGCCGCCGTTCACCAATCCACCGAATCCACTCCCCTCCCTACTTCCTAAGATCCAAGTCAAGTCGTAACAACTTGGTATCGGAGCATTTGACAATCCGAATGGACGCGCTGCTCACCCTTCGTTCCAGCTCGAGGACGAGCTGTTTCCCGAGGGGGGAAGAGATGTTATGGTTGGTAGAACCTATCAACGTAGAGAGAGGCTTAGGAACAGGGGGCGAGATTAGTGCTTGTCTTGTTTGTTTCTAGTTTGTTAGAGTCAAGAGAGATTTCAGGGAATTGTGATCGTGTGTAACAGCACCTATATAAGCCTAAACAGCTGCAATGAAGAGTTAGCCTGGGATTGGAGTTATTCTCCCCTTGGGCGCCCAGCTCTTGTGTTTGTTCCCCTCTTGCGTCCGGTTCGCGGCGACGAAGACGGCGCCGCCAACCCGCCGCCGCCGTTCACCAATCCACCGAATCGACTCCCCTCCCTACTTCCTAAGATCCAAGTCAAGTCGTAACACAGGTATATTTTATTAGAATGTCACTGCAAGAGGAGTGGGCATAGCGCTGATACTTGAGTCGCTGAGGTATCTGGTTTAGCTTGTTTGGACCAAAATGCACTGATGTTCATTATCATCTGGGGGTTCTTGTTATGCTCTTTATTTTTATTTTTATTTGTTGGTCCCTACCACCACCACTCAAAAAGAAGACTCACTCCAGGCCTCAGGGTCCCCATAGTCTGAGTTTGCTCAAATAGGACTTAAGTTTGCCTTTTCAGGTTGGGCCATGCCCTTTTTGTCCTTGAAGTTCATCCCTAAACCAAGGGGGCAATCCCTCCCAACCCCCTTGGTTTGGGGATCAAATGAACAAGGCCGTAAGAGGTTGTATGTCGCCTAGAGTCCTTTTCTTATTATTATTAATAATCATATGCAGGTCTCCTGTGTGTTCGAGAACCAAAGGTAGTTCAATAATTGATTAATTTGATTTGCACCTGCAGGTTTTCATTGCTTGTGGCTTAGGGAAAGGAAAAGGTATTCCAGATGATCCATACCGCAAACCAAATCCTGGAATGTGGTGGTTGATGGCTCAACATTTCAATTCTGGAATTGAAATTGACATGGATCGGTAATCACCTATTCTCAGATATTTTTTAAGATTTTAAGAACCACGCCCTTTGGTACAGTCATAAAATCATTCTTGGACCAACAGTTTGAAAAAAAACTGCACCTCTCTTTGAATCAAATTACACAAATATACACTTTAATTCGTGGTCAATATTTAATGGGCTGGAAACCTGTAACCACTCACCTGTCTCGCACAACCTTACCCCTGTTTCTGGGGTTGATATGGAAGTAGTTTCTGGATAAGGGCTGAAATTTTAGTGGATTGCAATGGTGTGCCATAAAAAAAATACACGTTTCATTTCTTAAATTTCGTAAGTGTGTTATTTTTGGCATTGTTTGAATGTGTCTGCACACTGCAGCACATATGCTTGCAAGTAGCAGGCATTGACGTGCCTTGTCTTCGAGGGTCTACCTAATCCCAATCTCAAGGAATGGTTCACGACGATGCTTGTGTCAAGCCTTAGTAATTTCTTTGGATTTTTGCCCTATATATTGAAAATAAAGCACTGCTAGATGATAAGGCGTACGAACCTTGTGGGGGTATTTCAGATGTTTGAGCTTGAAATAACTGCAATCATAGATTTGCAGTGCTTTTGATGAGGACTGCTGCTTTGCTACTCTGACCTTGTAGTTCTCCAGTCGACGTCACAATACAATAGTACATGCTTTACTTGCTAATATGCATGTAAGTAGCACAAGATGTTTATAATATGATTTATATGTGGACAATGTTGTCATGTTGTAGTTGTAAGATACCCAGTGTTGACCATCTCTCCTAGGTGGTTTGGCTGTTGCTACATGGGAATATGTATTACAGTATTAGAGATGGGCTAAACCCACACAGAAAAAGGGTCCCAGACCAATTTACCATCCACTCATTTCTAGGTTTGGCTTGATCAAGCCTAAATAGGACATACGCTATTTTCTATTTAATTGAATAATAGGTGACCAGCAATCCCCACCTTGGCCTTGTGGTTAAGCTTTTGGTCACTCTTGGGAACACAGGAAAACAACCCCCATATTTTTCTATTTGATGCAAAGTTATCCAGAAACTCCTCTTCCGACATGTACCCTATTATTACAGATCTTTCTATGTTGGTGATGCTGCTGGGAGAGAGAACGATCATAGTGATGCAGATCTAAAATTTGCTAAGGTATGGTAAATCATGTTTACCTGTAGCAATCGGCAAGCATTGTCCTCCATTGGATTCAAACAAATTGGAAGGCCTCTTGCACTTTTAATTCAGAGAAAATATAAAAACCTGGTTGACAAGGATTATGTAAAGCAGCCAAGGTAGTTAATACGAATCTGATACCGTCTGTAACTTGCAGAGCAGAGTTTAAACCTTTTCTATCTATTGGATATTTGAAGTTAACATTGATGCTATGATACTTCCGGCATAGTTCGAGTCAGTCTTATTCGTAGTTTGTTATGCTTTCCCGTTCTCATGTTTGGGAAAGGCAGAAAGCCTTTCATTTGCTGACATCTGGTTTTTCCTGTTATAGGCCATCGGTCTCAAGTTCCATGTTCCCGAGGAATACTTCGGCTGCTAGTTACCCGTGACCAGCTTCATTAGACGCCTAGGAAGATGGTTACACTACATAGTTTTGTGTTTGGATGTAATCAATATTGTGGCTATTCTGGTATGGTGATCTACATGTCTGTTTAAACAGTAAAATAATATCCTAGTTGTTCTTGTCAAGCGATCAAGCTCGCCAACGGCTAGACGCCCGAGTCTACAGCGCCTCAACCGCCTGCGCACGACGCGCACCTGCCGAGCCCGCAGAGCGCGCTCCTCCACTGCATGCGCGCCAGTCACCGCGCGCCCGCACTACCGCTTCTCACGCTCGCCGCGCCGGTCACCGCGCGCCCGCTCTGCCGCTTCTCGCGCTCGCCCGCACAACGCTTGTACATGACGGCTCAAGGCCTCTGTTGTAATTATATATATGTACTCATACATGATCAATACAAGTTGTCTAGTTGGCCTACTCTTCTCTACATGGTATCAGACGCCTAGGTTCTTCTTCCTTCAACCACCGTTTCCGCAACTGCTCCTATGGCGCCCTCCTCCACTCACTCCTCCTCCTCCTCCGATGATGACTCCTCTGTAGTTCCTGCCACCGCCGAGCGCATTCAAGGCATCTCAATTCGCCACCACGTCCCGGTCATCCTCGACATGGACGAAGGGAACTTCGGCCAGTGGCGCCTCTTCTTCGATTCGACCCTCTGCAAGTTCGGTCTTCAAGGCCACGTTCGCTTCGTCACCCCCGACGATGCCCGCGATGGCGAGTGGCGCATGGTCGACGCCTGCATCGTCAACTGGATCCTCGCCACCGTCTCCAAAGGGGTCTTCGATATCATTCGTCGTGATCGCCACGATGCGCTCACCCTCTGGAATGTCGTGCTCAGCATCTTCCAGGACAACGAGCTGCAACGAGCCGTCTACCTGGAGGCCGAGCTGCGCACACTGCAGCAAGGCGACATGTCGATCAACGCCTACTGCACCAAGCTCAAGCGGCTCGCTGATCAGCTGCGCGACATCGGCCACGCTGTTTCCGAGCCGAGCCAAGTGCTCAATCTTCTCCGTGGCCTCAACCCGAAGTATCGCTACGTCAAGCCCGTCATCACCTCCAAGTTCCCGCCGCACACCTTCATGAGCGCGCGGTCCTTCCTCATACTCGAGGAACTCGGCGCCGATCACGACGCCACAGCCGAGGCTGGCCAGGCGCTCACCGCTTCCCATGGCGATCGCCCCAGCGGCACTTCCACCAACGCCGTCAACTCCACCTCCGATGGCTCCTCCGGCTCCACTGCACCGCGCACCAACCCCCGCTCCAACAACAACCGCGCCAACAACCGATCTGATCGGCGGCGCGGGCGCGGCGACGGCGGCTCCTCGCGCCAGGCTCACCCTACCGGTCAGAACGCATCTTGGGCCGCCGGCTACAACCCCTGGCAAGGGATGGTGCAGGCGTGGCCCATGCCATTCCGTGCTCCAGGCGCTGGCGTCTTAGGCCCCCGTCCACCGTTCCAGGCCCAGCAGGCCATGGCCGCCACGCATCTGCAGCAGCACCCACCGGGCGCCTCCACCGACAACTTCAACCTCAGCGCCCTCCATGCCGCTCTTCAGTCCACCGGAGTCCCGCATCAGCCGCCGTCCGCCTCGGATTGGTACTTCGATACTGGGGCGACATCACACATGTCCTCCTCCCCTGGTAACGTTCCTTCCTCTTCTCTCCGGCCATCCTCTTCTTCGATCACAGTAGGTAATGGTGCTCAACTGCCGGTAACACATCAAGCGCACACTATCATTCCTACTGCCACCAAATCTCTTCAGCTTAATGATGTCCTTGTCTCTCCTTCGCTCATTAAGAATTTAATCTCTGTTCGCCGCTTAACTCGTGACAACAATGTTTCAATTGAGTTTGATCCCTCTGGTTTTTCTATAAAGGACCTTCCTACCAGGGCGGAGATGCTCCGTTGTGAGAGCAGCGGCGACCTCTACCCCCTTCGTCTACCACAGCATCGGGCCTTCACTGCTTCCTCGGCGACCTCCCTCTGGCATCAGCGATTGGGACATCCCGGCCATTCAGTGACTGCTCAAGTGCTTCAGCATTTCCCCTTTCACTGTAATAAGACCGCTTCTCATTCCTGCACTTCTTGCCAATTGGGAAAGCATGTTCGTCTTCCTTTTGCAGACTCTGCATCTCGCACCTTTTTTCCGTTTCAAGTTGTTCATTCAGATGTTTGGACATCTCCAGTTTACAGTCACTCGGGTTATAAATATTATGTGGTTTTTCTTGATGATTATACTCACTACCTATGGACGATTCCTTTACGCAATAAATCTGATGTTCTTCCCACAATTCGTGCATTCATTGCGTATGTGCATACTCAGTTTCGCCTCCCAATTCTCGCCTTTCAGACAGACAATGGCCGTGAGTATGACTCCAATGCCATACGTCTTCTTCTCTCCTCTCTCGGAACCCAGCTTCGGCTTTCCTGTCCGTATACCTCGCAACAAAACGGAAAGGCCGAACGTGTCCTTCGAACAATTAACGATTGTTTGCGCACTATGCTAATTCACAGTGCAGCTCCACTGGCGTTCTGGGCCGAGGCGCTCGTTACGGCGACGTATCTGATCAACCGGCGCCCTTGCCGTACCACCGGTGACACGACACCGTACGCCATGCTCTTCGGCGTCCCGCCCTCCTACAACGACCTGCGTGTCTTCGGGTGCCGGTGCTTCCCCAACCTGATCGCCACATCAGGACACAAGCTCGCCGCCCGATCCACGCCGTGCGTCTTCATCGGCTACCCGGCCGACCACCGCGGCTACCGGTGTTACAACGTCGCCACCGGGCGCGTCATCACGTCGCGGCACGTGATCTTCGACGAGACCGTCTTCCCATTCCGCGACACGACGCCATCGGCCACAGCATCTCCGCAGCTCGTGATGACTGATCCATCACCCGAGGATCCTGACATCGTCTACAACGCGCCTTCACCGCCATCCTCGCCACCGCGCCTGGCCGCTGCACTGGCGCCGCACCCAACGCGTCCGCGCACTGCGCGCGGCGGGCCTCAGCCGGCTGCGGCTCCGTCGCATTCTCCGGCCGCGGCGGGATCGAGCGCCTCCGCCAGCTCTCCGTCGCCATCTACGAGCACGTCAGCACCGGGCACGCCAACATCTGCGGAAGATCCTTCCGCACCCGGGCCTACGCACGACGTCGTGCCTCCTGGCCATTCGATGGTCACTCGAGCACGCGCCGGCATCTACAAGCCTAACCCCAAGTATGCCATGGCAGTCTCACAGGCCACCGTCTCGCCCGTCCCAAAGAGCGTCCGCTCAGCTGTCAAAGACCCCAACTGGTACGCCGCCATGAAACTGGAGTTCGACGCTCTCCGAGCTAACCGCACATGGACATTGGTTCCTCGGCCACCCGGAGCTCGCATCATCACCGGCAAATGGGTCTTCAAGCATAAAATGAATCCCGATGGCACACTCGAGCGATACAAAGCTCGGTGGGTCGTCCGCGGGTTCAACCAGAGGCCCGGCGTCGACTTCGGCGAGACCTTCTCACCAGTGATCAAACCGGCGACGATCCGCACCGTTCTGACCCTCGTGGCTACCTACGGCTGGCCGGCTCACCAACTTGATGTTTCGAATGCATTCTTGCATGGCAATCTCCAGGAACAGGTGTACAGCCAACAACCCACCGGCTTCGTCGACCCGCGGCACCCCGACGCCGTCTGCCTGCTGTCACGGTCACTATATGGCCTGCGGCAGGCACCCCGGGCGTGGTTCGAGCGGTTCGTCGGCCACGTGACGTCGCTCGGCTTCATCCAGTCCAAGGCGGATTCGTCGCTCTTCGTGCTTCGTCGGAACGGGGCTACTGCCTACCTCCTCCTATACGTCGACGACATGATCCTTTCCGCGTCTTCGTCGAGCCTGCTTCAGCACGTCATCGCACGCCTCCACGACGCGTTCGCCGTCAAGGACATGGGTCCGGTGCGCCACTTCCTCGGCATCAGCGTACTCCGGAACAACACGGGCTTCTTCCTCTCGCAAGCCCAGTACGCCGAAGAGCTGCTCGACAGGGCCGGCATGACAAACTGCAACACCGCACCAACACCTGCTGATACGAAGCCAAAGACATCCACCACCGACGGCAAGCTCATCAATGACGCCACGACATACAGGAGACTCGCCGGCGCCTTGCAGTACCTCACCATCACTCGACCAGACATCGCTTACGCCGTTCAACAAGTCTGCCTGCATATGCACGCTCCCCGTGACGTGCACCAGACCATGTTGAAGCGCATTCTCAGGTACATCAAGGGCACCATCAGTCTCGGTCTTCAGCTGCGCACCGCCCCGACACCGGCGATCACCGCGTACTCGGACGCGGACTGGGCAGGGTGCCCCGACACACGCCGCTCAACGTCGGGATTCTGCGTCTTCTTCGGCGGCTCCCTCATCTCATGGTCGTCTAAACGGCAGACAACAGTCTCTCGATCGAGCGCGGAGGCTGAGTACCGCGCCATCGCCAACGCCGTCTCCGAGTGTTCCTGGCTTCGTCACCTCCTCGGCGAGCTCCTATGCAGTGTTCCAACAGCAACGGTGGCATTCTGCGACAACATCTCCTCGGTTTACATGTCGCGCAACCCTGTTCATCACCGGCGGACAAAGCACATCGAGCTCGACATCCATTTTGTCCGCGAGAAGGTCGCCATTGGGGAGCTCCGCGTCACACATGTTCCGAGTGCACGCCAGGTCGCCGACGTGTTCACTAAGGGTCTACCGTCGGCGCTGTTCTTCGACTTCCGGGACAGCCTCTCCGTCCAGGTTCCCGACGTCGAGACTGCGGGGGGGTGTCAAGCGATCAAGCTCGCCAACGGCTAGACGCCCGAGTCTACAGCGCCTCAACCGCCTGCGCACGACGCGCACCTGCCGAGCCCGCAGAGCGCGCTCCTCCACTGCATGCGCGCCAGTCACCGCGCGCCCGCACTACCGCTTCTCACGCTCGCCGCGCCGGTCACCGCGCGCCCGCTCTGCCGCTTCTCGCGCTCGCCCGCACAACGCTTGTACATGACGGCTCAAGGCCTCTGTTGTAATTATATATATGTACTCATACATGATCAATACAAGTTGTCTAGTTGGCCTACTCTTCTCTACAGTTCTGATGTGGAACTGTAGCGCCAAACTGACCCAATTGAGAAAACTCTCTATGACGTAGAGTAGAGGTGTTAAGGCCTCAACTCTCTATGACGTAGAGTAGAGGTGTTGAGGCAATCAGGTACTGATCTAATTCAGTGTTACGACAGGATCAGCAATAGTGGTGGTAATACGATCGTGCTTAGTTAGATTTGTGGATCAATCCGTCTATGCCTGTTAGTCACGAGCCATGGCGTATAATTTAACTTAGTCCAAAGTATAATTTAACTTTTGACTATTATAAAAAGATTCTGACATTGATGGTACAAAATAAGTACCATTGGAGCGTTTGCGGCAGCAGGGGGACCGGAGGAGACGACCTCCTCCTCGGGCCCTATAATTACCGATGGTTGCCGACGAACCACTCGTCTATTGTTCGATCGATCTGCTCCAATGGATGAACCAATTCGTGTTGGTGACAAAGTTTGCATCAATTCTTCTCTCTCGTCCATTGTTCGATTGATTGCTCTGATTGATCGATGAACCAATTCATGTTGGTGACACATGGGATGATGCATTGGTTTGTTTTTCCATTGGAGAAGTCCTTGGATTATTTATAGAATATGTTTTTATAATAAATTTATTTAGAGATATACTTCCTCCGTCCCTAAATAAGTATCGCAGTTGGTGTGCATGTTATATGTTTGACTCAATTTGTAGAAAAATATGTGCAATATTTATATCTTCAAATAATTTTGTTAAAAAACTAGATGTAAAGATCTTTTTGATGATACTAATTACTTAGCATAAATATTAATATATTTTAATATATAATTGCCGGTAGTTTTTTTCTCGAGAAGCGAGAATGACACTTATTTAGAGATGGAGAGAGTAGATGTTAAATTTGTTTACTATAAATATGGTCAAAATTGAGCTAGTTTAACTGACATAATTTCTATAATTGTATTTTTTATGGACGAAAGAAGTACTCTATTTCTGCCACGATGAAAGCCCAAGTTTGGTTTTGGATAATTGATGAAACCCATTGGACTAACCTTTGTCATTAAGTGTTTGATTAGCAAAAGGTGGTCCATGGCTCAAGTGAAGCATGATGATGGACATGTGATGCAATGATCAAGTGATTGGTCGTAAGATGGTCCATATCTTCACTAGAAGAAAAGAAGAAAGAGAAAAATAAAAGAGCTCAAGGCAAAGGTATAACCAATAGGCTCTTTTGTTTTTGGCACTCAAGACACCATAGAGGGTGTGAGTGTATTTAGGATAGATAGCCGTACTATCAAGAGGAGAAATTCATAGTATACAGTTATCAAGTTGCCTCTAGTTGCATTTGCATATGACATAACTAAAATGAGGCGATAAATCCTTTGAAAAATGTTTTGAAAATGCTAACACACTTGCACAAGGTGGTGTACACTTGGTGGTGTTAGCACATTTGCAAAGGAGAAGTTGTTGGAGTAGTTTTGGATCAACACAGGGAAGAAAATGAAGTTTTCTGTGTATGGTCGGTGGTACCGACCAGGGTGGTCGGTGGTACCGCCCATAGGTGCTGCGTGCAGCCCTCTCTGTGTTGGGGCGTTTTTGGCCTGGCGGTAGTACCGCCATAACCTTGGTACTACTGCCGGCGGTGGTACCGACCAGAGGGTCGGTGGTACCGTGGCTCTAAGGGGTTTCGCGAGGCTCTCTGTAGATTTGAAAATGGCCTGGCGGTAGTACCGCCATTACCTCGGTACTACCGCCCGCGGTGGTACCGACGCAAGGTCGGTAGTAGCTTGTTTTTCGCAGAGCTCTCTGTTCGCGGCCGATTTTGGCTTGGCGGTAGTACCGCCATTACCTCGGTACTACCGACCTCGGAGGTACCGACCAGAGAGTCGGTGCTTCGCCTTAATCAGCGGGATGTGAGTAAACGGCTAGTTTGACTAAGCCGGTAGTACCGCCCAGGAGGGGTCGGTACTACCGACCAAGCGCAGAAAGGTGGGGGTCGGGCTGCCGTCCTCTCCTCTATATATATAGGTCGTGGCCGCGTTTGGGGAGAGCTCTCTTGACTTTCTAACCTCTTGAACATCCTCTTGAGCAAGATCTAATCCCTCCCTCCGATCTCTTTGATTGTTAGTGCGAATCCAAGTGAGATCGAGTGAAACCAAGAGCTTGCATTGTGATCTTGCATTCTAGAGGCATCTTGGTGATTGTTGCTGCGGATTTCTTTTTACTCTTGGCACTTGCCGGTGTCTAGACGGCTTGGTGGCAGCGGAGGAGGATCGGCACGAGTTGGTGATTGTTCGTGGCCATCCCAACGACTTTGTGAGGGGCTTGTACCTCCCCGGCGAAGAGCCAAAGGTAACTCCTAGTAAATTGCGCGTGTCATTGAGTTACCATTGCTTGGGGTAGGTTCTTGTGGCGCTCTTGTGGAGAGCTCGGTGTGTGATACCGATTAGCCACCGAACCACGAAGCCTTGGTCGACACAACGAGGACGTAGCGTGCCGGCAAGCACGTGAACCTCGGGGATAAATCTCGTGTTCATATTGTGTCCCTTGGTGATTGGCATTCCATTGTGATATCAATTATCTTCACTTGCTCGGTTCGGTAAAATCACACTACCACTCTCTTGTATTCCTTTGTTCATACTTGTTATAGAGTAACTTGTTTCCCTTGTTAATGATAGTAGTAGCTTTGCTAGTGTAGCTAGTTTAGTTTTGCTAGCTCTCTTGTGTAGCTCACTAGTTTAGTAAAGTAGTGACTTAGTCCTTGTGTGCCTTAGAGATCATAATTAACTAGACTTGCAAATAGGTGGCTTGCATTTGACATAGAGCTAGAGCAACCGCATTTATCGCTTTGTTATTGTCTAACAAATTGCTCTAGTGCTTTGTAGAATTTTAAATTAGGCTATTCACCCCCCTCTAGCCAATTAGGACCTTCCACACGATTTTAGAAGGGTTGGCCGCACCACGCCACCCTCGTTTGTGGCGGCGCCACACACTTGTGACGGTCGAATCGGACGCCACACCTATGGCGAAACTTGTGACTGAAAAAGTTGTGACTGTCTGAAGTAAATTAGAAGCAAACAACAATAAAAAAAAGTATGGCTGCCTAAGGGCATGTTCGTTTCCAAGGCAAAATATTTTTACCCTGTCACATCGAATATTGCGACCCTAATTTAGCCTATTAAAAATATAATAATTAAAAAACTAATTTGTCAGCAGGAGACTAATTCACGAGACGAATATATTAAACTTAATTAGTTCATGTTTTGACAATGTGGTGCTACAGTAAACATTCGCTAATGATGGATTAATTTACCTTAATAGATTCGTCTTAGTAATTAGCATATGGCCATGTAATTAGTTTTATAATTAGTTTATTTTTAATAGACTAAACTAGTACCGCAACGTCTGATATGACAAATAAAAAAAATTTATCAGAGAAACGTACATCCCCTAAGGTGTGGCTGTGGCGTGTGATGGCCATAAACCAAACACGAGCTCTTGCATGGTGCATGGTGCATGCTGTAGCTGTTTGCTGATACTGTTTGCTGCTTGGATGAGTACTGTACCATTGTTTTCTGAGCAGCTCTTCTTGGTCCTGCTGCCCGACTGCTGCTGCAATTTTTGTTTGCCTCGCGTGCACCTGTTCCATCGAATTTTTAGACGTATACACGAAGTATTAAATATAGATAAAAAATAATTAATTCGAAAGTTTATTTGTAAATATCGAGGCGAATTTTTTAAATCTAGTCGATATATATTTTAACAAAATTTACCGGTGAATTTTTTAAGTCTAGTCGATATATATTTTAACAAAATTTACCAAATAACAATTAGAAACTTTTCCTCAATTTTTTTTGCCACGAGAGCGGTGGGTTTTGGCCTTTTGGGCCCGTCGCGGTCGCCGGAGACCGTGATCGCGTCACTGTGGGCCTCGCTGACGACTGGCCTGGCCTGTTCGCGTCATTGCTGTCCTTTGCGTGCTAGCAGTAGAGACCGTGATTGCGCGTCTGACCGGCTGTACTACCTCGAAGACCGGTAGCATCGGAGTTTTTTCTGATCACAAATGCCGAATCAAGCCAAGATCCTGCCGAACAGAGAGAACGTGTTTTGAAGAATTTAATAAACAAATAAATATAATAATAACTAATATCTATAATACATAATAAGTATCTTGAATGAATCATAAATTTTATTTTTATAATAAACTTATTGTTTTATAATTTTAATTAACTTATTTAGAGAGATAAATATTGATAATAATTGTATACATCTAGTTATTCTAGATAGTCGAACCTACTACAATGAATCTATTTTTTTTTGGCTAGACACAAACGACATGGTTAAGACGTTGTTTAGGTTCTGGATAAAATGTTTTTTGTGAAATATCGAATGTTCCGGTAATAATTTAGTAGTAAAACAATAAATTACATATTTCGTCTCTAAACCGTGAGATGAATTATTGAGATTAATTAGTCTATTATTAGTATATATTTTAGTTTATATTTAATACTCTATTTATATATTAAACATTTGATGTGATGGATAAAAAAATTTAGGTGCAAAAGACCTAAGCCGGTACAAAAAAACAAGAATTCATCAGTTGATGAAATGTGTATTGGGTCAAACTACTTAGTACAAACCCTCGGCTCGGTAGCATCGTGAAATCCCGTTAAGAAAAATACTAAGCTTACAAAAATCTTTGAAACTATGCGCGTACATAGTGTATCTGTAAAATTTGAGATTAAGAATTTAGTTGTAATATACTTCATCGGTCTCTTTTTAATTATCATCCGGAAAACGTGTTTGTAAGGGAACACAAATTTCTAAAGACAGTTATTTAGGGACGGAGGAAATATGTACATGGATTAGAAGACAGAAGAGAAAAGACAAAAGTAGAGAGAAAGCAGCTACAGCTACAGGACAGCTAGACAAAAGCAACTATAGGACGGCTAGAACACACGCGCGATACTGGATCATAAGATGGGGGCCACCGTAGGAACCTTTTTTTCGGTTTCATGTCTCCCATTCATGATTCACCTGGTATATACGATCAATTGTGAGTGTAATTGGCACACAATACTTGTGCTGAAAACTACTAGAATACACAACATTTTTACTATAAACTCTTTCTTTTTAAGGTTTTTTTGCTGTCTTAATATCTTATGCTTACAAATGTCTTGATATTTTTTTCTCTTCCTCGCCCGTCACCACCGTCCTTGTGATTCCTCACCCGTCACCACCGTCCTTGTGATATAGAGGTAGTAAATGACTCTCTAATTTAGTCTTACAAATTTAAGTACGAAGTTTAATAAAGATTAGATCATAATATTATATATAATTTTAATTAAACTAAAATTAAATAAGGTTAAATTAGATTGTCCTTCGACACTTATTTTCTTTGTTTTTCACCATTCAGCAAAAAAAGAAGCGGTTACGCTTTTTTTTTCAGGAAACCGGTTACGCTCATTTGTCTTTGAGATACCGATGCGTCTTTTCACGGTTGAGAGTTGAGGGGCGTTGCACACTAAAAAGACTTTGTTCAAACATGGACCAACTAGGCTCAAAAGATTCGTCTCGGCATATAGATACTAAAAGTACAATCAGTTATTTTTTTAATCTATATTTAATGCTTCATGCATGTAGCTAAAGATTGATGTGACGGGAAATCTAGAAATATTTTGGAGAAGTTAGGAAACTAAACAAGGCCAAAGCTTCGACGCGAAGAAACTGAGCGACCCGTAGGAGTGGGACCGGAAGAAGCGCAGAGTACCGTCTGTTCCGGAATTACCGCCACGATCTCAAACAGATTTTACTCGCCTTCTATCCGTTGTTCCATTCGGACATATAGCCCATAGGAGTGGTTTGTCAATTACAAGTGGGCCACGGCACGAAAAATGCTACTGGAGCCTCTACTGTCAGTGAGTGCAAGGAAAGCCACGCATGTGCTGCTGCGAAATCTCTCTACCGTTTCCTCAACCTCACGACCGTAATGTGGGGCATGCCCATTCTCATGCAGAGCTGCGACAACGTACACTGGCCAAATCGACAAATCCGTTGCCGCTTGAGTTATCAGGGCCGTCCACGCACGCGAGAACCCGAACCAAACGAAATCTCAGCCACCCATTCGTGCGCGAACGCACGAAGCACCCTTCCATTCAAATGCCGCCTATATACACCGCGCTCCCCTGAGCGGTTCAATCGACACCACAGAAGCAACAAGCCAACAACCGGCGCAAAGTTGAAACTCAAACCCAACGACAGCGTAGAGAGAGAGAGAGTCGATCGATCGATCGCCGGAGCCCCCCCGGAGAGGAGATGGCGGCCGAGATCTCCCACACCGCAGACGGCAACTTCGTGGTGTGGTTCGACGACAACGCCATCCACACGACGCTCACGGACAGCGGCAACGTGGTGGACTCGTGGCTGGACGAGATCCAGCGCATCCACCGTCGCCGCCTCAGGCGCCTCGTCGTCGGCGTCGACGTGGAGTGGCACCCGTCCACGTCCGCGCGCCGCGTGCCCCCGGTCGCGCTGCTGCAGATCTGCGTCGGACGCCGCTGCCTCGTCTTCAGGATCCTCCACGCCGACTACGTCCCAGAGTCGCTGTCCGACTTCCTCGCCGACGAGCGCTTCGCCTTCGTGGGCGTCGGCGTCGGCGACGACGCGGCCAGGCTGCGGTCCGGGTACGGGCTCAAGGTCGGGCGCATGGTCGACCTGCGCGCCCTCGCCGCCGACACGCTCGGGAAGCCCGCCCTGCGCAGGGCCGGGCTGCAGACGCTGGTGTCCGAGGTGATGGGCGTCGACATGGAGAAGCCGCGCAGTGTGCGTGTCAGCGCGTGGGACGCGCTCAAGCTCACCTATGAACAGCTCAAGTACGCCTGCGTCGACGCCTTCGCGTCGTTCGAGGTTGGCCGGAGGCTCTACGACGGCGACTACTAGTCTACTGTAGACTAGATGTGGTGTCACTTGTGAGGAGACTATGCCGTGCAGTATCCAGTCTTTCTTCCTTGCTCGGGTGTCATCTGGTGTCGTACGACGTCCTTGCTCGGTGTCGTTGCTGTCTCCCTTGAATCTGTATTCTCGTGTCTGTCTGTGTCTTTAATCTGCATTACCGTGTCCTGTAATAAGGCTGTAAATATTCGCAGTATTGTCGTTTTCGTTGCGTGGATTGTATGCATGGCATTTGAAGTTTGAACTTCCTCCCGGGTAGGCATGCGATGATTCGTGTGCTTCCCAGCTGTGTTTGAATTGCCGTCGTCTCAGATCTTAGTTATCTTCTGTACCAACTAAATGGTGCACTCACCAAATTTCTAATAAATGATATGATATTTACAGTTATAGTTTTAAATTAATTTATTATAATTTATATTTTGTAACTAATTTAATAATATTATTTGATATCGTAAATATTGATATTTTTTAATCTATAATTTATTAAAGTTAAGATAGTAAAACGTATTACCGTGCAGATTTCTATTGACTGGATGTATTTTTGGAAGAGAACCAGCAGATTTCTGAGAGAACAGGGAGATCTAGGAGATGATTATTTTTTATCGATGTGGAAGTTTGTATCCTTTTCTGGGAAGGTTTTTGTCCATACCGTTTACTGGGAGCAGGTCCCTCGTCCCTCTCGTGTGCGTGCTGGATACTGATATTTTTGGCTAGTGTTAGCATGGATAAGCGGTGGACTCCGATGAGTATAAACTAAAACGATACGCATAAGTAGGTAGGGAGAAGGCCGGACGAAAAATCCATACAAAAAAAAAGTGAAGAAATTTTGCCTCTTTATTATATATATATATATAATATAATATACTCCCTCCGTATCACAATTAGAGTTTATTTTGGAAAAGCTTTCGGTCAAACATTGGGAACATAAATCATAAATAACTTTTAAATTATTGAGTTTAAAAATGTAAAAATCATATAAATAAATTTATCTTGAAAAGTACTTTCATAAAAGTATATATATACCACTTTATAACAAATATTTTTAAAGAAATAAGTGGTCAAAGTTATGCTTTGGAGACCGTGTCGCTGTCCAAAACGAACTCTATTTGTGATACGGAGGGAGTATAATATAATATATATATATATAAAATAATAGCACAATATGCCCGTGCGTTGCAACGGAAGAAAAAAAAAACTCAAATATAGAGACGTAAATATATTGTAACTTTAATTTTTATACTATTTACATGGTCTTAACATGACCTTGTGTTATGGGTAGTAGGACCCTCTCCTCACCATGGCTAACGAGCAGCCATTGTCTCGGAGCGTAGCGAGCAAACCAAGCTCAAGCATTGAGTAAGTCGATGATAGTAAAGGGCAAGAGAATGTTGAGCTCCTCATTCATGTGAGTGTCTAACATCAAGCATCCTCGCCTTTGTCATCGTGGCTGCCTCCGAGCGTTGCTGCCGTTGAGCTCACCGACCGTGCATCTATGATTTAACCTATCAAAATACATGAAAGTAAATTTGCTATCCTAGATCGATTTGTCTTTTGGTTTAAACGATAGAGTTTTATTGTATTGGGTTTTGTAATCTTTCTCGGTTAGGTTTATTGGAAACCTACCAGCACCGACTTACAGACGTGACTCTTTGCACTTGACTCCCAAGTGAATAATACAAGAGTAGTAAGAAGAAAATACAATTGTAGTGACGGGATTGTAGTGACTGGATTAAAAAGGGATGGTAGAAAATCGGAGAAAAAGCAAGTTGATTTGGAGCTTGGATAATTTTTTTCTTTCCTTTCTTTTTTGTATTTTACTTGGTCCATCCTCTGTTGGTTGTCTTATGTTGTCTTGTAATTGGACACTGCCTTGTCCACGCGAAGTCCACGTACATATACTGCAATCTTCTTCGTTGTCTTTTACCCTATTGGCTTCGGCACGAGCGCCTCTTTTGTCTCACTGTGGTGAAGCTAACTTCACGAGGATTTTATTTGGTCTAAATGGCCTCGCGAGCGATGCATATCAAAGTTACCTTCCCTAAGGACGTCTGCAAGGCAGCTTCGTTGGTATCCATAGTTGAGGGTCCATACTATGCTCTGCAACAAAGCACACCCACATTTAGAGGTGAGGTCAAAAACCATCGAGGGTCTGGTCGAAGTCGATGACAAGTCACGTTGAGGGTGTCCCTCTAACACAGATCATGAGTCCAGTTCACATATACGATATAGAAGGTGTAAAAACAGAGTAGAGTTATCTTCTCGTATTTAGATTAGTTTATTGACATGGAGATGGACCCAAGATAAGTTTTTAGAATGAACGGAAGGAGAATGATTTGATTGGTTAGACTACCGTTGGTCCTGTTCTAATAGTATTATGTTTTTTCATAACCAAAATTATAAACTTAGCGATTGAAATATTTATTCATTTGAGACGTACCTATAATACAATATTTATTAATTATTTATTCGTAGAAGAAACATGAGAAAAAAGAGATAGAAAAGTGACGGAGCTAACGGGGATAAGGGAAATAAGTGACCGAACTACCCATAATACAATATTTATTAATTATTTATTCTATTTATAGATATAGATGAACATGTGAGAAACAAAAAGTTACCGAACTAACGGAGAGAAGAAAAATAAGTGACCGAACTAACAGGATGAAGGAAAATAGAAATAAAAAAATATAAAAAAGAATTGGGAAAGGACACGGCCAGAAGTTTCTATCTGATTGGAATACGAAAAACCGATTGGAATACGGAAAAACAGCAGCATACGGTGGTTGGACCAAAAAAAATTTGATGGCAGAAATTTTGCCTCTTCAATGTTGTATATATATATATATATATATATATATATATATATATAAGTATAATAAACAGATTAGGACTTCTAGTACATTCGCAGAGTTAGTTATAGGAGGCCATACAAAAAAAATGGTACAAAAAAAGAGGTGGAAATTTTGCCTCTTTATTATTATTAGGTATAGATTAGAACAACAACAATGTTGTAAACAGATTAGGACTTCTAGTTATCTTTACATTACATTCACAGAGTTAGTTATAGGAGGCCATACCAAAAAATGGTACCAAAAAAGAGGCGGAAATTTTGTCTCTTTATTATTATATAGATATAGATATATATAATAATATAATATATATATATAATATATATATATATATATATTATATATATTATATTTGAGAAATTATTTTCTACTCCTAGGGAGTAGTTACTCTCATGTTTATATCTCTAGATTTATGGTATATATGACCGAACGAAGTATATTTACATGAAGTATATGATCATACTAGACTATCTATGAAAGTATATACGTCAAGTATGCATGCATACATAGAGTATGTGGATATACTTATTTTATATACTGCAGTGAGTGGCATTTTCGTAATATATTTAAAAGTATGAGTTCCTTTGAAATTTTTTAGTGTATTAAGACATGGAATATCTTAACATGAGTATATAAACATACTCAAAATGATAAACAAGTATGAACGCATACGCAACATGATTTTTTAAAGATGAGAGTAACTACTCCCGGGAGTATAGAAAACTCACCCTATTATATTATATATATATATATATATATATATATATTGCATTGTCAATGGAGATATCCTTTCTACATTGAGTTCAGTTCAGGAACTTATCCCTTCATTGCTCTCCTAAAGGGAAATTGTTTTAAGGAGAATTTGAAAACTATCATTATAATTTTGAAAAATTGAAGATGTCATCCTGACTCACATGTCATTGACTCATATGTGATTCACATGTCAGTGAAATGCTAATGACATATCTTCAACTTTGTAAACTTATAATTGCACCGTTCAAAATGTCCTGACTTGGAAGTAATACTTGTAGATTAACATTTAAGTCGAATGTCTTTTACTGTTTCATTTGCTTTTTTTTACGAATTACTGTTTCATTTGCTATGGACACCTGAAATACCCCGGGAAATAAGAAGAGAACCATGCATGTACATTGATATGTTAGCTATATTTTATTTCCCTGTCAACATGTGAATAGTAAATAAGCGTACTTAATGATATCTGTACTGGAATGAATGATCGTAGTGAAACAACAGTTGAAGAAACAGTATAACATTTTGAATTAAAATTAGTGAAGAAGAATATATTTGTTCGTTTCGGATCACTTTGTAATCCTTTATCCATGAAAAAGGAGACAAGTCCAACTGTCGTAGGCTTGTGTCTTCAGTGATAATGATAATTGGCCATGGAACTGATTTTCGTAGCGTAAATTGATCCTCAGTCCTCACAGGATGAGTTAAGCGTTATGCTAGGAAATAACAATCAACGAGTAGGTTTCGTATGTGACTGACATGTCAAACAACATACTGCAACAACCGCAGCATTTTTCTGTTACCATTGCCAATGAACTTACAACGCCAATCACACCTCAGCATTTCTTAGCTGCCTCGAAGGCTCGAATTGACATGTAGCTATAAGCTTGTAATAGAAGTTCATGGGTCATAATAAGCTGTACAAAATGCAATTAAACTGAAGAACAGTCCTCTTTAGAAATCCAGAATGAGGCACTTAGGGGGGGAAAATGCAGCAGCTGCTTCAGTTGAACGATCATTACTCCATTAAGGCCACGTTCAGATTCCAAAATCTCCCCAAATATTTTGCGCAGTACCCGTTTTAGACGCATGCATGAAGCATTAAATATAGGTAAAAGAAATAACTAATTGTACTTTTGGTCTGCTCATGTCGAGACGAATCTTTTGAGTCTAGTTAGGTCATGTTTGGACAAAGTTTGTAAAATAACAACGAAAGTGTTACAGTAACATTTCGCCAAATATTTCGCGAACTGAACAAGGCCTAAGTTGTACAAACTGAAAACATATGCTCCTAGAGTAGTATAATAAACTGAAAAACATACTCAACCTGGTCTAGAAAAAAAGACAGCAGTGCAGTTAATCCACTCAGTAATTTTTTTGGTGCCCACAACCCCAACTTTTTTTAATAAATCATTAGTACAAATCCACTAAGAACTGTCCAGCCATCACTGTCAAGTTATGCAGAAGACGAGACTCTAGCTGCACATTCTGTGGAACACCATCGGTCATCGCTCTATCAATCCGCGAGCTAGAAGGAAAAAGTGCCTGGTGTACTGCAGTAGAGGGGGAACGACTTCTACATGGCCCTGGTTGCTTAAACTTATGGGTACCCTAAGACTAACCGTACTCATCTTTCTCTATTTTCATCCTCTAAAAGGAATATTCTAGCCTAGTCATCGAGATTCTTTCCTCTATACTACTTTCTCCCGCACTCATCCATCCTCTATATTTCTACTCTATACTACTTTGGACCCACTTGTCAGTTTTTATTCCCCTCCTCCCTCCCTCCCTCCCTCTCTCGTCCCATTCTCTCTCTCTCCCCCCGCCGCGCTCCACCGACCGCCGCGCCGCATCGACCGCCGCGCTGCACCATGGAGAAACGCGGCCGTCCTCCTCCTCCCGCGCGGATCCGGCGAGGGCGCGACCATTCTCCACCCGTGCGGCTCCGGCGAGGGCGCGGCCGTCCTCCTCCCGCGCGGATCTGGCGAGGACGTGGCCGTCCTCCACGGCTCCGGCGAGGGCGCGGTCGTCCTCCACGGCTAAGGCGAGGGCGCGGTCGTCCTCCTCCCTCGTTCTCCGCCTCCACTCCTCCCTCTGCTGGCGGTCGCGTGGTGGGGCCGGGCCAGGGATAGCGACCGTCCGCTACGACGCCAAACTTGGCGGACGGCCTCTGCCATAGCGGATGAGGTGGCCGGATACAGGCCTCCGCTGCAGCCATTCCGAACGCTATCCGCGCGTAGCGGACGCGGACAGCGTTCCCGGTGCGGATAGTCTAAACTCATTCACAGTTGGTCCTTCCTTTCACGTTTGGCACGTTGCAGTCGGTGATCGTGCAAGACGTCGAGATGAGTGTACACTGTAGACTGTTTGTTTGTTTGTTTTATCACTGTAATTTCCATAGGCATCCAGATTGTCTTGTCACAATAATTTCAGTAGGCATCCACCGATTTTTCTTCCACAAAGTTCTTGGGGTGACTTGCCGACTTATTTGAGTAGTAGGCGACGTGCCTGTCGACAACTAGGCACCTGCAGTGACTTCGTTAATCTCAAGATTCTTCGGAGGTGCTCATAGAGATAGAGTGTGCATGCGTTTGTAACTGAGTCTCTCAAAAAAGTTCTTGGGTGACTTGAACAAGCTCAAGAGAAGATGACTATAGAGTTTTTTTTTTTGAATTTAGATGACTATAGAGTTTATAATAATATAATCCTTGCAAATGGTTCGAGCTTTGATGCTTATAAAGATGAGCATGCAACCCGTGGGTTAAAGGCCCAGCCAAAGCACAGAGATTTGGCCCGGCCCAGCCCCTATGTCATGCCTGGACTGCACCCTTAACACCACCCGATATATATATATATATATGAATATATATAAAAATATATTCATAAATATACACACACATATTAATCCCTAGTTCTGCTAATGGGCCCGGCGAGCCTTCGGGTCAGCCCGACCCCGATCAGGCCATGCTTAGGTCGACGATGTGGCACGAGGCACGGCCTCAGCCTAACCCGACGACCTGTTGTACCTTGGCTGGCCTGGCCTGGCCTGATAGGCTGATAGGGCCGGGCCTGGTGGTACGGCTCGGATGCCCATCTATAGATACTAGTACTTATTACGTGTGGCCTACGGATCTCTTACAATGGAGAATAGCGTCGATGATAGCACTTTCCTGGCCTAAATCGCACAGCTTAGCCTTGTCGCCGCCGCCGCCGGCACGCCGAGGAGGAGCATCATTCGCCTTCGCCTTCTCCTCCGTTGCCTTCCCGCTCCAGACGCATCTCACCATCTTCCGATACAAGGGCACCAAGAAGAACCTCCCGAAAGACGGCAGCCTGAGTTTGTTCATCCTGAACACGGCGCCGCCCCTCGCGCTCGCGGTGGTCACCGTGCCGTGGCCACCGCGGAGATTGAAAGGCGATGAGTTCTGCGACACGGACCGCCGGGTCGGCGGGTGCTGCCTGCTCGTCGCCGCAGCCGCGGAGTCTATCATCCTCCGAGACGAGTCCAGCGAGAGCGACCGCGTGAGCGCCGGCTGCTTATCGCCGGCACGGACATCTTCCTGCTGGCCTTGCTGGCTCGCGAGATGCAGGGGGAGGAGCAGGCCGTCGAGGAACATCTGGTCGGCGACGGCCATCGCCTTGGTGGTCTGCTCATCGGACACCGGTAGCCGGAAGTCAAAGCTGCATTGCGACGCCGACGCGGGGTCGGCTGCGACGATGGAGGAGGAGGTTGTGATGTCGCCATGGCCGAGGATGCGCTCCTCGGGCTGGGTCTTTGGTTTGCTGGTCGGCCAGCTGTACGAGAAGCTGCCGACTTCGGGAAGAAGAGGATACGAGGTGGTGTGGTCCATTGGTGGCGCTGTGGTGCGAGCTCTCCGTCTCTGCGGTGGGCGGCGGTGGTGGCCATGCACGCGAGAGGAGGCCGGAGCTGGGGATGTTAAAAACAAGGGTGGCGTGGCGACATACTCCGTACAAAGAGAGAGAAGAATCAAACAGACGAGACACGACGTGTTAGGATCGCATGGAATGGAAGCAACGTTGCTGAAATCGCTCGGCGGGGTCGCTCTCGTGTGACGCGATCGCACAGCCCCTGAGGATTTTATCCGGGTCCCCCTTTTCTTCGGACCGGCGACAGGAGGAGAGAGCGTCGCGGCGCGGCATCGCTACCTGCAACTGCTAAACTCTACAAGAGGCCACCGGCCGAATAGTCGGCGTCTTGTGCAGTTGTGCGTATGATGCATTCGAGATGCGATCATCGAATTTGTTTATCGCTGAGAGTCCAGATACGTCAATGTTAGGCTGACACGGGTTGGGCTGGGAGGTTAGAAGTAATGTAAAGCAGCGCCTTGTTGACCGACGTTGACGTGCTACCTACTAGTGCAGGGCAGGGCTGTGTGCTACTGCTGCGTGTTGACCATGTGCACCAGGCAGCTCAACTCAAATGGCCACTGTTAGGCTCGCGAGCGACAGGAAACTGGTAAGCGAAGGTTTTGGTTGGAGCTATGGGTTTCCCTCCCTATCTGATGGCAACGAGGGAATTTTCGAAGTTTTGATGGCAATGAATGAAGCTCTATAATTTCTAGTGGCAAAGATGAAATTTTCTCATCTTTCAGCGTGGGAGCTGGTGTCTGTAGCTTCACTCACGGATAAGGATGAGAATGGTGCTCCAAATGGATATCCGCGGTTTTTCCCTAGTTCAACTAAATGAACTGGAATGCAAAAATAAAGAAAAATATTGTCAAGTTAGTTTTTTAAATTGTTTAAATTGAACTAGAAGAGAACCGTGAATACTTATTTGGAGCACCATCCCCATCTATACTCACGGAGTGGCTTGGGAAAGCAGCTGCCCAGTATTGACATGACAGGATGCAATCGCAGGGTGTGTTTAGTTGCAAAATTTTGCAAATTTTTTTACTGTAGCGTTTTCGTTGTTATTTGACAAACTTTGTCCAAATATGGACTACGTAGACTCCAAAGATTCGTCTCAACATGTACATACGAAAAATACAATTAGTTATTTTTTATCTATATTTAATGCTCCATGTATGTGTCCAAACATTGATGTGATAGTTGATGTGATGGAAAATTTTGTAAAATGGAAGGAAGTAAACAGGGCCGCAATTTGCAAGGGACACGGCCATGCCAGCGCCCAGCAGTGAACCAGTCGGCTAGAGTGTCTGTTCAGTTCAGAGATGCTTTTATTCGGGTTAGGCACGTACGGAGTACTCCCTATCTGTTAAGTTAGGCGCGTCTTTTCAAACGGGCAAAACATTTTGACCTTGCAATGTACGATCGGCTAGAGCAGGTTTCTTAGCTCTTCCTCATCTGCTACTCCTCGCTGCTGACTCTCTCCACTCCCGATCAGCAACGACTCTGAAGAGTGACGGATCTATGTTAAAAATCTACCTATGACGAAATTTTCTACTACTAATTCAAGAGTAGGTAAACTCATGGATGATGCTCCAGACTCCAGGGGCACACGCAGAGAGTCTACAGGGGCCTCGCCATCTCGCCGACAGGAAGGTATGGTGGGCGCCAAACCTCGTCACACTGGTAGATCCACCCTTGACTCCGGCAAGGCAGGGGCGGGCCCACCAGTATTCAAGGGTATTCAGCTGAATATCCAAATTTTTTGGCAAACAAATTTCATACATATAGTGTAAATGTAAGTCTGTGTATTGTAAATAAAAATAAAAATACAACAAATCTGAACACCTATACAACAAATCAGCCCTAGCCAACATACTTCACTCAGTTAGCTCCCTCACCCGAAGCCCAACGAGGCCCAGCAGCCCATATTGCTAACTGCAGGCCGCAGGCCGCACTGAGTCCCTCCCCGAAGCCTCATGTCTGCTCCCTTCCGCATCCTGCATAAATCTCTAACCCTGCACGTGGAGTCATGGATGCGGACAGCGGAGCGGAGTCAAGAGTGGAGCAGGGAACCCTAGTGCCTAGCGACAAGAGCGAACGGCGGCATCAAGGGCGCACTGCGCACCGGCAAAGCACAGCGGCCGGCTGAAGCTCGAGGGGCAAGGAGCCAGACGGCGGCGCGCCCTGCAGTTGGGATCCGGGTGTTGTCTCTGAATTTACTTCTTAGCGCCGTTGAGTTGTTTCTGAATTACTTAGTGTCCTAATTTAATTTGTGCTCTCTCTCTCTCTCTTACCTGCCAAATATAGCTTTTTGGTTGTGAAAAAAAAAACCTTAATACGCCTATACATTTTGAATACCCAGCTTTGAGATAGCGGCCAGTCAGAGGTGGCCGGTGGCCGGTGATGGTCGTCGCGCCGAGAGGGACCGCGACTCGGCGAGGTGGCGGTCAGTGACTGGCAGTGGCAGCACCTCCGATCCGGGGACGAATGGTGACCGGTGGTTAATGGGCCTTGTGGGCCGTGCGGTGTCAAGCCTTCGCACCAGATCGGACGGATCGCTCTTTCTTCCCAGAGACCCCAACACAAGTCAGCTGCCCAACGCCCCAACCCTCTTTCTTCCCGCCGGATCGCTCTGCTCCCCACCGGCCACCACCACGCCAGGGTATCGATCCCTGCGCCGGTCAGCCGCATCCACATCCACCGCACAAAACCCTAGCCAGCGCCCTACCCCTCACCCGCCACGATAAACCCCGTTCTCCCCAGACCCCACCTCGTATGCTCGTCGTCCCCTTCTCCTCCCTCCGCATTGCGAGAAATCCCATCCGCCTCCGCCTTCTCCCCGTCTCCGCTGCTCGCGTCACCCGTCTCGCCATGTCGGCCAAGCCGCCGCCGGCGGCTACCGTATCCGTCGAGTATGCCAGGTCCGGGCGCTCAACCTGCAAGGGTTGCAGCGGGGCCATCGCCTCCGGGGCGCTCCGCCTCGGCGCCTCTTCGCGCGACCCCCGTGGCTTCGACTCCACCAAGTGGTACCACGTCTCCTGCTTACCCTCCTCGTCGCACCCGCTCGGCCCCATCGAGAGTATTAAGGGGTTCGACTCCATTAAGGTTTGCTCATTGGTTGGTTATTAGTCTCGTGCCGTTCATTATCCCATTCTGTGTTGTTTTGGGGATTAATACGTGGGGCTTTGGGATTGCAGGACAATGATCGTGAGGAATTGCGAGAGCTAGAGAAGGTAATGCGCCCTTTACTCGTTGCAATGGTTGTTTAGCCACGTAGTTTTTTTGCTATAGATGTGAGTAATGTAGAATAGTTTGACAAAAATTGTGGTTAATAATGCCGAGTAAAGAAACACCATATATTACATATGTGGGTAATGTAGAATAGTTTGACAAAATTTGTGGTTAATAATGGTGAGTAAAGAAACGCCATATGTACAATTCTTTCCTAACATTTTCCCACTCTCTGACATTGACACACCTGCTTGTAGAATGATGTGCTTAAAGTCAGATAACTTGTGCATAAGTCAAATAGAATGGACCACACTGATTCTCTTGTTTGCACAGCAGCACTGGGATGATTAATGTTTTTTTTTGTCGTATTCCATATTTAGCAAAACAACATAAGTGATTCAGTTTTTTGGGGGCAAATCTTTACCGACTCCCATGATATTGAGAACAACTCATTTTCAGAATCATAAAAGAGACATTAGTGCAGTCAGCCCTTTGGAGGAACCAAGTCCAAAGAAACCAAGGATTCAGATGTCTTCCCCTGCAGAGGGTGGGCCAGATAAGGTAACCGTCTCTGTTGAGTATGCGAAGTCTGGCCGCTCTACCTGCAAGGCCTGCAGCGAGAAAATTACCAAAGGTGCCCTCCGCCTTGGTGCCTCTTCTACTGATCCCCGTGGCTATGAAAATAACAAGTGGTACCATGTTACCTGCTTTCCTACATCATCACACCCATTATTTCCAGTGGAGAATCTGAAGGGGTTTGATTCAATCGAGGTATGTGCCTTTTATTTTGCAAAGCTTTTGTGATTTGTTTTTCCTTGTGGAGACTAATTTGTAGACTTGAGTTGCATGCAGGATCATGATTGTGACAAGTTGCGCAAGTTGGAGGAGGTAACAATCTGTCACTTATAGAACTAGCTTTAAATCGCATGTCATTCTTACTATGAAGTATGTAGTGCTGGTCTGCTCACTTGTTTTTAATTTTTGTAAATATGGAAAATTGTTGCCTTTGTTTTAGTACACAAAAGGAAGATGAAGGATTCTTTCCTCAACCAAAAACCTTGGAGTTGTAAAACAATGCATTTACTTTACAGACCAGTCTAGTCTGTCCCGTCTGTTTTGTTAGCATTTTTGTGAATTGTGGTATTTTGTGTTTGATTTCTTAGTTAGATTCACCATATTCATTTTCAGAATCACAAGAGTGATGGAAATGCAGCTGATGTTTTGAATGAGTCAAATCTGAAGAAAGAAATGGTTAGACTTCAATATGAGCATTTTGGATTTGACTCTTGCCCCTAAAGCACCTTCTGATGTATCTTTTCTGCATTGCTCCATTTCTTTTAGGTTCACAGCATGAAGGACTCGAAAGAAGGTGCTGAAAAGGATCTTGAAGGAATAAAGGTGATTACATGTACTAGAACTGCTGCTAAGCATTTTGATAGTATCTATAGAGGAGGCACACACAAAAGATTTAACAATATAGTCAAAATTGCTGGAGCGATAAAATAATTCTCCCAGCCTGCCACTTAGTTGCCCGTTTAATGTTTCCAAAAACATATGAATTGTCTTAATTGGAGTTTTATGTACAAGTCATTGCCAACATTTTCCCACTTTATGGCACCCCTGCTTGTAGATGTGTGTATAGTTGGATAAGCTTGTGCGAAGTGCATAAATCAAATAGAATACACCACACTGATTATCTTGTTTGAACAGCAGCCCTTGGAGGATTAGTATTTTTTTCCTGATCTCATATTTACCGAAACAGCACAAGTGATTTAATTTTTTTGGGCCAATCTTTACCCCCTCCCATGATAATGAGAACAACTCATTTTCAGAATCATAAAAGAGACAATACTGCAGTCAGCCCTTTGGAGGAACCAAGTCCAAAGAAAGCAATGATTCCCCCTGCGGAGGGGGTGCCAGATAAGGTAACCGTCTCTGTTGAGTATGCAAAGTCTGGCCGCTCTACCTGCAAGGGCTGCAGTGAGAATATTGCCAAAGGTGCCCTCCGCCTTGGTGCCTCTTTTCCTGATCCCCGCGGCTACGAAAATACCAAGTGGTACCAT
This sequence comes from Coix lacryma-jobi var. lacryma-jobi, assembly GCA_009763385.1. Lineage (NCBI taxonomy): Eukaryota > Viridiplantae > Streptophyta > Magnoliopsida > Poales > Poaceae > Coix > Coix lacryma-jobi. Next base: position 27,237,373 of record CM019827.1, on the reverse strand, counting down.
GTTGCGTGCTTCCCTACATCGTCATACCCATTATTTCCATTGGAGAATCTGAAGGGGTATGATTTAATTGAGGTATGGCCTTTTATTTTGCAAAGTTTTTGTGATTTGTGGAGACACATTTGTAGATTTGAGTTGCATGCAGGATCATGACCTTGACAAGTTGCGCAAGTTGGAGGAGGTAACAATCCGTCACTCATGCAGCTAGCTTTAAATCACATGTCACTCTTAGTATGAAGTAGCGCAGGTGTGCTCACTAGTTTTTAGTTTTTGTAAATATGGAAAATTGTTGCCTTTGTTTTAGTACACAAAAGGAAGATGAACAATTCTTTCCTCAACCAAAAACGTTGGAGTTCTAACTTTACAGTTCAATCTAGTTGTCTCGTCTGTTTTGTTGATATTTTGATGAATTGTGGTATTTTGTGCTTGATTTCTTAGTTAGGTTGACCATATTTGTTTTCAGAATCACAAGAGCGATGGAAATGCGGCTGATGTATCGAATGAGTCAAATCTGGAGAAAGAAATGGTTAGACTTCAATATGAGCATTTTGGAGTTGACTCAAGCCCCTGAAGCACCTTTTGATGTATCCTTTCTGCAATTCTCCATTTTTTTAGGCTCACAGCATGGAGGACTCGAAAGAAGGTGCTGAAAAAGATCTGGAAGGAATAAAGGTGATCACATGTACTAGAACTGCTAAGCATTTTCATAGTATCTATAGACAAGGCACGCACAAAAGATTTAACAATGTACTGAATATAGTCAAAATTGCTGGGGTGATAAAATAATTCTGTCAAAGTGGTACTTGTCTGTTTAATCTTTCCAAAACATATGAATTGTCTTATATTCGAGTTTTATGTACAAGTCATTCCCAACATTTTGCCACTTTATGCCATCCCTGCTTGTAGAATGATGTGTGTGTTGTTGGATAAGCGTGTGTGTGAAGTGCATAAATCAAATAGAATGGACCACACTGATTCTCTTGTTTGAACATCAGCACTTGGAGGATTAGTATTTTTTTTACCTGATTCCATATTTAACGAAATAACATAAGTGATTCATTTTTTTGGGGGCAATCTTTACCGACTCCCATGATGATGAGAGCAACTCATTTTCAGAATCATAAAAGAGACAATACTGCAGCCAGCCCAGAGGAACCAAGTCCAAAGAAAGCAAGGATTCGGATGTCTTCACCTGCAAAGGGGGTGCGAGATAAGGTAACTGTCTTTGTTGAGTATGCGAAGTCTGGCCGCTCTACCTGCAAAGGCTGCAGCGAGAGTATGTGCTACAGGAGGACAGAAGTAGTAAAAAGTTGGTGAATAAATAGTGTTGTAAATAACATGTCTGTTACTCATCACTTGATTTCATCTAGGTTCACTGCATGGGGGAGTCTGAAGAAGGAGCTGGAAAGAACCTGGAAGAAGCAAAGGTGACGTGTAATCCGAATATCTGATCTTATGATGCTTTTGGTTTTGGACTCTATCTACCTATGATGATAACTATGGAGAATGCAAACACACAAAAATTTGATGGCAAATCGCCAACTCTGCTTTCAAATCCCTTTGCTTGTCTATTAGAGCATTTAGATTATTATTCAATTTTGAAAACTCTTAGTTCTGTGGTTTTCCTGTATGCTGTCAGTCATTAGAGTAGTTTTCTTCAAGTCTGGCACTCAGCCAGGCTGTAAATACTTTCCTGCTATTTTGAATAAGGGTATATGACTGGCATTTTTTCTCTCCTAGCAGTTACCTGCAGGGAACAGAACGACTGGTCCATCGATATCTTTTTCAGTTTCTAATATCAAGAAAGTATACAAGGTAGCCTTGTCATTCTTAGCTACTCCTGTCCTTGGCCGCCACTGCTGCTAAGAATTATGCTCCCTATATCTTGCCATGCCTTTTTTTTTGCGCAAGCATGTTACTGAATTGCTACATATTCACCTTCTTTCTGTCTGTTGATGTAGGATGCTACCCTTCCTGCTCATTGGAAGGTTTTTGATACAGTTATCTTTCGTGAGCAGGTGTGTTGATACCTACTCCCTCTGTCCCTAAATATTTGTCGTTTTCGCTTCCCGATAAATAACTTTGATGAATTTTATATAAAAAATATTAATATTTATGATACATAATTGATATAATTAGATATATCTTTTAATCTATTTTTTTAATAAATTTATTTGGACATACAAATATTGCACGTATTTTCTATCACTCTAGTTAAACTTGTGGCACGAAAACCGAAAACGACAAATAAAAAGGGTCAGAGGGAGTTTCAATACTGTTTCTGGTTGTAAGGCCCTAATTTTTATTCAAATAACTTTTTTCCAACTGTTGTTCAGGAAGATGGCCTTCATGCTTCATCTAAGATTGCCGCATTTGATTTTGATGGGTGCCTTGCCAAGACCAGTGTGAGGAGGTATTGCGTTTCATAAGATATACAAGCTGGTTTCACTCTAAATGGTATTCTAGATGCTTCCACTGTGAATATTATTTCCCCTATTCAGTCGTTTATTATGGAGACACATTTGAATTAACTATAGTAAATAAAGGCTTTAAATTACTAATTTATTTCTCGAACAAGATCATAATATTAAGAAGAAAAGAAGGGGGCAAGAACAATAATCAAGAATAAACGACCTCGACCTTTGGAAAGGTGGTGGCCCTATTCACCATCTGGCACAAGGGCACGGAGAAAGGAAATGCCCTTGGCCCCAGCCACACCCCAATCCAATAGGTCCTCTGTAGAAGCCTCTAAGGCTCCAACTTGATTAGGAGAGGCACCATCAAAGACACAATGATTGCAGTACTTTAAAATCATCCAGGCTCCCAGAATAACGATAGAATTAAGTCCTTTCTTTACCTTACCATTCACTCTTTCTTCAGCTCAAGGCTTTAATTATTGAATGCTGTTCTATGAGTATTGTGTCATTAAACTTAGTCTGAAGTTCGTGTAGTTGGATAAAGAGGGACTTTCAGACATTGCCATCTATTAATAAGTTAGTACTAGCCAAACATATAGCATATACATTTGTAAAAAATGTGAATTCCAATAAATTGGCAAGCTGGGCGATCCTGAATTCAATGCAAAGCATTCATGGCATATGATTTTCCACTTCTGTTAGGGAAACCTGTAGACATCCACATAGTAATTTTGAATGGCATTGGTGTCCTAGATGTCAACTTCTCTTAAAAACTATAGACCACTAGGGGAAAGACCTCCCACGAGTCATTGCTTTAAGAAGAGGATCTCAACACGGGGCCGAGAAAAGGGACTGAAGGCTTGTCTGCCCAGGAACATGGCATTGCTCGACGAGGCTCTTTTTTCGTGAGACTACAGGGTTTGAACCCTGGTTGGTGGTGTCACAACTGGGTATTTCTCTGTGCTATCAGTGTGTTGTCAATTTCTCATTCCGAGGTCCCTTCATTTGTCAACCTTTTCTTCGGACCTCTATCATAATGATTAAGAGCCCTCTTATGGTGTATTGTTCCAATGTTCTCCCGAGTTGATGATTTCTTACATGTGAAGTTTCTGATTCGGAATACTTTCTAACCGCTGTTGCTATAATAAGAACTTGGTATTTTTCAACCTACTGCATGTGCAGGGTTGGTGCAGACCAGTGGTCTTTACAGCATAAATCAATTCCAGAAAAATTGCAAAGACTGTATAATGATGGTTACAAGCTGGTTAGTAGGGTTTTTTTTTTCACCAGTTCTTTTTAAATCCTCCACTTCTCGTTTTACTCTTTTAAAATTGTGTTTTTATGTTCTAGCGGGGAAAATTATTACTACTCAGGACATATATATCTTAATTAATTTGATTAATTATGTATTGCTTTGATTTCAGTGGCTTATACTGTAGTTTTTTTAGGTCATATTCACCAATGAGTCAAACATTGAGCGCTGGAAGAACAAGCGGCAGGAAGCTGTTGACTCCAAAGTTGGTCGCCTTGATAACTTTATTGAATGTGTTAAAGCCCCTATTCAGGTATGCTGTAAATTTGTTTTGTTTATCTCAAATCTGAGCATCCACTCAAATAAAAAAGGAATAAAGAAATGTTCCTGAGTATAACTTAAATCACTTGATTTTATTTACAGTCAGTTTTACAGTCAGTTTGTGGCTGCTGTGCTGTGCAGTACTGACTATTTTTTTAAGGTGCCGTAGAAAAGCAGTTTTTTTTTAAAAATACCTTGTTTAGAAAACCAAATTAAGTTCTAAACTCAGTTATCCCACTGTTGTTTCTGTCACACTTGGTGAAACCCATTGTATCTACTTTTGCAATATAAATTAATCAAAATAATTTAGTCAACTAAGATTTTGAAAAGCAGTTCTGGCAAACAATGTTTTCCAGTCTTCTAGTCGAACCTAGTCGCCGTTGGATTGACTAGGGCAATTAATCATGATTAATTGGACGACTTGTACAAGTCGACGGTACCCCTAATCGGTCACCAGGGACTGACTAGGACGATTGATCGGACGACTGTACAACATTGCTGAACAAGATTATTGTGGCTCACCTTAATGCCAAATGTAACTTTATTCTGCTATTTTTTATAAGATACGCAAACATAGAACCTGGAATATCTTTTTTTCTTGTGATACTATACTCAGAATCATGAAACTTGTGCTCTGGAGATGTAAAATATCTATGATATTTCAAGAATAAGTTACGAGTATTCAATTCTTTACCAGTGGATACATTCCAGTTTGTGGAAAAACATAGGTCAAGTATATTTTATTAGAATGTCACTGCAAGAGGAGTGGGCATAGCGCTGATACTTGAGTTGCTGAGGTATCTGGTGTAGCTTGTTTGGACCAAAATGCACTGATGTTCATTATGATCTGGGGGTTCTTGTTATGCTCTTTATTTTTACTAGGTATGAAGCCCGTGCGTTGCTACGGGACAGCTAAACGTTTGTATTAAAACACATGGATCACACTTTTAAATAGTGACTTTAAAATGACATTTAATCTAAAAGACAAAGTCCACTCAACGGCCAAGACATAGAAAGAAAGAAAGAGATGGAAACAACAAAGAAAAAATACTGAATGTAGTTAGAATGATACGGAAACATCAAAGAAAACATTGAGTGTAAATATCAAATAATGTCATGCTACTAATTCATTAGTAAAAAAATAAAATATTATACTCGACAAGAGTAATCAATAGAAACGATACTATTCTTGCACTTCAGCAAATCTTATTACAATAGCATAAAAGATCTGCAGCTAAAGACAGAAGAAAGAAACATGTATGTTTGCTAGTAACACATCTACAGCTCTTGAGCCGGCCGAGCAATCTTGGCCAGCAGGGGGAATTGAGCACCCACCCTGTGATCAACAGGCTTGGTGGTGAAAATGGCTCTCGCTTCCCCTCCCCCCTCCGCCTCCCGGCGCCCCCTCCCCCACCAGCCTCACGCCGGAAACCACTCCGGGTCCGGCGGCCACCTCTAAGCTCGCGACCGCCGCCCAGGCGACGCGCACCCCCTCCCCCGCGCCGGGAGCCCCTCCCCTGTCTCTCCCCGTCACCGGCGGTCGTTCGAAGGCGCAGCGGTGGGGAGACGATACCCCCCCCCCCTCTGGAAAGTCGAACGGCGGCACTCCTTCGTCGTACATGGAGGCCCTTCTTCTGGGCGCCCGTCCAGCGGCGGCATCGCAGGAGTCCGGCGTCGCCCACCCGACTGCCTCGGCTGTTGCCCGTCAAGCTGCTCCTCGGGGGCCGGTTCGCATTGTACTCCGTGAGGATGTGTGTAACCAGCGGCAGAAGGGTCGGGCCCCGGAGGGAGATGGTTGGTCGAAGGTCGTGAACCGCAACGCGCGCAAGAAGCAGTGGCGCCGCGACCGGCGCCTCCACCGTCGGCCGGTTCCGACGGATCTCCAGGGCAGGTGCTTCAATTGCTTCGCGACTGACCATCGCGCAGCGAGCTGCCGGTCCAGGACACGATGCTTCCGATGCCGGGCTCTAGGGCATCGCGCCGTTGGCTGCCCTCGGTGGCTGCGCCACCCTGGCCCTGCTGCGCCCCGGCCTTCTCGTCTGGTCTGGCGGCCTAAGCTTGCTGCGGCCAGAGACGTAGCTCCCCCGGTCAGCGCTGCCGCTCATGAGGCGGCACCGGGTGGTTCTCATAGCCGGAAGCGACGTCGCAAGTCTCGAAGGAAGGGGCAGTCCAGGGAGCAACACCCTGCTGATGCTGATCAGATGGACTTGCAAGAAGGTGAAGGCGGCAGCCCCGTCCCCGCGTTCAGTGAGGGGGGGTCGGGCTGTTCCGGAGGAAGGCAGCATCCGCCCTCGTCGGATTCTGGATCGCTCTCCGTCCATCACTAGAAGAGAAGACGAGCTGGCCCGAGTGCTGATCATCACTGTGCTCTGTGGCCGCTCTGATTGTATCCTCTCCAACATTGCTGGCCGGTTTGAGATCGAGGAGTCCTCGCTATCCCTGATGCGCCTTGGGGACGCGAGGTTCCTTTTGATCTTGCCGAGCGTCAATCTGGTGGAGCGAGTCTACAATGGAGGTCGTGCTTTCATCTCTTCGTCTCTCCGGCTTCATGTCATGAGATGGACGCGGTTCCTGAATTCCTCGGCATCGAGTCTGGACTGTCCGGTCGAGGTGAACATCCGCGGCATCCCCGCTCACGCGTGGGAATTGGCAACGGCGGAGCTCCTCCTTGGTGATCACTGTTGGATTTGAAAGGACCGAATCAGCCTAGATGGGGGTGAATAGGTGATTTTTATCAATCTGCAACTACACAAACTTGAAGATGTAATTAGATATCAACCGGAGAGGCCGGTTTGTTTGGGTAGGTACTACCGGGTGTAGAACACCAGTACTACCGACACAAACAAACGGCACAACCGGGATCCTAAAAGGAACTACAAATCCAATGTAAGTGAACTACAAGAATTTACCCCACTACGCTAAGCACGATAGATTGCCTATCTACTCTTACCAAGACTTGGTAGCTTCCCCTGATGTAGATCGAGTCTTTCCAACCTGAGAAGAAGGTAGGGATAGGAAGAACTCGAAGAACACAATAATAAGTGAAGTAGAGAAAATAGGGACAACAACAACAAGCACACGGGACACGCGATTTATCCCGAGGTTCGGCCAATCCACAAAGGAGTGCCTATGTCCTCGTTGTTGAGGTGACCACAAAGGTCGGAGTCTATTTCACCTCCTTGCCTCACTCAAGCAACCACAAAGGCTACGAGAGTATCTCTACTAGAAATCACAGGGTAATACAAACGCTTCGGGGAGCCCTCACAAGTAAATCAATACGGGCTACCACGAAGAACACCTAACCGGCTAGAGCTCAAAGAGCTCAAGAGTAAAAGACACAAAACAAGCCGGCAAGATGGAAACCAAGTGCTCAAGTCGTAGATCGAAGCTTCCCACTCTCTAATCTCACTTCCCTAGCTCAAATCTCGCAAGGGAATGAAGCTCGGAGCAAAGGGGGAGAGAGAGGGGTGAGTCAATGCTTGGAGAGGGCTTGTCCAAAGTTAGGTCAGCAATAAGTGTATCGAATGAGTGGGTGACCGTGGAAAGAGAAGAGAGGAAGCATTTATACTCCCTCAGTCCCGAGGCTGGTCAGTACCACCGACCACCCATGGCCGGTACCACCGACCAGTTCACAACGGTCGAAAGAATCCAGATCTGACCAAACAAGCAACCACCGTCCTCACGTCGGTACCACCGCGGGCGGTAGTACCGAGGTTATGGCGGTACTACCGCCAGGCCAAATTGGCCGCGAACAGAGAGCCCCACGAAAAGGGACTTGGTCCCTCGGAAACTACCGACCAGGGTCGGTACCTCCGAGGTCGGTGGTACCGAGGTTATGGCGGTACCACCGCCAGACCATTTTCAATTCTACACAGGGAGCTCTGCAAACTTGGTTACTACCGGCCTTGCGTCGGTACCACCGCGGGCGGTAGTACCGAGGTTATGGCGGTACTACCGCCAGGCCAAATATCAGCGCGGACAGAGAGCCTTGCAAACTTGGAAACTACCGGCCATAGGTCGGTACCACCGTGGGCGGTAGTACCGAGGTTATGGCGGTACTACCGTCAGGTCAAAAACAACTCTACACAGAGAGCTTTGCAAAACCAGGTTACTACCGACCAGGGTCGGTACCACCGAGGGCGGTAGTACCGAGGTTATAGCGGTACTACCGCCAGGTCATTTTTGACCAACACAGAGAGGGTGTTTGAGCGCTGCGCAGAGAACCTGTAGTCGGTACCACCGACCAAACAGAAATACCCTCTATGTGTTCGTGATTGTGCGGTGTCTCTCAAGCGAACTATAGTTAGTCGATTTGAGCACTTTTCTCCACATCTAGCCAACTTACTTTGTGACCCTCTTCATAGTCCAGCTTACCTATAACTCAAGTTTAAAATTGAAATTTTAAACTACCACTTGAGCTAGGCATCTTTATGTCCAAAAGTATCCTACGTGCTTTGTTCACGAGATTTCAACGTTTCAAATCTTTTATCGGACTAACACCTGCATACATGCTTTTATAAACGATTAGTCCCTAATTTGATTGTCATTAATTAGCCAAAACCCACATTGGGGGCGAATGCACTTTCAGGATTGAAGGCGTTCTCCCTGCATCGACGGGGCGCCAGGATGTGTTCATGGTGAAGGCCTGGTGTTCCGGTCCTGGTCTGATCCCTTCAGAGTTGGACCTGGAAATCGTGGAGCCGTTTATGGAGGAGGTCAACCTGCATGTGGAGAAGCGTACTCTGGTGTATCCGATCTCGATCTCGGTCTCCTCTACTGGGATGCCGTTGAGGCCGGGGGACTCCCCACCCCCGCCTCCGGCAGACGACGATCGACGGCGCCATGGGCGGCGGCGCCCGGACTCTCCTCCCCGGCCACCTCCAGCGGCGCCCTCGAGCGCCCCTCGGGTTTCGGTGCATGAACGGTTGGGTGCGCGGCCTACGAGAGATGGACACGTGGAGACGCTTGATTCTGCCGTCGAGGTTCGGGGAGATTCTGGTGTTCCCTCCTCGGCGCCCCACCCGCACGGTCAGTCTCCCTTCAGCGGCGGCATTGAGGGCTCGGTGGCCGCTCCACCTCTCGATACGGCTCCCCCAGTGATGGGCGCGAGCCCGTCTCGCGAGGAGCCGCCCCTGCCCGAGCCTCCCTCTTCCCTGGAGGCTGGCTCTAGGTCCAAGGCGGTGCAACTTAATGACGAACCGTTGGGCCTCGGGTGCGGTGCGGCATCTAAGTCGGCGCAGGGTGCGATGGAGGAGGCGGTGCGGTGTGCGAAGAACTGCCTGGGGGCTGGCTCCGCGGCTGGGCCGGCTCTCTCTACGACGGTGCCAGCTCGCTCCGTGGCTGGGCCGGCTCACTCCACGTCTGGGCCGGCTTGTCATGGGATCGGTGGGCCGACGGGCCACGAGGTTTGTGGGGGTCTGCCTCCCATAAACATGTCCTCGGCCCAGCTTGATGAGGCTACCAATTGGGCTCCGGTTCTGGAAACAATGTGGACCGAGACTCCTCCCATGCCTACACCACGGGTCCGGGACAGAGCCCCCTGGTGCCGAGCTTCCCGAAGTTCTACTCGCGCCGATGGAAAGAAGCTGCAGCGCCACCTGAGTCGGAGGATGGGGCTGGAAGGAGGGCGCCTGGGCGAGACTTCGTGCAGACTCCAAGATCACCGGAGTTGCTTGGGGGGGGGGGTGATGCTGGCCCCGTGCCGGCCACCACGGCATCTTCCCCCAGCAAGCGATCCAGATTCATGGCCAAGATCTCTAAGAAGACTTCTAGGATCCTCCCCACCCCGCGCACCAACAGAACCCGGCAGCGCCGCCGCACCCCAGGAGGTCCTCCTCGGCGCAGCCGCCGGATCGCCGGACTCGGGCCTGGGGATTCGGAAGCTGGGCACACAACCCGCAACAAGAAAAAGGTGATGCGCTCTCTGGATTTGATGGATGAAGCTGAAGGCATCAGCCAGGAAGCGGCCGATCGATACTATAAGCTGTTCACCCAATCTTCCTCTCTAACACCCTCCCAAGTGCAAGCGCTGGCTGCTCTGTTTGGCTGGCAAATTCCTGATGAGGAAGATCGGGGCTTGAACTGAGCTTTATTTGTCACTGCCTCCTCTAATTTGGTCGATATAATGCTGATGTACCAATGAATCCGTCTAATATCTTATGTTGGAATGTGCGGGGGCTTAACTCCAGAGCGCGGCAAGATTCTGTTCGGACTCTGGTCAATTCCTCTAGGGTCGATGTGGTTTGCCTTCAGGAAACCAAAATTGCTGGTATCCCTCGTGGGTTAATTCTGTCTATGCTCGGCTCAGACTTTCCATTCTTCGTAGAGCTGTCGTCTATTGGTGCGAGCGGTGGAATTCTTATTGCTTGGAGACAGTGTCTAGGCCCAGCAGCTGCTGTTCGGACTGGTATCCATTGCATTTCAGTTCACTTTTGTCCTATTACCGGTCAAGATTGGTGGTTCACTGGAGTCTATGGCCCCCAAGGGGATGACAACAAGTTGCTCTTCTTACAAGAATTGAGAGACGTGCGAGCAGCATGTACTGGACCCTGGATTGCAATGGGAGACTACAATCTAATCCTCAATGCCGAAGACAAAAGTAATGATAACTTGAATAGGGCTATGATGGGCAGGTTCCGCCGCCTAATCAACGACCTGGGACTGATGGACTTGCCAATGCATGGGCGCAAGTTTACTTGGTCCAATCGGCAGGACTCGCCCACTTTGGTTAGACTGGACAGAGCGTTGTGCTCCATGGACTGGGATCAATGTTTCCCGAACAGCTTATTGCAAAGCGCTTCCACCGATGGGTCCGATCATTGCCCCCTCCTTATTAGCCTGAATGCAATCAAGCCTGGAAAAGCCAGATTTCATTTTGAGGCCTTCTGGACAAAACTTGATGGGTTTTCGGAGGCCGCTGGAGAGGCCTGGAATTCGGTTCCGGTCTCTGCCTGCCCTTTCAGCACCTTGGCAAAAAAATTCAGAGCTACAGTTAGAGGTCTCCAGAGGTGGAGTCATCAGAAAGTTGGACATGTCAACACGCAGCTTGGACTGGCCAGAGAAGTCCTCCACCAGCTGGAAATCGCTGAAGATCACAGGCAACTGTCTAATCTGGAGGTGTGGCTGCGAAATCAGCTCAAAAGGCATTCTCTTGCCTTATCTTCCTTGCAGCGCACTATTGCCCGCAGCCGGTCCCGCATCAACTGGCTACGTGAAGGGGACGCCAACACCTCATTGTTCCACTCCTTTGCTAGGCACCGTAAGAGGAAGAATTTCATATGTCGGCTCGTATCGGATGACGGCCAGGTCCTGACCAGCCATGAGGAGAAAGAAAACAATATTTTCGAGTTTTTTAACAAACTTATTGGGGAAGCTATGGAACGCAACGAAACCATCAATTTGGAAGCACTAGGCATTCCACAGCATGATCTCTCTGGACTGGATGCCCCTTTTTCTGAAGAGGAAGTATGGAGGACGATCTGCTCACTCCCTTCCGACAAAGCGCCTGGGCCGGATGGTTTTACTGGCAAATTCTACAAAACCTGCTGGCCTATCATCAAGGAGGATGTGATGGCTGCTGTGTCGGCAGTTTGGAGTAGGAGGTTTACCAATTTTGAGCTGCTGAACTCGGCCTATATTACTCTCCTGCCAAAGAAAGATGACGCCTCGAACATCAGAGAATTTAGGCCCATCAGCCTGGTTCATTCCTTCGCCAAACTGATCACAAAAATGCTTGGCAATCGTTTGGCTGGGAAGCTTAATGAGCTGGTCTCACCGATTCAAAGTGCATTCATCAAGGGGCGTTTTATCCAGGATAATTTCATGTTAGTCCAGCAAACGGCCCGTTATCTTCACCAGCAAAAACAGGCCAGAATTTTGCTGAAATTGGATATAACAAAAGCCTTTGATTCTGTCTCATGGCCCTTCTTGTTGGAAGTTTTGGAAAACTTGGGTTTTGGACAGATCTGGTGTGACATCATCAGTGGTCTCCTCTCTTCCTCGTCCACGCAGGTAATACTCAATGGTTCCCCTGGAGAAACAATATTCCATAAAAGAGGGTTGAGGCAAGGAGATCCGCTATCCCCAATGCTATTCATCTTAGTAATGGATGTGTTGGGTTTTATGATCAAAAAAGCTGCCGAAGAGGACCTGTTACAGCCGCTGGCAAGAAGGGCGCTGCCCCACCGAATTTCCATCTATGCCGATGATGTGGTAATATTCCTACGGCCTTCTGCAGATGACATCGACATTACACTTGACATGCTGCAGTTATTTGGTACAGCTAGTGGGCTGGTGACCAATGTGGAAAAGAGCAGCGTCCTTCCTATCCAATGTCAAGAGGAAGAAAGGCAACTAATTCAAGCACACCTGCCCTGCCAGCTCCTGGAATTCCCTTGCAAATATTTGGGAGTGCCTCTTTCCCTTCAGAAATTGACCAGGGCCCAAATCCAACCTTTTATTGATAAGATAGCAAATCAACTTCCTGGATGGAAAGCTGATCTTCTTACAAAGGCGGGAAGAAAAGTTTTGGTTCAGTTCGTGCTTTCGTCCATGCTAATATACCTTTTTATGGCCATGGATCTCCCCTCTTGGGCTCTCAAGGCCATTGACAAAATTAGAAGGGGCTTTCTTTGGAAGGGCAGGAAAGATGTGAAGGGAGGACATTGCTTGGTGGCCTGGCCAAAAGTAACCCGACCACCAGAGCTGGGTGGTCTGGGCATCTATCAGCTGCAGTAGCTAGGATGGGCACTAAGAATGAGATGGTTGTGGTTACAAAAAACTGAACCAGAAAAGCCATGGGCCTTCCTGCCCATCCAAGCACACCACTCGGTTAAAGCCTTTTTCTCTGTTGCCATAATTTCGGTTGTTGGAAATGGCAGGAGCACTCTCTTTTGGACTGATAAATGGCTTCATGGAGAGAGTTTGGATAGACTGGCACCGCATATCTTCGTCTCACTATCTAGCCGAGCTAAGAAGAGGTCAGTCCAGGAGGCACTCACCAATGGTAGATGGGTCGATGACATAAGAGGAGCTCATACCGTTGATGTTTTGGCTGAATACTTTGAGCTATGGGACCTTTTGGCTGAGGTGGTGCTACAGCCAGAAGTGGATGATTCACATATCTGGCAGTTCTCGACCACAGGGAAATTTTCAACCAAATCAGCATATAAGGCAATGTTCATTGGGGCCATTCATTTCAAGCCGTGGGAAAGAATATGGAAGAGTTGGGCGCCTGGCAAGTGTCGATTCTTCATGTGGCTGGTTGCACACAACAAATGCTGGACTGCTGACAGACTTGCAAGGAAGGGACTGCCGCACCCTGAGCATTGCCCTCTCTGTGATCAAGAAGATGAGACGATCAATCATTTACTGGTTTCATGTGTCTTCTCGCGCCAAGTTTGGTTTATCATCTTACAACTCTTTGGCCTACAAAGCTTAGCCCCACAAGTTGGGGATCACAGCTTTGAAGATTGGTGGGAGCACACATCCACAAGGGTGGCTGATCCGTTGAAAAAGGGCCTTAACTCGGTCGTTATCCTGGCTGGCTTGGCGCTGATCTGGAATCATAGGAATAGATGTGTTTTTGATGGGCGACAACCGGATATGAACGGGCTCATCTCTTCCTTTAAGGACGAGGCAGATGTGTGGGTCATGGCTGGGGCTAGAGGAATTTCCCACCTCCTCGCCCTGCAGACCCCACCCCCCCCCCCCCCCCCCTATTTAGTTGTGGTCTGGGGCCGTTTGCTTACTGTAATAGGCGATTTAGTGTGAGTGGTCGGCGGGGTTCTTTGGACAGGTTTGCACTGGGTTCTAGTGTCACCCCTTGTCCAAAACTCTGTACTGTTGACTGGGTTCTGTACCCTTTTTGTTTCCTCTTCTTAATATATTGATACGCAGATCTCCTGCGTGTTCGAGAAAAAAAAAATCTTGGCCAGCAGAGTTTTCCGGTCCTTGAGCTGGCAATGGCAAAACCACATATGCAGTTGCCTTTCTATGAGCCCCAACCACGAACAGCTTGGCCTGCTTCATCTCCTTTGGATATGAATCCTGTGCACCAACATAATGCAAACAAAATCCCCATGAAAACCTGTCTCAAATACACGCAAAAAAACTGAAACATTCTGAATGATCAATAGTTGAGGAATTTTCTGAATGATAAGTAGTCGACGAAGTCAAGTGCTAATCTCATTGTACTCAAGTTTTAACTGCTCATATTTGCACAAACAAATCAACGAAAATGAGACTTGTCGTGAATGAGAAGCAATCAGTAAATAGTAACGATCAGAGTACCTGCAAACGCACAATCCAATAAAATAAAGAATTGTACCACATTGTTGTTGGTTTTTCAACCAGCCTTGTCAAAAATTAGCTTCTACTTCAATTATCCACACATTGAAGGAGTAAGAAGTGGCCATTATCACCAATGCAGGTGTATATAAGATTTTGCTATGGCCACAAGTTAACTGACTTACATTGGTCAAAATGGTTTAGAAAACTTCAGTCATTTGAAGGCTCTTGGCATCCATTACACCAACAAAAATCCCATTGTCCTCACCTTGAAGGGTGTTTAATTTGGGATTGTTCTTTAGCAAGCTGTACTTTAAACTCCGTGCTCAAAGATCTTGCCTTCCATAATGCCAATATTGTCATGCAGAGCACAAAAAAAATATTTATTCTAGAAAGCACCATAAAAACCATGGAGAAGATATTTCAAGGATCAAGGCACTGTTAGTTGTGACATGAGTTATTTCCAGAGTTTGATTCATGAGAGCCATATGACATATATTCCATGTGTTCAGAAAGTTGGGCATTTACCTATTGGCCACGCTAAATGATGCAAAAGACTACAAGCAGAACTTAAGCCATTGTCCATGATTTTTGCACCATGCTTTGCATCCATGCCTCTACCTTTGTGAAGAGTTACTATAATGGATGGACTCCAGGATGATATTGATTGAGGTATTCCCTGTATGTCTTCAATATTTCTTCGATAGAAAGTAAAATCTTGTTTTCCTCCCAAACATGCTTGAATAAAATCCAATTATTCTTGGAGATAAGAAAAAACGACCCTGAAATTAAAAAGAAGAGTCTGTCAGTTGACTGGACATGCAGTGAACTATTTAGAACCATTGAGGACACACGAACACAGTTAGTTGATCCATTAAATCCAACAAAAGCAATAGCCCGTATACAAATATTTTATTCACATAGCATCACATGCCCTGAGTTAAGTATATTCTGAAAGAACAAATCGAGAAAAATAAGATATGCTCTGTCCTAGACCCTTGCTCTCATCAGTAAGATGAAATGCACTGGGTTGGAAACCAGAATTCAAGCTTCTAACTTGAGGATGCACATATTATAATGCCATTTTAGTTTTGTTCCTGTAGAGTTCTAAAATAGTATTGAAAGAAGCTCTCATAACTCGTAGCCCAAAAATGTGAGAGATATTCTTCTGAATTTTCCGGTTCTCTTTTCAATATGCTCACTATAAGCTAGGAGGGCATGCTCTTATGTATGATGCAGGAAATCATTCGAGCACAAGCATGATCCTGCAGGTGCAGATATCTGAAGAAACACAAAGTGTGTTGTTCTATATATTTATCATTCTTTTTATTCAAATGATGTGCAAATGAAACATTGTATATAATATATAACTTGAAGAAAAAGGAGCAACCCACGTTGATCACATGATGTACCAATCAGGTAAACAGAAAGAAACAGTGATCAATCAGTAAGACCAAACGGAAGCTTTCAGGCTGAATAAAAAACGACGACGACGGCAGAACAAAAAAATGTAGCTAACCCTGCAGTTCCTACCTTAAATGGAGCAAGTTCCTCTTCAGAAGCCAGTGTCTCTTTTGTCTATAGGAGAGGAAACATTTCAAGAAGAGAAGCCATGTTCTTCTCTGTTATGTAAATCTTTCCAGATGCCAAAAATATTGCAGTCTTATTGCTGAAACCCATTCCACGAAGCATTAACCCAACCTAAATATCACAAGATAAGCATCTCAAGACAAATTCTGCCTGATGCTAAATGAATTTTCTTTAAACTAAATAAAATAAAGTGAAAAAACATGGAACACCAAAATGTGCTTGCAAGCAAATTTCTGAAATGTCAATAACAGCAGTTATTCTACCTTCTGATATTAGATACTGACAAACCTCCAAAGGTGTAAGAGTACATTTTTCATTCATTCTGATCACTCCTGACCTTATTACCCATCATCTCTTAGTAAATTCCCCTCTCCAACGTATTTCCCTGGCTGCATTCATTTCCTTCTCCTCATCACCACCGTCATATACACACCACGAGAAGGCAGTCATATCCTGCAAGATAACAATTAGCAGATGCTACAATTACTTCAGAACACAAGAGTCAAATAAGCATTGAGTTTCATTAAAGAGATTCGACCTCCTCAAAATGAAGATGCACTGAGATATATTTCACATCACATCACTTTCCTCTCTCATTCAAGAACTAAGGTTTCAGACAAAGACACAATCGTTGAACAACAAAAGGTGCATCAAATGAGATTCGATTGGCAAAAGGAGAAATCCTGATGAATCTGCACTAAAGAGCATAACATCAGAAAGAAATGCATGTTACCCGGTGAAGGGCCCAACATCGAATGGAAACCTCTGTGCCGGAGTCCCAGACCTTTGAGGACAAGGAGAGAGTGACGGTTCGATGCCGCCTCGTCGTCATGTCGGTGTCGAGGCCCCACAGCCACGCTAGAGCCGCTCCCCCGCAGCAGATCTGAGCGCCGTCGGTCGGGACGGAGGGGCTGTGCGCGCCACCGTTGGCCAGGAGGGTACCGGTGCCGGTGTTGGGGGCGATTCTTGGCCCCGTGTCAAGGCTCCGTGCGACCGTGTCAGTCGATGTCGAGGTTGCTCGTCCGTCCTGCCGAAGGCCCTCGTGGCGGCGCGTCCCGAAGATGGCGCATCGGGGTCGTCCTGACTCCTGATGCCCTAGGCTGCGATAGTGCGACGCTCGCAACAACGAGAAGGGTCGTGGAGGCAGGGAGGACCGGAGGAGCAAGTGCTTGGTGGTAGCGCAAGGGGGGCAGGGGCGGGGTGGGGCGCGTGCGCGATGGGCAGCGCCAGACCAGGGCCGAGCAGCTCGCAGAATGGGGGAGAAGGTGTCGCAGATTGGGGAGCGGGAGGTGGCGCTGATTGAGGGAGGAGGAGCGACGCGGATTGGGATGGAGGATCGCAGGGGTGGGCAGGGCGACGTAGCGATGCCTTTGTCGCACGAAACCGTGTCCACGCTTTGTTCTTTTTAGTTGTGAGAGATTTTGTTGGTCCCTACCACCACCACTCAAAAAGAAGACTCACTCCAGGCCTCAGGGTCCCCATAGTCTGAGTTTGCTCAAATAGGACTTAAGTTTGCCTTTTCAGGTTGGGCCATGCCCTTTTTGTCCTTGAAGTTCATCCCTAAACCAAGGGGGCAATCCCTCCCAACCCCCTTGGTTTGGGGATCAAATGAACAAGGCCGTAAGAGGTTGTATGTCGCCTAGAGTCCTTTTTTATTATTAATAATAATCATACGCAGGTCTCCTGTGTGTTCGAGAACCAAAGGTAGTTAAATAATTGATTAATTTGATTTGCACCTGCAGGTTTTCATTGCTTGTGGCTTAGGGAAAGGAAAAGGTATTCCAGATGATCCATACCGCAAACCAAATCCTGGAATGTGGTGGTTGATGGCTCAACATTTCAATTCTGGAATTGAAATTGACATGGATCGGTAATCACCTATTCTCAGATAATTTTTCAGATTTTAAGAACCACGCCCTTTGGTACAGTCATAAAATCATTCTTGGACCAACAGTTTGAAAAAAAACTGCACCTCTCTTTGAATCAAATTACACAAATATACACTTTAATTCGTGGTCAATATTTATATGGGCTGGAAACCTGGAACCACTCACCTGTCTCGCACAACCATACCCCTGTTTCTAGGGTTGATATGGAAGTAGTTTCTGGATAAGGGCTGAAATTTTAGTGGATTGCAATGGTGTGCCATAAAAAAAAATACACGTTTCATTTCTTAAATTTCGTAAGTGTGTTTTTGGCATTGTTTGAATGTGTCTGCACACTGCAGCACATATGCTTGCAAGTAGCAGGCATTGATGTGCCTTGTCTTCGAGGGTCTACCTAATCCCAATCTCAAGGAATGGTTCACGACGATGCTTGTGTCAAGCCTTAGTAATTTCTTTGGATTTTTGCCCTATATATTGAAAATAAAGCACTGCTAGATGATAAGCGTACGGACCTTGTGGGGGTATTTCAGATGTTTGAGCTTGAAATAACTGCAATCATAGATTTGCAGTGCTTTGATGAGGACTGCTGCTTTGCTACTCTGACCTTGTAGTTCTCCAGTCGACGTCACAATACAATAGTACATGCTTTACTTGCTAATATGCATGTAAGTAGCACAAGATGTTTATAATATATGATTTATATGTGGACAATGTTGTCATGTTGTAGTTGTAAGATACCCAGTGTTGACCATCTCTCCTAGGTGGTTTGGCTGTTGCTACATGGGAATATGTATTACAGTATTAGAGATGGGCTAAACCCACACAGAAAAAGGGTCCCAGACCAATTTACCATCCACTCATTTCTAGGTTTGGCTTGATCAAGCCTAAATAGGACATACACTATTTTCTATTTAATTGAATAATAGGTGACCAGCAATCCCCACCTTGTCCTTGTGGTTAAGCTTTTGGTCACTCTTGGGAACACAGGAAAACAACCCCCATATTTTTCTATTTGATGCAAAGTTATCCAGAAACTCCTCTTCCGACATGTACCCTATTATTACAGATCTTTCTATGTTGGTGATGCTGCTGGGAGAGAGAACGATCATAGTGATGCAGATCTAAAATTTGCTAAGGTATGGTAAATCATGTTTACCTGTAGCAATCGGCAAGCATTGTCCTCCATTGGATTCAAACAAATTGGAAGGCCTCTTGCACTTGTAATTCAGAGAAAATATAAAAACCTGGTTGACAAGGATTATGTAAAGCAGCCAAGGTAGTTAATACGGATCTGATACCGTCTGTAACTTGCAGAGCAGAGTTTAAACCTTTTCTATCTATTGGATATTTGAAGTTAACATTGATGCTATGATACTTCCGGCATAGTTCCAGTCAGTCTTATTCGTAGTTTGTTATGCTTTCCCGTTCTCATGTTTGGGAAAGGCAGAAAGCCTTTCATTTGCTGACATCTGGTTTTTCCTGTTATAGGCCATCGGTCTCAAGTTCCATGTTCCCGAGGAATACTTCGGCTGCTAGTTACCCGTGACCAGCTTCATTAGACGCCTAGGAAGATGGTTACACTACATAGTTTGTGTTTGGATGTAATCAATATTGTGGCTATTCTGGTATGGTGATCTACATGTCTGTTTAAACAGTAAAATAATGTCCTAGTTGTTTTGATGTGGAACTGTAGCGCCAAACTGACCCAATTGAGAAAACTCTCTATGACGTAGAGTAGAGGTGTTAAGGCCTCAACTCTCTATGACGTAGAGTAGAGGTGTTGAGGCAATCAGGTACTGATCTAATTCAGTGTTACGACAGGATCAGCAATAGTGGTGGTAATACGATCGTGCTTAGTTAGATTTGTCGATCAATCCGTCTATGCCTGTTAGTCACGAGCCATGGCGTATAATTTAACTTAGTCCAAAGTATAATTTAACTTTTGACTATTATAAAAAGATTCTAACATTGATGGTACAAAATAAGTACCATTGGAGCGTTTGCGGCAGCAGGGGAACCGGAGGAGACGACCTCCTCCTCGGGCCCTATAATTACCGATGGTTGCCGACGAACCACTCGTCTATTGTTCGATCGATATGCTCCAATGGATGAACCAATTCGTGTTGGTGACACATGGGATGATGCATTGGTTTGTTTTTCCATTGGAGAAGTCCTTGGATTATTTATTGTCGGAGGACCACAGGAGGGGTACTCCCAATCAACGCAAAACAAATAGGTTAAACCTAGAACACTAATTAATAACAAACCTAGCAAATCTAACCTTCTAAAAAGCCAACCCCTCGAGGCCTACGACGCTGGCCCACCACTGGGGAGCCCGGGCCCGTCGAAGCCTTACTGTCCGCCTCATGGCAGCCTACCCCTCGAGCCCCGGCACATAGGCCTCGAGCCCTGCACTGTTTCTCGAGACCCCACGCGGGGACCTCGAGCCCCTCTAGCACGACAACCTATCTCTCGAGACGCATCATGCCTCCCTCGAGCGGCGCCAGACATCGGATGCCAATCTCACACTGCGCATTTAATGCGTTCACCTACTCCAGTCACCTCCCCTGGTGCGCGACGTGCGCCACAGTAAACCGAAGCCCAGGTCAAATCTCCTTTTTCACCACAAGCATGGGCAAAAAGGCACAAGCACAACACTGTTGGGCCATACCCTGCACTGTAGCATACTCAAGCCACAGCTCGAGACCTGGGTTCCCGCCATACGGCCGAGTTCTCCGGAACTTGCCCATACCTGCCGAGGCTCGAGCCCCCCGTAAGCGCCACCTCGAGGCCGGCCCTGCGCCTCTCAAGCCCTGACTGCTTTCACGCTATTGGAGGACAGGTACCCCAAGACCCGGAGGGACCCTGACATGTCCTGTACGTGCCGGAATGGGCGCTGCACGACCTCCACGTCGCCACGCCTCCACGTCCGCGCCCGGAATGGAGGTCACGCTTCAAGGACGCCTCAACAGCAACACCCACGCCGGCTCCAGTGACCCCGGCAAGACAGACTTCCTACCCTCCGTCGTATTGGGCATTGTACATCCCGACTCCTGTATCTTTCGTGTGTAACCCTGACCTCCTCTTGCTCTATAAAAGAGGACACCAGGGGTCTTCACGCACCCGGTTACGCACGGGCTTGCGCGACACGAGTCCACACACACACTCGAGTCCGGACTCCGGTCCACGCTCATAGAGCTTGTATTGCCCCTGTACAAGCACTTAGGTGCAAGTAATACAAGAACCTCCTCCCCCCGCTGGACGTAGGGTCTTCTTTGCCCGAACCAGGATAAATCCTTGTGTCATCTTGCATCACCATCCAGGAAGAGAGCACGCGATCATAATTACTAGTTGGTGTCATACCCCCGGGGTAGAAACACCGACAGTTGGCGCGCCAGGTAGGGGTCTTCGCGTGTCCGAGTCGATTTCTCGTTGTTTCCTGGATGGCTTCTTCCGCTCCTTCGTTTTCTGCTGGTGCCGTCATCTGGTTCCGGATCTGGTTCCTGGCCACCGGCAGCGGCAACGAGCTGACTCTGCTCTCCACGGAGAGCCCGAGCGGAGGGCGTGTCACGCCACCCCGCGCGGGGGGCGTGGTGCGTCGCCCGCACCACCACGCGTCGCCACCTCGTGAGCGGCGCCATCGTCACCATCGTCGCCAGGCACAGGCGGTGCCCGCGACGTACACCCACTTCCCCGCGGCCGGCACGGGGTCCCCGAGGAGGAACCTGCCCGGCGTACGGGTGGAGACTTCTAGGGCGCGCGCGCACTCTCCCAGCGAGTTCGCGTTCGTCATGCGCACGGACCGGGAGTGTGGCGGAACGGTCCTAATCCCATGGCTCACCGGTCCCCGTCAGCCTCTGACAGCCAAACCGATGTTCCGCGTGGTTAAGACTGTTCGTCACTGGGCTGCATCAGCGCCCATCGTCCGCAGGATCATCTCACCTTTCGGTTACAACACTGGATACTTTTACAAATAACATCGGAATACAGAGCGGAAGACTTAAATAACATTAGTTTTACAAACTAAGGTTCCAAATAAGATTAAAGGTGCAGTTATTACAAACCAAGTTCGGATGATAGAAATAGGCAACGTAGCGGAGTACAACAAAATAAAGATACTTGCAATCACCCAGCCCGAGGGTGTACACTTTAATCTTCGGCCTCATCGGCCTCTTCCTGGACGATGGTCATGCAGCAGGGCGCAAGACACATCGAGGACTCAGTCATACCTGCAGCATGGGTAACAAAACCCTGAGTACTGGGGTACTCAACAAGACTTACCCGACTAAAGAAAAGGAAGAAGACTCAAGGATGAGAGGCTTATGGTAGTCAAGGTAAGGCTTAAGCAAGATCAAGTATTTTGCAGAAAAGCATTTTGTAAACCTTGTTCTATTTTTGGAAAAGGTTCAAGTATTTCTCAGTTCTTCATTGTTCATGATTCATTTTACCTTCCAAAACATACCTAGTTGAGAACCACTCTCCGTTGACAGTCAGTGACCAAGTCTCCATAACCGAGGAGCAACGTTAATCCGGATAAATAATACTCAGCTGAGGATCCTTATCCACACTGCATATGTAGCACCCAAGCTTGCATATGCCAACTCGTCTACCACGATTCCTCCAAGATTGGGCCGGTCCTACGCCACCCGGAAGTACAGTACACCACTCATATCCAGGCACGACGACCACGTGGGTACAAGCTACTTCCGCCATCTCGCCACTCCCAGTGCGCGGTTGTCGGTCCCAATCAAGGAGTCCTCGGAGCTAGAGCTTTCCGAAGTATGTGAATAGTTACAAGTCTTGACCAGCAGGCCCCCATACGGATGGTCCCTAATTTTTCTGCCAGAACTATACCTCGGTTATATCTCACCCAAGCGTAATAGTCCTGTCAGTTTTTCAACCCTGTCCCGGTCGGTGTCAACTGTTGAGTCCCGGACTACAACATGACGGCACCGTACGCTCAGACAACCTCTCCTCGCTGTTGACTAGGTACGGATCAGATACTTAGCCAACAGTCGGGGAGTAAAGCCAAATTCCCATAAAAATTCTTTAAGTGACCACACTTTTGAAATTGGCATTTTATTGCAAATCTATTGAATAGCGTTACTAAGCATTTCGCAAATAATTTTTAAACAGGGCAGGGTATTTGCCGGTGGAGGTAAATAATGCAGGCAATAGGTCATCACACAACTCCTATAACCTAATGCAGTAGTTTAACTCAAAGACATCTAGGTAAACTTTTATAAAAACAAGGAAGGGTTAAAATGCACCGGGGCTTGCCTTGAAGAGCAAAGAGGACAGGCTCGGGGTCGGCAGTGCAGGTGTCGGAGCTCGGGGTCGCCTCAGGGGTAGGTTCGTCAGCGGCTGCTTCGACTTTGACGCTTTCTCCTTCGGTCACTATACGGATGCAATGATGTATGCTTATGAGGATGCTGACATGAACAAAAGGCTTGCTAAAACGCAGGACAAAACCTACTGATTCTAGAGTACACTTTCCATCGCGTAAGTAACTTCTTAGTGTGGACATAAAGTTACTTATCTTTATCCCTAAGCAAAATTAATCAACCTATTAAGCATCATATATCCGACCTAAACACAAATCATGCATGGCATCACAACCATCATAGACCAAATGGGTGGGGGTCTATGAACAGCAAACAATCCCAAAAGTCACATCACAGGGCATACAACATGAACCCTACTTGATTTTCTATTTTCCTAATTATTTAAAAAGGTCATTTTATGAAGTTACTCCAAAAGGCCTCAAAAATCTACCAGAGACTAAGCATGTCATAACTAGCACATAAAAATTTATCTCATAAATTTAGGAGCTACACAAGATTTTCTAAAAATCTAAAACTATCCATTTCTTAATTAAAAGAAGGATTTTTTTTTCATTTTTCAATTTTGCAGGAAAGTAGAGTTTCTCATTTTTCTAAAATACTACACAGTGCAAGGAACATACCATAATTTTCTCAGAATTTATGGGACAATAGGTTAATTCTCACAAAAAAAAAGAAAATAGAACACTATTCACATATCTTAAAAAGAAAGGAAAAAGGAAAAGAAACACTGTGCTTCTTCCCCGAGGGCTCGGGCGAATCGCAGGCGAGGCGCACGGTGGACCGGCCGCTCGGGCCTTGCGCTGGGAAAGCAGAGGGGGGGGAGCTTCGCGGGCTCACCGTGAGTCGGGAGCGAGGCTCGGCGAGGCGGTGCAAGGGTCGGAGGAGGGAGTCCGACGGTGGTGGCGGATCTCTTCGGCGGCGATCGGCGTCCGGCGGCTCTGTCCACCAAAAGAGGTCGCCGAGGGTGCGGTTAGGAGCGCGCTGAGGTGAGGAAGAGAGGGCAGGGGTCGGAGGGAAAAGAGAAGCACTCACGGCGGCGAATTTCTCGCTTAGCCGAAACGCGGCCGTTTGCCGGAGTCGGGGACGAAGCTCCTGCGCCGGCGATAGGAGGCGATAGGCGCCGTTTACTTCTGATTTTGTATTGAAACTTGAAAATCTGTAAACACCAAAGTTGTTTCTCTTGACAAGATCTACAACTTTGCTAAAAGGACCAACCTCAAATTTTGAATAGTTTTTGAATTAGAAAAAAAAGGTAAAACTAGAGTTTGGAAATTTAGAGTTTTTCAAAAGGAATTAAATTCTATTTTTGATTTTGAACTTTGATTATCACAACAAAACATCAAGACACTCAACTGAACAAGATTCACACAAAGCTAGACACAGAGAGGAAATTACCATTTTGCCCTTATAGGAAGATTTGGGCCTTTAGGGTTTTTGAAAAAGAGATCACTACACAAGTCACCTCAGAAAAAGGTAAAAACAAAACAAGCTTTAGGCAAACATAAATGCATGGCAAGAATGATTAATGACTAAACATGATGACATGTCAGGTTAATTACATTTTAAACTCCAGAGGTGTTACAGGGAGCCTGGCCAGAGGCCCCCGAGCCGTGCTCCGTCGACACCACCTGGCTTCCTCCCGCACAGGGTGTACCGCGCTCGACGCCAGCGGTGCCCGTTCGGCCTCAACAACTCCGCAGCTGTCTACGCCCACCACCTCGACGAGTGTCGTCGGGACCGAGCGGCGACGGAGCAGGAGGAACGTCCGGGCGTGCTCCTACGAGCCACCGCCGACCTGGAGATCCTCTACCCCGCGCACGTCGACCGCGGCTTCTCGCGGGTCGTCGAGCCACCCCGGCGAGCCACCGTCGGAGAGTGGTGGTACCGCGAGCTGCAGTCCCAGCACGAGCCAGGGCAGCGCGTCACCAACAGCTCCGACTCCGACGAGTACGACTACCAAGACCCTGACCTCTGGGATCCCACCAGGGAGTGCTTTCAGCTCGAGGGGGTCGTGAGTGACACCGAGGACCACGGCGACGACAACAGGCCGGCGCTCAACCTCGAAGAGCCCGGAGACGTGGCTGCGGCAGGCGGATCACGCGTTCAGGGGAGGAACGAACCCCCGTCACTGGCTGCACCATCTCGGCACAGCGAAGACCGGGCGGCGCAGCTCGCACAGCTGCGGGAGGCCATCGCCAAGGCTGAGGAGGACCGACAACGCCTGCTGCAGCTCGAGAAACCCTAGTGCAGGAACAAGCCCAACCTCGAGGCGCCGGCGTTCGTGGCCGCGCTCGAGAGGTCCACCGGCAGATCCTCGAGGACGGGGCACCAGCACGCCCCGAGGTGCGTTTCCCGCGAGCCGGACAGAACGTGGTGGCGACCGCAATGCTGCTCCGCGATCTACCCGTCGTCTCCAACCCTGACGCCAGGCGCATGCTCGGGGAAATGAAGAACCTCCTTGAGACAGCCGCTGTGCAGCAGGCCGAGAGCTCAGCCTCGCGACGACGCGGGGCGGCCTCGGGGAAGCCAGCAGACGCGCCCCGCAACGAGCGGGAGTGTCCGTCCACCAGCCGGACGCCCTTTGAGCCAGGCTAGTCCGGGAACGGATCGTCGACAACAAGCCACCTCGAGATGCCAATGACGCCAGCAACGACATCAACCGACGGCGCAAGGACAAAGGGGCCGAGGAGCGTGGCTATAACGCCCATCGAGGAGGGCGTTACGACAGCGACGAGGACCGGCAAGCCCTCGAGCCTCCGGGCCCCAGGGTCTTTAGCCGGGCCATCCGCAGCTCAACCCTTCCCGACCGCTTTCGACCACCGACCAACATCGTGAAGTATGCCGGGGAGGTCGAGCCCAAGCTATGGCTCTCCGATTTCCGCCTGGGCTGCCAACTGGGCGGGCGAAGAGCGACGACCGCGTGATCATACGCCAACTCCCACTCTACCTCTCGGACACCGCCCGTCGGTGGCTCGAAGGGCTCCCGCCGGATCAGATCCACGACCGCCGGACAGACCACGATGGGCTGACCTAGTCAGGGTGTCTTCGATGGGGAATTTCAAGGGGACTTGGTGCGCCCAGGCAAAAACACTCGGGATCTGCGACCGGTGGAGGCAGACAGCGGACGAGTCCCTCCGCGACTTCGCTCGGCGATTCTCGAAGCAGCGCCTCGAGCTCCCCCATGTGCCTGATGAGGATGTCATCTCAGCGTTCCTCGCAGGCACGACCTGCCAAGAGCTGGTCCACGAGCTAGGGCGCTTCCGTCCCAGGACGGTCGAGGAGCTGATGGATCGTGTCACCAGCTTTGCCTCAGGCGACGAGGCAGTGGGGGCCTTCTTTGGCCGCTCCACGGACAAAGGCAAGGCGATGGCCGCACCGGAGGGCTCGAGCAAGGGCAACAATGACAAGAACCGCAACAACAACAACAACAAAAAGAAGAGGAACAAAGGCAAAGGTCAGAAAGCGAAGCGCGACGCCGATGACGACGACGACGAAGAGATGCTCGCGGGCGCCCTCGAGCACAAGAAGCCTCGAGGCCCCCCTGACGGGGCTGTCTTCGACACAATGCTCGAGGATCCCTGTCCTTATCACAAGGGTCCCACGAATCACAAGTTGAAGGACTGCCGATTGATGAAGAGCTTCTACTCCAGGCTCGGCGACAAGAAGGAGGACACGCCTAAGGGCAAGGACAACAATCGACGCGACGACGGGGACGCGGACTTCCCCCGGTGCGCGACTGCTTCATGATCTACGGGGGCCCGACCGTCGGGCTCTCGGCTCGAGAGAGAAGAAGAAGGAGCGCCGGGAGATCTTTGCACTCCGCCACGACGCACCCCGGTACCTCGACTGGTCTGATGCGCCGATCACGTTCGACCGTGACGACCATCCGGATCATGTCGTAAATCCGGGAGCATACCCTCTTGTCGTGGACCCCGTCATCGTCGATGTACGGTTCTCCAAGGTGTGATGGATGGGGCTCGAGCCTCAACATCATATACCTCGAGACCCTCGACCTCCTGGGGATCTCGAGGGACCAGCTTCGACCCAGCGTCGGGGGGTTCCACGGAGTCGTACCAGGGAAGAAGGCACACCACCCTCGGGCGCATCGACCTGCCTGTCTGCTTTGGCACGCCGGCCAACTTCCGCCGGGAGACGCTCACCTTCGAGGTGGTCGGGTTCCAAGGGACCTACCACGCCATCATCGGCAGGCCCAGCTACGCCAAGTTCATGGGGGTCCCTAACTACACGTACTTGAAGCTCAAGATGCCAGGGCCAAAAGGGGTCATCACCGTCGACACCTCCTACGAGCACGCGTACCACTGCGACGTGGAGTGCGTCGAGCATGGGGAGGCAAACGTCCAACTCGACTCGCTCGAGGCCCTGGCTGCCCTGGTCACCAAGGGCGGCCCTGAATCAAAGCGCCACGCTAGCACCTTCGAGCCGGCGGAGCACACCAAGCAGATACCCGTCGACCCGACCTCGACCAATGGCAAGACGTTGGCCATCAGCGCTAGCCTCGAGCCTAAATAGGAAGCAGTGCTCGTCGACTTTCTCCGTGCGAACATCGACATGTTTGCGTGGAGCCCCTCGGACATGCCGGGCATACCGAGGGGAGTCGCCGAGCACGCCTTGGAGATCCAGGTCGGGTCCAGACCGGTGAGGCAACGCCTGCGCCGCTTCGACGAGGAGAAGCGCAGGATCATCGGTGAGGAGGTGCACAAGCTTTTGGCGGCTGGATTCATCAAGGAGGTATTTCACCCGGAGTGGCTAGCTAACCCTGTACTAGTCAAGAAAAAGAATGGAAAAATGCGGATGTGTGTAGATTACACTGGTCTGAATAAAGCATGCCCAAAAGTTCTATTTCCTTTACCTAGAATTGATCAGATTGTCGATTCCACTGCGGGGGTGTGAAGTACTTTCGTTCCTCGATGCGTATTCCGGCTACCACCAGATTAAGATGAAAGAATCCGACGAACTCGCTAACTCTTTTGTTACGCCTTTTGGTATGTATTGCTATGTTACAATGCCCTTCGGCCTTCGAAACGCCGGGGCAACGTATCAGCGTTGCATGCAGCATATCTTTGGCGAACACATAGGCAAAACCATCGAGGCCTACGTCGATGACATCGTGGTTAAGACCAACAAAGTCGGGACCTCATCAGCGATCTCGAGACCACGTTCGAGTGCCTCCGGGCCAAGAATGTGAAACTCAACCCCGAGAAATGTGTCTTTGGTGTGCCTCGAGGCATGCTACTTGGCTACATTGTCTCACAACGGGGGATCGAGGCCAACCCCGAAAAGATCTCAGCAGTCACGAAGATGGGCCCAATTCGAGACCTCAAGGGCGTACAGAAAGTGACAGGCTGCCTAGCCGCTCTCAGCAGGTTCATCTCGGGCTAGGGGAAAGGCGCTACCCCTCTACCGCATGTTGAAGAAGACGGAACGCTTTGCATGGACCGTCGAGGCCGAGGAGGCCCTAACCAAGTTGAAGGGGTTGATGACTTCTGCGCCAATTCTCGTGCCACCACGACCAGCGCAGGGAGACGATCCCCCCGAGCCTCTCCTCCTCTACGTGGCCGCATCCACCCAGGTGGTCAGCGCGGTCGTAGTCGTCGAGAGACACGAGGGGGGTCACGCGCTACCAGTCCAACGGCCGGTGTACTTCATCAGTGAGGTGCTTTCCGAGGCCAAGGTCCGGTACCCGCACATCCAGAAGCTGCTCTACGGCATCATCGTCACGAGGCTCAAGCTCCAGCACTACTTCCTCGCTCATCCCGTAACAGTGGTATCATCCTTCCCCCTCGGAGAGATCATCAACAACCGGGAGGCCACGAGACGCATCGCCAAGTGGTCCTCCGAGTTAATGGGGGAGGCCATCACCTACGCTCCACGAAAGGCTATCAAGTCGCAAGTGCTGGCGGACTTCGTTGCTGAATGGACTGACACCCAGCTCCCGCCAGCGCAAATACAAGCCGAACTCTGGACTATGTACTTCGACGGGTCCCTCATGAAGACAGGGGCAGGTGCGGGCCTGCTCTTCATCTCACCCCTCGGAGTCCACATGCGCTACCTGCTGCGTCTGCACTTCCCCGCCTCCAATAACGTCGCTGAGTACGAGGCCCTTGTCAACGGGCTGCGTATCGCCCTCGAGCTTGGGGTCCGACGCCTCGACGTTCGAGGGGACTCGCAGCTCGTCGTCAACCAGGTCATGAAGGCCTCAAGCTGCATCGATCCCAAGATGGAAGCATACTGCGGAGAAGTGCGCAAGCTAGAAGACAAGTTCTACGACCTCGAGCTCAACCACATCGCTCGAAAGTACAACGAGGCCGCAGACGAGCTGGCTAAGTTAGCATCCACGCGCGGCACCATCCCACCAGACGTCTTCTCGAGGGATGTTTTCGAGCTATCCGTCAAGATCGGCCCGAGGGCTGGCCCCTCGACCCCACCCCTCGAGCCGGACACAGGGGCTCGACCCTCAACGCCACCCCTCGAGGACGACCCCTCGACATCCGCTGAGGCAATGCAGATCGACAGACCCGCCACTTCTTCATCACGACCCCTCGACTGGCGGACGCCCTTCCTCGACTACCTGACGCAAGGCGTGCTGCCAGAAGACAAGACGGAGGCCCGACGCATCGCTCGAAGGGCCAAGACCTACGTCATCTACGGCGACGAACGAGAACTGTACCGACGGAGCCCGTCAGGAATCCTCCAACGCTGCATCCTCCTCGAAGAAGGACGCAGGCTCCTCGACGACATGCACTCGGGGGCTTGCAGCCATCACGCAGCGCCAAGGACCATGGTGGGCAAACCCTTCCGCCAAGGCTTCTACTGGCCAACCGCCATCGGAGATGCCAAACGCCTGGTTCGAGCTTGCCAAGGGTGACAGTTCTACACCAAGCAAATACACCAGCCCGCGCACGCCCTGCAGATGATCCCCATCACTTGGCCATTCGTCGTCTGGGGGCTCGACCTCGTGAGTCCCCTCAAGATGACAACTGGAAAGTGCACACATGTGCTCGTCGCCATCGACAAATTCACCAAGTGGATCGAGGCTAAGCCTATAGGCGACCCCACCTCAGAGAAGGTCGTCGAGTTCATCGCTGACATCATGTACCGGTTTGGTGTGCCTAACGTCATCATCACCGACAACGGCACACAGTTCACGGGCAAAAAGTTCATCAACTTCTGCGACGACAACAACATCCGCGTGAGCTGGGCTCGGTTGCATACCCTCAATGCAACGGGCAGGTCGAGCGCGCCAACGGCCATGATACTCCACTGGCTGAAGCCAAGGCTGTTCAAGACCCTCAAGAATTTGGAAAAGGGTGGGCTGCAGAGCTCCCCTCGGTGCTGTGGGGCCTCAGGACTACACCGAGTCGAGCCACCGGGTTCACTCCGTTCTTCCTAACCTACGGCGCCGAGGATGTCTTGCCTACGGACCTCGAATACGGTTTCCCTCGACTTTGAGCCTACAACGAGCAAACCAACGACGAGAGGCTCGCCAACGCCAAGGACCAGCTCGAGGAGGCTCGAGACATGGCGCTCATCAACTCCGCGCGCTACCAGCAAACACTTCGACGCTACCACGACAAGCACGTGCGCAAGAGGGACCTGGCGGTGGGGGACCTCATGCTTCGACGTCTGCAGGATAATCGAGGGCGCCACAAGCTCCCTCCAGGGGAGGGCCCATACACCGTAGCTGAAGTGCTCAAGCCAGGAACGTACAAGCTCTACGATGGTCAAGGCCGGATCCTGGCGAACGCATGGAACATATCTCAGCTACGTCGCTTCTACCCTTAGGGCCTCGAGGCCTTGTTCATTTTGTTGCTTGTACAGACACGTCGAATATGAATGAGCCAAACTCGTGCACCATCTTTCATATTACTTAGAATTAAGGTAGCCTCGACCCTGCCTTGCTCAGGGTCGAGCCTCCTCGGGGGCTGACAGGGGGAACCCCCCCAGACTCCGGAAAAAGCGCGTTTTCTTTCAAAAAATTCGACCCTCGTCTCGATTCGCACCTCGAGCATACCAGCAGCGTCTAAATCCGTAAATACCCCGAGCCTCCAAGAGTCGGGGGGGTCGACGTAGACGGCCACCAAGCCCCCGGGCTACGGTACCCACCTACGCCTCCCCACGAGGAACTCGTGACGCGTATCGAAGGAACACAGACCAAGCCGGTTGAAGCTCGAGCTAGCGACAAAGAGAAATGATCGAATAAATTTGAAAAGAAAACAACTTCTTTAAACAAACGAGTCATATAACATGTTGCCCGACAGGCCATAAGTCATAACATAATTTTTTACAAGGGCCTCAACGCAAAATTGGCACCTCAACGCCAAATTTGGAACGCAGGCCCATTCTTCATCGGTCGGTTACACTCCCCAAGGTCTTCTGCCGCGGGCTCAGCCCGACGTCGGGCCAGGAGGAGGGGGGCGGGCCACCTGCACCATGTCGCATCGGGAGGGCAGCAAGTACTCCTCGACGAGCTTCGCGAGGCCGCCCCCGCCTCTCCCCTTCTCAGGATCTTGTCAACGCGGGGGCTTCGCTCCCCATCTTCGTACTTCCCTCCGTTCTCGACGAAGCCCTTGGCGACGACATTGACGGTGGAAATGATGTGAAAGTCCTTGTTTGGTTTTGGATAATTGATGTCACCTAGAGTACTAACTTGTCATGGAAGTGTTGATGGCTAGGTTGGTACCACCAAGTGCGGGAGCTAGATGATGATCATGGTATTAGTGGTGATGACCAAAAGATGGATCAAGTGCTCCACATTTGGAAAGAGAAGAAGAGAAAAGCAAAAACCTACGGAGATCAAGGCAAAGGTAAATAGGGATTTTGTTTTGGCACTCAAGACACCATAGAGGGTGTGAGTGTGTTTAGGATAGATAGCCGTACTATCAAGAGGGGACTATCTCGGTGATCGCAGTTATCAAGTGCCACTAGGTGATTTCATACATGCATATGCATTAGGACCTAGTGTGCTAACTTATAATCCTTTGGAAATTATTTGGAAAATGCTAACACACATGCACATGATGATGTACACTTGTGGTGTTAGCACTTTTGCAAAGGAGAAAGGGTGGAAGTGTTTTGGATCAACACAGAGAAGAAAACAAAGTTTCTGGTGGGTCGGTAGTACCGCCCAGGGGGTCGGTAGTACCGCCCAAGGGGGCTGCTTGCAATGCTCTCTGTGTTGAGTCTGAAATGGCCTGGCGGTAGTACCGCCATAACCTCGGTACTACCGTGCGGTGGTACCGACCAGAGGGTCGTGGTACCGTGGCTCTAAAGGGTTTCGCGAGGCTCTCTGTGTAGAATTGAAAATGGCCTGGCGGTAGTACCGCCATAACCTCGGTACTACCGCCCTCGGTGCTACCGACCCAAGGCCGGTGGTAACCAAGTTTGAAGAGCTCTCTGTGTGAGTTGAAAATGACCTGGCGGTGGTACCGCCATAACCTCGGTACCACCGACCTCAGGGGTACCGACCTTGGGCGGTAGTTTCCGAGGGACCAAGTCCCTTTGTGAGATGCTCTCTGTTCGCGGTCATGTTGGCCTGTCGGTAGTACCGCCATAGGGCCGGTACTACCGACCGTCGGTAGTACCGACCAGGAGTCGGTTGTTCGTTTTGGTCAACGCTGTGTGCAACGGTCATAAGTTGTGCCGTCGGGTTGTACCGGGCCTTGTGGTCGGTAGTACCGACCTGGCGTCGGTAGTACCGACCGCAGCGCGCAGAAGCTCGGGAAAAGGGGGAACGACTTGCTGTCTCTTCCCCCTCTTATAAATAGTGGTGGCCGGCTAGTGGGGGTTTTTCTCTTGATTTCTAACCTCTTGAACATCCTCTTGAGCAAGATCTACTCCCTCCCACTCATCTCCTGCTTGATAGCGTGAATCTAAGTGAGATCGAGTGGATCCAAGTGCATTTGCTTGTGAGTTTGCATCTAGTGGCACTTGGGGATTGTGTTGTTGCTGCGGGTATTCTCTTTACTCTTGGTGGTTGCCGCCACCTAGACGGCTTGGAGCAGCGGAGGAGTTTTGGCACGAGTGGTGATTGTTCGTGGCCATCTCCCGGTGATTTGTGAGGGTGTGGTGCCTTCCCCGGCGAAGAGCCAAAAGGTAACTCTAGTAAATTGCGCGTGTCATTGAGTTACCTCCATTGTGGGTCGGTTCTTGTGGCGCTCAAGTGTTGAGCTAGGTTTGTGAACACCTATTAGCCACCGAACCACCAAGTGGTTGGTCGACACAACGGGGAGTAGCGTGCCGGCAAGCACGTGAACCTCGGGAGAAAATCTTTGTGTCTCTTGCCTCTTTGTACTTCTCCCGAAGTTTCTTGGTTTTCTTATTGTGATTGATTGTCTCTTCCCGGTGTCGGTACATCTCTCTATCCTGCATTACTTTTGTTATCACTTGTGTAGAGATATTTGTTGCTAGAAGTAGCTCTCTAATTAGAAGTAATTATTTCTTGCTAACTCATTATTTTAGAGAGTAGTAACATATCTTTTGTGTGACATAGTGATTATAGGTTACTAGAATTGTTGGATAGGTGGCTTGCAACACTTAGTAGAGCTAGAGCAAAAAGCTTCGCTTTGTAATTGTCTAACTAGTTGCTTTAAGTGTTTTGTAGAATTTTTATTAGGCTATTCACCCCCCCTCTAGCCATTTAGGACCTTTCAAGTGGTATCGGAGCCGTGGTCACCGTTTGCATAAGGCTTAACAACCTTCGGTGTTTAAAATGGCTCAAATTGTTTTCAACCATGTTGGGGGCAAACCACCGTTCTTTGATGGCACATCTTTTGATTATTGGAAGAGAAAGATGAAGATGTATTTGGGTTCAATCAATGACAAGGTGTGGGAGTGTGGTTGAAAATGAGTTTGTGATTCTTGATCCTACCAATCCAACACCAAATGACTCCATCAACAAGCAATGCAACACAATGGCGCTCAACACCATATACAATGCCATTGATCCAAAGGTGTTGAGCAAATCAAAGATCTTGACAATGCAAGTGAGGTATGAAAAGATTAGAAGAAACATATGAGGGCACTTCAACGGTAAAAAGTGCCAAGTTGTATATGCTCAAGGACAAGCTCACCAACTTCAAGATGAAGAGGATGATGAATCAATTCCGGAAATGTTCTATAGATTGCAAGTCATCATCAATGATCTCAAGTCCTTGGGAGAAAAGGTGCAAGATGAAGACTTCACTCACCGGTTCTTGAGTTGCTTGCCTAAGAGATTCAAGACACTTCGCACCATCATCTTTAGAGGAGGATTGAAGAATGTGACTCCAAATGAGGTGCTTGGTGATGTCATGACCGAGGATCAATACAATAAAGATAGTGAAGAAGTGATCAAGGAAGAGGACAAGAAGAAGAAAAAGTGTGGCATTCAAAGCCACCTCATCAAAGAGCAAGGGCAAGTCCAAGAAGGAAGAATCAAGTGACAATGAAGAAGCTAGTGACATTGATGATGAAGCCTTAGCTCTCTTTGTGCGCAAATTTGGCAAGTTCATGAAGAAGAAGGGCTATGGTGCAAGAAGAGAAGAGATTATAACAAGAACAAAGAATATGTGAGAAGATGCTACAAATGCAAGAGCAAGGATCACGTTGTAGTGAATTGTCCCTACAATAGTGACAATGATGAAGATGAGAAGAAGAAGAAAGATAAGAAGGAGAAGAAAGAGAAGAAAATGAGCTTCAAGAAGAAGAAGGGTGGCTCATATGTTGTCACATGGGATAGTGATGCATCATCCGATAGTGAAGACTCAAGTGATGATGATAACAAGAAGAGCACCAAGAAGAAGGCACTTGCAAGCATTGCAATCAACAACAAGCCTTCTCTATTTGACACTTCATCATGCTTCATGGCTAGGCCGACTAAGGTACAATCCGATGATGAGAGTGATAGTGAGAGTGATGAGGATGAGGAGCACTCAAAGGAGGACCTCATGGACATGTTAGAACAAGCTCACACTTGCTTTGAGATGAAGAGGAAGGAGTGCAAGGATTTGCGCAAGAAGCTTAGTGCTCTTGAACAAACCCTTGATGAGCTCAAGACTACATCATGAGAGGCTAGAGGTAGCCCATGAGAAGCTTGGCAAGGCTCACACCAAGCTTGAAAAAGCTCACTCCTCCCTCCTTGATCAAGTCAAGGTTGAGAACATTGTTCCAACATGTAACATAGGAGTGACTTGTGATATTCTTGATGAATCTTTTTATACTCCTATTGTTGTTGCTCCCACTAACACTTCATGTAGCTCATCCACTACTACTTCTACTATGAGTGATGGTTTCACTTGTGATGCCTCACTAATGGTGGAGAATGAGACCTTGAAAAAGGAGGTCAATGAGCTCACTCGTGCCTTAGGCAATGCCTATGGTGGAGATGCCCGCTTGCTTAAGTGCTTGGGTAGCCAACGGTTCTCTCTTAACAAAGAGGGATTGGGCTATACCCCCAAGAATGGCAAGGCGGCCTTTGTGACTCACAAGACTAGTTTTGTGAGAAGCAATGGTCGGTTTTGCAAGAAATGCAAGCAATCCGGGCATATAGAGCAATATTGCAAGAACAAGAATAAAAATGCTAATGTATCCTCATTCAATTTGATTCTTGTTATTTGCTTACCAAGGGTGTAAATGGTGTGAAGGCTAAGTTTATTGGAGCTCCCATTGTTGGCCCAAAGAAGAAGGCAATTGGGTGCCAAGAGCTTAGTGACTAACCTTGGAGGACCCAAGCAAGTTTGGGTACCTAAAAAGAATTGATCTTTTCTTGTAGGTCAATTATAAAGCCGGAGGAAGGCATTGGGTGCTTGATAGTGGGTGCACTCAACACATGACCGGAGATGCAAGAATGTTCAATTCAATCAACAAGAATGATGACAATGGGATTGATAGTATTACATTTGGTGATAATGGCAAAGGCAAGGTCAAGGGGCTTGGTAAGATTGCTATATCGAATGACATGAGCATATCCAATGTATTGCTAGTAGAGAGCTTGAACTTCAATTTGTTATCCGTGGCTCAATTGTGTGATCTTGGATTCAAATGCATATTTGGAGTTGATGATGTAGAGATCATAAGTGTAGATGGCTCAAACTTGATCTTCAAAGGCTTTAGATATGAAAATCTATACTTGGTTGATTTCAATGCTAGTGAAGCTCAATTGTCAACTTGTTTGTTCACCAAATCTAGCATGGGTTGGCTATGGCATAGAAGACTTGGTCATGTTGGAATGAAACAATTGAATAGATTGATTAAGCATGATCTAGTTAGAGGCTTGAAAGATGTGGTGTTTGAAAAGGATAAACTTTGTAGCTCCTGTCAAGCCGGAAGCAAGTTGGAAACACTCACCCTAAAAAGAGCATGATGAGCACTAGCAAAGCATTGAGTTATTGCACATGGATCTATTTGGACCAACAACATACACTAGCATTGGTGGAAACAAATATGGCTTTGTGATAGTGGATGATTTTACAAGATATACATGGGTGTTCTTCCTAAGTGACAAAAGTGATACATTTGCTACATTCAAATCTTTTGTCAAGAAGTGTCACAATGAGTTTGAAACAACCATCAAGAAAGTAAGAAGTGACAATGGTAGTGAGTTAGAAACACAAGAGTTGATGAGTTATGTGATGAATTTGGAATTAGACACCAATTCTCGGCCAAGTACACTCCACAATCAAATGGTCTTGTTGAAGGAAGAATAGAACTCTCATTGATATGGCAAGGTCTATGCTTAGTGAGTACATGTGAGTCATTCATTTTGGGCCGAAGCTATCAACACGCTTGCTATTGTAGCAACCGCCTCTATTGTCATCCCATGATGGAGAAGACTCCCTATGAGCTATTGAATGGAAGAAAGCCTAACATTGCATACTTTAGAGTCTTTGGTTGCAAATGCTATATCTTGAAGAAAGCACGATTGAGCAAGTTGAGAAGAAATGTGATGAAGGCTTCTTACTTGGTTACTCCACTGCAAGCAAAGCATACAGAGTATGGGAACTTGGCTAGTGGTACTCTTGAGGAAGGCATGATGTTGAATTTGATGAAAACAAATGGCTCTCAAGATGAGGAAGAAAATCTAGATGATGTGAGAGGAACTCAATGGTCAAGGCAATGAAGAGTATGAATATTGGTGATATTCGGCCTAGGGAAGTGATTGATGTTGAAGATGACAAGATCAAGTGCTCACTTCTCCAATTGTGCAAGCTAATGGTTCTCAATTGCAAGATCAACAAGTGGCTAATTCATCTCATCCAAATGATCAAGCAAGTACAAGCAATCAAGTCCAAGTGCTCCAACCAACCAATGTTGCAAGAGATCATCCATTAGATCAAATCATTGGTGGAATTCAAGTGGTGTGCAAACTAGATCAAGATTGGCTTCATTTTGTGAACATTACTTTTGTATCATCCATCGAGCCAACAAGATTGAAGAAGCATTACAAGATGTTGATTGGGTCAATGCCATGCATGAAGAGCTTAACAACTTCACAAGAAATCAAGTATGGGAATTAGTAGAGAGGCCTAAGAACTACAATGTGATTGGCACTAGATGGGTATTTCGCAACAAGCAAGATCAAGATGGCATTGTGGTGAGAAACAAAGCAAGATTAGTGGCACAAGGTTACACTCAAGTAGAGGGTCTTGACTTTGGTGAAACATATGCACCGGTTGCAAGATTGGAAGCAATAAGAATCCTATTAGCTTATGCTTGCTCCACAACATCAAGTTATATCAAATGGATGTCAAGAGTGCATTTCTCAATGGATACATCAATGAGTTAGTATATGTTGAGCAACCACCCGGTTTTGAAGATGACAAGAAGCCCACCATGTCTACAAGCTCAAGAAGGCACTTTATGGTTTGAAACAAGCACCAAGAGCATGGTACGAGAGGTTAAGAGATTTTCTCCTCTCTAAAGGGTCAAGATGGGAAAGGTTGATACTACTCTCTTCACCAAGAAGATTGGAAAAGACTTGTTTGTGTTGCAAATCTATGTTGATGATATCATTTTCGTTCAACCAATCAAGATTTTTGTGAAGAGTTTGGTGAATTGATGGCAAATGAGTTTGAAATGTCCATGATTGGAGAGCTTAGCTACTTCCTTGGTCTACAAATCAAGCAACTAAGGAAGTCACATTTGTTAGTCAAAGCAAGTAGATAAAGGACATGATCAAGAAGTTTGGATTGCAAGATGTAAAAGCCATTAGCACACCTATGGGGACAAATGGACAATTGGATAGTGATGCAAGTGGCAATATGGTGGATCAAAAGTTGTATCGGTCTATGATTGGAAGCCTACTCTATGTGACCGCATCAAGACCGGATGTCATGTTTAGTGTATGCATGTGTGCAAGATTCAAGCCTCACCAAGAGAGAGTCACTTGAAGGCAAACTAAGAGAATATTGAGGTACTTGAAGCATACACAAGATATTGTTTATGGTATCCCAAGGGGTCAAACTTTGAGTTGATTGGATTTTCGGACTCCGATTATGCGGGTTGCAAGGTTGATAGAAAGAGTACATCAGGCACATGTCAATTGTTAGGAAGATCACTTGTGTCTTGGTCATCAAAGAAGCAAATAGTTGTGGCACTTTCAACCGCCGAAGCCGAATACATATCCGCGGTAGTTGTTGTGCTCAATTACTTTGGATGAAAGCAACTTTGGAGGACTTTGGAATCAAATTAAACAAGTGCCATTGCTATGTGACAATGAGAGTGCAGTGAAGCTCACAAACAACCCCTGCAACATTCAAGAACAAAGCATATTGATATTAGGCACCACTTCATAAGAGACCATCAACAAAAGGGTGATATTTCAATTGAGAGTGTTGGAACCGATGATCAACTTGCGACATATTCACCAAGCCACTTGATGAGAAGAGGTTTTGCAAGCTAAGGAATGAATTGAACATACTTGACTTCTCCAATATGTGTTGATGCCACCCCACTTATATGACATGCTTCTCCATCGACAAAGCAAGGTAAAAGTTGATTGACATATGCATCCATTCTTTGCTAGGGACATGTTTAGTGCATCTAGTCATTCCTCACAATCATTAGGCTCATTCATGAAAATAAAATAATTTTGATGCTTATATGATGCCACTATTGTTTCTATGCTGATATGATCTAGTGGTAACATATGACATGTTTGTGGGCTTGCAATCCTAGTGTTTAATCTAGAGAATGAGCAATGAAATGTTTAACCAACGTGAGTAAGATAACCATTGCAAGATGTGTGACGAAGCTTACTCTAGAGCAAACCGTGTTAGATGTTTCATGCAAATGATCTAGATTGAACCAAATATGAAAGAACTAACTCTCTCCTAAGCAATTTGAACCTTTTTATGCAAACCTTTTATGGAAATAGATGACAAGGGGGAGAGAGAAAGTCACAAAGATCAAATGAAGGGGATCAAAACTTATCAAAACTTGGAAAATAATTTTTGAGCACACAAGTAGGGGGAGCAAGCTCATGAACTTGGTTGTTGCATTTTATTGTGCATGTTCATATGCTTGCTTGCATTGCACAAGTTGTTAACTTTATATCCATGCTTGTGTGGTGCATGCTAGAAATAGATTTTGAATGATGATTTGCAAACTAGCATGCATAGGTGGTAGCTAGATGTAATTTGCTCTTACAAGTGGTACTAGAGCCTTCACATAATGTTGATCTCATGAGGTATCTAGTGTTTTTGTAAAGTCTAACTAACCATGGTGCTAAGGATGGTATACATTGGCAACTCCGATTGGTATCACGCTTCAAAGGTCCATTATTTACACCTTAGCATCATTTGATAATATTACTCTCCCACATTTCATATCTATGCATATGTGCCGAATTGAACCAAACACTATAGCACATATGTGGGGGGAGCTAAGCTAATACTAACCAAGTGGTGACTCAAACTTTCAAACATATATCTTCGTGAAAGGTTGTCATCAATTACCAAAAGGGGAGATTGAAAGTCCTTGTTTGGTTTTGGATAATTGATGTCACCTAGAGTACTAAACTTGTCATGAAGTGTTTATGAGCTCGGTTGGTACACCCAAGTGCGGGAGCTAGATGATGATCATGGTATTGGTGGTGATGACCAAAAGATGGATCAAGTGCTCCACATTTGGAAAGAGAAGAAGAGAAAAGCAAAACCCCTACGGAGATCAAGACAAAGGTATAAATAGGGATTTTGTTGTTTTGCACTCAGACATAGACACCATAGTGTGAGTGAGTGTGTTAGGATAGATAGCCGTACTATCAAGAGGGGACTATCTCGGTGATCGCAGTTATCAAGTGCCACTAGGTGATTTCATACATGCATATGCATTAGGACCTAGTGTGCTAACATATAATCCTTTGGAAATTATTTGGAAAATGCTAACACACATGCAATGATGATGTACACTTGTTGGTGTAGCACTTGGCAAAGGAGAAAGGGTTGGAAGTGTTTTGGATCAACACAGAGAAGAAACACAAGTTTCTGTTGTGTGGTCGGTAGTACCGCCAGGGGCCAGGGTGCTCGGTAGTACCGCCCAAGGGGGCTGCTTGCAATGCTCTCTGTGTTGAGTCTGAAATGGGCCGGCGGTAGTACCGCCACCTCGGTACCTCGGTACCGCCGGCGGTGGTATACCGACCAGAGGGTCGGTGGTACCGTGGCTCTAAAGGGTTTCGCGAGGCTCTCTGTGTATTGAAAATGGCTGCCTGGCGGTAGTACCGCCATAACCTCGGTACTACCGCCCCTCGGTGCTACCGACCCAAGGCCGGTGGTAACCAAGTTTGAAGAGCTCTCTGTGTTGAGTTGAAAATGACCTGGCGGTGGTACCGCCATAACCTCGGTACCACCGACCTCGGATGGTACAGGACGACCTTTGGGCGGTAGTTTGAGGGCCAAGACAGTCCCTTTGTGAGATGCTCTCTGTTCACGGTCATGTTGGCCTGTTCGGTAGTACCGCCATAGGGCCGGTACTACCGACCGTCGGTAGTACCGACCAGGAGTCGGTGTTCGTTTTGGTCAACGTTGTGGGCAACGGTCATAAGTTGTGCCGTCGGTTGTACCGGGCCTTGTGGTCACCAGTACCGACCTAGCGTCGGTAGTACCGACCCGCAGCGCAGAGAGCTCGGGAAAAGGGGGAACGACTTGCTGTCTTCTTCCCCCTCTTATAAATAGGTGGTGGCCGGCTAGTGGGGGTTTCTCTTGACTTTCTAACATCTTGAACATCCTCTTGAGCAAGATCTACTCCCTCCCACTCATCTCCTTGCTTGATAGCGTGAATCTAAGTGAGATCGAGTGGATCCAAGTGCATTTGACTTGTGAGTTCTGCATCTAGTGGCCTTGTGGATTGTTTTGTTGCTGTCGGGTATTCTCTTTACTCTTGGTGGTTGCCGCCACCTAGACGGCTTGGAGCAGCGGAGGAGTTTTGGCACGAGTGGTGATTGTTCGTGGCCATCTCCCGGTGATTTGTGAGGGGTATTGTGCCTTCCCCGGCGAAGAGCCAAAAGGTAACTCTAGTAAATTGCGCGTGTCATTGATTCCTCCATTGTGGGTCGTTCTTGTGGCGCTCAAGTGTTTGAGCTAGGTTTGTGAACACCTATTAGCCACCGAACCACCAAGTGGTTGGTCGACACAACGGGGAGTAGCGTGCCGGCAAGCACGTGACCTCGGAGAAAATCTTTGTGTCTCTTGCCTCTTTGTACTTCTCCCGAAGTTTCTTGGTTTTCTTATTGTGATTGATTGTCTCTTCCCGGTGTCGGTACATCTCTCTATCCTTGCATTACTTTTGTTATCACTTGTGTAGAGATTTGTTGCTAGAAGTAGCTCTCTAATTAGAAGTAATTATTTCTTGCTAACTCATTATTTTAGAGGTAGTAACATATCTTTTGTGTGACATAGTGATTATAGGTTACTAGAATTGTTGGATAGGTGGCTTGCAACACTTAGTAGAGCTAGAGCAAAAGCTTCGCTTTGTAATTGTCTAACTAGTTGCTTTAAGTGTTTTGTAGAATTTTTATTAGGCTATTCACCCCCCCTCTAGCCATTTAGGACCTTTCACCGGGTAGCGGAAGCCAGAGCGGACGGCCGCGAACGCCTGCTTTACACCATGGTGGAGAGCGCCCCGGACGCATTCCCGCGCGGCCACATCAAAGAAGCACAGGGCGTCGCCTCGAGCCACCTTGCCCACGGCCGTGGCCACCGAGTCTCCCGCCCCACATGAGCCGAGCCGTCGAGGGTGGCGCGCGCTCGTTCCGCCACCATGGTTTCACCTTGGAGCTGCTCCATGAGAGCCTTATTCGTCTCGCGGAGCTCCTCGAAGGTCTTCTCGAGATCTGTTCAACAAACAGAAGGGGGTAAGTCCACGGCATGGCAAGAATCTCGAAATCAAAGCAGACGAGGCATGAAGATTACCTTGGCAGTGCCGCCCAGAGCGGCGAAGTCGCTGGTAAGGACCTCGACGCGCTGCTCGAGTGTACGTTCTGCTTCTGGACACGCGCGTCGAGCTTTTCGCCCCTAAGGTCCTCGACCAGCTTGCCCGTCTGCGCAAGGGCCAGATTCTTCTGGATCACCTCTTGTCGCGCTGCCTCCGCTGCAGCCAGGGCGGTGGCGCCTTGCTCTTGGCCTCCTCGGCCTCTTTCCTCCTTCCCGCCCTCCTCTGCAAGCCGGGCGGTGGCGGCTTCGCTTTGGGCGTCGGCGGCCTCCTTCTTCGCCGCCTCCGCTGCAGACGGGGCGTGGCGGCTTCGCTTCGGGCGTCGGTGGCCTCCTTCTTCGATGCCTCCACCGTGGCCAGAGCGGTGGTGGCCTCCCTCCTAGATTGGGCGGCCTCGTCACGAGCCGCCTAGGTCTCCGCCTGCGCCGCGTTGAGCCGGCTCGCCGTCTGCGCATTCCGACCAGCTCGGCGCGGAGCTCCAGGAGCTCCCCCTCCGCCTTCGCAAGGGCGGCCGCCGCCTGCGTGGACTTGTCCGCCTCCTCCAAGAAGGACTTCTCCGCCTCCCCGCCTCGAGCTCGGCCACCTCCCTGAAGATCACCGCGCCTCCCGCGGGGCCCCCTGCCGAGTCAACCGCTCGGTGAGGATAACGGCACCGGTCGGTCTCGGCGCGTCAGGATCAGCCACACACCGGTCCATCGATCTCGACGATGGGCAGGCCCTCCTTCTTCCGCTCGAGCGGCGCCAGCTACGGCCCACCAACCTGCGGCACAGGCTGCGCCTCCCTTCGCCCCTCCGTCGTCTCCTCCTGCTGCTCCGTCCCATCCCGAGGCGACGGCACGGCCTCGCGTGGAGGCGAGGACTCAAGCGGTAGCGGATCGCTCGAGGGGTGGCTCGTCCCCAAGCTCCCCTCCCCCGCCGGGTCTTTCGACGTCTTGTCGACCCCGGCCGGTGCCTCGCGCGCTTCCTCCAGCGTCGAGCCCTCGACCGGGGATGGCTCCTGCTCCAGCTCGTCCAGGAGCTCCTCCACCGTCGGCACTTCTCCACCGACGCCTCTCCCTCCTTCCCCTTCTCCGCGGGCCGGCTCGCGTCGACTGGGTCTCGAGGCCGTTGCCCCCTCAGTCCCAGACGCCGACGGGCCGCGCCTGTCTCGGGTATTCCCCCCGAGATGGTCGTCGTGACGGGGGGAAAGTGGCCTGCTCGGTAGGCGCCACTGAAGGGAGGTGGAGGAGGAGGTGGTGGAGGTGGAGCTGCGACGGACGCAGTAATGGCAGGCGGGGCGCCAGGAGTCGCGGTCCGTGCTGAAAAGGAGAACAAAGTCGTCCGAATCAGGAAAGAGCCTCGCCCCCCGTGGTCGACGGCGATGGCCTCACCAAGATCCGCAGCGGCCATCTGGCTTCCTCGAGCCATGGCTGCTCGAGCCTTCACCAGCCAAGCGGCCTCTCTAGCGGAAGAAGGAGCCATACCTCAAGGTGCTTGGGCCTCGGTAGAGCTCGAGGTCTTGGCCCGCTTGGACACCGCGGGGTCCGCCTCCTGCCGGGAGCGCTTTTCCCCCTGAAAACCAGAAACACATATCACCAAAGTAAAAGGTAAAGTTTCCCTACCAACAAAATTGAGGAGCACTACTTACCCAAAGCGGCGGCGGGGCTTCTTCCCGAATCACCGGACCCGCTCGGGGGCTTCGAGCCCCGCCCCTTGGCTCGAGCCACGCCCCTAGCCGTCTCCGTATGGGCCGGATGGGGGAAGGCTCCCGACGCTTCCCGTGGCTCGACCCCGGCGGGGAGCTCTCCTTTTGCCTCTTGTCCCGGGGAGGCGACCGCGTCCCTTCGAGCGATCATCTTGGCGCCTTTCCCGGCGCGGGCTCCGGGACCTACTCCGGCGCTCGTGCTGACGGTCACGCCCCCCCCCTGCGACTGCCTCCGTCTCCCGGCGACGGCGTGACGATGGGCTCCGGGATCGCTCGCGGGTCTCCCCTCGCCGTCATGGTGGTCGGGGGCTTCGACTCCCCCCTTCATGTTGCCCTCCTCCTGCGGGCCTCCGTCGGCTCGTCGCCCTCGACGACCAGCGACGATCGAGCCCGGAGTCCTTCTCTTCTCGTTGCTGGCCGCTTCTCGAGGGCCGGCCCCTCTCGAGACCCCCCGCCTGGTCGACGCGGTCGTTGCCTCCTTCTGCGCCGCGGCGATGGGGCTCCTAGTTCGAGGCTTCCTCGCGTCAGCGGCACGTCCGGCACGGA
The DNA here is from genome assembly GCA_009763385.1 of Coix lacryma-jobi var. lacryma-jobi. Classification (NCBI taxonomy): domain Eukaryota; kingdom Viridiplantae; phylum Streptophyta; class Magnoliopsida; order Poales; family Poaceae; genus Coix; species Coix lacryma-jobi. Next base: position 27,192,626 of record CM019827.1, on the reverse strand, counting down.
GCTCGACGTGCCCTGAGCCTCCGACGAGGCTGGCTTGGCGCCGCCTTCCGCTGCTGCGTCCCGCGCGATCCTTTCGCCGGGGGGACCTCCAGGATATTCTCCTGCACAGAGGAGCGGTCAGCCCAGACGTCGACGACCCCCCCCCGCCGCCTCAGACGCGCATCCATCCCTTCGTCATCACTCTCCTCCTCATCATCGTCCTCCTCCTCCGAGCTCGAGGAACTGAGCTCGGGGGACTCCTCTCCAGGCTGCCGGTTACGACGAGCCTTCGCAAGCCTCTGCTCTCGAGCCACCCGACGCAAGTTCCTCTCTTTCTTTTTCTTCTTTGTGGCATCTTTTCTCTCTTTGTCTTTTTGAGCAGAGAGGCGCCTCACCTGTATTTCCGCGGTGTCCTCCCTCACCGGGGCCCTCGACGCGCGACATTTGAACGCCCCCTGTGAAAAAGAAACTCGGTGAGAAAAAAACCACAAGGAGAGCGAACAAGTTCGAAAAAAGGAAAGGATGGGGGCTCGAGACAGTCTAGCTCGAAGGAGGCTTACCGGGTCGAGGCACCCCGCGTCGGGCGCCATGGCGATCAGGTTAGACTCCTCTTGGCGGAACGACCCGTGGACCATAACCGACACCCGGGAGATAGCCTCGTTCCAAGACAACTCCCCCTCAGCCATCCTCGACTGGTTCAGCACCTCGAGCGGGCGTTCGGCCCCATCTCGAACATGAGGAGGGGGCGGTCTGCCAGAGGAAGAACCCTCCGCTGATGAAACACCTAGATGACCGCCTGGACGGTAAGCTTCTTCTCCTCCACCAGCACCCGCATCGTGTACATCAGCGGCTCCAGGTGGCGCTGCCTGTCCGCCGCGACGCCCCCAGTTCCACTTCTCTCCGGACTGGGTGATGACCCTGCCGGTGTACTGCGGAAGGAGTCCGCCCTCGTTCGCAGGTAGAACCAGTGGTCGTCCCACCTCGCCTGGTTGGTGGACAGCTTGTAGCGGAGGTAGTCGCGGGGGACGTTGGCCGACGAGGGCCCGGTCCTCGCGGTGATGGTGAGGGAGCCCACGCGCGCGAGCCTCCTCCCGCTCGGCTTCGCGGCCTTATGGAAGAGCTCGCCCCGAAAGAGGTGGACGAACATCTCACAGTGCGGCTCGATCTTCAGATACCCCTCGCACACCGCGGCGTAGATGGCGGCGTGCGAGATGGAGTTGGGGGAGAAGTGCTGCAGCTCCACCTCGAAGTGGTGGGCTAGCCCCCGCATGAAGCGGCTCGGCGGGACGCCGAGCCCCATGCGGTGGTAGCGCGTGAAGCTCACCACGTACCCCTCCGGCGGGTGCGGCTCCCGGTGGTCCGCCGACGGGAGAATCCACCACGCGGGACCCTCCTGCGGGTTGGGGCGGAAAGCCCACGCTCCACCAGTGTCTCCAGCTCTTGCTCTGCTGCGTCGTCTTCGTCGGGCTCCAGTCTTCGGCGGCACAGCACCTGGGACGAAGCAGCCATGGCGGTGACGGCGCGGATCTGAGCGGTGGACGGGCGGTCGGGAAGATTCCCAATTGCTGGCTCGGGAAGAAGGCGTGTGAAAGCTACGGCGGCGGTGAAGGCAAAGGCAAAGTAAAGGGTTCCTCTCCCCTCACTCAGTATTTATAAGAGAAAACCCCGACGGCGGGGTCTCCCACGACGGGAAAAGGTAACCGCACGCAACTCGCATTTAATGCGCCCACCTAACGAGTCTCGACCAAGTGACAAGGTACACGCGGCAACTTCCCATTTGCTCCGCTACCTGGGCCCACCACGACCGCCGCTCCAACTTCGCGTCCGTCGCCCTCCCTGACAGTTTCTGCCTAAAAAGGCGCGCCAACGGGCAGAAGAATTCCCAGACGACGGAGGCTTCTTCACGAAGGTAAAATGGGCCCCGGCCCTAAGCCTCGAAGCAGCGAAGGCTGGTCCTCGAAGAGGGTTCGACAGCCGGCTTCGAGCACCCGAGTCAGGGACAACCAAGGGGCGCCACTCGCAGCATCGCTCGAGGGCCAAGCCCTCGAGGCCCCTCACGTGTATCCAAGGCGGGGCGCACGACATGCAGTGAGATCCCCTCGGAGGGAGGCATCGAGCCACCGGGCCCTATCGAATGGACCCGGCACTCCTGCAGACGAGCGCCCATGCTTTATGAGATCGCCTCCGGGCTTCAGTCGACCCTATCTAACGGGGCACGAGGTCTCACTTGGATTTCCCCGATACCAGCTCACCGGGAACCTCGATACTCGCCCGCTCGTGGTAGTACGAGGCATCCCCCCTCGCATCCGATCGAAAGGACTCGCGGGATGACAAACCAGGGCAATTGGCGTGCCGGACAGCTCGAAGAGCCGGCCGGTCAGTTCAGCCTGGCACCCCTCGACGAAAGAGGGTCAAAAAACTCGGGGGCTCGACACTCCCGAACCTAAAAAATGCAACTAACACTCACACTAGCAAAACAGCCCACGAGGAAGTCCTAACCACTCCCCCATGGCCTCGGGGGCTACACCCGCGGGTGTTGCTCGCGCGACACCCACGGAATCGAAGCAACCAAACCCTCGAGAGCCAGTTAGTAACCCTCTAGATCCCGGTAGAGAGCCCCTGCTCGAGTGCCAGCACTCAAACAAGGCCTCGGGGGCTACTGTCGGGGGACCACAGGAGGGGTACTCCCAATCAACGCAAAACAAATAGGTTAAACCTAGAACACCAATTAATAACAAACCTAGCAAGTCTAAACTTCTAAAAAGCCAACCCCTCGAGGCCTACGACGCTGGCCCACCACTGGGGAGCCCGGGCCCGTCGAAGCCTTACTGTCCGCCTCATGGCAGCCTACCCCTCGAGCCCCGGCACATAGGCCTCGAGCCCTGCACTGTTTCTCGAGACCCCACGCGGGGACCTCGAGCCCCTCTAGCACGGCAACCTATCTCTCGAGACGCATCATGCCTCCCTCGAGCGGCGTCAGACATCGGATGCCAATCTCACACTGCGCATTTAATGCGTTCACCTACTCCAGTCACCTCCCCTGGTGCGCGACGTGCGCCACAGTAAACCGAAGCCTAGGTCAAATCTCCTTTTTCACCACAAGCATGGGCAAAAAGGCACAAGCACAACATTGTTGGGCCATACCCTGCACTGTAGCATACTCAAGCCACAGCTCGAGACCTGGGTCCCGCCATCTACGGCCGAGTTCTCTGGAACTTGCCCATAACTGCCGAGGCTCGAGCCCCCCGTAAGCGCCACCTCGAGGCCGACCCTGCGCCTCTCAAGCCCTGACTGCTTTCACGCTATTGGAGGACAGGTACCCCAAGACCCGGAGGGACCCTGACACGTCCTGTACGTGCCGGAATGGGCGCTGCACGACCTCCACATCGCCACGCCTCCACGTCCGCGCCCGGAATGGAGGTCATGCTTCAAGGACGCCTCAACAGCAACACCCACGCCGGCTCCAGTGACCCCGACAAGACAGACTTCCTACCCTCCGTCGTATTGGGCATTGTACATCCCGACTCCTGTATCTTTCCTGTGTAACTCTGGCCTCCTCTTGCTCTATAAAAGAGGACACCAGGGGTCTTCACGCACCGGTACGCACGGGCTTGCGCGACACGAGTCCACACACACACTCGAGTCGGACTCCGGTCCACGCTCATAGAGCTTGTATTGCCCCTGTACAAGCACTTAGGTGAAGTAATACAAGAACCTCCTCCCCGCGCTGGACGTAGGGCCTTCTTTGCCCGAACCAGGATAAATCCTTGTGTCATCTTGCATCAACATCCAGGAAGAGAGCACGCGATCATAATTACTAGTTGGTGTCATACCCCCGGGGTAGAAACACCGACATTTATAGAATATGTTTTTATAATAAATTTATTTAGAGAGATACTCCCTCCGTTTCTAAATAAGTGTCACAGTTGATGTGTGTGTCACATGTTTGACTCAATTTGTAGAAAAATATGTGTAATATTTATATCTCCAAATAATTTTGTTAAAAAACCAATGTAAAGATCTTTCCGATGATACTAATTACTTAGCATAAATATTAATATATTTTAATATATAATTGCCGGCTGGTTTTTCTCGAGAAGCGAGAACGACACTTATTTAGAGATGGAGGGAGTAGATGTTAAATTTGTTTACTATAAATATGGTTAAAATTGAGCTAGTTTAACTGACACAATTTCTATAATTGTATTTTTTATGGACGAAAGAAGTAATCTATTTCTGCCACGATTTTAGAAGGGCCGGCCGCACCACGCCACGCTCGTTTGTGGCGGCGCCACACACCTGTGACGGTCGAATCGGACACCACACCTATGGCGAAACTTGTGACTGAAAAAGTTTGGACTGTCTGAAGTAAATGCAGAACCAAACAACAATAAGAAAAAGTATGGCTGCCTAAGGGCATGTTCGTTTCTAGGGCAAAATATTTTTGTCCTGTCACATCGAATATTGCGGCCCTAATTTAGCCTATTAAAATATAATAATTAAAAAACTAATTTATCCGCAGGTGACTAATTCACGAGACGATTCTATTAAAATTAATTAGTTCATGTGTTGACAATGTGGTGCTACAATAAACATTTACTAATGACGGATTAATTTACATTAATAGATTTGTCTTAGTAATTAGCATATGACCATGTAATTAGTTTTATAATTAGTTTATTTTTAATAGACTAAACTAGTACCGCAACATCTGATATGAGAGACATTTTTTTTTTACCAGGTACGTCCCCTAAGCTGTGGCTGTGGCGTGTGATGGCCACAAACCAAACACGAGCTCTTGCATGGTGCATGGTGCATGGTGCATGGTGCGTGCTGTAGCTGTTTGATGATACTGTTTGCTGCTTGGATGAGTACTGTACCATTGTTTTCTGAGCAGCTCTTCCTGGTCCTATTGCCCGACTGCTGCTGCAATTTTTGTTTCCTAGCGTTCTCATCGAATCCTTACACGTATATATGAAGTATTAAATATAGGTAAAAAATAATTACTCTCTCTGTCCCTAAACAAGTGTCGCCGTTGGTGTGCGTGCTACGTGTTTGACTCAATTTGTACAAAATATGTGTAATATTTACATCTCCAAATAATTTTGTTAAAAAACTAGATGTAAAGATCTTTCCGATGATAGTAATTACTTAGCATAAATATTAATATATTTTAATATATAATTGCCGGTAACTTTTTCTCGGGAAGCGAGAACGACACTTATTTAGGGACGGAGGGAGTAATTCGAAAGTTTGCTTGTAAATATCGAGACGAATTTTTTGAGTCTAGTCGATATATATTTCAACAAAATTTAGCAAATACTCCCTCCGTCTCAGGATATAAGGCACGATTTGACTTGGTACGGTTTTCAAGGTTATACTTTGACAATTAATTTATATTATTTTATATAACTAATGGAAACAATAAAAATATTATTAGAATTTGTAAAGATAAATCTAATGATATTATTATTGTACTATATATTTTTTATTTTATTACACTTTTTATTGGTCAAAATTAATAAAGTTTGAATTTTGAAATACGTGTCTTGTCCTGAGACGGAGAGAGTCGGAGAGAGTAACAATTAGAGGAACTTTTCTTTTTCTTTTTTTTTCTTTTTTTTGCCACGGGAGCGGTGGGTTTTGGCCTTTTGGGCCCCTCGCGGTCGCCGGAGACCGTGATCGCGTCACTGTGGGCCTCGCTGACGACTGGCCTGGCCTGTTCGCGTCGTTGCGTCAAGCTGCTGTCCTTTGCGTGCTAGCAGTAGAGACCGTGATTGCGCGTCTGACTGGCTGTACGTACACTACTGCCTCGAAGACCGGACCTGCGTAGTACTCGCTCCGTTCCAGAATAAGTGTCGTTCTCGCTTCCCGAGAAAACACTACCGTTAATTATATATTAAAATATATTAATATTTATATTAAGTGATTAGTATCATCGGAAAGATCTTTAAGTCTAGTTTTTTAACAAAATTATTTGGAGATATAAATGTTGCATATATTTTTTACAAATTGAGTCAAACTTGTGGCACGAAAACCCAAAACGACTTATTTTGGAACGGAGGGAGTAGTAGCATCGGAGTTTTTTCTGATCACAAATGCCGAATCGAGCCAAGATCCTGCCGAACAGAGAGAACGTGTTTTGAAGAATTTAATAAACAAATAAATATAATAATAACTAATATCTATAATACATAATAAGTATCTTGAATGTATCATAAATTTTATTTTTATAATAAACTTATGTTTTATAATTTTAATTAACTTATTTAGAGAGATAAATATTGATAATAATTGTATACATCTAGTTATTCTAGATAGTCGAACCTACTTCCTCCGTCAATAAGTGTCGTTGTTGGTGTATGCCACGTGTTTGACTTAATTTGTAGAAAATATGTACAATATTTATATCTCCAAATATATTTGTTAAAAAACTATATGTAAAGATCTTTCAGATGATACTAATTACTTAACATAAATATTAATATTTTTAATATATAATTGTCGACAGCTTTTTCTTGGTAGCGAAAACGAACTTATTTAGGGACGGAGGGATACAATGAATCTATTTTTTTATGGCCAGACACAAACGACATGGTTAAGACGTTGTTTAGGTTCTGGATAAAATGTTTTTTTGGTGACATATCGAATGTTCCGGTAATAATTTAGTGTATTAAAAATATATTAATAAAACAATAAATTACATATTTCGTCTCTAAACCGTGAGATGAATTATTGAGATTAATTAGTCTGTTATTAGTATATGTTTTAGTTTATATTTAATAATCTATACATATATTAAACATTGGATGGATGTGGATAACAAAATTTGGGTGGAAAAGACCTAAGCCGGTACAAAAACAAGAATTCATCAGTTGATGAAATGTGTATTGGGTCAAACTACTTAGTACAAACCTCTGCTCGGTAGCATCGTGAAATCCCGTTAAGAAAAATACTAAGCTTACAAAAAACTTTGAAACTATTCGCGTACATAGTGTATCTGTAAAATTTGAGATTAAGAATTTAGTTATAATACAGTATATGTATATGGATTAGAAGACAGAAGAGAAAAGACAGACAAAAGTAGAGAGAAAGCAGCTACAGCTACAGGACAGCTAGACAAAAGCAGCTATAGGACGGCTAGAACACGCGCGCGATACTGGATCATAAGATGGGGGCCACCGTAGGACCTTTTTTTCGGTTTCATGTCTCCCATTCATGATTCACCTGGTATATACGATCAATTGTGAGTGTAATTGGCACGCAATACTTGTGCTGAAAACTACTAGAATACACAAATTTTACTATAAAACTCTTGCTTTTTAAGGTTTTTTTGCTGTCTTAATATCTTATGCTTCAAATGTCTTGATATTTTTTTCTCTTCCTCACCCGTCACCACCGTCCTTGTGATTCCTCACCCGTCACCACCGTCCTTGTGATATAGAGGTAGTAAATGACTCTCTAATTTAGTCTTACAAATTTAAGTATGAAGTTTAATAAAGATTAGATTATAATATTATATATAATTTCAATTAAACTAAAATTAAATAAGGTTAGATTAGATTGTCCTTCGACACTTATTTTCTTTGTTTTTCACCATTCAGAAAAAAAAGAAGCGGTTACGCTTTTTTTTCAGGAAACCGGTTACGCTCATTTGTCTTTGAGATGCCGATGCGTCTTTTCACGGTTGAGAGTTGAGGGGCGTTGCACAGTAAAAAAAACAAAGCTTCGACACGAAGAAACTGAGCGACCCGTAGGAGTGGGACCGGAAGAAGCGCAGAGTACCGTCTGTTCCGGAATTACCGCCACGATCTCAAACAGATTTTACTCGCCTTCTATCCGTTGTTCCATTGGGACATACTAGCCCATAGGAGTGGTATGTCAATTACAAGTGGGCCACGGCACGAAAAATGCTACTGGAGCCTCTACTGTCAGTGAGTGCAAGGAAAGTCACGCATGTGCTTCTGCGAAATCTCTCTACCGAAACCTCAACCTCAAAGTAATGTGATGTGGGGCATGCCCATTCTCATGCAGAGCAGCGAGTCCAGCGACAACGCACACTGGCCAAATCGGCAAATCCCGTTGCCGCTTGAGTGATCAGGGCCGCGAGAACCCGAACCAAACGAAATCTCAGCCACCCATTCGTGCGCGAACGCACGAAGCGGAAAAAAATTGCATGGAGACCGGCTGCACCAGGCTAGCGTGCAGACCTCCCCTCGTCTGTTAACACGTGTCTACCGAAGGAAGCAGCCCTTCCATGGTTAGGCCCATCGGCTTGCTTGTGGGCTCTCGGTCTGACTTGGCCCCGTATGATTGAACTGCTGAGACACGTGGCTCTCATCCACACTGGGCTGCACGAAGGTGTCGGTGCAGGCGGTCTGCATGCAATTTTTTTCCGAACGAAGCACCCTTCCAAATGCCGCCTACATACACCGCGCTCTCCTGAGCGGTTCAATCGACACCACAGAAGCAACAACCGGCGCAAAGTTGAAACTCAAACCCAACGACAGCGTAGAGAGAGAGAGAGAGTCGATCGATCGATCGCCGGAGCCCCCCCCCCCCCCCCCCCCCCGGAGAGGCGGCCGAGATCTCCCGCACCGCAGACGGCAACTTCGTGGTGTGGTTCGACCACAACGCCATCCACACGACGCTCACGGACAGCGGCAACGTGGTGGACTCGTGGCTGGACGAGATCCAGCGCATCCACCGCCGCCGCCTCCGCCGCCTCGTCGTCGGCGTCGACGTGGAGTGGCGCCCGTCCACGTCCGCGCGCCGCGTGCCCCCGGTCGCGCTGCTGCAGATCTGCGTCGGCCGCCGCTGCCTCGTCTTCAGGATCCTCCACGCCGACTACGTCCCGGAGTCGCTGTCCGACTTCCTCGCCGACGAGCGCTTCGCCTTCGTGGGCGTCGGCGTCCGCGACGACGCGGCCAGGCTGCGGTCCGGGTACGGGCTCAAGGTCGGGCGCATGGTCGACCTGCGCGCCCTCGCCGCCGACACGCTCGGGAAGCCCGCCCTGCGCAGGGCCGGGCTGCAGACGCTGGTGTCGAGCCGCGCAGTGTGCGTGTCAGCGCGTGGGACGCGCTCAAGCTCACCTATGACCAGCTCAAGTACGCCTGCGTCGACGCCTTCGCGTCGTTCGAGGTTGGCCGGAGGCTCTACGACGGCGACTACTAGTCTACTTGCTCGGTGTATGCCCTGCAGTATCAGTTGTGGTGTCACTTGTGAGGTCTATGCCCTGCAGTATCAGTCTCTTCCTTGCTCGGTGTCATCTGGTGTCGTCCTTGCTCGGTGTCGTTGCTGTGTGTCTCCCTTGAATCTGTATTCTCGTGTGCGTCTGTGTCTTTAATCTGCATTACCGTGTCCTGTAATAAGGCTGTAAATATTCGCAGTATTGTCGTTTTCGTTGCGTGGATTGTATGCAAGGCATTTGAATGGCATTTGAAGTTTGAACTTCCTCCCGGGTAGGCATGCGATGATTCGTGTGCTTCCCAGCTGTGTTTGAATTGCCGTCGTCTCAGATCTTAGTTATCTTCTGTACCAACTAAATGGTGCACTCACCAAATTTCTAATAAATGATATGATATTTACAGTTATAGTTTTAAATTAATTTATTATAATTTATATTTTGTAACTAATTTAATAATATTATTTGATATCATAAATATTGATATTTTTTTAATCTATAATTTATTAAAGTTAAGATAGTAAAACATATTACCGTGCTATAATTATGTTTTTTTTACTGAGGGAGTATCATTAAAAGTTGTTACTGAATAGTTTGACCTAAGATGATTGTAGAAGTCGTTTGATTTATTTTAGGTATATACAGTCCGATAAAGTGTACTTTAGTTCTAGCTGTGTTGTGTTAGAGCAACTCTAGCAGTAGCCCCTAAAACAGGACCCCCCTTTTAATTTGAGTATTTTCTCTATTTTTGAGGGTCTTGTTTTTTTATGGTGCACTGGTGCACTCCAATAGTACCACTTAAAATAGAGTACTCATTCATTTAAATTGTCAATGATATATGAGGTCCGATTGTTATAGACTAACTTGAACAAAACATAATATGGATCCGATGGTGCGGGTCGTGACGCGGAAGCGGGTCAAAGTCACCCATCATGGATCGAGCCAAGTTTGTCCTCGTCGGAAGTCCACGAAGTTTGTCATCGTCGGAAGTCCCGCGGTCGCCGCGGCTGGAGGGATGAGGGCCGAGATGAGGAAAGGACGCGAGAGTCCACTCAAATTTCAGGATCTTAATATGGCCTCTGCTGGAGCTCGTTTTTTTTTACTGAGTTCATATTTAGCCATGAGAGCTCAAGTAGAGGTCATACTAGAGTTGCTCTTAATTGGATGAGGTGTTCGGACAATAAAAAACAAATTAAAAAATAAATTCTAGAATCCATTTGTAAATGTGAGATGAATTTTTAAGCCTAACTAATTAATCTGTTAAGCATTTTAGCGTAAAATCATGGACTAATTAGGTTTACATATAAACTATATAATTAATTATTTTTAGCATATTTAGTACTCCCTCTATATAAAAATAGATGTTGTTTTGGACAAGGTTTGAGTCAAACATTGGAAATATAAATCATAAATAACTTTTAAATTGTTGAGTTTAGAGATGTAAAAATCATATAAATACATTTGCTTGAAAAATACTTTCATAAATATATATAATAAACATCATTTTACAACAAATATTTTTTAAAGAAACAAGTGATTTCCAACCAAAAAACAGTCCTACTAGACATCAAACCTTGAACCTCACGAACGAGCACTTATACCTCGCTCCACTAGCCACCTCAAACTTCAGTTCTTTCTTGTTAAGCATGCACCCGCAACCATATTTATTAGAGGCAAAGACATAAAACTAACTCCCTACTAATCACTCATTGGTAAATACAATCATGTCTAAAACGTTAACAATTTCACTCATTGGTAAATACAATCATGTCTAAAACGTTAACAATTTCGAGTATGGAAGGAGTACTTTATACATGTATACAAAGATCCGATACAACAGGCCATAAAGTTTTTGGACCTTAGAAATGAAATTGATGTAACTAAAAAAGTGTTAAGTTAAAAATTCTTAATTTAATCTATTTATATAGATAATGTTAGCAACATTACTACATGCTTATTTAGTTGGGAACGTATGCTTTGGAAACCAGCCTCCTGTGCAAACTATAAAAACTCTAATCAAGACCACAGAAATCTAATCTGATGGTTAGAGGTGAAGGTGAGTTATTTTAGCACTTAAACCCCTCCCCACTATGCCCATACGCTTGTTTGGATTAGGATGAGATAAGTGGAGGGGTTTAAGTGCTAAAATAATCCACCATCGGATTAGATTCATGTGGTCTTGATTAGAGTTTCTATAGTTTGCACGGGAGGTTGGTTTCCATAGCATACGTTCCCTATTTAGTTTCATGTTATAAAATTTTTGAATGTCATATCGAATGTTATATAGTGTGTTGTATGAGGTATTCCGACCCTAAAAAACAAATGATAAAATCCGTCCATAAATCGTGAGATTAATTTTTTAAGTCTAATTAATCTGTCATTAACATACTCCCTCCGTCTCAAAGAATGATGTTTTAGCAATGAATATGGACAACCACTTGTCTAGATTCATCGCTAAAACGTCATGTTTTTTTGGGACAGAGTAGTATGTGTTACAGTAGCACTTTAGTGTCAAATCATGAACTAATTAGTCTTAAAAGATTTATCTTGCAATTACGCATAAACTGTGTAATTAATTATTTATTTAGTCTATAGTAAAATACACAGACGGTCCCTAAAGTTGTCGGTAGGTGTCATATAGGTCCCAAACTTCTAAAAATGTATTTCTAAGTTCCTAAAGTTGTTGGCAGGCCTAAAAACGTATCTTTAGGTCGCTAAAGTTACTTCAGGTGTCATCTAGGTCTCAACGATCGTTTACCCGACCCGTTAACTGATATGGCAGGATGACTCAATGCTTATATGGACCTGACAGGTGAGACTCATACATCAACAGTACACTTACTTATTTTAAAAAAATAATATCTTTTACAATCTCGAAATCTCGGATGAAGATGAGTTATATATGAAAATTATAGCCTCGATAAGATCTATAACTTTTTGTTTTAATATTATCATTTAAGATTATTAACATGGTCAAAAAATAATATACAGTTTTAACAACATATTATTCACGTACTAGAGCTTGTTAAAATAATAAATTTATTAGTCCCATCCATGACTATAATTGCATATAAAAACTATCTTTATTCGTTGTCGTATTTGGGAATATAATTCATTCACTACGCGAATAATATGTTGGTGAAAGTTTATATTACTCTTTTGATCATCTTAACAATCTCAAATGAAAATCATTAAAACTAAAAAGTTGTAGATCTCATCGACGGCTACAATTTTCATATAATCATCTTCATCCGAGATTATATGCAAAATATATATATTTTAAAAAATAATTAAATGTGCCCTGCGTCGTTCCGCTGTGGTCGGTGGTACAAAAAAGGTACCCCCAATCAACGCAAACACCGAAACGCTCTATCTCCTCTCGCCCGAGCCCTCCCAGCCAGGCCTCGGGCGAACGCTCTATCTCCGTCTCGCCGAGCCCTCCCAGCCAGGCCTCGGGCGAACGCTCTATCTCCGTCTCGCCCGAGCCCTCCCAGCCAGGCTCGGGCGAACGCTCTTTCTCCGCCTCGCCCGAGCCCTCCCAGCCAGGCTCGGGGAACGCTCTTTCTCCCCTCGCCGAGCTCCGAGCAAGGCCTCGGGCGAGCACGATCGCTCTCCGTCTCGCCCGAGCCCTCCAGGCCCCGGGCGAGCGCGCCCCTTACACCTCGAGCCTTAACGCCACGGACTCGAGCTGTACAGACAGCCGTACCAGCCCATACCACGCATTTTGCCTTCACCTACTCCGGTCATGTCCACTAGTGCACAGCATGTACCACAGTAACTCGGGTGTAAAGGTCAAGTCTCGTTTTCACCACAAGCATGGGCAAAAGGCACCAGCTACAGCATTGTTCGCCAAGCCCTGCATTGTACCTCGAGGCCGCTACGCGGCCCTCGAGCCCTGCAGTAACACCTCGAGGCCGGCTCGCGCCCCTCGAGCCCCCGTGGCACACCTCGAGGCCGGCTCCGCGCCCTCGAGCCCTAACTACTTTCATGCTATTGGAGACAGGTACCCCAAGACCCGGAGGGACCCGCCGCGTCCTGTACATTCCGGGATGGGGTTGTACGGCTCCCCCCTTGCCGCGCCACCACGTCCCGCCCGGGATGGAAGCCAGACCCAAGGACGCCTCAACAGCAACGATCACATCGGCTCCAGTGGCCCCGACAAGACAGGGTCTCCTACCCTCTCGTATGGGGCACCGTACGCCCCGACACCTGTAATACCTTTATGTAACCCTGGCCTCCCTTGCTCTATAAAAGGGAACACCAGGGCCCTCATTCAGGAGAGGACACAACACACGAGTCCACACACAGGCACGAGTCCGGACTCCGGTCCACGCTCACTGAGCTTGTATTCTCCCCTGTACAAGCACTTAGGTGCAAGTAATACAAGAACATCCCCCCCGCTGGACGTAGGGCCTTCTTTGCCCGAACCAGGATAAATCCTTGTGTCCTCTTGCATCACCATCCAGGAGAGAAGCACGCGATCATATCACTCGTTGGTGTGATACCCCGGGTACGAAACACCGACAGTTGGCGCGCCAGGTAGGGGACTTCGCGTGTCGGTCCGAGCCGATTTCTCGTTGATTTCCTGGATGGACTTCACCCTCTTCCGTTCTCGGCTGGTGCCGTCGTCTGGTTCGGGAGCCTCGAGTTCCTGGCCACAGGCAACGGCAACGAGCTGACTGCTCTCCACGAGGGCCCGAGCGGAGGCGTGTCACGCCACCCCGCGCGGGGGCGTGACGCGTCGCCCGCACCACCACACGTCGCCACATCGCGAGCGGCGCCGTCGTCACCGTCGTCGCGGGCGGGCAGGCGGTGCCGCGGCAAACACCCACACCCCGTAGCCGGTGCAGGGTCCCCGGGGAAACCAGCCCGGCGCGCGGCGGAGACCTCCAGGGCGCACCCGCGCCCGCCTAGCGACTTCGCATTCATCATGCGTACAGACCAGGAACCAGGCCAGAGGCCTCCGAGCCGTGCGCCGTCGACGCACTCAGCCTCCTCCCGCACGGGTCGCGCCGCGCTCGACGCCAGCGGTTCCCGGTCGGCCTCGACAGCCTCTGCGGCTGTATACGCCCACCACCTCGACGAGCGCCATCAGGACCGGACGGTGGCGGACCGGGGGCGCGTTCGCGCGTTGCTGCAGGCCATGGCCAACCTGGAGATCGTCCACACCGCGTGCGTCGACGCGACTTCTGCGAGCCTTCGAGGCACCTCGGCGAGCCACCGTCGGAGAATGGTACCGCGAGCTGCGGTCCCAGCATCGGCCAAGGCGGCGTGCCGTCAACAGCTCCGACCTGACGAATACGACTACCACGACCCCGACCTCTGGGATCCCACCAGGGAGTGCTTCCAACTCGAGGGAGTCGTATGCGATACCGAGGACGAAGGCGACGACGACAGGCAGGCCGGGGACGACTAGAGGGACCTAGCGACGTGGCCGCGGCAGGCGGATCACGCGTCAGGGAAGGGACGAACCTCCAGCACCGGTGTACCGCCTCAGCACGACGACGCGGGCGGCGCAACTCGCACAAGTGCAAGAGGGCATCACCAAAGCAGAGGAAGAACGGCGACACCTGCTGCAGCTCCGGCAAACCCTGATGCAGGAACCACCCCAGCCCCGAGGAGCCGGAGCTCGAGGCCGGGCTCGAGAGGTCCACCGGCGGATCCTCGAGGACGGGCACCAGCACGCCCGAGGTATGTTTCCGCGAGCCGGCAGAACGTGGTGGCGGCGGCTATGATGCTCGCGACCTGCCCGCCGTCTCCAACCCAACGCCAGGCGCATGCTCGGAGAAATGAAAAACCTCCTCGAGACAGCCGCGGTACAGCAGGCCGAGAGCTCGGCGTCACGCCGGCGGAGCAGCCTCGGGGGAGACCGGCGGACACGCCCGCGACGCTCGCGAGGCATCCGTCCACCAGCCGGACGCCTCTCGAGCTAGGCAGTCCGCGAACGGATCGTCGACAAACGGCCACCTCGAGACCCCGACGACGCCCGCAACGACATCAACCGACGGCGCAAGAACAAGGGGGCCAAGAGCGTGGCTATAGCGCCCATCGAGGGGGGCGCTACGACGACGAGGATCGGCAGGTCCTCGAGCCCCCGGGCCCCCGAGTCTTCAGCCGGCCATCCGCAGCTCAACCCTCCCGACCGCTTCCGACCGCCGACCAACATCGTGAAGTATGACGGGGAGGTCGAGCCCAAGCTCTGGCTCTCGGACTTCCGCCTTGGCTGCCAACTGGGCGGAGCGAAGAACGACGACCGCGTGATCATACGTCAACTCCCACTTTACCTCTCGGACACGCCGCCGGTGGCTCGAGGGGCTCCCGCCGGATCGGATCCATGACTGGGTCGACCTAGTCAGGGTCTTCGACGGGAATTTCAAGGCGACCTGCGTGCGTCCAGGCAACCCCTGGGACCTACGGCGTTGCAGGCAGGCGGCGGACGAGCCCCTCCGCGACTTTGCTCGACGGTTCTCGAAGCAGCGTCTCGAGCTCCCCACGTGCCTGACGAGGACGTCATCTCAGCGTTCCTCGCGGGCACGACATGCAAGAGCTTGTCATGAGCTAGGACGCTACCGTCCCGGGACGTCGAGAGGACCTGATGGATCGCGTCACCAGCTTTGCTTCGGGCGACGAAGCAGTGGGGGCTTCTTTGGCCGTTCCACGGACAAAGGCAAGGCGGTGATCGCGCCGGAGGGCTCCAACAAGGGCAACGACGCCAAGAACGACAACAATGACGCAAAAAGGAAAGAAAAACAAACGCAAGGGCCAGAAGGCGAAGCGTGGCGCCGATGACGACGACGACAAAGAGGTGCTCGCGGGCGCCCTCGAGCCTAAGAAGCCCCGAGGCCCCCCTGAGGGTGGGGCTGTTTTCGACCAGATGCTCCGATCCCTGCACCTACCACAGGGGCCCGTAAACCCAAGTTGAAAGACTGCGACTGTTGAAGGGCTACTACTCCAAGCTCGGCGATAAGAGGGAAGACGCGCTAAGGAAAGGATACCGATCGACGCGGCGACAGAACGCAGATGGCGACTTCCCCCGGTGCGCGACTGCTACATGATCTACGGGGGGCCGACCGTCGGGCTCTCAGCTCGAGAAGAAAAGAAGGAGCGCCGGGGGAAATCTTTCGCTTGGCCACGACGCCCCCCGGTATCTTGACTGGTCCGATGCGCCAATCACGTTCGACCGTGACGACCATCCGGACCGTGTCATAAACCCGGGGGCTTACCCCCTCGTCGTCGACCCCATCATAATCGACGTTCGTTCTCCAAGGTGTTGATGGATGGGGGCTCGAGCCTCAACATCATATACTCGAGACCCTCGACCTCCTGGGGATTTCAGAGGGACAGCTCGACCCAGCGTCGGGGGGTTCCACGGAGTAGTACCAGGAAAGAAGGCCCACCCCTCGGGCGCATCGACCTGCCGGTTTGCTTCGGCACGCCGGCAAACTTCCGTCAGGAAACGCTCACCTTCGAGGTGGTCGGCTTCCAAGGGACCTACCACGCCATCATCGGCCGGCCAGGCTACGCCAAGTTCATGGCGATTCCTAACTACACGACTTGAAGCTCAAGATGCCGGGGCCAAAAGGGGTCATCACCGTTGACACCTCCTACGAGCACGCATACCACTGCGACGTGGAGTGCGTCGAGCGGGGGGAGGCCAACGTCCCACCTCGACTCGCTCGAGGCCTTGGCAGCTCTGGCCATCGAAGGGGCCCCAGAAGCAAAGCGACACGCCGGCACCTTCGAGCCGGCTGAGCACACCAAGCAAATACCCGTCGACCCGACCTCGGCCAATGGCAAGACGCTGACCATCAGTACCAGCCTCGAGCCCAAATAGAAGCAGCAGTGCTCGTCGACTTTCTCCGTGCGAACATCGACATGTTTGCATGGAAACCCCTCGGACATGCCGGGCATACCGAGGGAAGTCGCCGAGCACGCCTTGGAGATCCAGGCCGGGCCAGACCGGTGAAGCAACGCCTGCGCCGCTTCGACGAGGAAAAGCGCAGGATCATCGGCGAGGAGGTGCACAAGCTTTTGGCGGCCGGATTCATCAAGGAGGTATTTCACCAGAGTGGCTAGCTAACCCTGTACTAGTTAGGAAAAAGAATGGAAAATGCGGATGTGTGTAGATTACACTAGTCTGAATAAAGCATGTCCAAAAGTTCCATTTCCTTTACCTAGAATTGACCAGATCGTCGATTCCACTGCTGGGTGCGAAGTGCTTTCGTTCCTTGATGCGTATTCCGCTACCACCAAATTAGGATGAGAAAATCCGATGAACTCGCAACCTCTTTTATCACGCCATTCGGTATGTATTGCTATGTTACGATGCCCTTCGGCCTGCGAAACGCCGGGGCAACGTACCAGCGATGATGCAGCACATCTTTGGCGAGCACATAGGTAAGACCGTCGAGGCCTACGTCGATGACATCGTGTTTAAAACTAAAAAAGTCGGGAACCTCATCAGCGACCTCGAGACCACGTTCGAGTGCCTCCGGGCCAAGAATGTGAAGCTCAACCCCGAGAAGGTGTGTCTTTGGTGTGCCTCGAGGCATGCTACTTGGCTACATCGTCTCACAACGGGGGGATCGAGGCAAACCTGAAAAAATCTCAGCAGTCACGAGGATGGGCCCGATTCGTGACCTCAAGGGTGTGCAGAAAGTGACAGGCTGCCTAGCCGCTCTCAGCAGATTCATCTCGAGGCTGGGGGAAAAAGCACTACCCTCTACCGCCTGCTAAAAAAGACGGAAACACTTTGCGTGGACCGCCGAAGCCGAGGAGGCCTAACCAAGTTGAAGGGGTTGCTGACTCTGCACCATTCTCGTGCCCCCGCGACCAGCCGAAGGTGGCGATTCCCCCGAGCCCCTCCTCCTCTATGTGGCCGCAACCACTCAGGTGGTTAGCGCGGTCATAGCCGTCGAGAGGCACGAGGAGGGTCATGCATTGTCGGTCCACGACCGGTATACTTCACCAGTGAGGTACTCTCCGAGGCCAAGGTCCGGTATCCGCACATCCAGAAGCTGCTCTACGGCATCATCGTCACAAGGCGCAAGCAAGCACTACTTCCTCGCTCATCCCGTGACGGTGGTGTCGTCCTTCCCCCTCGGAGAGATCGTCAACAATCGGGAGGCCACGGGGCGCATCACCAAGTGGTCCGCCGAACTAATGGGGGAGACCATCACCTATTGCCCCGCGAAGGCCATCAAGTCGCAAGCGTTGGCAGACTTCGTTGCTGAATGGACCGACACTCAGCTCCCGCCGGCACAGATTCAAGCCGAACTCTGGACCATGTACTTCGATGGATCCCTCACGAAGACGGGGGCAGGAGCAGGCCTGCTCTTCATCTCACCCCTCGGAGTACACATGCGCTACCTGCTACGCTTGCACTTCCCCGCCTCCAACAACATCGCCGAGTACGAGGCCCTCGTCAATGGGCTGCGCATCGCCCTCGAGCTTGGGGTCCGACGCCTCGACGCCCGAGGAGACTCGCAGCTCGTCATCAACCAGGTTATGAAGGCTTCAAGCTGCATCGATCCCAAGATGGAGGCATACTGCGGGGAGGTGCGCAAGCTGGAAGACAAGTTTTACGGCCTCGAGCTCAACCACATAGCTCGAAAGTACAACGAGGCCGCAGACGAGCTGGCAAAGTTGGCGTCCACGCGCGGCACGGTACCGCCAGACGTCTTCTCGAGGGACGTCTTCGAGCCATCTGTTGAAATCGACCCGGGGGCTGGCTCCTCGACGCCACCCTTCGAGCAAGACACGGGGGCTCGACTCTCAACGCCACCCCTCGAGAAGGACACCTCGACATCCGCGGAGGCGATGCAGGTCGACGCACACGCCTCTTCTTCATCACGGCTCCTCGACTGGCGGACGCCCTACCTCGACTACCTGACGCAAGGCGAGCTACCAGAAGACAAGACGGAGGCCCGACGCATCGCTCGGAGGGCCAAGACCTACGTCATCTACGGCGACGAACGGGAGCTATACCGACGAAGTCCGACTGGGATCCTTCAACGCTGCATCCCACTCGAGGAAGGGCGCAAGCTCCTCGACGATATGCACTCGGGGGGCTTGCGGCCACCACGCAGCGCCGAGGGCCCTGGTTGGGAACGCCTTCTGTCAAGGCTTCTATTGGCCGACCGCCATTGGGGACGCCAAGCGTTTGGTCCAAGCGTGCCATGGGTGTCAATTTTACGCCAAGCAAACGCACCAGCCCGCACACGCCCTGCAGATGATCCCAATCACTTGGCCATTTACCGTTTGGGGGCTCGACCTTGTGGGTCCCCTCAAAAGGACAAGTGGAGGGTACACACACATGCTCGTGGCCGTCGACAAGTTCACCAAGTGGATCGAGGCTAAGCCGATAGGAGACCCCACCTCCGAGAGGGCTGTCGAGTTCATCGCCAACATCATGTACCGGTTCGGGGTACCTAATGTCATCATCACCGACAATGGCACCCAATTCACGGGCAAAAAGTTCACCAACTTCTGCGATGACAACAACATTCGCGTAACCTGGGCCTCGGTCGCATACCCCCAATGCAACGGGCAGGTCGAGCGCGCCAACGGCATGATACTCCATGGGCTGAAGCCGAGGCTGTTCAAGACCCTCAAGAATTTCGGAAAGGGGTGGGCTACAGAACTCCCCTCGGTGCTGTGGGGCCTCAGGACTACGCCGAGTCGAGCCACCGGGTTCACTCCGTTTTTCCTAACCTACGGCGCCGAGGCCGTCTTACCTACGGACCTCGAGTACGGCTCACCTCGACTTCGAGCCTACAACGAGCAAACCAGCGACGAAAGGCTCGCCAACGCCAAGGACCAGCTCGAGGAGGCCCGAGACGTGGCGCTCATCAACTCTGCACGCTACCAGCAAACACTTCGATGCTACCACGACAAGCACGTGCGCAAAAGGGACCTAGCGGTGGGGGACCTCGTGCTTCGACGGCTGCAAGATAATCGAGGGCGCCATAAGCTCACCCCTCCGTGGGAAGGCCCATACACCGTGGCCGAAGTGCTCAAGCCAGGAACATACAAGCTCTACGACGACCAAGGCAGGATCCTGGCGAACGCGTGGAACATATCTCAGCTACGTCGCTTCTACCCTTAAAGGCCTCGAGGCCTTGTTCATTTTATCACTTTGTACAAACATGTCAAAATGAATGAACAAACTCGTGCATTGTCGTTCATGTTGCTTCGCATCTTAAGGTAGCCTCGACCCTGCTTTGCTCAGGGTCAAGCCTCCCTCGGGGGCTGACGGGGGGGGCCTCCCCCCCCAGACTCCGGAAAAAATGCGCGTTTTCTCTTTCAAAAATTTTGACCCTCGTCTCGACTCGCGCCTCGAGTGAACTAGCGACGTCTAAATCTTAAAGTACCTCGAGCCTCCAAGGTCGGGGGGCGTCGACGTAGACGGCCACCTACGCCCCCGGGCTACGGTGCCCTACCTACGCCCCCCTTCGAGGGGCTCGCGACGTATCGAAGGAACACAGACTAAGTTAGCAGAAACTCGAGCTTGCGACAAAGAGAAGTGGTCAAACGCATTTGAAAGGAAAACAACCCCTTTAAACAAACAAGTCATATATACATTCGGGTCTCGACGTACCCTCATTCACGTCATAAAATTCTTACAAGGGCCTCGGCGCCCAAATTTGGCGCGCAGGCCCTAGTCTTCGTCGGTGCGGTACTCCTCCCCGAGGTCCTCCGCGGCGGGCTCAACCTCGACGCCCGAGCTCGAAGGAGGAGGGCTCCCGACACCGCTGCTGGCGTCAGGAGGCAGCACGTCCTCCTCGAAGATCTTCGCGAGCGACGTCCCCGGCCTCTCCATCTTCTCCAAAATTTTGTCGACACGGCGGTTGTTCCACTCCTCATCCTTCCCCTCGATCTCGATGAAGCCATTCGCGACAACGTGGACCGGGAAGCGGAAACCAGAGCGAACGACCGCGAGTGTCTGCTTGACGCCGTGATGGAGAGCTTGCCGGACACGGTCCCGCACGGCCGCGTCGAAGAAGCACAAGGCGTCGACCAAGGCATCGCCCCGAGCCACTGCACCTTCTGCCGCGGTCACAGGAGGAGCACCCCACATGGGGCCGAGCCGGTCGAGAGAGGTGCGAGCCCGCTCCGCCACCATCGTCTCGTCTTGGAGTTGGTCCAAGAGAGCCTCATTCGTCCCACGGAGCTCCTCGACCGTCTTCTCGACCCCTGCGCAACAAACGAGGAAGAGTGAGACTGCGACGTAGCGAAAACTTCGAGACCCGAACAAGGACAAGGTGTAAGCCTCACCAGTCGCAGTATTGCCCCAGTGCGGCGAGGTCGCTGGTCAGGCCCTCAGCACGCTGCTCGAAGCCTGCGCTTCTCGGCCAGCATGAGGAGCTTCTCGGACCTAAGGTCCTCGATCAGCCGGCCCAGCCTCCACCAGGGCCAGATCCTTGCGGATCACCTCCTGCCGCGCCGCCCCCCTCGGCAGCTCGGGCGGTGGCGGCACCACTCTCGGCGTCTTCGGCCTCTTTTCTCGCCGCCTCCGCTGCGGTTCGGGCAGCGGGTGGCCTCGCCTACGGGACGTCAGCGGCCTCCTGCTTCGCCGCCTTCGGCTTCAGCCCGGACGGAGGTGGCCTCGCTTCGCGCGTCCGCGGCCTCCTTCCTCGACGCTTCGAGAATGGCGGCGGCCTCCTCCTTGGATCGGGCGACCTCGCCTCGAGCCACCCGGACCTCCGCCTCCGCCTCGTTGAGCCGGCTCGCCATTTGGGCGTTCCGGCTCAGCTCCGCCTCAGCCCGCGCGAGGGCGGCTGACACCTGTGCGGACCGGCCCGCCTCCTCGGAGCAGGACCGCTCCGCCTCCGCCATAAGCTCGGCCACCTCCCGGAAGATGGACCGCACCTCGCGCGGGGCCCCCCGCTGGGCCGGCTGCTCGATGGGAACCACGGCAAGGGGCGGGCTCGGTGGGACGGGAAACAGCCATATTGGTCGGTCGAGTTCGATGTCGGGCAGATCCTCCTCCGCCTCGAGCTGCCCCGACAGCGACCCGCCGCCCGACGGCACGGGCCCCGACTCCCTCCGTCCCTCCGCCGGCACTTCCTGTTGCTCCGCCGCCTCCCGAGGCGGCGTCACTACCTCGCGTGGGGGCGAAGGCTCGAATGGCGGCTGGATCGATCGAGGGAAGGCTCGACCCCGGGCCCTCTTCCCTGATCGGGTCCTCCGGCGTTTTGTCAGCGCTAGCCGACCCCTCGGGCGCCTCCGTCATCGTCGAGCCCCCGGCGAGGAGCGGCCCCTGCTCCAGCTCGTTAAGGAGGTCCTCCACCGTCAGCTCCTTCTCCGCCGACGCCTCTCCCCCCTTTCCCTCCGCCGCAGCCCGACTCGTGTCAGTCGGGGCCTCGAGGGGCGCAGCCTCCTCAGCCCCAGACACCGGCGGGGCCGTACTCGCCCCAGGCGCTTCCCCCGGAACAGCCGTCGTGGTGAGGGGAAGGGTGGCGCTCCCAGCTGGCACCATCGCGGGAGGAGGAGGAGGGGGAGGAAGCAGCGCTTCAGCGGATATGGCGGTGGCAGGCTCGATGCCATGAGCTGAGGCCCCTGCAATACGAAATGACGGAGATATCAGAACCAGGAAGAGTACCTCGACCCCTGTGGTCGATGGCGACGGCCTCACCAAAATTCGCGACGATCATCTGGCCCCCTCGAGCCATGACAGCTCGGGCCTTCTCCAGCCAAGCGGCTTCTCTAGCGGAGGAAGGTGCCATACCTCGAGGTGCCTGTGCCTCGACGGGGCTCGAGGTCTTGGCCCGCTTGGACGAAGCGAGGTCCACCTCCTGGTAGGAGCGCTTCCCCTTGAGAAAACGGAGATGGCACGCGTCATCAAAAGCAAAGAGGTGAAGCCTCACTACCGACGAGACCCAAGGAAACTACTCACCCGAAGCGGCGGCTGGGCTTCTTCCCGGAATCGCCGGACCCACTCGGGGGCTTCGAGCCCACCCCACGGCTCGAGCCCCGTGCCTGGGCCGTCTCCACAGGGCTGGGATGGGGGGGAGGGCTCCCGACGCCTCCCATGGCTCGACCTCGAGGGAGAGCCCTCCTTCCGCCCCACATCGCGGGAGGGCGACCGTACCTCCCTCGTGCTGACGCCGTGGCGCCCGCCCCGGCGCGGGCTCCGGGACCTGCTCCGGCGCCCGCGCTGGTGGTCGCGCCCTCCCGCGTCCGCTTCCGTGTCCCGGCGGCGGTACGGCGATGGACTCCGGGGACGCTCGCGCCCCTGGTCACGAGACACCCCTCGTCGGGTGCCATCGCAACCAGGTTGGAGTATTCAGGGACGAACGGCCCCTGGATCGTGATTGACACCCGGGAGACGCCCTCGTTCCGGGACAGCCTCCCTTCAGCCATCCTCGAGCGATTGAGCGCCTCGAGCTGAGCCTGCGGGCCCATCTCGTGCATAAGAAGGGGGCGGTCCGCCAGCGGGAGAACTCTTCGCTGGTGGAACGCCCAAATGACCGCTTGCACGGTCAGCTTCTTCTCGTCCACCAGCGTCTTCATCATCTCCATCAGCGGGGCCAGGTGGCGTTGCCTGTCCGCCGCAACGCCCCAGGTCCACTTCTCCGGGCGTTGAGTGAGGACCCTGCCGGTGTACTTGCGGAAAGAGGCCACCTTCGTTCCGCAGATAGAACCAATGGTCGTCCCACCCGGCCTGGTTGGTGGAAAGCTTGTATCGCAGGTACTCGCGGGGGACATTGGCCGACGAGGTCCCCGCCCTCGCGGTAATGGCAAGGGAGCCCATGCGCACGGGCCGCCTCCCGCTGGGCTTCAGGGACTTGATGAAGAGCTCGCCCCGGAAGAGATGGACGAACATCTCCCAGTGCGGCTCCATCTTCAGGTACCCCTCGCACACCGCGGCGAATATGGCGGCGTGCGAGATGGAGTTGGGGGAGAAGTGTTGCAGCTCCACCTCGAAATGGTGGGCCAGCCCTCGCAAGAAGCGGCTCGGCGGGACCCCGAGCCCCATACGGTGGTAGCGCGCGAAGCTCACCACGTACCCCTCCGGCGGGTGCGGCTCCCGGTGCTCCGCCGACGGGATAACCCACCATGCGGGGTCCCTCCTCCGGGTTGGGGCGCAGAAGCCCCTGGGCCACCAGCGAGTCCATTCGCTCTGCGTCACCTTCGACGGGCTCCAGTCCTCGGCCGGCAGCATCTATGTCTGGGCGGCCATGACGGTGGCGCGGCGCGGATCCGAGCAGCGGACGGGCGGCCGGAAATCCCCAATCGACTAGCTCGAAGGAGAGGGCGCGCGAAGGCTACGGCGGCGGCGAAGGCAAAGGCAAAGTAAAGGGTCCCTTTTCCCCTCTTTCGATATTTATAGGGGGAAATCCAGACGGGCGGGATCTCCCACGACGTAAAAAGGTAACCGAATGCATTCAATGCGCCCACCTAACCGCGTCTCGAGCCGGATGCAGGGTACACGCGTTACCTCTCCATTCGCTCCACTGCCCGGGCCCGCCACGACCGTCGCTCCGGCTTCGCGCCCGCCGCTCTCCCCGACGGTTTCCGCCTAAAAGGCGTGCCCAACGGGCAGAAGGATTCCCAGACGACGGAGGCTTCTTCACAAAGGTAAAAACGGGCCCCGGCCCTAAGTCTCGAAGCAGCGAAGGCTAGCCCTCGAAAAGGGTTCGACAGCCGGCTTCGAGCACCCGAGTCAGGGACACCAAGGGGCGCCACTCGCGGCATTACTCGAGGGCCGAACCCTCGAGGCCCCTCACGTGTATCCAAGGCGGGGAGCTCGACGTGCAGTGAGATCCCCTCGGAGGGAGGCATCGAGCCACCGGGTCCTATCGAATGGACCCGGCACTCCTGCAGACTGAGCACCCATGCTTTATGAGACCGCCTCCGGGCCACAGTCGACCCCTATCGAACGGGGCACGAGCTCTCACTTGGATTCCCCGTTACCAGCTCACCGGGAACCTCGATACTCGCCCACTCGGGGTAGTACGAGGCATCCCCCCTCGCATCCGATCGAAAGGACTCGCGGGATGACAAGCCAGGGCAATCGGCATGCCGGACAGCTCGGGGAGCCGGCCAGTCGGTTCAGCCTGGCACCCCTCGACGAAAGAGGGTCTAAAAACTCGGACAGTTACGACTAATCTCTTTTCTTTGTGTGAGCATGAGATTCTCAGGCCTCGGGTGAAAGCTCGACCCCCATCTCGCCTGAGCCCTCGAGACCAGGCCCAGGACAAACGCTCGTTCTCCGTCTCGTCCGAGCCCTCCGAGCCAAGCCTCGGACGGAGTCTCCCACGGCAAAGGAAAGGTTACCGCGAATATTTAATATTACTACCGAACCACATTTCGAGCCTGTTGACAGGTACGCACGGCGCCGCGATCTCCGCTCCCTGACGATTCCCGCCTAAAAAGGCGCGCCCACTGGGCAGAAGGTTCCCAAACGACGGAGGATTCTTCGGGAAGCCCACGAGGGAGTTCTAACCACTCCCCCATGGCCTCGGGGGCTACACCCGCGGGTGTCGCTCGCACGGCACCCACGGAATCAAATCGACAAAACCCTCGAGACCAGTTAGCTATCCATCGAGATCCCAATCTGGAGCCCCTGCTCGAATGCAAGCACTCAAACAAGGGCTCGGGGCTACTGTCGGTGGTACAAAAAAGGGTACCCCCAATCAACGCAAACACCCGAACGCTCTATCTCCGTCTCGCCCGAGCCCTCCCAGCCAGGCCTCGGGCGAACGCTCTATCTCCGTCTCGCCCGAGCCCTCCCAGCCAGGCCTCGGGCGAACGCTCTATCTCCGTCTCGCCCGAGCCCTCCCAGCCAGGCCTCGGGCGAACGCTCTTTCTCCGCCTCGCCCGAGCCCTCCCAGCCAGGCCTCGGGCGAACGCTCTTTCTCCGCCTCGCCCGAGCCCTCCGAGCAAGGCCTCGGGCGAGCACGATCGCTCTCCGTCTCGCCCGAGCCCTCCAGGCCCCGGGCAAGCGCGCCCCTACACCTCGAGCCTTAACGCACGGACCTCGAGCTGTACAGACAGCCGTACCAGCCCATACCACGCATTTAATGCCTTCACCTACTCCGGTCATGTCCACTAGTGCACAGCATGTACCACAGTAACTCGGTGTAAAGGTCAAGTCTCGTTTTCACCACAAGCATGGGCAAAAGGGCACCAGTACAACACTGTTCGGCCAAGCCCTGCACTGTAGCCCCTCGAGCCCTGCACTGTAACACCTCGAGGCCGGCTCCACGCCCCTCGAGCCCCCGTGGCACCACCTCGAGGCCGGCTCCGCGCCCTTCGAGCCCTAACTACTTTCATGCTATTGGAGGACAGGTACCCCAAGACCCGGAGGGACCCCGCCGCGTCCTGTACATTCCGGGATGGGTGTTGTACGGCTCCCACCTTGCCGCGCCACCACGTCCGCGCCCGGGATGGAAGCCACGACCCAAGGACGCCTCAACAGCAACGATCACATCGCTCCAGTGGCCCCGACAAGACAGAGTTCCTACCCTTCTCCGTATGGGGCACCGTACGCCCCGACACCTGTAATACCCTTATGTAACCCTGGCCTCCCCTTGCTCTATAAAAGGGAACACCAGGGCCCTCATTCAGGAAGACGGACACAACACACGAGTCCACACACAGGCACGAGTCCGGACTCCGGTCCACGCTCACTGAGCTTGTATTCTCCCCTGTACAAGCACCTAGGTGCAAGTAATACAAGAACATCCCCCTCCGCTGGACGTAGGGCCTTCTTTGCCCGAACCAGGATAAATCCTTGTGTCCTCTTGCATCACCATCCAGGAAGAGAAGCACGCGATCATATCACTCGTTGGTGTGATACTCCCGGGTACGAAACACCGACACGCTGTTGTATGAGTCTCACTTGTCAAGTCTATATAAGCGTTAACTCAACCTGTCATGTCAGCTAATGGATCGAGTCAATGCTCGTTGAGACCTACTCCGTACATGACACCTGAGCTAACTTTAGAGACCCAAAATGTGTTGTTAGGACTTTGTGACCTATATAACCCTACCGACAATTTTAGGAACACAGAAATATGTTTTTAGGAGTTTAGGACCTATATGATACCTGTCAGTAACTTTAGGGATCACTGGTGTATTTTACTCTTTAGTCTATGTACTCTATATATGTGTCTAAAGATACTCGTTTTTTTTTTGCACCTTTTCGTTTTTTAAAGTGTAATGATTACAATTTTATAGGGATATTTTGTAATTTTATTAAGATACCGTGCTTAGTCCTAGAATTGTATTTATGTTGGGCAGAGGGAACCAAACTCTTATCAATCGTCAAATTTATCTAAAATAAAGTATGTCCTAAAAGTGTTTGGGTATCGGTGTACATTAGCACACTACGTCCTGTTCGCCTGCAGCAACTTGCCAGCACAGTGATTTGAGATACTAGAGAGGTACGCGCGCTTCGCTGCGCCGTCGTTCTTCACACGCTGATCGGTAGTGGAGATTGTTGTTTTACACGTGATAAGAGTAATTAAGTTTATATTATGTAAAAGAACACATACAAAGTCGTTTGACTTGGTTTTATATTGTGTGCTACAAAACAAATCAGTTAATAGTTTGATGTGTATAATATTTCAGCGTAAGGAACGGGACAAATATACCAAACGGTAGCGTACAGAGCACGCGAGGTCTATGAAAAGTTAAGACATCACACCCTGAAAGTTTTTTCTAAAGATTTTTTTATTAAAAGGTGTTTAGTTGGAGGTTGAAAAGTTGTTGGGTGTCACATTGAATATTGCGATACTAATTTAGTCTAATAATTACACAGTTCATCTTAAAACCATGAGACAAATTTATTAAGACTAATCTGTCATTAGCACAGGTTAACTGTAGCACAACATTATCAAATCATGATTAATTTAGCTTAAAAAATCATCTTGCAAGTTATTTTTAGTATACATTTAATACTTCGTGTATGTGTCTAAACATTCGATGTGATAGGTAAAAAGTTTTTGGGCTGAGAACTAATAGGTCTAAATGAATGGAGCGAACTCAATCAAGCCCCAAATACGGAGCCCACGAAGGTGTCACTCGCGGGAAAAATGCTCAGTAAGGGGTGTTCATTTCCTGATAAAAAAATAGTCTGTCAGATCAGATATTCTAGTACTAATTTAATCTATTAAAAATAAACTAATTTAAAACTAATTACACCGTCATATGCTAATTAACAAAACGAATCTATTAAGACAATTTAATCCGTTATTAACAAATGTTTACTGTAGCATCATGTTGTCAAATTATGAACTAATTAAGTTTAATAGATTCGTCTCGCGAATTATTCTTTGGCTGACAAATTAGTTTTTTAGTTACTCTATTTTAATAGATTAAATTAAGACCGCAAAATCTGATGTGACGGAGCTAAAATTTTTGCTGGGAAAATAAATACCCCACGTATTGAATGAATAATTTCAGGGAGCATAAAGGGCCTCTACAACTGGCAAAACTCGGGCACGTAAATTTTTTATTATATGCAACTTTAAAGGAAATGAAATGAAAAAAAAACAAACAAAACTTCAAATGGTGAAAATAAAACAAAAAGCAAAAGAACAAAACTCCCGCAGATAAAGTTATTATTATTATTATTATATGTGCAAACTCCAAAGGAAATAAAAAGAAAACAAAACTCAAAGGAAATGAAAAAAAACTCAAAGTAAATAAAAAAACAAAACTCCAAATGGTGCGTGGAGGCCTCTACGGCAGCCAAAACTCCCGCAGGTATAGTTTTTTTATTATACGAGGAAAAGGCTGCTGCAGCTGTTTATTTTCTATAGCCTGCCATCTTTTGTTTCGTTTCGAAAAAGAATTTTTATTTTCTTCAAAAATCTTGTTCCAACTTCCAATGTCTCACATTGGAGTAGTACAGATTCAGTACTGTAGACCGCACACCTACTTGCCGGTCAAAAATAGTGCTCACGAGTCTTGCCGGTCAAAAAGCCCCCTCCCGTGCCAATGTGGGCCCCGAGGCAGTTCGTATCCCACTCCCAGGGTCCCACGGCCTCCGCTTGCGCTTGACGACGCGCCAGGAGCACAGTGAATGAACAACACAACAACCAAACAGGCCAACAGTCTATTGTCAAAAAAAAACCCCAACAGTCGCTTGGCTGCACGCCTGCTCCATCCATCCGTCGTAGAGTAGATTTCCTTTTAAAGAAAACATATTTGGAGTTTAGCTAAATAATATTAATAGCTCTAAATATAAGTACTATATATAACTCGTATTATATAATTAATCTAACAATAATTGATTATTTTCCTATATATTTAACCAGATTTGGTATTACTTGACTTCTAAAAAAAGAAGACAGTAGAATAGTACTCCTTCAATTCTAAATTATAAGTTCATTTCAAGAATCTTGAAGAGTCAAAGCATTTCAAGTTTGATCAAAATTTCTAGAGAGAACGACATCAAATAGGTATACTATAAGAATACAACTAATTTAAGAATCCAATTATACTTAGTTGGTATCATAAATGCTATTATCGTATTATATAAATTTGGTCAAACATAAAAAAAATCTCTAAAATTCTTAAAATGACTTATAATTTGGGATGAGGGGAGTAGATGACAGTGACAGAGCTTGATAGGAAAACAAGAGGAGATCATCAGCACTAATTTTTACTCAATTAGAAAAGAGGGGTCTAGATAAACTTATGGAAGAATTATCTAGATAAAAGGGATGTTATCCAAATAAAAAGAGCAACTTTAGCACTCTTCTTATATTTTTCCGTTGATAAAGATATATCTAGACATTTAAATTTAGGCCATGTTCAGTTGGCCAAAAGACCCCAAATATTTTGCGCAGTGTAATCTTTAGACGCATGTATGGAGCATTAAATGTAGGTAAAAAATAACTAATTGTACTTTTAGTCTGCTCATGTCGAGACGAATTTTTTGAGTCTAGTTGGGTCATGTTTAGACAAAGTTTGTCAAATAACAACGAAAGTGCTCAGTAACTTTTCGCCAAATATTTCGCGAACTGAACAAGGCCTTAGGTGACAAATACTCTCCAACATCTGTTCAAATAGATCTCATTATTTTTACCATTTATTTGGGGTTTGTCATTTGCCAAAAATGTAGAGTGAAGTTCATTTTTAAAGTGCCTAACAAAATATGGAACAATTGTTAGAGGGTGAAAGAGATATAAATGATTTTTATTATAATGCATCTCTAAAAGGATTTTCACGGTCGAGTTTGAAAACAAAGGGTCGGGATGCTATAATTAAGATAGGGTAGCGGCAGTTGCACCAGTTTTATATAAACCGACCCCAACGCATCTAGGTTTCCTTTCCAGTAGTGCTACAACCAGGGACCGACCCCAACGCGCGCAGAGCCAGAGAACTCGGCATGGCGACGGAGATCCAGGGCTACTACGACGACGGCACCGTCGTGGTGTCGTTCGGCGGGGACCACATCGACACGACGGTCACAAACTTCGGCAGCGTGGTGGACTGGTGGGTGCGCGAGACCTACCGCCTCCACGGCCGCGGCGACGTCGCGGGCCTCGACGTGGAATGGCGCCCCGCTCGCGTGCCGGGGCCCATCGCCGTGCTGCAGATCTGCGTCGACCACCGCTGCCTCGTGTTCCAGATCATCCACGCCGACTACGTCCCCGGCGTCCTGTCAAGTTTCCTCGCCGACCACCGGTTCACCTTCGTAGGGGTCGGGATCGGCGACGATGTCGCGAAGCTGCGGGCCTGGTACGGGTTGTCGGTGGCGAGCGCGGTGGACCTGCGCGCGGTCGCGGCCGACACGCTGGGGAGGCCCGAGCTGCGCCGCGCGGGGCTGCCGGCGCTGGTGTGGGAGCTGATGGGCGAGCAGATGGACAAGCCGCACCACGTCCGCGTCAGCGCCGGGGACGCGCCCACGCTGTCGGAGGACCAGATCATGTACGCCTGCGCCGATGCGTTCGCCTCGTTCGAGGTCGGCCGGAGGCTCTACGACGGCGACTACTAGGCGTCTGGGACTTCGTGTGTTTTCAGGCGTGTCAGTATCAGTCTCGGACTCTTGGCGTCGATGGTCTAGTACTCCGCCTAATAAACTTGTATGGTGTGATCCAGTGATCGTTCGTCGATAGAGTACTCGTCAGGTTTTGTTTTGTGGTCTGGTCTCGTCTCCCGTGAGTGTGTGTATGCATGGCATTTCGACTTCAAAATTTGAATCCTATTCTGGTTGTTCGTCAACGTATGATGCAGTTGTGTGGTGTTTTACACTTACTGTGCGCTTATATGAAATCTTTGCTGCGTGTGATGCTCAATTCACATGCTTGCTGATTTAGCCCCGTCAAGAGAGTGCTCAACTGCTGATAGTTCAGAAAGAAAGAAAAAAACGTGCAGAGCTCGGTGTATATTACCACCAGCTCAGGTCCTGTTTAGAACGAAGGAAAATTTCCATGTCCCTGCGTTTTTCATGTTAAAATCCTACGTGATTCCTGTGAAAAATCATGCGTGATTCCTGTGAAATTCCTGCGTTCCAAACAGACCCTATTCGTCAATGTCCTCACGGCCTCGCCCCTCCCGCCTGCAGCTTGGAGCGCTCATGTCATGGAGTCGTGCTCCCTAGCCTGCATATCACACCACTCGTGTTCTCATGCCTACATACATGGCGTTTAGATTGCCCGCAATGTTACCGATGCCTCAAAAAAATGTAACCCTGTAACCGACACCAATGTCTCAACTTCTTGAAAGCCACAACGTGGGCACTGCTGCATGTCTGTGACCGTAGACCCCACCAGTCTAGGCAACTTGCTGGAGGAGCTAGCCCGAGCTAGCCGCGTGTGCTCACTGGCTTCGTCTTCAGCGTCGTACAACTAGATTATTTTATTGATGAAGCATCGGTGAACCTACAGTCCACGGTGCTCAAAAATTTGATAGATTCGGCACCGCTCACGGTGCTAAAAAATTTGATGGATTCGGCACCACCCACAGTGGTAGGCACCTGTGCTTGGAGCTTCTCTCTCCTTTCCAAGCACCGGAAAAACACCACGCTGTGGCTAGTCTTACTCAGACAAAGCTAGAGCGTAACAAAATTCCGATTTGATATCTCACACTTTGGCACATTAGATCTAGGTCATATTTTAAACATGTTCAGAACAATGTTTCCGTTTCTTGTTTGAGAACGAAATTCCCAAGACCTGTTTGGTCCTTTGCAATTGAATTCATTTAATAATAAAAAAATTAGACGCATATTAATTAATCAAATATGATTACATATGAATTATATTTGTATATTATTGTTGTCTATACGAGAAATATTTATGTATTGTATTTTTACTGTACGAGAGCAGAGTGTAGAATCACATTACATGTATCAGCCTATAAATTTAAGGTACACTTATAAATGAACTTTAAAAAATGGTAGCATATCAAATTTCAAGCTAAATAGCCTAGGCTAGTAATTGTTCAATCAAATATTAATGCCCAAGTAAAGAGAAGGAAGAGGAACACAACAATATTTTCTCGAGGTATCGGAGAGTTAGCACTCTCCACTACTCGTTGGGACAACCGCGTAGCGGTATCGCTCCCTCTTAATCCACGCAAGGACCAAATGCTTTCTACGGGTTGATTCTTCACCGCTCCGACCCAGTGAATCGTCACAACCAATCATAAGATGAGACGAGTCATACACAAGCTGGACCGGATGATCACCATGCTTCCAATCACCACCAAACCATCTAGGTGATGTCAATCACTAAGAGTAACAAACACAAACTCTCACTTGACACCCCCCCACCCCCCCACCCACCCAAAAAAAAACTAATGAGAAAAGGTAAATGCACACATGATACTCCTTATACACTAATGAGGTTCTTAATCTTGGATTATCAAATCTCAATCACCTCAGTAGGCTCTTGCTCTTTCTTGCACATCAATGTGTTTCCTCAGTTGAACAAATGGGCGAGAGACCCTCCATAGACAAGTAGGAGAGCTATTTATACAACTCATTTTAAAACATACCCGTTGAAGACTAAATTAGAGCGGGAACATCCGAGACATAGCTAAAATTTTAGTCCAAGAAACAAACACCCCCTTAACTGACCAATTTAGTACCATCATAAGAGTAATACATACAAGCACTTGGTTCTACCATCCAAAGATCACTATGCTGCATCTAACGCTGCACTTTTGTTACGTTTTAAATTAGAAGATTTTTAGCCCCGTCACATTGAATACTAAGGCTATAATTTAGTCTATTAAAATAAATAAATTACAAAACTAATTTATCAACCAGAGACTAATTCACAAGACGAATTTATTAAGCTTAATTAGTTTATGATTTGACAATATAATATTACAGTAAACATTAGCTAATAATAAATTAATTTGACTTAATAGATTCATTTTGTTAATTACCGTATGACACTATAATTAGTTTTATAATTAGTCCTTTTTTAATAGACTAAACTAATGCTGCAATATCGGATATGAGACGGCTAAAATTTTTGCCTTGAATCGAAACCCCTTTTAATAATAAACACCAGTAACATGATTCGAGAAGCGACCATCACAACCAAGAGAGATTTAGGGTCCGTTTGGTTGGTGACCAGAACTTGCCACGCCTGACCTTTGGCAAACTGTGGCTGCCAGTGGCGAACAAAATCGAAGCCACACTTGTGGCAAACTTTGGCACAGAAATGAGTCTATGACGTATGGGGCATAGTGCTAAGAAAGTGTGGCGTGCCATAGCTGTGGCAGTGAACCAAACGGCTGCCAGAAAAACTGTGGCACGACGAATCTGTGGCGTGGCAAGTTCTGGTCACCAACCAAACGCACCCTTATCCAGGCAATGCACCTGACCAAACATACAAATACCCTGGTATAACACGACTAAGGTATGTAAATCAAAAGTTACCGTTATCCGTGCAAATAATACAATCCCCAGACAACTATAGCCAATTAATCTTAGGTTCTAAAATTATATTACTCTTTTGAAAAGAACTCATAGGCTGTATTGTATTTATCCAGGACAACATTGTAGAGCGGATGGATTGGCTCCAGCAAATTAGAGTACGGTCCAAGCACATGCTGAGGTAATGGGCACGAATCCGTATCCGTCATGGCACTGTACTGGCTAACTGAGAGGCCACTGAGGCAGTAGCATGAATGATAGTGATCTCTGTTCTTTCCAGGCTTATCCCTCAAGCCTCCCTCGAGTACCTGAGTTACAGAAGCGGTTGTCATCTTAACTTATCTGAGATGTCAATACTCAACAAATACTCCGTTCTAATTTATAGGTTGTTTTGGCATTTTTAGGTACATAACTTTTGCTATGTATCGGCATATCATATATCTAGGTGCATAGCAAAAGCTATGTCCTAGAAAAGCCAAAACAGCCTATAATTTGGAACATATGGTATTAACAACTATAATAAGATGGCATTGCAGAGTTTCACATTCTGGTGATAAAACTCTGCATATAAAAATAATATATTTAAAGTTATCTCACCTGAGAACAAAGTAGGATGTATTGTTGCAGGGCAATGTTATGGAAGAGTGGCCCAATTTGGTTGCTCTGTTGTATAAAATCTAATCCAAACTTTGCATAATCCATAGCTTCAGGAGGAAAATAAGCAAAACACATGAGTAGGACGACATAAATCAAGCCCCCCAGAATTTGTAAACCAATACATTAGTTCAGTTCAGGTCACAATCTTATGGGGGCCATTATAAATTGGCACATCAAATGCACCAAAAGTATAAACAGTATGGGGAATGACATTAGGTTGCCAATAAGCAGATCAAGGTTTTAAAATTGATAGTTGGTAATGTTCCCTCACCCACCTACTAGCAAATATACAGCAAAACTGGCCTTTTAAGTTATCAAGTGCATTGCTGCATGGTACAAGGAATATAGAGGAAGTTCCAATCAGTTACAATTTACATCTATCTGGAACCAGTTCTATTTTTCGTTTTAAAATTTTACAAAAACTCCTTTCATATTTATCACAAACAAAAATGAAGAAATAATTTCCCTTTCATAAGAAAAATATGGATGGTCCTGATTCTTACCAGAGGAAAACTTTTTCGCAGTGCACACATATGAACTGGTGCTGCAGGCATCCTCTCCTGATAGCCTTTTAGACTTCAATTGTTTATCAACAATCGTAATTAACTTTTGTGTTAAAGCAATGGCAGCTCCCTGGTCACACACTAGATTTCTGTTACATGGAGCACATGTGACAAATATAACAGTAAACAGATGTTACAATTACCTGCCAAAATGAGTAGCAACCGTCAACCAATTTATTAGTTCGTCCTTGAAATCCGCATTCCACTCCTTGATGAAAAGACACCCAGCCCTAAATGGTGAAGATGTCAGCAACAACGCCAAATGGTATTGTAATAAAAACAAGTGTTGCATCAGCCATACACACAAGTATTGACTACTTGCCATGCACTTTCACCAAGGACCTAAAAGAACAACTTCATGATCTAATACACAAAAACGCATCATAATATAGAAGTAAATTAAATAAACTAAGGGGGGAAGAGGTCGTCTTACGATCAAGCTAGGCAAGTCAACTTTCTCTGCCTCATTAAGCAGGATCAAAGCGGCCAATCCACAGAATGTATACCTTATGAAAGCAACTTTTGTTAATGTTCTTAACATATAAATTTGGAACTTCGTAGAAATCCTCAGAAACATACCCACCATGCGCTTCAGCATAAGGCTCCCCAGCAATACCACCTTCATAAGTTTGACATCTGCCAGTCGTATAGTATATCAATTAAGCAACATTCTAGAGAAGAATTGTGACCAAGCAACAATTTTGCAACTGAAAAAAATTGCATTTATATAACACAAACAAAACCTTGCTATGTAGTCGCCAACGCCTTTTGCCAGTTCAACATCAAGAATATTCACAAGGCTGGCAACCTAAGGTCAACATCAGGAAATATCAAGTAACTGCAGAAAAATCGTGAAGGGCCACAAGAAACTCACCGATATAGCGGTGTAGGAAGCACGGACATCAATTTCACCACCATCATGCATTCTAACGCAAAGGAACAACGAGTGGCAGGCATCACCTCAGAAGGAGCTACAGATGAGAAAATGGTCTCTGTACATTATCCATGCTGATAGGTTGCGTACCTGAAAGCACCTGATACATCTTTCATCCGAAGCATAAACTTGTACAGGTTGCCCCTGACCAACAACGTAAACATTATTAACAAAATGACTCGTGTAAATCAGATCTTGTTTTAGAGCAACCATGAGATTTACCTATTGATTGATGACAGTGCTCTTTCACTCCCTATTGTCACAAGTGTATTTACGGCAGCATAAGTCGTAGCTAGGTGAGGCAACTGCAAAGGACGTGGACAAAAGAATGTATAAAGAATCTATAATTTACCCTGTTGAATGACTCAACATAAATGAACTCAAACAAACTTTATAAATCAATAAAAAACAAGATTTCTGGTTAAAGACGTATGCTAATTGGATGAGAAGGCTAAACTAAAGCACCAAGTAATGTAGTTTTGCTAAGCATAGTACCCACCGTCACCGCCAGGTATTTTGTTTGTTACATGGACATGCTAATATCAATTAAAAATGTTACAATTACAAACAGGTGAGCTAAAGAGGGATTTAATGTGATTGCAACAACAAACATATATGTCCTTAGTGTTTTCATTGGACATATCCAAGACTAATGCATGCACTGCATAAATCTAAAATCTTATTTTAAAAAATCAATTTGCAAATAGCAAAATCAAAGATATTATCTAGCACAAAAATGTGGGGACCAAAAGGTTTTGGGATTGGAGCAACCTGTCCAGGTCCACCACTATATCCACCATCTTTATCCTGACATCGAGCTAAGAAGGCTATGATATCATCCTCAAGATCATCATCAAGTGCTTCATCCAGCAAAGCAAGTGGATGAACCATCCAGTAGCACAGCCAAGGGCGACTGAAACCAATTAAAAACAATACCAGAACAAATATGCATTACTGCCACAATAAAGCAGGATATTCTAAAGATAACTTAACCATGTACAATCATTACTTGGCATCTAGAACATGAAAGGCTGGCCCCAGATGCCTCAGCCCACGCGTCAGATACTCGATATGCTGATCACGCCACAGCTCTAGCCTGCACAGAAAACAACTCGATAAGAGCAACTCCAACGGTTTTGCATTTTTTATTTAGCAAAATATGGTATTTGCCAACTCTCAAATTAATATGGCAAAGGTAAAAATAGTCAATCTCCAACGGTTTTGTATTAAGACTTGGCAAAACTAAAAAATTGTGCACGCGAGAGGGAAATATCCCGCGGGAGTAGCACGCGAGGACGTTTGCCAAGCGAACCGCAGCTTGGCATATATGCCAAATATCACCCGGTATTTGCCAAGTTGCTAAAAATGCCAAGCTCATTTGCCAAACCGTTGGATAGGAGATTTTTAGACTTTTTTTGCAAAAACAAGAATGCAAAACTCATTTGCAAAACCGTTGGAGATGCTCTAACAAAAGTCTATGATGACGAGGCAGTGGACACCCTAATATCAACTCCCATTCAAGCGTTTGTGTATAATACGCTATCCAACAACACATAACTAGCAGTATTAAGCGTCTGTGAGCACCAAATCAGGAAGCCTGCACTGAACTATCTGGTGCTACAGGTAAAGTTATCAGAGGACTAGCGAATTTTCAAGCTACAGCCTGTCAAATTCTCCAATATCCAAACTAAACCCATGCGTCGAGATCCGACTAGCACTACCAGCAGCCCGGGGATATCTCCTATCTCCTAATAGAAGTGAGAAAACTAGCGTGCGCTTGGGGATGCTCACATGATGGATTTCGTGTTGGGCGCGGCCCCGAAGAGGGCGCGGTAAATGCCGCCAACGCTGGCCTCCACCTTCATCTGCTCCACCTGCGTCACCGTGAGCCTCGGGAGCTCGGGATCCGCCGCCTCTGCCGGGTCGTCCCCGGCGGGAGGCGCCGACTGCGGGGAGGGGTCCATGGACGCAGCGGCCTGGGGCGGAGTCGGAGGCGGGGCGCCGCCGCTTGGCTGCGCTCTCGAGTGCTGCGGCGGCCTGCGTTTCCGGATGCGAGCTCTGTGCTGCGGCATGTGCCGAGTGCCGTGCACGGGTACTGCCGTGCTGCCCTTCCGTTTGCGGGGTCCGGCTCTCGGCTGCTTCGGTGTTGTGGTCATGGGCCCCGGAATGGAGCAATGTTGAGCTGCCGGCCCAACCAATGATTCATTGAGCCGGCCCAGTCACTGGCCAGAACTATGTTACCCAGCCCGATTGCCAGGCCGCAGCAACCCATTCATTCCACAGCCACGCGACGCACGGCGACCGCAGGCAGCGCTTCTGTAGTTCTGCTTGGCGGCCGGGGGCAGCCGCCGCTTCGCCTTCGCGAGGGTTATAGCGACGAAGAGAAAGGGGGAGGAGGCGAGCGCCGAGGGAGGTACAGAGAGAGAGAGGGTGGGAGATGGCTGCCATGGTTGGAGCGCGCAGGGCGCTCTTGGCCGCTCGGTTCTCTCCTCGCGGCACCATCGCGGCGTCGGCCGCGCCTGCGCCCCTCTACCGGCGCGTGGATTCGCCGCCCAGGTACTGTACCACTACCTAGGTGGCGTCTCGTTGATTCATATGACGCGATGCTATTCCTTGTTGCTAATCTTTTATTTTTCTAGACTAGAGTTGGGAGATCTTCTCTAGCGAATTGGTTCTCTGTAAACTGTTCATATGTTGCTAAGAACGGAACAGAATATAACCTTTTTTTTTAAAAAAAAAAGTAGCCAATTGTTCGGGGAAGGAAATTTCTATACATTGTGGCCTGATTAGAACATGAAATGACACCTTGTCCTTGGCATAGACGCATAGCAGTTCCTATTCGTATTTTCTGTTCATTAGAACGTCGCTTGTTACTTTTAATCCTAAAAATATGTAGTTTCCAATTTAGGGTCATCCTAAAATCACGATTCTTTTATCCTGCAGACTTCCAACTGAAAGAGTTTGTCTCCAGTGTTTGGTTCCACATCGAGGAGCTGGCAGCTTTGCATCTGAACGGACTGATGAAGACTATCAGCGCGAGTGGGGACAAAACAGAGCAGGTAGCTACGCTGACTCCCGTTCGAACGGCTCTAACCTTCAACTTCAGGGAGATGTCCCTTCAGCTGGTTCCACAACAGGTAATCACAAAAATAGGGGTGTGGATGTTGGCGGCAATTCTGAGCAACATTACAGAAGTGGTGTATCGTATGGCTTTCGAAACAATCATCAGCCGTATACTGGTGCAAGAGCGAATAATGAGACATCTGGATATAATGCATCGCAACCTTATAGAGGTAGTGGTGCATACAGCCAGCAAGGCCTTGATGGGTATTTTCCAAATGATCGTCAACAGTACAATGGCACAGAAGCTAATAGTACATATAGCTCTGGATACAACACCCAGAAGATTTATGAAGGAGAGGGAGCTAATAATGGGCAGCACAGATATGGTCCTTCAGGACAAGCATGTCCGAACCCAATTGGAAATAACCAGCGAGCTCAGAAACAGCAATATGTTGAGCATAGATCTGGGGGAAGTTATCCAGATAGATCTCGGAATCATCCCTCTCAGTATGCAAATCCAACTCATTTCCATAAGGAGCATGTTGCAGGGTTTCAGCAAGGCAACAATAGTAATTTTGGATATAATGCTTCGCAGGGGTATCAAAGCCCTTATTTCACTAGGCAAGCTGATACACATAGTACTCCTCAAGGATATTCTATGTACCCAAATACAGATGCGCAACGCCTCTCTCATGGAGTTCATCAAGAAAAACATTCACATGCGCATTCTGCTGGGTCATTTGGGAACCACTTAAATAGTGCACCTCATGAAGATGGCAAATATCACCAATCACTACATGGCAACCCTTCAAATGTTGGATCGCCTTATGAAGTACCTAATGAAGCCGGCGGCAAACACAAAGGTACTGTTGAAGAACTGGAGAAGTTTTGTGAAGATGGCAATGTAAAAGAAGCTCTGGAAGTTCTGGCTATGCTAAAGGAAAACAGAATCGTGCTACCTGCTCCTCAGTACTTCAGATTGATGCAAGCATGTGGTGATGCAACTGCGCTCTCAGAAGCAAGATTAATACATAGCCATATATCTGAATCATCACTTGTTGTTGACACAGATTTTCAAAACAAAATTCTAAAGATGTATGCTAAGTGTGGTTCAATGGAAGATGCAAAGAAGCTTTTCAGTTCTATGGATCATCATAATTTGACTTCTTGGAACACTATGATCTCAGGTTTTGTGCATAATACTCTTGGTGAAGAAGCAATAGATTTCTTCAATCAGTTTAAGCAGACAGGGGATAAGCCAGATCTTAGCATGTTCAGACATGTTTTCCTGGCCTGTGGAATTCTAGGATCTGTTAATGAAGGAATGTTGCATTTTGAATCCATGCAGAAAGATTTTGGCATGCATCCCACTATGGAACATTATGCAAGCATTATCAGTATGCTTGGACAGTCTGGCTACATTGCCGAAGCTTATGAATTTGTGGAACAGATGCCTGTGGAACCAAGCATTGAGGTATGGGAAAATTTGATGAACATGTGTCGACTTAATGGATTTTTAGAGCTTGGAGATCGTTGCGCACAAATCATAGAGCGCTTGGATTCTTCTAGGCTGAATGAACAGTCTAAAATGGGTCTTTTCCCTGTCGACGCTTCAGACCTTGCAAAGGAGAAGGAAAGGAAAAAGGCAAGTGTCGCTGAAGCTCGGAGCAAGGTCCATGAATACAGAGCTGGAGACAGATCCCACCCAGACACTCTTAAGATCTATGAAGAGCTGAGGTATTTGTTGGCTCACATGAAGGAAGCTGGGTATATTGCCGACACTCGATTTGTTCTTCACGACGTTCATCAAGAAACTAAGGAGGATGCTTTACTGGCTCACAGTGAGAGGTTGGCTATCAGTTACGGTCTTATAACAAGTGCTCCCCGCTCACCTATTCGAATTATAAAGAACCTTCGATCCTGTGGAGACTGTCACACGGCTTTCAAGATAATCTCGAAACTTGTTGGGCGACAGATCATTGCAAGGGATGCAAAGAGGTTCCACCACTTTGAAAATGGTGTGTGTTCTTGCAAAGACTACTGGTAAACAAGATGATAGAAGTCCACATTGTTTTCAATTTTGATCTGTGCAAGACCGCTATAGGATGTTTATATGCTGAAGGTAGGCTGATGCCTATCTAACATTCAATTAGCTGATAGTTTCATGTCAGGGACATGATGTATGACGCCCTCAGGGACAAACAGGCCCTAAGCCCATCTAGTGTTCTATTTTGCAGTCCATACCTTAAGCCTGAGTTTTTGCTTTAACGACTGTTGTCTCTGGTTTGTTACTTTCCACCAAAATAAAACAGTAGAATGTAATTGGGTTGTGGCCCCCTGGCATGTAAACTTTGATTCATCTGACTACAAAGCGTTCTGACTGCATTCTGTATCCGTTGTTATAGCTAGCAAAAGCTTGTCATTGTACCTGTTTGGCTTCAGCTCTGGATTGGGCTCTGGACTCTGGAATCAAGTTTCTGAAGAAATCTGCTAGAGATGATCGGGAAGTCAAACAATTAGGGTATGGTCTTTTCGTTTTTTGTTACTCGCTTGGATCAAGAAGCTATGGAGCTTACACGTTGCCCAGAGTATATGAATTTTGCTTGGATTTCCATGGAAATCTTAAGTTTCGAATGCCACCTTAATGTGCACGGCCAAAACTTGATACGAATAAACTATGCTGCCGGGTACAAAGAGCATCTCCAAAAGTTTCGAAAACCCACTTTCAATCCTTTTCTTTGGCAAGATTGAAACAAATAATAATCTCCAACAGCTCTCTGTCTTGACTTCCAATCTTTCCACACTTGGTAAAATCGACCGAGTTCATGGAAATATACATGCTAATCTGATCAAATTTGAACTTCCAATCTTTCCGCACTTGTTAAAATTGATCTAGTTATGCGGAAATTTATGCACCAAACTGACCGAATCCACCGAGTTGCGTAATACACGCCAATCTGGAAGTGGAAGGATGGGAGAGAAAAAATAGAAGAGCGGCTACGGTGATTTAGAAATAATCCAGAATTTCTGATGTCTTCTATGTTTTAGAAGCGAGATTTTAGAAAACTATTGGAGAAGTTCAATAAATATACTCCTAACTTTTTCCAGCCACTTGGAAAACTTATTGATTTAGCAATTGATTTTTATTTGGGAACTATTAGAGATGCTCTAATGCGCCTAAAACACAATTCAGCCATTACTTTAAGCACATTTGATGATTTTCAACTCTAATAGACTAATAGACAAACTCACTCACAGTTACAGTTTGCAACCTGCAGAATGCAGACGGCGTCCACGGCCTTGGCCCTTGGGGTTATAGACCTGATCCACCGAGCCCCTCGGCGTGCTCGCAAATCTGCAAACAGCCCAACAAGGGTTTTAGAGGACAGCGGAACCCGTCGATGGCGGCGGCGGCTGGCGGCGTGCGGCGAGCCCTCACGGCGCTGCGCTCCGGTTCCCCGTCTGCTATCTCTGCAACGCTCTCCCGCCAGGCGGCGGCTCGCTCTCCGGAGCTGGCGGCCGCGTCCCTGCCGCGCGCCTCTCGCCGGCGCCTCGCGATCTCGAGGTAGCTTGGAGCCTCTGATTCTCTAGCGGAGCATTTTTGTTCTTCCCCTTGGCTCAGATTCGGTGGTGCAGGGTGCCGGTTGCGGCGCTCGGCGGCGTGCAGGGTTCGCTGATGCCGATGCACAACGCCGCGGCGTCGGCGCTGCTCACCTCCATGCTCGGGCTTAAGCCTGGCTCTTGGGGCTGGCTCTCCGAAGGTAAGCGATTTAATCCGTTTGCTCCATTTCGGTGCCGCGATTCCGTGAATGATGCGTGCCGTTGATACTGACTCTAGTACATAGAATGAATTAACTGTACGATCTGATTGACTGGCTCTTGTCTTCAGTTTGATGTTTGTCTTATATTGAACATAGTTCTGCTATGTAAGTACTTCACCTACATTACACTCCCATTTGAGATGGTTATTGAGGATAGTCTAGAAACCAAGGAGACTTCAAATTTTAATGTATGCCTGAATTAGACGTATTGTATTAAGGTAGGCTACTGGCTTGTGCTATATGTGTGCCAGTGTCTAAAATTGGATCAAAAATGGCCTTGATTTTCTGCCTCTTTAGTAGTGGCATCTTTGGTGGATGGGATCGAAGAACTTTGATGTATTTTGCATTCTTCTCTTAGGGCTTGTTTAGTTCCGAGAAATATTTGGAATCTGCACTGTAGCACTTTCGTTGTTATTTGATAAACTTTATCCAAACATGGACCAACTAGACTCAAAAGATTCGTCTCGACATGTAGATACTAAAAGTACAATCAATTATTTTTTTTACCTACATTTAATGCTCCATGCATGTAGCTAAAGATTGATGTGACGGAGAATCTAGAAATATTTGGGGGAAGTTGGGGAAACTAAACAAGGCCTTAGTGCTTTGTATGTTTGTCATTTTCCAACAAATATTATCGCCACAATGGTTAGGATGCACTTGTCTGACTGACCGCAAGTTACTGTTTATGGTGTCTACTAATTTAGCATCCTGCCAACATCATTTTACTAAGTACAGGTTGTTACTACGTTTTTTATCAGAATAGTTTTTACCCTAATTTCTTAATGTTTTTTTTTCAATCGGCGAGCATTTGTTAACATCTTTAAGACTTTTACCCCTTTTTACAATTGCTGTTCATGTCTTGTCACATGCCACATCTGATCGTTTTCTCTGTTTTGTTTAAGATTGTTGCTGAGATATTGAAAAACAACTATATACTCCCTCCGTCCCTTTTTAACTGTTGTCCGGAAAGCGTGTCTGTGAGGGAAACACGGATTTCTAGAGACAGTTATTTAGGGACGGAGGGAGTACTCAACAGACATTTAAGACGTGTACAACATTTAATACCAAGTTGTTGACACCATTCTACTACTTCTAAATAAGCCACAGATGCAAGTTGTATTGATTGCCTTGGTAATTTACAAATTTTTATGTGTGCATATGATTGGCATTTTCAGCAAGCACTACCATTTAACTGTTTTCTGTGTATGTGTATCTTTCGCAAAGTTTATGTTCACCCTCATTTGTCTGCTTTGTTGTTTCTTATCTACATTGTTTGTTGTTTGTTTCCACAGGATTTGCTACACCTCTATAACAGGAATGGGTGTATCCGTCACAAGAGCCTGTTTTTCGCCTTTGCACTAGAGGATTCCAATAACACTTTTACATGCCTTGCGGAGTACACCCTTGGACTTCTGTTGATGGAATCTGTACTAAAATTGGTGACCAAAAACTTGTGGTCTCATGTGCCAATTATCTTACTTCTATGATGTCCATCGAATTATTCGCACTCCATGTTATCTCCTTTTCCTTGTCAATGTGCCGTGATATCATAGCTAGTACTCTCTACGTCTCAAATTATAAGTCATTTTAAGAATCTTAGAGTTATTTTTTTTCAAATTTGTCTAAATTTATATAAGAAGATAATATTTATTATACCAACTATAAGTATCACTAGATTCTTTATTAGTTATATTTTTATAGTATATCTATTTTATATCATAAATCTGTGTTTTTTGTATAATTTTGATCAAACTTGAGATGTTTTGACTGTTAAAAATTCTTAGAATGACTTAATTTAGAATGGAGGGAGTATCAAAGGCTATGTTCGTTTGAACTTATCAA
This sequence comes from Coix lacryma-jobi var. lacryma-jobi, assembly GCA_009763385.1. Taxonomy (NCBI): domain Eukaryota; kingdom Viridiplantae; phylum Streptophyta; class Magnoliopsida; order Poales; family Poaceae; genus Coix; species Coix lacryma-jobi. The sequence goes on along the minus strand of CM019827.1, from coordinate 27,147,733 downwards.
TTGGCTTATATCTCACTTATTTTTTCTCACGGAATACCATTAAAAGTTAAATCAACCATGAATAAGTTCAAATAAATAGAGACAAATTTGTCCAGAGCATCAAAGCCTTGACTAGTGACTTGCATGACATGAGAGATATTTATATGTTCGTGCACAGAACGCGGTTCAAGCGATGCAATCAAATTACAACCAAGTTCATCTTCATCGTTTTTCTCCTGACAAGCAACAGTCAACTATAATGCTTGATCGCAGATTACCAGATATTAATATCATATGTTTTTTCTTTTGCGAAATATATTTATATCATGTGTAACGATATATAACCACGCAAATTCTATTTGGGAAGATTTCATTTGCATGCCTAAACATAATCTTGAACTGTACATTTCCACCGCCAAACTTCACTTGGGGGTGAACGAGGGTGTAAAAAATAAGTGCAACCAATGGGACATTTCCTCCACCGCCAAACTTCACTTAGAGTGAACTAGGGTGTAAACAAAAGTGTGTACCCAACGGGACATTTCCTCCGTCGAGGTTTCATATTCAATCAAAACAGCATGATTGTGGAACAGCAGGCTCAGGTCATCCGAATGTCCCTGTGTTCACCTGGATGAAGCTTTGGCTCCCATGGTCCATCGTCGTCTAGAGCACTATGAAATATATCAAACAGTAGTGCTCGTATCCCATGCCGAAGCGCTGAAGCTTCTGCATGGTTGAACCATCTGCGTCCAAACTAAGAACCAGAGACTGCGCGTTAGTAGTTAGGAGTCAGCACTGTAATAAGTGAACAAAAATAACGGAGCAATGTGATTTGTACCATGCCAAGGTCCTCTTTTGTCAACTTCTCTGGTGCCTCTTGCATAAACCTGTCAATATAGTAAAGCATAAAGAGGCCACAGTCACAGTCGTTACGCTGACGTGGCACCTGGCATGTGAAATAGAAGGTGGCATTAGAAAAAGATACATCAAGGAGGAAACTAAAGTGAAAAAAGAGCTGCTGCAAAGTCATAACAAGTATTTAGAAAACTATGGTTAGGATTCCAGGCTTCTTACCTCAACCTTTTCCCCATTAATATTTCTTGAAAGACGCTTCCATATCCTCCCTGAAAATGGAATATCGTAAGAAGAATCGTTCTGTAGGTACCGCCATTCTGCTTGAATATACCTGTGATAGTATGGAATTTATTTTTCAAAAAAAAATGTATTGGAATTTGAAACTCATGAAAGTTCCAGCGAGACTGGGCTAAAAACCAAGCTCTTAGCATGTAACACTGGTGATTACATACCTCCTAACAATGTCAAAAAGCTTTTGACTGGAGTGAACACCAAGAGAGTCCAAGTGAAGCATTAATGGCCCAGAATCTGCCTCTTTTGTAGGCATGCAAACAATGATCAAGCTCCAGTGCATCCTAATTTGCATGATCGTAATGTGATATACATTATATACATTACATGTTATACAAGAATACTGTTGCCTGTCAACCAGACTCCATCGACTATTTAGAAAGGTAACCCTTTCTTGCCAATAAGTAAATATTTACCATTTAGTATTGTAGTATTATCCAGAGAAGAAGCAACTTACGATTCATTAATCGGCAAAATTATGTATGCTTTCTTAAAAATATCTACACTTCTCCACCATCTCCGTAACTTGCTGAATTTTGAGTCATGGTCACCCTATTGAGGCAATGATTAGACCAATTTGAAAAAGGTACTAGACAACAGTGAAATAAATATAAGAGCAAAAATTAGGTTCTGTTTTCCAAGGAAAAAGACATACAACGTTTTTTTGGTAAACTGAATTCCTGCTCTCAAGATTAAAGGAATTTGTAGTTATCGATGTTCGCAATTTGTGTATTCATCATCAAAGTTACTAAGGGCCTGTTCGGATTCTTGGAATTGAATTCATTTTAATAATCATAATTTAGACAGATATTAATTAAGCTAATATGATTGTATATAGATTATATTTGTATATCATTGTTGGCTATACGAGAGATATATGTATTGCATTTCTACCATAGAGGAGTGAGTTGGAGAGCGTGTTATAAGTTGCAAAATAGAAACATAGCATGATGATCTATAGAATCAAATTCCATCCAACCGTATGCATTTTAGGTAGGCTTATATGTGAACTTTGGAAAGTGGAATGTCACATTCTATGCCAAAATAGCCTAGTTTATTTAGTACATTTCAATTCCACAAAAAGAAAGATCCAAACGGGATCTAAAGATTATTGAGCTATATTATACACTTCGGAGGTAATGTGTGCTAGGAACATTGTACTTAACTAGGAAAATGAGTACAGGAAAAGTTATATCGACTCTGTGCACTTAAGGCATGTTTGGAATATGCCTTGTGGAGGGCACTGCCTGGCCAGGTAGATGATCCTGCCCCAAGGCGTCCAAAATCAGACACCTGGGAATGCTGCCTAGCCCAGGCAGCTCCTCCACACCATGAACCAATTTCATCTAGTCCACATTTTACTTTACATGTATTAATACGGACAAAATGGTAGTATGATTAAGCCTGAATTGGATGACATGCCACATTAAAAATGTGACGCTAGACAACAGTTGCAATTTATGAAGAAAGTGATAAGTGTTTATTCTGCGGGTACAGTGGAACTTCCACATTAAGCCAACTAATGCAAAACAGTGCACGGTATCAAGCTGTGGAAGAGCATGGTATTTCTTTAATTTGGATAGAATCAAGATAGCATTGAAACACAATAACCATACCGGCGTGGATAGTGCTTCCTCAAGTTTGCTATAAAAATAGGTGTTAAACATGTATAAATCCCTGCGAGGTCTTGATTTCTTGAGGTACCTAACATAGCCATCGTTATGACCGGCACGCAACAGCCATAGTCAGGATGGAGTATATAGATATCATTTATGGCAGAAATTACTGGATGTTTATAAACCATAGAAGGGACAGCTCTAGTAGATTTGTGATATATGTCATAAAGTCACAAACATATTCCACATAGCATCTAAAGTCTTGCATTCCACAGGCTGTAAGAAATCTCAGCAGCAAAGGCATGAGTGCAGTTCAGTGATACATGCAGAAGAAAGTGGGAGATAAAAGAGAGAGTACAGAAAGTGGAAAAGATTACTTACTCAAGGTAAAAATTTATAACAGGTGATTTCAAATATTCTTCTGGTTCAAGACATTTCATGTCAGAGTAGCTCAGGTCCACGGCTTCTGGATCAGTGCTGTTGACAAATATAAGGATATCAGACTGGATGGAGGTAAGCTTCCTATGTAATGTACCTCAATGACAAGGAACGATTCCAACCTTGAAGGATAGTAGATCTTTGACTCATCCCTACACAAGTGAAATTTCATTACTGAAACGCTATCTATAATTGCTCGTCATCTTAAATCTTAAATTATAATTATTTAAACAAAACTTAAACCTGGGTTACCACTTATTAGATATCTGAACATCAGCTGACCAAGCAGGATCTTTATCATCATCGTCATCCAAGAGAACTACATCCTGAAACAGACAAGACAACAGAAGTTGCACAAATTGTAATACAAATTTTTGATAATATCAGAAGCATCAATTATTAACCAATAGACAAGTATGCATGAATTGGTGCATTAAACTTCACAATTCAAATATGTATGCTTTTCTTTGTGTTTTGATTGTTTTTTCTTATTTCAAGTAAATCTGGGGTTTTATATCATTGCACTTTTTTTGTTGAAAACAAATATTAGTGGATGGAAAATAACCAAAAAAAGTGCATTTGCAGTAAAAGGATTGGACCTTAAATGCTAGCTCTCTAAGGCAATGTAGGAAATACTGTTCATACAACTGATTCACCAGGTGCAAATATTAAGAAACATGGTAAGTGGAAAATGTATAGCTACACACAAAAGGTATGGTTACCCACCTTTTCAATCTTCAAAGAAGGCAAGACCTTATTTTTGGCAATGTTCCACCTGCAAATCAGAATCTTTTTGTCAGAGAAGCACACTAGTTTTATGAAAGGTGCTACTTCCAGGCAAATCAAGATACAACTTCATTATTCATATAGCAATGAAAACAACAAAAAAAGAACACACTTCTGCCCCAAGCAAATCAGGATAGACATAGACTAGAGATGAAACCCAACAAGAGACAGAAAAATTGAGTGTAGTAGGGTCACGAATCCGTCAGGCTAATCCAACATGTTGGCCAACAGGCACTCGCACAGGTTACAACATCACTGCCAAACTATATGCCAGTAATTTGCCTAATATGTTGGTAACAAGTTATGAACTGCACAACAAATGCAGCACTTTTTAGATTAAATGCACTTGATCCATGTAGATGCAATAAGAACAAGGTTCTAAATAGTCCGTTATAGACTTATAGCACTGCTCTAGATTTTTCATAGGGTCTACTGCTACGATATTGTTAATTGTTTTCCTATTACCATTAATGACGCTTTAGCTTTGCTAAATACTACTATTTGGCTTAGTTGCGAAATATAATCTGACTGAGGCAAATATTCATTTCTTACTCTACTAGACGACTATAATCTATATATACCTCTCCGTTATGTTCTTTATTTAATAAATGCTGTAATAAACCCATTGGATAGAACTGAACTATTGAATATTGAATGTAGCCGTGAGTATGTTGATTGTTGAATGTAGCCATGAGTATGTTGATTGATTTAGTGAATGTTAAATGGGCGCAGAGACATATTCTCCTAGACTATATACATGTATATTAATACTTGTGTTCATAAAATTTTCATTGCTTAAATATTCTGTGTATAGTTAATTAAGAATTTTCATGTTTTTATAAAACTGCTAAATGAAATAGCCCTTGCTATAGCCTTTATTTATAGCTTTTGGAGAAGTCCGCCGCTAAATGCCTTAGCCTGCTATTTGAAACATTCAATGAGATGAATGGTAGTATTAAATCTGAGATCACATGACCCTTTGGAAAACTGACACAAAAGATCTCCTTATTTACAAAATCAAAGTAGAAAAAATAGACATGGAAACAGGCCAAAGTTGAGATTCAAACCAAAATTTTTTTGTATTAAGAGTCTCAGACGGTTTGTTGAATATGAAAGAAGATACACTAAGATGGAGATACAGTAATTCAATTTTGGTGATCTTACTACTATATAGGTGGGAACCAGAACTGTAAAGGGAGTGCGAATTTTAAAAGACAAACCAATGGAAACATGAACAATCAGAAGTAAAAAAAAGGTAAAGAAATATTTCAAGGAGAGATGTAAAAAAGCACAAAACAGTGAAGCAAATACTCCTTCCGTCCTAAATTCTAAGTCATTCCAAGAATCCTAGAGAGTCAGTTTTTAAAGTTTGACCAAATTTATATAATAAAATAATAAATACCAACTAAGTATCGTTAGATTCTTTATTATTTATATTTTTATAATAATAACTATTTGATGTCATAAATCTTTGTGTTTCTCTATGGGCTAGTTCATAGAAATTTTGGCGTAAGGTTCCTGTAGCACTTTCGTTGTTATTTGACAAACTTTGTCCAGACATAAACTAACTAGGCTCAAAAGATTTGTCTCGACATTTACAGACAAACTGTACAATTATTTATTTATTTTTACCTACATTTAATACTTCATGCATGCGTTTAAAGATTTGATGTGATGGAGAATCTTGTAATTTTTGGGAACTAAACATTTTGGTCAAACTTAAAATGTTTTGATTCTTCAAGATTCTTGGAATGATTTATAACTTGGAACAGAGGGAGTACTATACAATTAAACATCAAGTGTAAAGTAAATCATCTACGGTTTGCAAACAGACAGATTGATACACAAGAACATAGCTCTCGATATAAAACTGCAAAATGTGAACAAGTGGATCAAGGAAAAGGCATTACCTCCTGTTACTACCAAAAGTGGCTTTGATGCTTTTATCGACAGTGCTATTCTCCTGTTGATTTATGGTGTGACTCTTTGGAAGATGTGCGCAAGTTTCTAGTTGAGGACTCAAAGACTCTTTTGATATTTGACCACCCATCTTTTGGAAAGCACATTTGCCATGGCTTACAGAACTTCTTTCTTTATATGCAGTTCCCTTAACCTACATACAATCGAGAAAGGTAGTCACAAAATCTGTAGAATGGTAAATCTTAAGGAGAATATCTAAAAAAAAACGTATCATTAAAATCCTGCAGAGTTATAAAGGCACACCTGGGTATAGGTCTTTGTAGATGTAGTAAAACTTGAGTTTGGATAGCATTTGCTACCCGTACTGTCCATGGTTTCATCATAAGGCTCTGCAAAATGGCCACCAGTGTGACTGATTGCACAAGCACAAACTTCCTTAATGGAGGAGGCAAGAAAAAGGAATGAGTAGCCAAGGCTAGAATGCATTCATTTCACAACATAATACCTAACAAATAAGTAGTAATCCTTACAGATGAGATGAAATACTCAACACAGATTCTTAGTAACATGCTGCAGGCAGATCTATAAGTTTGTACAGTTCTATTGAACTTATGATCTGTCATGACAGAGGGTATCTAAAAGTTAATGAAGTCGCAGTGATCCAGCAGGCAGCAGGTAGGTTGTTGACTTTTTACAAAGACACAAACACAGTATTCCATCCCCTGAAATGAAGTGTAGGAAGATATAAACCCCATACACATAGTGTTGTTCCAGTAGGACATAATGAGATGACCATTTCTACCAAGTCATAATGAGATGACCATTTCTACCAAGTCTACCGACGTCTATTTTGCTATCCTTTAGGGTGAAGACACTTATAAGTTTGAGGGTTGGGCTTATCTGAGAGGTGCCTCACTTAGCCTGGCATGCCGCCACCCAATGTTCAGTTAGCTACCCCATCAGCAGGTGCCAAATGATCACACTAGAACACTGTGCAGTGTGCATCCAAATAGGACTGGGATACATTTCTGCATGGTTATTGCATAGGGATTAAAAAGGAACATGTGTAATGAATTCAGTTTCTACTTTTCAGTCGTTGAATGAACCTGATAATGTTTTTTGGGAATTGGAAAAGAATCAAAAGTTTTCTGTTAAATCCATATACAATGCTTAAACTAGTAATGATGTAGGGAGTTTATGAATCGGAAAAGGAAAGATTCCAGCTAAAATTAAGATATTCATCTGGTTAATGACCAATGAGGCCATTTTAACCAAAGATAACTTGCTGATAAGAAATTGGAAAGGTGATCCTACATGTTACTTTTGTAATTGTGCAGAGAATATATCTCACCTGTTTTTCCAGTGCCCTGTTGCAAAAATCATTTGGAAGTGGTAGCTAAGTGCTTTGGAGCAGCAAACGTTCCCAGAAATTTACAACAATGTTGGAGGCGGTGTGAAGTTTGGCTAACCTAAGGTAAGAAGTATCATGTTTGGGGTGTGGCAGCAATATGCTGGGCCATATGGAAGAGTAGGAACAAAGCTTATTTTGAAAAAAAAAAAGTTATCAAAAATCCACTTGAGATAGTTTGTCATATTTGTGCTTTAAATGAAATATTGGATAGGTCTCTATGCTAAAGGCGGAATCCTCACAGTTCAGCATGCGGATGATGGAGCAAGAAAACGGCTCAAGAACAATGATCCTGCTGATACCAACAACAATGCCTCTTGAAGACTGGTGCAAGTTATCTTGGAGATTGATGCGCCTTTTGTGAAGCTCAAGTAGCTGTTTTGGTTCTATCTTGCTTTTATGTTCTGGTTGGCAGATGTAATGGCCATTTGGAACTGTCTATGTTTGGAATTGTCCTTTAATCTCTGTTTGAGCTGGGTTAGCTAAGTTCACAGTCAGAGCTTTAGCCTTAGCAGGTTCAAGTTTAGTCTACTGTTGCTCCCTTTCTTTTTCTGCTCTTATCCTGGCTCCTACCAAACTCTTGTATTTCCGTTATGCAATAATAGAAATGGGAAATTCTCATGTGGGAAAAAAAAAAGTTTCTAACTTTGAGATGTCAGGATCTAAGATTGTTAAAATCAAAGAAAAATACCAAAATCACATAGAAAATGGGAAGTACAGTGCCCTGTTGATAATAACAGACATGTATGCCTCCTTCTACCTTGACCATGGTTGCAGTAGAGATAAACAATGTTCGATGCTCCTGTCATCCTAACAACACTAAGCATTTGAGACCACATAAACCAATGACAGAAACAGTATGTCCATCTGACATTACTAATGACCAAAAAAACTCAACCTGTGGCGCGGTAAGACAACACCCTGGGCATTCTGCTTAAGGTAGAAGGTAACCTTCTCGCGCAAGTCGATAAAATCCCCGAACCCCTGCCCCACCCATACATAGCGGCATTGTTGCCCATGTGAGACTAGGCCGGCCTTAGACCTGTGGCGTGGGATCGACGAGGTTTTTTTTTTAACCTTAGCAGCCCGCCTGAAATTTCACTCTCATGGAGAATTGAACTCATATACAACAATGTCGTGACCAGTGTGCAAACAAATGATGGTAACACAGATTACTTCTCGATTATAATAGGACTTCATCAAGGGTCAGCCTTGAGCCTGTATCTCTTTGCCTTGGTAATGGATGAGGTTACAAGGGACATACAAGGGGTTATCCCTTGGTGTATGCTTTTTGCAGACGATGTAGTGTTAGTTGATGAAAGTCAGACAAGAATAAATAGGAAACTAGAGCTATGGGCCTGTGGCGGCAGACCCATGAGGCCAAAGGGTTTAGAGTAAGCAGAGCTAAAACTGAATACATGAGATGCGATTTTGGCAATGTTGTACAAGAGGAGGGAGAGGTGAGCTCGGAAGGCCAAGTGGTGCCTAAGAAAGATGCCTTCCGAATTCTGATATCTAGGATCGATATTACAGAAAGATGGAAATATTGATTCAGACATTAGCCATAGGATCAAAGCAGTGTGGTTGAAGTGGCGCCAAGCATCTAGCATTCTATGTGACAAGAGGGTACCACAAAAGCTCAAAGACAAGTTTTATAGAACGGCGATTAGACCAGCCATGTTGTATGGAGAAGAATGTTCGCTACAAAGAAAAGATATGTCCAACAAATAAGTGTTGCAGAAATGCGTATATGGATTTGTGGTCACACAAGGTTGGACAACTTCGAAACGATGATATACACAACCGTCTAGGGGTAGCACCAATTAAAGAAAAACTTGTCCAACATCGGTTGAGGTGGTTTGGCCATATTCAAAGGAGACCTTCAAATGCGCCAGTAATGTGAGGAGGGGTAGAGGAAGACCGAAACTGACTTGGGGGAGGCAATAAAGAAAGATTTGAAAGGTTGGGATATACCTAGAGATTTTTGTTTGAATAGGAGTGCTTGGAAAGCAGCCATTGACGTGTCGAAACCATAACTAGGGGCTCTTGTTGGGTTTCAACTCTAGCCTACCCCAACTTGCTTGGGACTAAAAGGCTTGGTTGTTGGTTGGTTGTTGGTATGGAGAGTCGAACTCAGGACATCAGGAGTGCTACTGAAGCCACCCAGCCAACTCAGCTAGAGGCTCTTTCGCGGCCTTACTAATGACAAGCAATTGCAAATAAGGAACATAACCAATAAGGCCTAAAAAAGAAACAAAAAATAACCAATAGTGCCTAAAGAAGAAACGGAATAACGGATCATAACCAACAAATAAATGCATAAATCTTACCGAAGTCGTTGATTTCACCCCTCCTGCCAGCAGTACGCTTAGCTTGCACTGCCTGTTTCAAAACCGTGTCATCCTAACATACTTCGAAGGAATCGTAAGGTTGCTGCATGCGAGGAAATGAAACAAGCTAAAAATACTAATGTACTTTATGCAAGCCCAGGAAACAGCAATATGTAATCTCAATCAAGGTACTCTTTTTTATGTATACTCGTGTTAGCAATCATGATCCTAAAAACAAAAGCTCTCCTTTCATGTCCAAACAAACATCATCACGGGAAAGATGCTTATATATCCACTTAACCTTTTATTGCTAATAATCCATGATATTATCATTTGGATCTTTTAGGGGGTGTTTGGTTCTCACCCCCTAGAGTTTAGTCACTAAAGTTTAGTGGAGGTCACTAGAGTTGTAGTGTTAAAAATGACTTTTAGTGGAGGTGTTTGGAACTTTAGTGACTAAAAGTGACTAAACTTTAGTGGCTAAACTCTAGTTGGTGGGAACCAAACACCCCCTTAATCTCTCAATGACATAAGCCAAATTTGTAAAAGCCTTGAGACACCCTAACAGATAATTCTTCAGCCCAATCACCAACCCAACTATCCATAAGCCTGATATCAACCGAACCCAAAACAGAAAGGGGGAAAACACTAAAGCAAACCCGAAACTACTACGCAAACCCACATTCTCCTCACCTTCCTCGGCATGGCCCTCCGCCGCTCAGCCTCCTTCTTCATCCGGAGGAGGCGTGCCTGCATCTTCTCGCCGCCGTCCGGCAAACAAATGCGCTGCCTCCCCATCCCTTCATAGCGGCTAATACTGTCCTGCAATTGTTGATCGGTCAAATGCTCGAATTCCGCCGTGCCTCCGCCATGGTCGATGTCGGCGTCGGCGCGCGCCGCCGCCGCGGGACATGGCGTGACGGACGGAGAGGATGAGCCGACGACCTCCAACTCCACCGCAGGGGAATCGGGGGGCATCGCCTGTCGCCGGTCGATGATGATCCCGCCGTCCTGCGCGGACATTGCCGCGCCGCCGGGCGGGTGGGGCGCAGGGGCGGGGGATGCTCCTGTTCAGGCGATCAAACGGGTCGAGGGGGAGGGTTTTCGACTGGGACTCTAGAGGAGGGGGGTGACTGGATGAGACGCGGCATAAAGTGGAGGGGAGCGCAAAGGAAGAGAAGTTAAGGAATTCAATTCATCCTCGCTACCAGTGATGTCCGATAATAAAGCAATCTGTAATGGCAATAATCGAGTACTCCGATAACCTGACTCCATTGGGAGTGCTCTGAGGGGAAAATATATTGTTTTCTTGGTTTTCATTAAAAACGGAAATCTCCTTTTCAGTTGCTGAGATTCTCTTTGATAGTTCTGTCTAATCTATGTGCCCATCTCTCTCGTCTCTTTGTTTTATTCTGTTCTTCATTAATCTTTCCTTTCCTCTGTAGAGGGTTGTATGTTTTTTTATGTTTTTTTAATCTTGTCATGTTTGCTACTCAATCTATTCTAAATTATAAGATGTTTAACTTTTTTTATCACCAACTTTGGTCACTCGTCTTATTCAATTTTTTTTTTTTTGTAAAATATCACTTCTTTTGTCTTGGTTTTATTTATTAATAAAAAATCTTCAAGAATAACGTAAATTGGACTCTATTTATATAATTTTTTGATTAAGACGAGTCATCAAACTTAAAGATAAAAAATTTGAACGTCTTATAATTTAGGATTTAGGACGGAGGGTACCTAACAATTTTTATTTAGCACTCGTACGCCGCTTCGTGTTTTCAAGAATCTCAACACACTGTTTTTATTTGAACTTTTCTAACTGATTAATTTCCTTGCATAACTAATTTAACTTTTTCTTTTTTTCTCATATAAATCTCTTTCTTTCGTTGCTTAACGGTTTCTCAATCTCTCTACTTTCTTGCATGAATAACTATAATTCCTTCGATTAGTTCATCCTTTCAATTAGTTTTCTTACATAGTCAATGAACTATATTTACTGCTAACCTTACCAGCAAATGCGGCGCAAATAAGAATTGTGATGCTATCTTTTCTCATCCTTTGTCCAAGCACTCTTTTGCTACAACCCCTCCATAAGGCCAATCTCAATGAGAGTTTTATTTGCATTAAATAGGTTGCCACATAGGCATTGTTGATGACATGACGGTGTATTTAAGAAGTGAGAGAAAAAATAAGTTTCATCTAGATGAAACTCTCTTGGCACGAATATCAACTCTCTATGAGTCATGAAATTTAATGTATATGAAACTTTACAATGAAACTCTCGCTCTCAATGCAGAGTTTCATTCAAGTTTCATTTTATTTCATATGACATGGCAGTCTTGGAAACTAACAAAATAAAACTGACCATTGACATTGGCATAACGACTCCGTCTCATGTTCCCGTGCTAGCTACTACTACCACCTTCCTACGTGGCTCTAACGACTCGATGCTACCTCGTCCACTGACACTTATCATTCAACCATAGCATATGTGTCGTCATCTCATTTGTCACTCTCACTTAGCGATTCTTTTAAGCCAATGACCTCAGTAAGCGCCAAACTGCCAAATCTTAAATTTAAATTCAAAGTAAGCTAGTGATTAATGGCTAATCAATATTTTAAGCAACTAACACGAGTAAAAATCTTTAGTCAAACACTAATGTTGGTTATTCAGGTGTTTCTCCAATATCACTCATCTTGATTGCTTTTTTCTCATGTCTCTCCAACTTAATGAGATCTAGCCCATCAAGATTAGCCTCCTCCTTGGGCTAAAATTGCAATTCTATGTAGGGATCTAAAAAATATGGTTAGAGATTTGTGCGGATTTTGAGGATTTGAAAACAATAAGGCCAACGAAAATATATTGGGCTATAAATGAAAAACATAACAAATAAGGGGCCAATGAAAATATGTTCTCATTAAGTGTGGAAAATATGTTCTATTTACATAACAAATTCTGTAAGATGGGACAAACTATACTCTCCAGTTTAAATTTACCTTATATCAGTCGCCACAAAGCTAAACTATTAAATTTAAATTATGTAAGACGGAGACAATTTGCAGCAATCCTGAGCGAGATACGGAGTAGAAGATATGACTTCGGCATTCACCTCGTTCCAGTTGATTCATGTAAGACGGGAGGTAAATTTTAAAGCGCACACTTGTGTACATTTTGTGTCTTGCCTCTCATGTTTGATTCCCCCTAGCTTCCTGCAGGCTGCAGCGCTGCTTGTAGTTCGATTGTAATGATTTTTCCTGAGTAATGAAGCTTTTGTTGAATTTTTTTTAATAAACTAGGTTCGTGCCCGTGCGTTGCTACGAGACAACTAATTTTTTATACTAAAAACACACATATCAAGTAAAAAACACACAGATTACATGATAAAATAACAATAATGTGAAATTAAACACCAAACACCGACGTTAAAATAACATTTGAACCAAAAAACGAAGTTTGTACACCTAATTAATTTAATAGATATGTCATAACACATATAGTTTATTAATCTAACACATAGGTATGTCATCGCTTCATGTCTATGATACACAAAAGATAAGCTTATACACTTCTTTAAAATTTGGTGTCAGCCTTCTCAATCAGTCAATCATGTCCTTTCATATTTACGATGATGTGCCATTCATTTTCCCTCTCCAATCAGCCAATCACATCATTGTCTTCTATATTATTTTTTTCTTAATCACAGTAGCCTTCTATATTAAAGGCTTGCATCTCGCGTGCACATATTTTTTCCTATATTTTTTCTTAATTGTTATCTTCCTAATTTGTTGCGGCTGCTATGGTAATTAAGATGATCCTATGCAAGGAGTGTCTGTTGTCCTCCTGATTTGCAGATAAAAAAAAGAACATTATGAGAGGAAAATAATTTTCTAACCATGCAACATCTCAATTGGCAGGAGCAATGATTATCCCTTCGTCGTTGAACGGCTCCCTTCAGGAAATTGGTTCACTACAAATCTACTTGGAACTGCAAGTCTGACGCAAGGGCAACAAAACATACAATGATTTCTCGAGTTGTTCAACGTTTCAATCACCCAAAACAAGAACAATTAGAAGTGTTCCAAAGAACAATTAGAGTATCTAATTTCACATATTATAAGGAAGAAAGGATACAATCTACATACATTTAAGTTACATAACAATAAAAAATGATTCACGCTCTTTCTCATGTGTTGTAACATGTTTGTGTTAAGAACTGCAGCTACGACAAGACTGCAAGCAGCATCTCGATGCCAGCTTCCTCCTATGCTAGGGGGCTTGAGTCCGCCAGTACTGCTCCCTTGCCGCACGAGCGGATCCTGGACAAAGCAGATCAAAGCACACACAACCGCAGACGTGGATCCAGTAAAGGACATTGTTGGGTTCGTAGGGTGATACTTATACATACTTGTAAATTTGATCAGATCAGAGTCGAATACGAAATGCTCGGTTTCACAAAGGGTGAAGGGCCTAGTGAAGATCTGGCGAAGTGATTGACAAAGACACGACCTCCTGGCGTGGGATGGCGGCGGAGACCTGAGCGTCTAGCGCATCGGGACAGGAGCGGTCCGGTGGTGTCAGTGTGAGGGCGAGGAGACACGGCGCGTTGTTGACTGCCGGCGTCGGTGCAGGAGACGGTGGCGGTGGTGTCGACGCAGAAGACAGCGGCGTCCGACATGGGTAGTCGTCTTCATGGGCCAAGCAGGCGTCCTCCTCGGCTCTTAAGGCAGCGTTGGCGTGGGTGATGGCGCGTCGCTTCGATCGTGCAGGTGCTCCAAATTTGGTGATTGCAGTAAATGCCCGTGCGTGATTTTCTGACTTGATGGTTGACCTTCCCGTTAACAAGCGATCGGGTGGCCTTCTTGTTGATTTTTTGCACTGGCCTTCCATGTACGGGTGTGATTTTTTAGCGTGATTTCTACAGTACCTGTGGTGGAGGGGTCACAGGAACTTCCTTTTGTGCCTCGATAGTCCTGGATCGCACGATATTTTTGGTGCTGCCGGGTAGACGTTGACAATTGGAATGTTTTAGTTGCAGAGATAGAGATAGAGATAGAGATAGAGATAGAGATTCAAAGCACAAATATTTGCGATCTCGCGGTAGTTAGCAATCGTGTAGTTTGTTTTTTCTTGGGCTAAAATCTTTGAGGTTGGGCCTGGCGCATGTGCATTCTGTCTGGACCACGCATAAAAGCCCAGTGGCCTGCCAGCCTTCGACCGGCCCACTTCTGTGCTCCGCCAGTTTGCCGTTGCCGGCCGCTACAGGATTTGATTGCTGTTGCTGCCTGGTTTGACCTGACCTGGCAGAGTGGCAGACCCGCTGGTTTCATTTGCAGTCAAGCTACTCGTATAGTACTCCGTACTTCGTACAAGGCTACAACCATCGAGAGTATACTCCGTATACTCGTACTGTGCAGTATGAAGCGCAAGTCGGCGGTTGGATCTAGCCACCTACTAGCTGCCACTGCTCGTGAGTTTTTTTTCCCCCAAACACAAATTAAAAGGTGCAGCATGGAGGTGAGCCGAGGACGACTTCGCCGCAGGTGCCTCGAGAGTCTAGGCTGGCAGCTCGAGTTCAAGGTCGCATTGCATTGCATATTTGCATGTAAAGAAATACCACGACATCTATACCACGAGTGCAGTACATGCGGTCACTAAGCAGATTTCAATTCGTGGCCTCTGACCTGGTGTGGCGCTCCTCCGATCCGATCCCATCGTAGCCTTCCACCACATCATCGCATCAGCGTGCTCGATGCCCGCCCCTGTCCAGAGCTGCAGAAAGAACAAACAAGATGTGCAGAAAGAACAAACAAGAAGTGCCGAATTGTTGACTCGCGTGCGAAAGCACAGGGGGAGGGGGGTGGACCGACCGATCAGCCTATTTTTTTTTTGCAATTTAGCCCTTTTTTTAAACAATATTCACATTTAAGCCCCTGGACGGCGTATTCCCATCTTTGGACCCAGAGGTCGGCGCCATAGGTCACGGCGCCGAGGTTACACGGCTCGGCGCCATGACCCATGGCGCCGAGGTCTCTGCCCCCGTGCCGCGCTGGCGCTTACGTGGTGGGACCTCGGCGCCACAGATCTTGGCGTCGAGCTCGGCGCCGTGACTCGTGGCGCCGAGCTCGGCGCTGAGATCCCTGCAAATACCCGCACGAGCTACCCGAGGGCAAGGCTGCCCTCTCATTTGTTCTGAAACGTTTCGATTTCTTCCTCTCCCCAACCCGCCCAATCTCTCGAATCGGTCATTTTCACCGTTAAAACTCGAATTGGATCCATTCATCTTCGGGATTTAGGTATTCTCTTTCCCCTCTCCATTTTTTTCATGCTGATTTCATACATATTTGTTGTACGAACCAACCCTAGAAATAGTACTGCTTAGTATTTGTAATGATTTTTATACTTTGTATGATATTATTGTAGGATGCCAAGACGTGGTAAAGCTAAGCAGGGGAGGTATTACATTATCATCTTTTTACCGTATGTTCGTATTTATAAGTACGAAATCAAAACCCTAATTAGGTTTAATTGCAGTTATCGACGGGTTACCGGGAATGCCTTTGATCTATTGCCTCTGCCTAGTGGTGTTCCTGTGCCTATGTGCTTTTGCGGTGATCCTTGCAAGGTAGCTGAGTCCGATGAAGATAACACGTACAGGCAGAGGTATTGGATGTGCTCCAATTTTGCATTTGAGCCTCCACTTCGTGCGCGCCGCATTAACTTGTTGGTGAGGAATTTATATTGCATATAGCGATTATTTTGTATTGTTTTAGGTTTTTCATGATCTAACTAATTTGAAACAATTGCAATTATTTCAGACTCCTCCACCGCTATGTGATTTCGAGCATTGGATTGACACTGAGATCAAGCCTGAAGACAAGGAGTACCTGCAGAATCTACTGCGTTGGGAGGCGGAGGACAAGGAGAGGAGAGAGAAGAAACGCAGAGAGGAGGCTGCAGAAAAGCAGCACAAGGAGGAGGAGAAAATGAGGCGTGTTGCTGCGTATAGGGAGGAGAGGGAGAGGAAGCTTGAGCGTGCGCGCCGAGCGAAAGAAGCGATGGAGGAAAATCCCGATGCTCAGAGGAAGGGAAAGTGACCTCGTTGCACTCAGTAGTTCTGCAACATGATTTGCTAGTTCTATGTTTGATTTCAAAATAATGTTGTTTAGTATTGGACTTCGTATTGTCGATACTCTGTTCTTTAGTTTGTACGCATGCACTGTTGTTCTCGTTGTGTTGGTTGATGTGACCTAGTCTTGTTGGTTTGATTAAAGCTAGTCATAAATTATTTGTCAGTTTGATCTTGTTTACTTAGTGCAAATGAAACATACCACCATAGTTTGATTAGATAAATCAACATGCACAACACATGATATGGCATGATAGAACATGTACCAAACTTGGTCACAGAGGTCCTAGACTAAACCTAACATGCCTTAGGTAATTTAAACAAACAACAAGCACCAGCAAAGACATGTGAGAACATGTACCAAACAAGGGTACATAGTTCTTTCGACTAACCCTAACATCAATGCGGTGGTGGTGATAAGGTGCCACCTAGTAGTGTGGTCACATAGCAAATTGTGTTGCTCCTTCTCCAAAGTATCCTCCCATTGTTGGTGGTGGTGGTGGTGGTGGCGGTGGCGACGATGGCGGCGTCTGAGGCCCCTTGTTCCTGTGATTAGGGCAGGTGCAGTATGGATCATTGCATACTGCTCCTTGTGCACCCGCACTATTGTTATTGTCATCCTCGTCATCGTGCTTGTAACCGCTACTGACCTCCCTTTCTAGATCGAAGATACGGTCTTGCAAGTAGTAGATGTAGTCCGAATAGGGATAAATAGGTCGAGGATCGACCCACCTAACAAACCCACAGTTCTCTTTCGTCTCGGAAGTCTGCAATTATTTTATAATATTAGTTACAGTATAGATCATGACAGTATTGGACAAAGAAATAGTTACATCATTTACCCATGCATATGGACATTTGAAGAAACGACGACCTCCATCTATACCTTCGGTGAACATTTGCACTAAACAATCCTCATCATGCATGCATTTTGGCCACGCCTCTTTGCGGTCATCGTATAGTCTCAGTGGTGCTTCTTTAGTGAAGTCACTCTTGCTCTCAACTGGAAATCTATCATATGGTGGCTCATCAAAGAAATCAGGACCCAGACTTCCCTCCCACACTATGGGTGCTCCCTTCGCCACGCTCTTTCCTTTCCCACTACCAAACCCCCTTCCTCTTGACGACCCACCAGACATTTGAACTACAACACAAAACAAGCTCTGAGTTCTGTGGTGAGTAGCAAGCCTTGCAACACTCCTTTTATAGGCGGCTCGAAGTGTAGTAGCCGTTGAATAGCGAAATTATTGCTCCTGCAAAGACTAGTACGTATCACTGTAAAGCTATGGACTGAAAAGCCTAGCAGGTAACACTATAAAGCCCAGTGACTGAAAAGTCTAGATTCGAGTACTGAAAAGTCTAGATTCGAGTACTGAAAAGGCTAGATGCTATAGGTGTACTGCAAAATTTAGTAAAAATAGAAAATTTCAGCAGAGTTTCCTTTGTTTTTTATCAAATAATTCCACAATAAACAGATCAATATATATCTCCAATACAACATGTACCTACACACAAATATATATCATAATTATCACCAAAAGGGGTCGGGTCATCATGAGGGGGTGAATAATCAGGAGGGGCGGGATCATTGGACAACTTCCGCACCACCAAATCCAAGCATTGGAACTCGTTCTTCATCACAGTTTTCACATACTTATCCCACTCACCCTCACATGCAATTGGGACAAGCCGCCTAAAAATACGGTCCGATTTACCGTAGTGAACTAATCCCTCAACTGAGATAGCATCATCATCTGAATTCCAATGAAGGTCACATTGAGCCCTACCAAACAACTCGCTAAACGATGGACGCTCATCGAATAGCAGAGGCACCCTTTTCATTCCAACAAAACTGACATTCCCATAAACATCTTCCTCCACACTCCCTCCATGAAACAGTGTCACTATATTATCCATCTACGAGAATGTGGTTACGGATACAGTAAGTTGGAAAAATATTCATCTAAATTACTACCTAGATAAATACCTAACTAACTATGTTGCTATCTATCCATATAACTAACTAAATACATAACTAAGTAACTAGTTTCAAACTATTTAGGTTACTAACTACCTAACTAGTTACTAAATTACTAACTATCTAGGTTACTAAATTCACTAACAAACTAACTGCCTAACTAAATTTAGTTGTTAACTACATTTAACAACTAATAACTAAATTTGCTAAGTAACTAAATTTAATAACTAACTAATTTTTCTAACTAAGTAACTAAATTAATTACTAACAAACTAAATGAACTAACTAATTTTGCTAACTAAATTACTCACTAGATGTAATACCTAACTAAATTTTCTAACTAAATTTGCTAACTAAATTTAATAACTAACTAAATGAACTAACTAATTTTGCTAACTAAATTACTCACTAGATTTAATACCTAACTAAATTTGCTAACTAAATTACTAACTAAATTTAATACCTAACTAAATTTTCTAACTAAATGAACTAATTTAACTAAATTAACTAACTAACTAAATGAACTAATTTAACTAATTAACTAACTAACTAAACTAATTTGCAAAAAAAAAACTCACCTTACTGCTGGAGAAACCAAGCTGAGGCAGGGGACAGAGGTCACGGCCGCCCGCGGCTGGACGGCGGCGGCCGAGGCGTCGGCGGCGGCAGGGGACGGAGCCGCGACGGCTGGGGCAGAGGCCGCCGGCGGCCCGGCAGCGCCCCGGCGGTGGCGATGCTCTGCCACGAGCTCCGACGAGCGGGCGGCGCCTCAGACAGCGGTGGAGGGCGGGCGGCCACATACGGCGTGGGGTCGGGGAGGAGGCGGCGGCGCGAGGACGGGCCGGAGGCGCCGGCGCGAGGAAGACACGGAGGCGGCGACGCGGCCAACGACGCTGGCGCGATGGTGGAGAGAGAAGGCCGGGAGAGAGAGAGAGAGAGCGGGGGCGCGAGAGAGAGGTCCACCGCGGGCGCGACAGTCGGTATATTCCGACCTCGGCGCCGAGATCTGTGGCGCCGAGGTCGGCGCCGAGATCTGTGGCGCCGAGGTCGGCGCCAAGATCTGTGGCGCCGAGATACCTGCCACGTCAGCGCCACCTCAGCTGCCGCGGTGGCCTGGCGTGGGAACCTCTTCGCCATGAACAATGGCGCCGAGCAGTGGTACCTCGGCGCCATGACTCATGGCGCCGACCCCCAGGGTCTAAAGACGGGAATATGCCACCCAGGGGGTTAAACGTGAATTTTGTTAAAAAAAGGGCTAAATTGTAAAAAATTAGGACCGACCAGCCCCTACCTGTTCGGTGTAAACGAGGGCGGCACGGATGCCTCTTCTAATTGCAGCCGTGATGGCTAGCTCATAATAAGAGGAGGAGAAGAGAGGGTGTTCGTTTCCCCGGTACATCGAATATTGCGGCCCTAATTTAGTATGTTAAAAATATACTAATTAAAAAACTAATTTATCAGCCGAAGATAAATTCACGAGACGAATCTATTAAACTTAATTAGTCCATATTTTTACAGTGTAGTGCTACAGTAAACATTTGCTAATAATAGATTAACTTGGCTTAATATATTCGTCTTGTTAATTCCTGTATGGAGGTGTAATTAGTTTTAGAATCAGTTTATTTTTAATAGACTAAACTAGTGACACAACGTTCGATGTGATAGGCAAAAAAAATTGCCAGTGATTTTTTGTCTGTCACATCGAACGTCTAGTCTATTAAAAATAAACTAATTATAAAACTAATTACAACGTCATATGCTGATTAATAAGATAAATCTATTAAAGTAAATTAATCTATCATTAGCGAATGTTTACTGTAGCATCACATTGTCAAAATATGAACTAATTAAGTTTAATAGATTCATCTCGTGAATTAGTCTCCAGCTGACAAATTAGTTTTTTAGTTAGTATATTTTTAATAGACTAAACTAGGGCCACAATATTCGATGTAACAGGGCAGAAAAATTTTACTCTGGAAACGAACATGCCTGCAGGGGCGGAGCCAGGATTTGATCATAGGGGGGCCATGCAAACCGACAGCAATCATGTGTTTCAAACTATAACATGTCAAAGGTATATATAATATAACATGTAAACAAACGTTTGTGTTGCAATACATTAGAAAATAGGTAAAAATAAAGAGAAATTAATTAATCTCAAGCCTTTAACCTTCACCCATTCAATATAATTCTTTGCCTAGAAAAAGAATCACGATAATAATAAAAAGTTAATCGGAGCAAAATTATAATTAGCATTAGATACTAAACATCAAACGGTAAGTAATCAGTCACTTGTTATTTAGCCTTGGACAAAATGAACACTTAAACGTGTAAACTAGTCATTTAAATAATTGTATTACTGTGTAGTGTTTAAATATTGAGTATATAAGCTAATGACCGTTTATAAGAACAGTGATGATAACGTAGGATAGAAAGACTAATGCTAAATACTATAGATCTCATTGTAGACCAATTTAAAAGGATAAATAAAAAACATTCATTTCCAATTAACTAGCTAATTAGAGTGTTTGTTATGAGAATAGACTGATGTTTCATAGACTGATCTATTTTTATTTATATAAGATATATATTTTAGAGATTAATATAGAGTAGAAATAAAAATCATAGTACAAATAGTATTATTAACTAGCTAATTAGGTAATTAAGCACTTAATTAAGGGGTATATTGCACTTAAGAGTTAGGCTCATACATACATTCCAAAATCATGTATGATTGTAACGTGGATCTAATCATACTATAAGCTATTGCTAAGAGTTAGTATTGTTAAAGAGATTGACTTAGAGTTAGCAGTTAACTCATGCTACTATAGGTGTCCTAATGTGGCCTAGACTGAACTCCACAGCCGGCATCGCATGCACGCCGCTGCCCACCTGACACGGGCGCGACCTCTGTTCGGCCCTTGACCTCTCTTGTGCCTCTCCTCCGTCGGCCGGCACTGGTCGCTTTCGTTGGTTATTCCCCAGCACGTACCCTAGGCACTAGAAGTAGAATAGAGAGAGCCCTACGTACGCACGTAAACGTCTCACGTACGGTACGTCGTCCGAGGTGCCTGCCTTCTGCCTTTTGTTCTTTCTCGCTCTGCGGATATCCACCACCCGATCGGCACGGGCCAGCTGCTGTCGGTGGTCGCCTGATAAATTCGCCGGCTCAGTTGGGAACTGGAAATATGAGAACGGACACGGATTGGACGGTGGTGTATGGGCACACACACGCGCATGACGCATCTGTCATGTGTTCGCGCGCGTTACACCTGTTTGGCATTGCGAAACGGGCAGCCATCAACAACTTGGAGCAAGCTATCTTTCGAAAAACTTGGAGCAGGCTTTCCGTTTTTTTTTTAGTTTTCGAGAGAAATAATGCAACATTTGCTAACAGTAGGCCTTAGTTTTAATATTAAATAGAATCGACCAAAAACACGAAGTGCAGAAAGGTTGAGAAAGAGTACTTTGCTTGACAATGGACATGCATGCTACTATGCTAGAGGCAGTAGAGTACGTAGCAGTACTAGCTGTCTGTACTACTGCTACGTACGGAGTACACAGCTGTCCATGCTCAAAAAAAAAAAAAAAGAGTACACACCTGTCCGGTAAGGCACAGTTTGCCAACTTTAAACATCTCGTTGCTCGGCACGGTTCCTAGGCTAGAGGCCTAGAGCCACTAAATAGAAGTACGGAGTAGTAGGTTATCACAAAGCCCATGGTTTCCAGCCTTACGCGACCAAGCCAGTGGAGCTGATCTGATGGCATCCGAGAGGGAAAAAGATATTTGCTTCGTACGCGTGGGGAGAACGTGGAGCGGGCGAAGAATCCCATGGACCCGGCAGAGGCAGAGCAACAGCCTGCCTCGTATGACGTCGTCCCCTCCCCCTACCAACGAAATGGATGGTCGCGGACTCGGATGCCTAGGGGGGAGTTGACCGCATTTTGGCGGATTTCGCTCGCCAGCTCCAAGTCCCAAGGGTGCTCCAGCAGCAGGCCAAAGCCGCCCCCAACGACTATATATAGAGGGGAACGGCCAACTAGCCGTTTCCCTTTTTTTGCGCTTATATAGAGGGGAACGGCCAACTAGCCGTTTCCTTTTTTTTGCGCTTCGGTCGGTAGTACCGACCCCCTGGGCGGTAGTACCGACAGTGTCAGAACTAGCCGTTACACACGACGCGTTGACCAAAACGAACAACCGACTCCTGGTCGGTACCTCCGACGGTCGGTAGTACCGGCCCTATGGCGGTACTACCGATAGGCCAAACTGGGGACTGCACAGAGAGCCCCGAACTCCTTCGCCTTCGGAACTTCCAACGGTCGGTAGTACCGGCCCTATGGCGGTACTACCGACAGGTCATCCTGGGACTTACACAGAGAGCTCCCAGACAACTTCCTAACCTCGGTACCACTGAGAGCGGTAGTACCGACATAATGGCAGTACTACCGCCAGGCCAAAACTGGCCACTTCCAGAGAGCCTCCAAACTCCTCACACCTCGAAACCTCCAACGGCCGGTAGTACCGACCCTATGGCGGTACTACCGGCAGGCCAAACTCAGCTCAACATAGAGAGCCTGCAAAACCCTTCAGGACCACGGTACCACCGACCCTCTGGTCAGTACCACCGCGGGCGGTAGTACCGCCACTACCGCCAGGCCAAAACAGCCCCAACACAGAGAAGGTTGCACGCAGCACCCATGGGCGGTACTACCGACCCCCCTGGGCGGTACTACCGACCACACTCAGAAAACTTCATTTTCTTCTCTGTGTTGATCCAAATCAACTCCAACAACTTCTCCTTTGCAAATGTGCCAACACCACCAAGTGTACAACAACATGTGCATGTGTGTTAGCATTTTCACAATCATTTTCAAAGGATTTTCTCTTTCACTCATAACGCCACTCGATCTTAGTAACATCACAAAGTTAGATCGCTCAAGTGGCACTAGATGACCGATATGCAAACAAGTTTGCTCCTCTTAATAGTACGGCCATCTATCCTAAACCCGGTCATAATCTTCTCTACACATCTTTGACCGGTGAAATGAAATGCCCTACAAATATACCTTTGCCTTGCGCATTCCATTCCATCTCCTCCATGTGTTGATGCAACACATGCACCAACCTATCTTCAAATGATATGATCCACTTCATATCATCATATGACCTCCCGGGTACATCGATCTTGACCTCACTTGCTCTTCACCATT
This sequence comes from Coix lacryma-jobi var. lacryma-jobi, assembly GCA_009763385.1. Classification (NCBI taxonomy): domain Eukaryota; kingdom Viridiplantae; phylum Streptophyta; class Magnoliopsida; order Poales; family Poaceae; genus Coix; species Coix lacryma-jobi. The sequence goes on along the minus strand of CM019827.1, from coordinate 27,123,791 downwards.
GCTTCGGTCCTTCGGCGCCAAGTCTTTGCTCAAGCCTCCCGACACTCGGTACCAACGGCTTCAAAGCCTCCAACTTGCCCTTCACCTTCACAACCGGTCCATCAAGCCAAGTCTTGCCTTGATCTTCATCATCTTAGCCACATGATTCCATGTCATGTCTCATATGCGATAAGCTCCTTCATTGCTCATTCATATGTGAACTAATTTCCTGTGTATCTCACATAAGCACATATTAGTTCACCTAGGTTGTCACTCAATTACCAAAACCAAACAAGGACCTTTCAATCTTCCCCTTTTTGGTAATTGATGACAACTCTACAAAGATATGGAAATTAAGCTCTTTGGATTCTATGTTACTTATCCAACATTAAGACCATATGAGAGAATTTGGATAAGCATCATACAACCCGACTTTGTAGTGATAACTCCCCCTACATGTGTGCTCAAATGGTTTGGATTCAAGCTTGCACACATGCATAAATATGAAATTTGTGGGAGTGTTAGCACTACTAAGTGATGCTAAGGTATATAAGATAGAATTTTACCTTTGAAGCGTGTAAACCAAACTTTTAATCATCCTTAGCATCAACCTTGCTAGAGACAAGTGAAACTAGATACCACGTGAGATCAACATTATAAACATGGTTCTAGTTACCACTTGCTACGCTAAGACTATGCTCTAGATACCAAATAAAGGAAAACAATCATCATTCAAGTCTTAGCTCTAGCAAATATTGCACACAAGCATATAAGAATTTAGAACATATGCAATGCAAGCAAGCAAATGTAATGCACAACCAAATGCATCAAACATGTATTCATGAGCTTGCTCCCCTTACTTGTGTGCTCTCTTTGTCCAAGAATTTTGATCCTTTTCCATTGTTCAATCTTGCTCCCTTTTGATCCATGTCCATCTTCTTTTCTTGACTTCTCCCCTTTGTTCTTGACATATCATAAATGACATATCTTTGCCACAATTTCTCCCCCTTTGTCATCAATGACCACAAAAGGTATGCTTCTCTTGATACAAAGGGTTGACATTAGGGTAGATAGTTGACACTTGAGTCTTGTATTTTTGATGGACACCACCATATGTGTTGGAATGACACCATGTGTAGGATCTTTGACCTTGATACCAATAGGTGGGGCACCTTCCCTATGTCATAGCATGGGTCATCCACTTGACAAGCTTGAGCTCTTGTTGGTGATGGATCTTTGCTTGATTTGATCACTTAAAGTTGAGAATCACTTGAAGTCTTGTAGGATACCATTTGAATGAAAATTTTAACTTGATATCCATTTGCATTATTATCTTCTTCTTGAACTCTTGTCATCTTCATGAGCTTCTCATTTGTGACTTGAACTAGGCAATATTGCACAAGATATCTAACTCGGTTTGCTCTAGAGTAAGCTTCTTCACACATCTTTCAATGGTTATCTTACTCATGTTGAATTAGACACTTGAATGTTCATCTTCTAGATCAAGTACTTGGGTTCACTAGCTCATGAACAAACTCATATACTAACCACTAGATCATATAATCAAACAAGCAATAGTGGTAGGCTATGAATTTAAACTTTTCAATTGTTATGCATGATCCTATTTAGCATGTACTATATGCACTAACCGCATACTAGTGAGGAATGAAATGATCATGCACATTACAATGATACCTTTGCTATCTTGGAGTAGAGGATAGTCATTAGATTCTAATTAAGCTCCACAATAGCAATGTGAAGTCCATTTCAAAGCTTGGTGAAGACCAATAGATACCAATTTGAATACCATTCTTCACCCATATGATTTGAGAACCACTAATGATCAAGTGCACTATCTTGTTGTGGTTGGCTTGCTTCTTCATTTGATTATAGCTTGCATGTGAATACCGTCTAAGATCTTCATGATTTTCTCTCTATTTGGGTGTTGCTTGCTCTCTTTGATCAACCTCTTATGATTTCTTTAACTAAGCATCTCCAATGACACTTTAGATTACCACTTCCATGTTAGCCTTCCAAGCCTCGCTTGGTTAACCTACAAAAGGCGGCAAGCCCCTACAAAAGGGAGAAGTGACCTCTCTCCAAAGAATCATCCTTGATACTTACTTGAATTGACTTTGATTGATTGATCCATTTGAACTCTTCTTGAAAATGCGATTTTGAATCCTTATTTGAGTTCTTTTCTTTCTTCCAAATGATCTTCAATTGATACTAGAATTTGATCTTTCTCTTCATCTTGATGTTGGTCTTGATCTCATCTTTGTCATACTTCTAGCTCATCTCAAAACCAAACATAGGTCCCTCAACCACTTATAAACATGATTCCAACTTGAGGGCCTTTCAATCAAAGTGACTCTAGATCAATCCAATAATTGTCATTTTTCTTGGCAGATTTTGTCCTTCTCAAAGAAACATGCATATCTCCCAAAATATAAGTCCAATGACCATGAAATTTGGTGGAGATGTGCTTCACTAAGTGTTCTAGTAGCCATAAAAATTTGAGCTTCATTGGAATTCTAGATTGCTACCAGATTTTGCATCTTTACACACTACTACATGCTGAAAAACTGCTGCACTTGTGTTGACAAGATCCACTCCAAAACCAAAGCATCACTTATCCAATTATCATGAATTTTGCACAGCAACTAATACCATAAGTGTAGAGCATGTGTACCAAATTTCAAGCCAATCCAAATAGATTTGATCATTCAAACATGGCTATCATCACAGCTAGCTCAGATTTCAGATTTTGGACAAATTCCTATATTTGAGCTATACTTGTCCATATTGAATCAAACTTGAGATAAACTTGCTTGAATCATCAACACAAGACATATATCCATGCAAATCCACTTACTAAAGGTCATCTTGTGGACATATCCAATCAAACTAACTCAGATTTGATCACTAAGCAATTTATCCATTCAATCATCTCATAGCAAGCAACATATGCATATATATCCAATTCAATTAACTCATATGCACCCACATGAATATGATCAACTAGAAATATACCTTTGTAAATCATGATCATCCAATAGCAAGCTTCTACTCAATTTGATTGCAAGCCTTCAAATAATTCCAATAAGATCACCACAACTAGAATGTGACACTTGTATGTTGTAGCACATTTGGACTTCACTTGACTTGACTTGGCATTGGGTTTGGATAGCACTAAGCTTCATTACTTGACTCAATCATATAATGAACAATATGAAATCAATTGAATCAAGTCTCCAATGCCATGGTACCTACACACATTCATCCACTTTTTGATGGTACCCAAACTAGTTTGGGTCCTCTCAAGTTAGGTGCAACATACTTAGGCAATGCCTTAGTATGAGTAGCGGGATGTTTTGCAATAGAAACCAATGAGGTACCATTGTCATCCTTTCTAAGCACAAGATTATCATCTATTGAAATAGGCTTAGAAGTGTTACCTAGGGGACATGAATTAGCCATGTCTCCCCTTTCCCGACATAAGTAGCAAACTCTCTTTGATTGAGCCTTTTCTTCCTTGCTCATGTGTTGCTCCTCATTGCCTTGCCTCTTCTCTTTTGCTTGAATCTTCTTCTCAAGCTTGGTAGGACACTCTGAGGCAAAGTGTCCCATGTCACCACACTTGTAGCACTTGATGTGAGCCAAATCTTTCTTCTTTTCTTCATTCTTGCTCATCATCATCTTGGCATCATGGATATGAGTTGGATGCCTTGCTCTTCCGCCCCTTCTTGTTTTCTTCTTCTTCATCAAGTCACCATCATGATGGTTGTTCTTGATTTGAACTTGGGGCTTCTTTTCTTGCTCAACTTGTGGCTTTGGTTGAGGCTCATCTTGTTGCTTCACCAATTTCTTGGTTGGGCACATAGAGGTGAGATGTCCTCTAGTGCGGCACTTGAAGCATTTGACACGCTTGAGCCTCTCTTCTTCCTTCTTCAACTTGAGCTTTTCTCCATTGGGGCAAGCATTTGCAAGATGTCCCATCTCATGGCATTTGAAGCACATGAAATGAGCTAGCTTCTTTTGTTCTTGCTTTTTCATCTTCTTCAATCTTTTTCTCTCCCCCTTGGACATGCTCTTGTTGAAACCAATGCCACTCTTGTCACCGTAGCTCTTTTGATTCTTCAACATGTGCTCAAAGGTGACTTTGGAGTTGTAGCACCTCTCTAACTTGTTGCTCAAATTCCTCACTTCATTTTTGAGCTCATTGTTCTCCTTCAAAAGGTTCGTCTCACAAGACATAGAAGTAGAACACGCATCTAAATGTGAAGAACATGGCATGTCTAATAAATCATCACAAGAGGTGGATACATTCTTCTTGCCTACATCACATGGGTTAGCAACACTTTGTAATCGATCATTTGATCCATGTGATGAGCTCTCATTGTTTTTAAGTTCCTTCGAAAAAGCTTTAATGAGAGAGCCATATTTCTCAACTAATTCATCATGTGAAGCTCTAAGAACATCAAGTAAGTGCTTATGTTCTTCACATGAGTTCTTTAGAAATGAGTTTTCATTTGCTAATTTCATTGTTTTATTTTTCTCATTTTCTAAAGACATGGTCATGCTAGCAAGTCTACTAACAAGCTCATCATATGAATCAACATGATCAACCACATTAGCATTAAATACCTTGGTGTCACCTTGTGACATGAAGCAATGTGGTGATGGGCTTGTAGTAGTATCACAATCATCACCCGAGCATGAGCCATCAACATCATCAAGTGTGCTTGGAGTAGAATCATTACTTACAACACTTGAATCATCACCATCAACCTTGTCAAGTGAGCTTGTTGTAGATCGATCATCATCATCATCATCACTTGACCATGAGGTGGAGCAATCTTCCACAACTACCAAGTTGTGGTCATGCTCAACATCCTCATGTGCCACCACCTTGGTCTCATCCTCCTTGAACTTGCCATCATCCCATGTAGATGAGTCACCGAAGGTGTGCTTGATGGATTCCCACATCTCATGGGCGGTCCCTTTGGAGTTTATCTTATAAAACAACTCAAAACTCAATGCATCGATTAGATAACAATAAGCATTTGCATCAAGTTCAAAGAGTTCCTTTTGAGCTTTGGTGAGATTTCTATGGTCCAAAACATGAGTGAGACCACTAGTGACAATCCACCAAAACTTTGGCCCCTTTGCACGAAAATGATCAAGCATATGGTGTTTCCATTGTGCAAAGTGTGTGCCATCAAAAATATGTGTATCACACACATCATCTAGCCCACTAGACGCCATCCTCTCGGGTTGGTGAAGACCACAAATGAGAGACCTCGCTCTGATACCAATTGAAGGGTCGAGATGGCGGACTAGAGGGGGGGTGAATAGTCCTTTCTAAAATTAAACGTACCGGCTAACCGAAACAAATGCGGAATTAACAACTATCGGTCTAGCCAAGACTACACCCCTCTATCTATACTCTCAAGCACCTTATAAAAGATCCTGAACAAAGCAATAAAGGTGACGGGCTAGCTAAAGCTCACCTAAACAATTCTAGCTTGCAAGGTTACACAAACCTAAGCAACTAGTACTCAATCAATCGGGGAGCTCCTACACATTCCACTAAGCAAAAGCACAAAGCCTAAGCTCACTAGCAATGCTCAATAACAAGGCTACACAAGCCAAATTAGAGAGCTCAACTTAGCTACACAAACTAAGCAAAGTGACTAGCAAGACTACAAGTCAACTAGTCAATCATGGGATCAACTTCTATGCTACACAAGCAAGGAAGGTAACTAGCAAGCTACACAAGCTAACTAATTACAAGAGCAACTATACTAGCACAAGTATATGAACAAATAAATAAAAGCTAGTGAATGGAGTTTGCAAATCACCGAGAAGATGAACACGAAGTTGACACGGTGATTTTTCTCCCGAGGTTCACTTGGTTGCCACCAAGCTAGTCCCCGTTGTGTCGACCACACACTTTGGTAGTTCGGCGGCTAATAGGCACCACACCTAGCTCGATACTCGAGCGCCGCAAGAACTCACCCACAAGTGAGGGTAACTCAATGACACGCTCTACTAGAGTTGCTCTTCGCGATCCCCGCGGGGCGAGCACAATGCCCCTCACAATCCTTCTCCGGAGCCACGCACAATCTTCACGCGGGCTTCACGACGGAGACTCGATCACCAAGCCGTCTAGGAGGTGGCAACCTCCAAGAGTAACAAGCACCACCGGCTTGCAACACGAACACCTAGTGTCACTCGATGCAATCTCTCAAAGCAACGCACTAGAATCGCTCACTCGCAATAGATTTGCACACTAGCAAGCACAAGCGAGTTAGAGGACTCCTAAGCACTCCGCAAGCATGGACACCAAGTCCCAAGGGTGCTCCAGCAGCAGGCCCAAAGCCGGCCCCAACGACTATATATAGAGGGGAGCGGCCAACTAGCCGTTTCCCCTTTTCTGCGCTTCGGTCGGTAGTACCGACCCCCTGGGCGGTAGTACCGACAGTGTCAGAACTAGCCGTTACACACGGCGCGTTGACCAAAACGAACAACCGACTCCTGGTCGGTACCTCCGACGGTCGGTAGTACCGGCCCTATGGCGGTACTACCGATAGGCCAAACTGGGGACTGCACAGAGAGCCCCGAACTCCTTCGCCTTCGGAACTTCCAACGGTCGGTAGTACCGGCCCTATGGCGGTACTACCGACAGGTCATCCTGGGACTTACACAGAGAGCTCCCAGACAACTTCCTGACCTCGGTACCACTGAGGGCGGTAGTACCGACATAATGGCGGTACTACCGCCAGGCCAAAACTGGCCACTTCCAGAGAGCCTCCAAACTCCTCACACCTCGAAACCTCCAACGGTCGGTAGTACCGACCCTATGGCGGTACTACCGGCAGGCCAAACTCAGCTCAACACAGAGAGCCTGCAAAACCCTTCAGGGCCACGGTACCACCGACCCTCTGGTCGGTACCACCGCGGGCGGTAGTACCGAGGTTATGGCGGTACTACCGCCAGGCCAAAACAGCCCCAACACAAAGAAGGTTGCACGCAGCACCCATGGGCGGTACTACCGACCCCCCTGGGCGGTACTACCGACCACACTCAGAAAACTTCATTTTCTTCTCTGTGTTGATCCAAATCAACTCCAACAACTTCTCCTTTGCAAATGTGCCAACACCACCAAGTGTACAACAACATGTGCATGTGTGTTAGCATTTTCACAATCATTTTCAAAGGATTTTCTCTTTCACTCATAACGCCACTCGATCTTAGTAACATCGCAAAGTTAGATCGCTCAAGTGGCACTAGATGACCGATATGCAAACAAGTTTGCTCCTCTTAATAGTACGGCCATCTATCCTAAACCCGGTCATAATCTTCTCTACACATCTATGACCGGTGAAATGAAATGCCCTACAAATATACCTGAACGCATCTTGGCCCCTAGTGGTTTCGGTGATTGGATGAAACACAAGATTACTGTGACTAACGTGTGTTTTGCAGAAACAGAGATGAGTTAGGTCACGGTAATGGCGACGATACGGGCATATGGAGTTCATGTCCCCTGGCGATGGAAATAGTTTCGGTTTTCAAAGGACGGACGACAAAGACGGTGGTAGGCTAGGCTAAGTGTCGCATGGTGTTGGAGGACACTTAGGTAGTCTTAGGTCTTTGTTTTTTCCTTTGGCCGTACTATAAAGAGGGGTGTGAATCAGTAGCTTAACCTAGATGAGTCTATTGAGGTAGGTGTGGTGCACACTTGTTATTTAATAGCCCTAGGTAGCTCAGAGAGATGCCTTATGTCGAGAGGAACAAAAGTCGTTAAGACCGCGTCGCGATCCGAGTTGATCTTGCCCTTGGTATGGGCATCGGATGCTGGATCAGTGGGCATCGGAGGCTCCGATGCCCACACCGACCTAGGGTTTGGTCTGGTGCGTGACATCGGAGGCTCCGATGGTGCCACATCGGATCGTCTGGTGTCACTGTTCACTTGGGAGTGAACTGTGCAGGGCATCGGACGCTGGCATCGGACGCTGAGGGCCAGCGTCCGATGGCCATGCAGAGAGGTTCCAGAGAGGTCTTTTCGGCATCGGACGCGTCCGATGCTCCATAAACATGTCTGACAAGAAGGTACAGTAGACCGTTGGACGAGGTCATTGGAGCGTCCGATGCCTGGCATCGGCGCGTCCGATGCCTCCGAAAAATACCTGTCTTGTGTTGTTTTTGGATGGCCGGGTTGGGGGGTATATATACTTCCTTCCCTCCATCCATTTGAGTGTTCTTGCCATTTCCATCTGCTGAGAGACACCTTGTGAGTGTGAGAAAGAGCAAGAGCCCTAGTGAGGTTGAGTGATTTGCTAATTGTGAGAATTAGACACCTCCTAGTGAGAATTGAGTAGCAAGTGTGCATCCATCCATCTCTTTGGCCTTGTCTTGGTCAAGTGAGAGTTCTAGCTTGTTACTCTTGGTGATCGGCATCACCTAGACGGCTTGGTGGCGATCGGAGTGCTTGGTGATCATCCGGAGGCTTTGTGGATGACCCAAGCCATGTTGTGACCGGTAGCGAGCGATTCACCGGGCCGGAGTGGCAAAGAATCAGCTCGTAGTGAGCACTTGATCCTTGCGCGGATCAAGGGGGAGCAATACCCTTGCGCGGGTGCTCCAACGAGGACTAGGGGGGTGTGCCGACACCTCGATACCTCGGCAAAAAGATCGTCGTGTCATCTCTACTCTCTTTACTTCACATTTACTTTTGAGCAATTCAATTCCGCATTTACTTGTTGTTCTTTCATGAATTGAATTGTCATGCTAGAGTAGAAATGGTGTAGCAATAGTCTTTTTGTGCGGTTGATTCTTGTTCACACACTTCTAGGCACTAGGGGGTTAATTGGGCTTGATAGGTTTCTTGCAAGAAGTTTTAGAAAAGCCCAATTCACCCCCCCCCCCCCCTCTTGGGCATCTTGATCCTTTCAATTGGTATCAGAGCCTCGTGCTCTCGATTTAGGCTTAACCGCCTAGAGTTAAGATGTCCGGGGGTGATGGACCACCGCCCATGTTTGAGGGAGACGACTTTCCATATTGGAAAATCCGTATGGAGTCGTACCTAGAAGCGGTTGATGTTAAATGCCGCGATGCCGCTATCACCGGCTTTGCCAAGCCCAAGGAAGGCACGAGCCTTACTCCTAATGAGGAGGAAAATGAGAAATGGAATGCAAAAGCCAAAAACATCATCTTTAGAGGCATTTGCAAAGATGTGTTCAATCGCGTTCGGAACCACAAAAATGCCCATGATCTATGGGAAAACATTTGTGCGCTCCATGAAGGAACCCAGAGTGAGCGTGAGGAGCGTTATCATTTGGTTATGCAAAAGATGAACTCTTTTGAAATGATTGCTCATGAAAATGCAAATGAAATGTACTCACGCTTGAATGTTCTTGTAGAGGAGCTCAATGGTCTTGGCCTCACACAAATGCAACCATCCGATGTTGTGAGGAAGATTCTATGTGTCCTTCCCATTGACAAATATGGACACATTGTGACGGTGCTACATCAAGGTGATCTTTCCACATCCACACCAACACAAGTATTGGGGAAGATCAATGCTCATGAGATGTACATGCACATCACACCAAGTGGTGGCTCTTCCACCGACAAGAAGAAGGACTTGGCCTTCAAAGCAAGCCATGACAAGAAGGGCAAGTCCAAGGCTATTGAGGTGCATCATGAGAGCACAAGCGATGATGAAGATGATTCCAACATTGTTCTCATGGTGAGAAGGACCACCAAGATGTTGAAGAAGCTTCACAAAAATGGAGTCAACTTTGACTCAAGAAAGAAGAAGTTCTTCACAAGTAGCAAGAGGAGGCCAATCTCCGAAATGGACTGCTACAATTGCGGTGAGCTTGGCCATCTTGCTCATCAATGCACCAAGCCCAAGAAAGAGAGCTACAAGAACAAGAACAAGAGCAAGAAGTATGACTCATCAAGCGAAGATGAGAAGAAGAATGACAAGTCATACAAGAAGAAAGATGGCAAGAAGAAGCAATACCACAAGAAAGGTGGGAAGGCTTACATTGTTGGTGATTGGCTCACCGACATTGACTCCTCCGGTGGCTCATCAAATGAAGATAGTGATGATGAGAAGGAGAAGGTGGCCGCTCTAGTCATTGGCTCCTCTACACCACCACCACCACCATCGCCATCATCATCTACACACCTATGCCTTATGGCCAAGGGTGACCGGAAGGTACAAAACGATGATGACTCTAGTGATAGTGATAGTGATGGTGAATTTGAGGCTCCCACTTATGATGAACTTGTCAAATTGCTAAATGACTACTCTAAAATCATAAGAAAGACTAGAGCTAAAAATGAGAAGCTTGTTAATGAAAATGAATCTCTTGTTGAAAAATGTGATCATGCTACTCATGCTAGTGATGAACTAAAAGATGAACTTGCTACTATGTCATCCACTATCAAGGAGCTCAAGTCCTCTAACAAGGAGCTCAAAGCTAAAAATGAAAAACTTGATAAGATGCATAGTGACTTTACCACTAGTTATGCCTTGCTAAAAGAACAATACACTCAAGTGAAAGTTGACTATGATGCTCTCATCATTTCTTATGATATGCTTTCACATGAGACACATGATGCTCCTAACCTTGTTGTTAAGTGTGACATAGCAACATCTTGTGAGGACTTGGTTAGTGAGCATGATGAGCAAAGAGCTAGTGGCAAAGGCAAGAGTGTGGTTGTGGCCGATCACTATGATGATTACATTAAGATCAAGAATGAGAATGCAAAGCTCAAAGTTGATCTAGAGAAGCTTGCAACCACAAAGCAAGTCATTGTTGAGACCCAAGATGATGAGTATAGCATGACGCTTGAGCTTGACATGTTGAAAGAAGAGAACAAGAGATTGAAGATGGAGAGAGATTACAAGATGACACCATCTCAATTAGAGCTCCAACAAGAGAATGACAAGCTCAAGAGGGAAAAGGAACACCTCACCACCGGATTGAAGAACTTCATTAAGGGTCAATGTCTTCAAAGTGAGCTTCTCATGAACACCGTCATGAAGACAAATAGAAATGGCATTGGCTTTCTTGAAGAGAAGATGAAGCAACGCAAGAGCATCACTAAGCCAAAGAAGAAGAAGATTGGAAGATGCTATGAGTGTGGAAAGGAAGGTCACTTTGCTCATGATTGTGAAGAGCCAAGGCCCACACCCTTGCCCAAGCATGCTAGGCCCTTTGCTTTCAATGCTCACTACATGCTTAGACAAGATTCTAGTGGCAAAGTGAAGGTCATGTTTATGGGGCCACCTAACAAGAGTAGGCCAAAGCAAATTTGGGTTGCTAAGTGAAAGGTCCTAGTTTGGTTTTGGTAATTGAGTGACAACTTTAGGTGGACTAATGGTGTTTGAAGTGAATTACACAGGTAATTAGTCCATAGGTGATCATGTGTGAGCAACATATGCCATAGAGGTGAAATGGCTTGGAAGATGTTGCAAGGCTCATACATGTGATGAAGGAGCTTATTGCATATGTGACATGACATGTGGTCATATGGCTAAGATGGAGAAGATCAAGGCAAGACTTGGCTTGATGGACCGGTTGCGAAGGTGAAGGGCAAGTTGAGGCTTTGAAGCCGTTGGTACCGAGTGTCGGGAGGCTTAAGCAAGACTTGGCGCCGAAGGACCGAAGCGATGGTGAAGAGCAAGTGATGTCAAGATCGATGGACCATGGAGGCCATGTGATGATATGAAGTGGATCATATCATTTGAAGATAGGTTGGTGCATGTGTTGCATCAACACCGAAGGAGATGGAATGGAATGCGCAAGGCAAAGGTATATTTGTAGGGCATTTCATTTCACCGGTCATAGGTGTGTAGAGAAGATTATGACCGGGTTTAGGATAGATGGCCGTACTATTAAGAGGAGCAAACTTGTTTGCATATCGGTCATCTAGTGCCACTTGAGCGATCTAACTTTGCGATGTTACTAAGATCGAGTGGCGTGGTGAGAGCAAGTGAAAATCTTTTGAATATGTTTGTGAAAATGCTAACACACATGCACATGATGTTGTACACTTGTTGGTGTTAGCACATTTGCAAAGGAGAAGTTGTTGGAGTTGGTTTGGATCAAAACGGAGAAGAAAATGGAGTTTTCTGTGTATGGTCGGTGGTACCGACCAGGGTGGTCGGTGGTACCGCCCATAGGTGCTGCGTGCAGCCCTCTCTGTAATGGGACGTTTTTGGCCTGGCGGTGGTACCGCTATTACCTCGGTACTACCGCCGGCGGTGGTACCGACCGGATGGTCGGTGGTACCGTGGCCCTGAGGAGTTTCGCGAGGCTCTCTGTTGTTTTGAAAAATGACTTGCCGGTAGTACCGCCATTACCTCGGTACTACCGCCCGCGGTGGTACCGACGCAAGGTCGGTAGTAGCTGATTTTTCGCAGAGCTCTCTGGTCGCGGCGATTTTGGCCTGGCGGTAGTACCGCCATGACCTCGGTACTACCGACCTCGGAGGAACCGACCAGGGGTCGGTGGTTTGCCTAAATCTGCGCGATGTGAGGTAACGGCTAGTTTGACTAAGCCGGTAGTACCGCCCAGGAGGGGTCGGTACTACCGACCGGAGCACAGAATGCCCAGTGAAGGGGCATAACGGCTAGTTGGCCGTTGAGGCTATATATAGTCGTTGAGGCCGGTTTTGGACCGTTGGTTAGAGCACTCCAAAGCCTTGGTGGCTTGTGTGGATGTGCTTGGGAGCCCTCTAACACACATATGCTTTATTGCTCATCCGATTGTGTGAGAGAGTGATCCTAGTGCGTTGCTTTGAGAGATAGCATCGAGTGGCACTAGGTGTTCGAGTTGCAAGCCGGTGGTGCTTATTACTCTTGGAGGTTGCCACCTCCTAGACGGCTTGGTGATCGAGTCTCCGTCGTGAAGCCCGCGTGAAGATTGTGCGTGGCTCCGGAGAAGGATTGTGAGGGGCATTGTGCTCGCCCCGCGGGGATCGCGAAGAGCAACTCTAGTGGATTGCGCGTGTCATTGAGTTACCCTCACTTGTGGGTGAGTTCTTGCGGCGCTCGAGTGTCGAGCTAGGTGTGGTGCCTATTAGCCGCCGAACTACCAAAGTGTGTGGTCGACACAACGGGGACTAGCTTGGTGGCAACCAAGTGAACCTCGGGGAAAAATCACCGTGTCAACATTGTCTACTCTTCTCGGTGGTTTGCAATCTCCATACACAAGCTTGTATTTTCTTTCATACATATTATGCTTGTGTAGCTATCTAGCTTGTGTAGTTTAATAGTTGCTCTTGTAATTAGTTAGCTTGCGTAGCTTACTAATTACGTTCTTTGCTTGTGTAGCATAGAGTTGATCCCATAAGTGACTAGTTGACTTGTAGTCTTGCTAGTCACATAGCTTAGTTTGTGTAGCTAAGTTAAGCTCTCTAATTTGGCTTGTGTAGCCTTGTTATTGAGCATTGCTAGTGAGCTTAGGAGCTTTGTGCTTTGCTTACTAGATTGTGTAGGAGCTCCCCCTTGGTTGAAGTACTAGTTGCTTAGGTTTGTGTGACCTTGCATCTAGAATTGATTAGGTGAGCTCTAACTAGCCCGACACCTTATTTGCTTTGACTAGGATCTTTTGTAAGGTGTCATAGAGTATAGATAGAGGGGTGTAGTCTTGGCTAGACCGATAGTTTTAATTCCGCATTTGTTTCGGTTAGCCGCTCCAATTAGGTTTAAGTTTTTAAAAAGGACTATTCACCCCCCCTCTAGTCCGCCATCTCGACCCTTCAATTGGTATCGGAGCAAGGTCTCTCATTTGTGGTCTTCACCGACCCGAGAGGATGGCGTCTAGTGGGCTAGATGATGTGTGTGATACACATATTTTTGATGGCACACACTTTGCACAATGGAAATACCATATGCTTGATCATTTTCGTGCAAAGGGGCCAAAGTTTTGGTGGATTATCACTAGTGGTCTCACTCATGTTTTGGACCATAGAAATCTCACCAAAGCTCAAAAGGATCTCTTTGAACTTGATGCAAATGCTTATTGTTATCTAATGGATGCATTGAGTTTTGAGTTGTTTTATAAGATCAACTCCAAAGGGACCGCCCATGAGATGTGGGAATCCATCAAGACCACCTTCGGTGATCCCTCCACGTTTGATGATGGCAAGTTCATAAAGGAGGATGAACCGGTGGCATATGAGGATGTTGAGCAAGACCACAACTCCGTGATTGTGGAAGATTGCTCCAACTCACGTTCAAGTGATGCAATCAATGAAGATACTTCAAGCACACTTGACAAGATGGAAGATGATGCCTCAAGTGATGCAAGTGATGATACAACCTCAAGCACACTTGATGGTAATGATGGTACATGCTCCAATGATGATGCTACCACAAGCTCTCCAACATCATCATATTGCTTCATGTCACAAGGTGACACTAAGGTATCAAATTGCAATGTGATTGATCATGATTCCTATGATGAGCTTGTTAGTAGACTTGCTAGCATGACCATTGCCTTAGAAAATGAGTTAGCTAAAAATGAAAAATTAGAAAAAGAAAACTCATTTCTAAAGAACACATGTGAACAAACAAAGCATCTACTTTATGTTAGTAGTTGTTCACATGAGGAGCTTAAATTGACTCATGAGGAACTATGTGTTGCTCATGATAACTTGGTGCAAGACCATGCTTTTCTCACTAGTAAACTTTCTAATGAACAAATTAAAACTAGTGAGAGCTCATCACATGGGTCATTTGATCAATCACATATTTGTGCTAACCCTTGTGATGTAGGCAAGAAGAATGTATCCACCTCTTGCAATGATTTAATATCTATGCCATGTTCCTCACAATTAGATGCTTGTTCTACTTCTATGTCTTGTGAGACTAACCTTTTGAAGGAGAACAATGAGCTCAAAAGTGAAGTGAAGAACTTGAGCAACAAGTTAGAGAGGTGGTGTAAATCAAAGGTCACCTATGAGCACATAATGAAGAATCAAAGAAGCTATGGTGACAAGAGTGGCATTGGCTTCAACAAGAGCAATGTCAAAGGCAAGAGATGGGGCAAGAGAAGACATGAAGAGAAATGAAGAAGCAAGAACAAGAAAAGCTATCTCATTTCATGTGCTATCAATGCCATGAGATGGGACATCTTGCAAAGGCTTGCCCCAACAAGAAGAAGCCCCAAGTTCAAATCAAGAACAACCATCATGATGGTGACTTGATGAAAAGAAGAAAACAAGAAGGGGCGGAAGAGCAAGGCATCCAACTCATATCCATGATGCCAAGATGATGATGAGCAAGACTCAAGATGAGAAGAAAGATTTGGCTCACATCAAGTGCTACAAGTGTGGTGATATGGGACACTTTGCCTCGAAGTGTCCTAACAAGCTTGAGAAGAAGGCTCAAGCAACTCATGAGAGGCAAGGCAATGAGAAGCAACAAATGAGCAAGGAAGAGAAGGCTCAATCAAAGAGAAGTTGCTACTCATGCCGGGAAAGGGGACACATGGCTCATTCATGTCCCCTAGGTATGACTTCTAAGCCAATTTCAATTGATAATGCTAATGTGTTTAGAAAGGATGTAAATGGTACCACATTGGTCGCTATTGCAAAACATCCCGCTACTCATACTAAGGCTATGCCAAAGTATGTTGCACCTAACTTGAGAGGACCCAAACTAGTTTGGGTACCATCAAAAAGTGGATGATTGCGTGTAGGTACCATGGCATTGGAGACTTGATTCAATTTGTTCTATGTTGATCATCATGTGAGTGAATCAAGTAATGAAGCTTAGTGCAAATCCATCCCAATGCCAAGACAAAAGAGTGAAGTCCAAGTGCTATAACATACAAGTGCAAAAGATCAAGTTGTGGTGGTAAAATGGAATATTTGAAGGCTTGCAATCAAATTTAGTTGAAGCTTGCTTTTGGATGATCATGAGCTACTAAGGTATATCTCTAGTTGATCGTATTATTTTAGATGCATATGAGATAATTGAATCGGATATATATGCATATGTTGCTTGCTATAAGATGATTGAATGGATTTGATGCTTAGTGATCAAAATTGAGTTAGTTTGAATGGATATGTTCATGAGACTTCTTTTAGTAAGTGATTTGAATGGATGTATGTCTTGTGAGATTGTTCAAACAAGTTAGCTTCAAGTTTGATTCAAATTGGTAGAGTATAGCTCAATTGCTCAAAGTTGTTCAATATTGCAAAATCTGAGTGAGCTGAGAAGATAGCCATGTTTGGATGATCAAATCTTTTTGGATTGGCTTGAAATTTGGTACACATGCTCTACACTTATGATATTAGCTGCTGTGCAAAATTCATGATTATTGGATAAGATGTACTTTGGTTTTGGAGTAGATCTTGTCAACTATTGTGCAGCAGTTTTCAGCATGTAGTACTATGGAAAGAATTGAAATCTGGTAGCAATCTAGAAAGTCAATGAAGCTCAAATCTTTTATGGCTGCTAGAATACATTAGTGAGGACACATCTCCACCAAATTTCATAGGTCATTAGGACTTATATTTTGGGAGATATGCATGTTTCTTTGAGAAGGACAGAATCTGCCAGAAAAGTGACAAATATTGGATTGAATATAGAGTCACTATGATTGAAAGGCCCTCAAGTTGGAATCATGTTTATAAGTGGTTGAGGGACCTATGTTTGGTTTTGAGATGAGCTAGAAGCATGACAAAGATGAGTACAAGTTCATGTGATTAGGAAGTGTATTTGGCACACATTTGGTACTCAAATTGAAGATCAAGACCAACATCAAGATGAAGATAAAGATCAAGCTCTAGTATCAAATTGAAGATCATTTGGAAGAAAGAAAAGGACTCAAAGAGGAATTCAAAGTCACATTTTCAAGAAGAGTTTAATTGGATCAATCAAACAAGGTCAATTCAAGTGAGTATCAAGGATGGTTCTTTGGAGAGAGGTCACTTCTCCCTTTTGTAGGGGCTTGCCGCCTTTGGTAGGTTAACCAAGTATGATACTTGGAAGGCTAATATGGAAGTGGTGATTCAAAGGATATTTGAGATGCTTAGTTGAAGCAATGAAAAGGATTGACCAAGCAAAGCAAGCAACATGCAAGATAGTAAAGCAAATCATGACAATTCAAGTGGTATTCATATGCAAGCTATGTTCAAATGAAGAAGCAAGTCCAACCACAACAAGATAGCGCACTTAATCATATGAGTGAAGATTTGTTCTATCAATTGGTATATATTGGTCTTCACCATGGACTTCACATTGCTATTTGGAGCTTAATTGGAATCAAATGACTATCCTCTACTCCAAGATAGCAAAGGTATCATTGTAATGTGCATGATCATATTCATCCCTTACTAGTATGCGGTTAGTGCATATAGTACATGCTCAATAGGATCATGCATAACAATTGAAAAGTTTAAATTCATAGCCTACCACTATTGCTTGATTGACTATATGATCTAGTGGATAGTATGTGAATTTGTTCATGAGCTAGTGAACCCAAGTACTTGATCTAGAAGATGAACATTCAAGTGTCTAATTCAACATGAGTAAGATAACCATTGAAAGATGTGTGAAGAAGCTTACTCTAGAGCAAACCGAGTTAGATATCTTAGTGCAATATTGCCTAGTTCAAGTCACAAATGAGAAGCTCATGAAGACTGACAAGAGTTCAAGAAGAAGATAATAATGCAAATGGATATCAAGTTTAAACCTTTCATTCAAGTGGTATCCTACAAGACTTCAAGTGATCCTCAACTATAAGTGATCAAATCAAGCAAAGCATCCATCACCAACAAGAGCTCAAGCTTATCAAGTGGATGACCCATGCTATGACATAGGGGAGGTGCCCCACCTAGTGGTATCAAGGTCAAAGATCCTACAAGTGGGTATCATTCCAACACATATAGGTAGTGTCCATCAAAAATGAAGCCTAAAGTGTCAACCATCTACCCTAGTGTCACCCTTTGTGAGAAAAGAGCATACCTTTTATGGTCATTGATGCCAAAGGGGGAGAAGTTATGGAAAGGATATGTCAATTATGATATGTCAAGGACAAAGAGGGAGAAAAGAAGATGGACATGGATCAAGAGGGAGCAAGATTGAAGGATCAAAATTCTTGGACAATGAGAGCACACAAGTAGGGGGAGCAAGCTCATGAACTTGGTTGTTGCATTTGATATGTGCATAATCATGTGCTTGCTTGCATTGCATAAGTTTTAAAATTTTATATGCATGCTTGTGTGGTGTATGCTAGTTATAGGATTTAATTGATGAATTGATAACTAGCATGCATAGGTTAATAGCTAGACTTGTGCTTTTAATGCAAAACTAGACCCTTGCTATTAATGTTGATCTCACGGGGTTTTCTAGTTTTTATGATGTCTAGCTACTCTTCGATGCTAAGGATGAATCAAAATGTGGTATGCACGCTTCAAAGGTAAAATTTCATCATGTATACCTTAGCATCACTTAGTAGTGCTAACACTCCCACAAATTTCATATTTATGCATGTGTGCAAGCTTGAAACCAAACCATTTGAGCACACATGTAGGGGGAGTTAACACTACAAAGTTGGGTTGTATGGTGCTTATCCAAATTCTCTTATATGGTCTTAACGTTGGATAAGTAACATAGAATCCAAAGAGCTTAATTTCCATATCTTTGTAGAGTTGTCATCAATTACCAAAAAGGGGGAGATTGAAAGGTCCTAGTTTGGTTTTGGTAATTGAGTGACAACTTAGGTGGACTAATATGTGTTTGAAGTAAATTACACAGGTGATTAGTCCATAGGTGATCATGTGTGAGCAACATATGCCATAGAGGTGAAGTGGCTTGGAAGATGTTGCAAGGCTCATACATGTGATGAAGGAGCTTATTGCATATGTGACATGACATGTGGTCATATGGCTAAGATGGAGAAGATCAAGGCAAGACTTGGCTTGATGGACCGGTTGCGAAGGTGAAGGGCAAGTTGGGGCTTTGAAGCCGTTGGTACCGAGTGTCGGGAGGCTTAAGCAAGACTTGGCGCCGAAGGACCGAAGCGATGGTGAAGAGCAAGTGATGTCAAGATCGATGGACCATGGAGGCCATGTGATGATATGAAGTGGATCATATCATTTGAAGATAGGTTGGTGCATGGTTGCATCAACACGAAGGAGATGGAATGGAATGCGCAAGGCAAAGGTATATTTGTAGGGCATTTCATTTCACCGGTCATAGGTGTGTAGAGAAGATTATGACCGGGTTTAGGATAGATGGCCGTACTATTAAGAGGAGCAAACTTGTTTGCATATCGGTCATCTAGTGCCACTTGAGCGATCTAACTTTGCGATGTTACTAAGATCGAGTGGCGTGGTGAGAGCAAGTGAAAATCTTTGAATATGTTTGTGAAAATGCTAACAACATGCACATGATGTTGTACACTTGTTTGGTGTTAGCACATTTGCAAAGGAGAAGTTGTTGGAGTTGGTTTGGATCAAAACGGAGAAAGAAAATGGAGTTTTCTGTGTATGGTCGGTGGTACCGACCAGGGTGGTCGGTGGTACCGCCCATAGGTGCTGCGTGCAGCCCTCTCTGTAATGGGACGTTTTGGCCTGGCGGTGGTACCGCTATTACCTCGGTACTACCGCCGGTCGGTGTGGCCGACGACCGGATGGTCGGTAGGTCGGTGGTACAGTGGCCTGAGGAGTTTCGCGAGGCTCTCTGTTGTTTTGAAAAATGACTTGCCGGTAGTACCGCCATTACCTCGGTACTACCGCGCCGCGGTGGTACCGACGCAAGGTCGGTAGTAGCTGATTTTCGCAGAGCTCTCTGGTCGCGGCGATTTTGGCCTGGCGGTAGTACCGCCATGACCTCGGTACTACCGACTCGGAGGAACCGACCAGGGGTCGGTGGTGGTTTGCCTAAATCTGCGCGATGTGAGGTAACGGCTAGTTTGACTAAGCCGGTAGTACCGCCCAGGAGGGGTCGGTACTACCGACCGGAGCACAGAATGCCCAGTGAAGGGGCATAACGGCTAGTTGGCCGTTGAGGCTATATATAGTCGTTGAGGCCGGTTTTGGACCGTTGGTTGGAGCACTCCAAAGCCTTGGTGGCTTGTGTGGATGTGCTTGGGAGCCCTCTAACACACATATGCTTTATTGCTATCCGATTGTGTGAGAGAGTGATCCTAGTGCGTTGCTTTTGAGAGATAGCATCGAGTGGCACTAGGTGTTCGAGTTGCAAGCCGGTGGTGCTTATTACTCTTGGAGGTTGCCACCTCCTAGACGGCTTGGTGATCGAGTCTCCGTCGTGAAGCCCGCGTGAAGATGTGCGTGGCTCCGGAGAAGGATTGTGAGGGGCATTGTGCTCGCCCCGCGGGGATCGCGAAGAGCAACTCTAGTGGATTGCGCGTGTCATTGAGTTACCCTCACTTGTGGGTGAGTTCTTGCGGCGCTCGAGTGTCGAGCTAGGTGTGGTGCCTATTAGCCGCCGAACTACCAAAGTGTGTGGTCGACACAACGGGGACTAGCTTGGTGGCAAACCAAGTGAACCTCGGGGGAAAAATCACCGTGTCAACATTGTCTACTCTTCTCGGTGGTTTGCAATCTCCATACACAAGCTTGTATTTTCTTTCATACATATTATGCTGTGTAGCTATCTAGCTTGTGTAGTTTAATAGTTGCTCTTGTAATTAGTTAGCTTGCGTAGCTTACTAATTACGTTCTTGCTTGTGTAGCATAGAGTTGATCCCATAAGTGACTAGTTGACTTGTAGTCTTGCTAGTCACATAGCTTAGTTTGTGTAGCTAAGTTAAGCTCTCTAATTTGGCTTGTGTAGCCTTGTTATTGAGCATTGCTAGTGAGCTTAGGAGCTTTGTGCTTTGCTTACTAGATTGTGTAGGAGCTCCCCCTTGTTGAAGTACTAGTTGCTTAGGTTTGTGTGACCTTGCATCTAGAATTGATTAGGTGAGCTCTAACTAGCCCGACACCTTATTTGCTTTGACTAGGATCTTTGTAAGGTGTCATAGAGTATAGATAGAGGGGTGTAGTCTTGGCTAGACCGATAGTTTTAATTCCGCATTGGTTTCGGTTAGCCGCTCCAATTAGGTTTAAGTTTTTAAAAAAGGACTATTCACCCCCCCTCTAGTCCGCCATCTCGACCCTTCACTAAGTCACTAGTTGAGAAGGTTAAGGGACCGCAACAAGTTTGGGTCCCAAAAGCTCAAGCTTGATCTCTTGTGTGTGTAGGTGAACTACAAGACCGGTGGATTCTCATTGGGTGATTGATAGTGGTTGCACACAACATATGACCGGTGATCCCCGGATGTTCACCTCACTAGAAGAGAATGTCAATGACCAAGAAAAGATTATATTTGGTGACAACTCAAAGGGCAATGTCAAGGGATTGGGCAAAGTGGCTATATCAAATGATCATACCATCTCCAATGTGCTATTAGTTGCATCTTGAGCTTCAACTTGCTATCCGTTGGGCAACTATGTGATCTTGGCTTTCAATGTTTGTTCACCGACAAGGAAGTGAAGTGGTTGTAACCAAGAAAGATGATACACAAGTGATATTCAAAGGCTTGTAGATACAACAATCTCTATCTAGTTGATTTCACCTCCGAAGATGCCAACTTGAAGACATGCTTGTCACTAAGCAATCACTTGGTTGGCTATGGCATAGAAGATTAGCACATGTTGGAATGAACATCTCAACAAGCTATTGAAAGAAGGATTGGTTAGGGGCTGAAGGATGTCAAATTTGAGAAGGACAAATTGTGTAGTGCATGTCAAGCCGGCAAGCAAGTTGCTAATACAATACCAACCAAAGCCTTTGTGTCAACATCAAGAGAGTTGGAGCTACTTCACATGGATCTATTTGGACCAACAACTATGCTAGCTGGGTGGAAATCTCTATTGCCCTAGTGATTGTTGATGACTACTCTAGATACACTTGGGTATTCTTTCTTCATGACAAATCCGAGGCAACCCCTTCATTCAAGAAGTTTGCCAAGAGAGCCCAAAATGAGTTTGACTTGAAGATCAAGAAGATAAGAAGTGACAATGGAAGAGAGTTTGACAACACCCACATTGAGCAATATTGTGATGAAGTTGGATCAAGCATGAAGTCTCCGCAACCTAAACCCACAACAAAAAGGGGTAGTTGAGAGGAAGAACCGAACAGTAATCACACCTAGCAAGGACTATGTTAGATGAGTACACTACACCGGAAAGATTTTTGGGCGGAAGCAATCAACACCGCTTGCTATGCATCAAACCGGTTGTTCCCCCATCGTCTCCTTGGCAAGAACCCCTATGAGCTACTCAACAACAAGAAGGCGGATGTATCATTCTTTAGAGTGTTTGGGTGCAAATGCTACATCTACAAGAAGCGCCAACACCTAGGGAAGTTTCAACGCCGATGTGATATTGGTTTTCTTGTTGGTTACTCATTGAAGTCCAAAGCATATCGAGTATTCAACATGCCACCGGGATGGTAGAAGAAACATATGATGTGGAATTCGATGAATCTAATGGCTCTCAAGGAGAGCATGAGAATCTTGATGATGTAGGTGATGAACCATGAGGGAAGCAATGAAGAACATGCCGGTTGGAGCCATCAAGCCTAAAGATGATGATGATGATGTGCAAGTCATTGACCAAGCCAACCTCATCCAATGTACCACTTGATGATGACAAAGATGGGAGAGATCCAATGAAGATACTCATGTTCTCCCATGATCAAATGGGTGGTACAAGTCAAGATGTTGGTGCTCCACAAGCGGCCCCTCAAGTGGTTGATCGAAGGACTACTCCTCTACTACAAGCTCATCCTCAAGATCTCATCATAGGGAGTCCGACAAGGGGTGTAATGACTCGCTCTCAAAAACTTGCTTTTTTATGGAACTTCACTCCTTTGTTTCTATTGTTGAGCCTACCATTGTAGATGAAGCTCTAGGTGATCCGAAATGGGTGAATGCCATGCATGAAGAACTAAAAACAACTTCACCGCAACCAAGTTTGGACACTTGAAGAGCGACCAAAAGGCGCAAGAGTCATTTGAACAAAATGGGTGTTTAGGAACAAGCAAGATGATCAAGGCAAGGGTTGTTAGAAACAAGGCAAGGCTAGTGGCAAAGGGGTTCTCTCAAGTTGAAGGCTTGGATTTTGGAGAGACCTTTGCACCGGTTGCAAGACTCGAAGCCATTCGTATCCTCCTGCATATGCATCACATCATGACATTAAATTATATCAAATGGATGTGAAAAGTGCATTTTTAAATGGCTTCATAAATGAACTAGTCTATGTTGATCAACCTCCCGGGTTCGAAGACCCTAAATATCCTAATCATGTTATAGGTTGTCCAAGGCGCTATATGGGCTCAAGCAAGCCCCTAGAGCGTGGTACGAGCGCCTCCGGGACTTCCTAATTGAGAAGGGCTTCACCATTGGGATGGTTGACACCACACTATTCACCAAGAAGCTTGATGGAGAGATCTTCATTTGTCAAGTCTACGTCGATGATATCATCTTCGGGTCAACAAATGAAGCCTATTGCAAGGAATTTGGTGACTTGATGTCGAAGGAGTTCGAGATGTCTATGATTGGCGAGCTCACATTCTCCTAGGCTTTCAAGTCAAGCAATTGAAGGAGGGGGACTTTTATATCTCAAGAGAAGTACACAAAAGACCTCCTCAAGCGCTTCAACATGGATGATTGCAAGCCTATCAAGACTCCAATGCCAACCACGGACACCTCGACCTAGATGTGGGAGGTAACCCAGTTGATCAAACTCTCTACCGTTCTATGATTGGTTAGCTTGTTATATTTGACCGCATCTAGGCCCGACATCATGTTTAGTGTGTGCATGTGTGCTCGCTTTCAAGCCGATCCTAGGGAATCACATCTTATAGCGGTGAAGAGAATCCTTAGGTACCAAAGCACACCCCAAGCATTGGCCTTTGGTATCCAAAGGAGCTAACTTCCAACTCGTTGGGTATTCCGACTCGGATTACGCGGGTTGCAAAATTGATAGAAAAAGCACATCCGGAGGGTGCCATTTGCTTGGGAGATCACTAGTGTCATGGAGTTCGAAGAAGCAAAATAGTGTGGCCTTGTCCACCGCCGAGGCGGAATACATAGCCGCGGGTGCTTGTTGTGCTCAAATCCTTTACATGAAGCAAACCCTTTTAGACTATGGTGTAGTTCTAGAAAGGGGTACCTTTGTTGTGTGACAATGAGAGCGCAGTTAAGCTTGCTAACAAACCCGGTTCAACACTCTCGCACAAAGCACATAGATATTCGCCATCACTTTCTTAGGGATCATGTTTCCAAGAAAGATATATCCTTAGAGGGAGTTAGAACCGAAGATCAATTGGCGGATATCTCACAAAACCCTAGATGAGAACACCCTTTGTAGATTGCGAAAGTGAGCTTAATGTGCTTGATCTAAGTAACTTTGTCAAAAGGTGAAAGGGGGTTGTCTTTGCATTACATTGTAATATATGCCATGTTTAAATTATGCTATGCACATAGGCTTGTCAGACGTGGTTAAGATAACCGCCCTAAAAAAGCGTGGAAGAAGCTTACCCATGAGAAACTTGACAAGCAACCTAGATTCAAAATTCCGTATAGCATTGCATATGCATGTTTGTTGCTTTGTCGTTTCTTTTCGGGTTTTTATGTTTGAGCAACCGCTGTGTTCGTCCACCGCTAGGGGGAGCATTTGAGGCTCCTAATGGTTGATACCCCTTGTTTTTGGTGGCCACATGTTGTCTCCTCGGGATTTATCGCCTATTTTACCTAAAAAATGATATGTAGCCTATGGCAAAATATTTATAAAATAGAGGGTTTATGCGAGGATGCTCATACTAGGTTTCAACTGGTGTTTATTTGCTTCTTCTTTGAGTTGGATCTTGGTTGGGAAAGGGAGCCGCAACGGAGATCTTCGAAACTGCTCAAATAGAGCATCGGATGCAGCATCGGACGCTGCATCGGACGCTGGTCCAGCATCCGATGCCTCCACTATAGGCAGCCCCGACTGAAACAGTAGCGGAGGAGTGTCCGATGTGTCACCATCGGAGCCTCCAATGGTCCATCGGACGCTCCCCATCGTCCGATGCTGAGGCGCCGAAAGCTTCCGATGTGATCTCGGCGGTTTTGGAGCTCTCTGGACAGGCATCGGAGCGTCCGATGCGTTATCATCGGCGCGTCGATGCTCCTTTAAGCGGCGCGTTTCAGCTTTCTACTGACGGTTGGGTCTCACATGTCATACCTCCTTCGTCTTCTCCACGCGCCACCCGACTGAGCCCGTCTCAGCGCCGCAGAGATCCTACAGCGCCCTTGCCGCCGGGCCGCTTCAGCCTCGCCGCGCTCGTGCCCTTCTCGCCGGTCGCTTCTCCTCAGCGGCCGCCGTGCTCCGCCAGCCGCCGAGCCTCTCGCCGCGGCCCCTACACCGCCGCGCCTTCTCATCCCCGACGGCCGCTGTTCCGCCGGAGCATCGCCGGCATCTGCGCTCCTTCGCCGGAGGTCCTGTCGTCCCCAAGCTCCTCCCTCCATCTCCGGCGACCCTCTCGGCCGGCTCCACCACAGAGTGAGCACCTCCATCTCCTTTGTCATAATTCAATGCCCGAGGTGCTCGACAATATATCTAAAGGCCGTTTCTCCAGTTTTGACACCCGTTTTCACCCGAACTCTCTGCAGACACCTTTCGTGTGACGTGTGGATCCAGGAACGTCAGTGCTCTCCTCCTTCTTGGGTTTGTTTCGTCGAATCGCGAGGTAGCAAAGCCTTTTCTCTTCCTTATCTCCTTGCTTTGCTTCTGATAGGATTTCTCATCTCTAGCGTATGTATGCTTATATCCTTTCTATTCTCGCAGCGAGTCAGTGTGCAGTTGTCAGCTTGGTCAGTGGGCAGTGTCAGTTAACCGGGGCCAAGCCCGGGGGTAAGGATCGAGGCCAAGCCTCGCGAGTGACAGCGACAGCGTAGCGTTTGTGAGTGACAGGGGGAGTTTGTGCCAGTGGTTTTCTGTTGTCAGTTGATTGTCAGGGGCTTTCAGTCAGTTGTTCTGTTCAGTGGCAGTTTGTCTGTCAGCGCCAGTCCAGAGCTTCAGTTTCTCGTTCTTGTCAGCCATGCGCGGCAAGAACGTTGGTGGTGGCCCGACGACTCTCCTCCCCGTCGTCCCCTCCGGTCAGTGACCCGGAAAGGCGAAGCTTATCACACACACGGAAGCGACTCGTCAGGAGCGAGAGGCCCCACGAGCGCAGCGCAGCGCGCCAGGCGAGAGTGAGGGACGCCGCGAGCGTGCAGAGCGAGGTGGCAGGCGGGCGGACTTAGGATTGAGGATCAACTGTCCCCGAGCAGCGCAGAGCGATCGAGGAGGTCGAGCGTCGCCATGGTTCGCCGACTGGCACGCTCATGGCTGCCGGTCGTCGGACGACTTTTCACCTCGCCCGGAGGTTGAGCCGAGAGCTCAGGGCAGGGCCAGGCAGAGGCCGAGGCAGCAGGGGCACCTGAGCAGAGGCTCCAGAGGCAGAGGCAGAGGAGGTTCCTGAGGAGGTTCCACGACGCCGGTCGACCCGTCGCAGGTCTGCGGTGCCACCCCGGCCGACGTCCCTCTGCGGGGAGCCCGTCCTCCGTCGCGGCGTGCACCTCCGCCGATACCGCGACTGGACCTCAGGGGCGCCACTTGCTCACAGATCCAGACCCTTCGACTTGTGCCAGTGGAGCAGTGGTTTTCCCAGGGAGCGACAGGAGCAGGCTGGTCCGTCCTTCTATACAGTGCTGCAGGAGGACTTCTACAGGTTACAGGGACGGCCGGGATTTTTGCGACCCCAGCGTGTCTGTTCACTAGAGGCAGTTGTGGCCGCAGGGAGAGCAGATTCGCCCCATCCTCACTTTCCTACCTGGTCTGGCAGATCTACTGGGGCGGTCTGTCTCCTATATTGAGGACTGGGTGTTATTTTTTACGCTTCGCTGTGGGTGCACCCCGACCGAGAGACTATTGAGTTTGCACTTGAGGGGGACCACTACAGACTGTTCTCGTCCGAGATCCGGGATTGGTTTGGATTGACACGATCACAGACCCGGATCCACGACTTGTGTTACGACCGGACAGAGCCACCTGAAAGTCCTTGTTTGGTTTTGGATAATTGATGTCACCTAGAGTACTAACCTTGTCATGAAGTGTTTATGAGCGAGGTTGGTACACACCAAGTGCGGGAGCTAGATGATGATCATGGTATTGGTGGTGATGACCAAAAGATGGATCAAGTGCTCCACATTTGGAAAGAGAAGAAGAGAAAAGCAAAACCCCTACGGAGATCAAGGCAAAGGTATAAATAGGGATTTTGTTTTGGCACTCAAGACACCATAGAGGGTGTGAGTGTGTTTAGGATAGATAGTCGTACTATCAAGAGGGGACTATCTCGGTGATCGCGGTTATCAAGTGCCACTAGGTGATTTCATACATGCATATGCATTAGGACCTAGTGTGCTAACTTATAATCCTTTGGAAATTATTTGGAAAATGCTAACACACATGCACATGATGATGTACACTTGTTGGTGTTAGCACTTTTGCAAAGGAGAAAGGGTTGGAAGTGTTTTGGATCAACACAGAGAAGAAAACAAAGTTTTCTGTGTGTGGTCGTAGTACCGCCCAGGGGGTCGGGGTAGTACCGCCCAAGGGGGCTGCTTGCAATGCTCTCTGTGTTGAGTCTGAAATGGCCTGGCGGTAGTACCGCCATAACCTCGGTACTACCGCCGGCAGTGGTACCGACCAGAGGGTTGGTGGTACGGTGGCTCTAAAGGGTTTCGCGAGGCTCTCTGTGTAGAATTGAAAATGGCCTGGCGGTAGTACCGCCATAACCTCGGTACTACCCCCGCGGTGGTACCGACGCAAGGTCGGTAGTAACTTGTTTTTCGCAGAAGCTCTCTGTTCGCGGCCGATTTTGGCCTGGCGGTAGTACCGCCATAACCTCGGTACTACCGACCGTCGGTAGTACCGACCTGGAGTCGGTTGTTCGTTTTGGTCAACGCTGTGTGCAACGGTCATAAGTTGTGCCGTCAGTTGTACCGGGCTTTGTGGTCGGTAGTACCGACCTGGCGTAGGTAGTACCGACCGCAGGCGCAGAAGCTCGAAAAAAAAGGGGAACGACTTGCTGTCTTCTTCCCCCTCTTATAAATAGGTGGTGGTCGGCTAGTGGGGGTTTCCTCTTGACTTTCTAAACTCTTGAACATCCTCTTGAGCAAGATCTACTCCCTCCCACTCATCTCCTTGCTTGATAGCGTGAATCTAAGTGAGATCGAGTGGATCCAAGTGCATTTGATTGTGAGTTTGCATCTAGTGGCACTTGGGATTGTTGTTGCTGCGGGTATTCTCTTTACTCTTGGTGGTTGCCGCCACCTAGACGGCTTGGAGCAGCGGAGGAGTTTTGGCACGAGTGGTGATTATTCGTGGCCATCTCCCGGTGATTTGTGAGGGGTATTGTGCCTTCCCCGGCGAAGAGCCAAAAGGTAACTCTAGTAAATTGCGCGTGTCATTGAGTTACCTCCATTGTGGGTCGGTTCTTGTGGCACTCAAGTGTGAGGGTTTGTGAACACCTATTAGCCACCGAACCACCAAGTGGTTGGTCGACACAGCGGGGAGTAGCGTGCCGGCAAGCACGTGAACCTCGGGAGAAAATCTTTGTGTCTCTTGCCTCTTTGTACTTCTCCCGAGTTTCTTGGTTTCTCTATTGTGATTGATTGTCTCTTCCCGGTGTCGGTACATCTCTCTATCCTTGCATTACTTTTGTTATCACTTGTGTAGAGATATTTGTTGCTAGAAGTAGCTCTCTAATTAGAAGTAATATTTTTTGCTAACTCATTATTTTAGAGAGTAGTAACATATCTTTTGTGTGACAATAGTGATTATAGGTTACTAGATTGTTGGATAGGTGGCTTGCAACACTTAGTAGAGCTAGAGCAAAAAGCTTCGCTTTGTAATTGTCTAACTGTTGACACCGAAAGTGACGCACTGTGCCAATCACACAGCAAGCCGGCAAAAGCTAGCTTCAAACGTGGCCCGGGTGCTCAGAAATCCGGTGCGTGCCAAGTTAGTTTGCCCTGCAACTATCAAGGAGGTAAACTGTTAAATACAAAGCTGAAACATGCGGGTATGACCAGACAGTTCCAAGATGTACGACCTGAAGCCACTTACGACGACATATAGCTATGAAAGCTATCTGCCAACAGGTTTTAAAGATCATTCGGCAGTATGAACGAAGCTACGTGAATAACAAGTTGCCGAATACGTTTGCATGAGAATTATACTTGCATGGTATATTAACTATGAATTAAAGTTTAACCCAATCTCGATGTGCAACCGAGTTGGGGTCATGGGGATTGAACATGCAAATCAAGCATGATTAAACTAATCTGAAGCCTGCGCCTGCCGCACGACGCCTAGCTTTGTCATAGATCAAACGTACTTACGTGCATGAACCCTCACCACGTGGCAATCTAGATACGATCAAATCGGCTATTACGGACAATAGATCTACTGCATGGAAGACTCTACAATAATGAATATGAACAGGATAGATCTATAAAAGACAGCCGAACCGAACGAGATCTAGATTGGGCAAAAGAGTGTTGCTATACATAAAACATCAAACATAGAGCAAACACATGGTAACTTAATGAATCTAATAGATTGCCAAATCTAATAGAGCCGATAACTATTTTTACCATGTCTTAATCCGCCGCACGATACAAGGCATAAGCAAAACCTCCCGTCATTAGCTTAAATCCACCGCATGATACTAAGCCAAACACACGAGACTACTTGCATCAAATCTAAATCCGCCGCATGATACTAGACATGATAACAAGGTTGTCGGGACTTACGGAGGTCGACGGATCGATGACTCCTCTCGAAGAAAACGACGACACGACTTGGACTCGAAGATGGCACGGGGCCGAGTTGGTTGTATTGATTGTTCACGTCTGTTACAATAGTCTTAGGGTTTATATTTATACCCTGGTGTTCTCTGAGTCCTAGAAGGACACGATTACAACGATAAAATTAGGAAACTATCAAAAACATGATGCCTTCTGCTCCAAGCTTCCTTAATAACTGGCATGTACTAAAATGACGAGATCCCCATCGCTAAATCTTCTTGACATGCCGCATTTTTCATCTTCTGACGCAAACCGACTTGGCTTGAGGTAGCCGACCGCAGCGTCACATTGCCGAATTCGCTCGCCATTGACCAGTCGCCTCCACAGCCTTGCCGAACCTACTAAGTTAGCCGACCGCGCCCGTCATCTGCCGAATCCCCTCAGGCGGTGATTTCTCTGAACCTGCACTGGGCTGGCCTACTTGTCATAGTGCAAAAATTATGTGTTAACACTAACTAGTTGCTTTAAGTGTTTTGTAGAATTTT
Source organism: Coix lacryma-jobi var. lacryma-jobi (assembly GCA_009763385.1). Taxonomy (NCBI): domain Eukaryota; kingdom Viridiplantae; phylum Streptophyta; class Magnoliopsida; order Poales; family Poaceae; genus Coix; species Coix lacryma-jobi. The sequence continues at coordinate 27,093,379 of CM019827.1, read as the reverse complement.
TATTAGGCTATTCACCCCCCTCTAGCCATTTAGGACCTTTCACCACCCCGTCGCCCTCACGGTGGCACCCAGCCTTCGACAGATTTGGTCCGTCCATGCTTCACAGAGCCGTTCGGTGAGGGTTCGAGCCGCACTCCGAGGGATCTCACCCCTACGGCTCGGATCCTCAACGCGATCCTACGACGGACTTTACTTCCTCGGGTCGGCTTCGGCGAGGGACTTTCACGGTTGCAGCTATGGCTTCTTGCATATATGGTCAGGCAGCAGAAGTTCGACGTCTGGGACGTCATCTTGTGTGAGATAGAGGACACAGTGGCAGAGGGCATTAAGGCCGCAGGGCTACCGTACGCGCACTGGATCTCCTACATTCTTTGGAAGGTAGCTGCCACTACAGGTACTCGCCTTAGTCAGTCCCTCACAGGGTCAGCGACCGTATTCCCCGAGTATAACATGAGCCAATTGTTGGGATACGGTCGGGACCGCAGACAGCCAGAGCAGCAGGCACAGACTAGCACACGTCAGAGACCTGAGGTGCCAGAGTCAGCTCAGCAGCAGGACGAGGCCGTTCAGGCGCTCGCGGAGCAGGAGCTTGCCGATCTCGAGGGTGGTGACCCACACGTGGCCTCGGATCCCACAGACAGCTCAGATGAGGACTACCAGCTCCCGCCTCGCTACCAGTCGCGTGCACACGACCACCAGGCAGGGTCCAGCGGTACTGCTTCCTCCGACCCAGCTCTACTCGCTATTCTGGCCCGAATGGAGGAGCAGCAGAGGACTGTCACCTAGGACGTCCAGAGGCTTGCCTAGGAGCAGCAACGGTTAGCCCAGCAGCAGGCCCTCGCTCAGCAGCAGGCATAGGAGCGGTCTGATGCTCTTCAGCGCCAGATGATGGCTCTACAGCAGCAGACCTTGAGCTTCATGGAGAGGCTGGCGAGTGGACCACCCCAGTGGCAGTGGCAGCAGCCTCCCACAGCAGCAGCTTCAGTGGCAGCCACATGTCCTTCCTCAGCCGCAGTTTGGTCAGCAGCAGCAGCAGCTTCCGGGCCCCAGCTCATCGCAGTTCACGAGTTTTACTACTCCAGGCGGGGCCCCGCTCTTCAGTCCGCTACGGACAGGGTTCACTCCCAGGCCGACAGAGTCGCTCTACGCTACGACGACCTCTGTGACTCGCGATCTGTCGGCCACCTTCAGCGAGCTCACTGGGTTCCCCACGCCAGATCCGCAGGATCCAGTTCAGACGTCGACGGCTCCTGTGACCTCCACCACAGAGACTCTTCCGAGCTCAGTTGCGTCTTCAGAGCAGACAGAGCCAGTCCAGTCCGAGACGACCACGTCCATGCAGCCTGAGTTGTCAGCTATCCCAGAGCTTCCGCACTCCGAGCCTCAGGCTGACACGACTACACAGACTGAGACTGCGACAGAGACCGCATCAGAGCAGATCGAGCAGGCAGAGCAGTCAGTGCCGGACCCGTCCCAGACCGCTTCTCCACAGCGTCCAGCTACAGAGGGTCAGCAGGCTCCCGGCGACTTGTCCTCCGACTCTGAGGCCCTACTGCAGCAGTTTGAGTTCACGCAGAGGACTCCGGAGACGACACCTGGCTCGTCTACACCACCTCTGCCCTCCGACGCTTAGTTTGGCGCTTGATGCCAATGGGGGCGAGTGGCCGAGTATAGCGATAGGGGGAGTGTTGTGAGAGGGCCTTGTGTCTTTTGATGTGTTATATTCACATACGCTCTTTACTTATCGCATCTTTTGTGCATATTTATGTTATATACTTATGCTATGGATCTCATGACATGTTTGTGCTCACTATGATTTTATATATGACATGTCATTTCGCTTCGCTCATTACTTGTGCTTAATTCTCACTTGTTTATGTATATGAGCTCTTTACTCTTGCACTTGCTATTCACTCTAACTTGTTGAGTGCAGGATGATGGCATGACATGTTTGAACTTGCCCCTAATCATTTTCTCTTATTTATTGCAAGTTCATACATGTCATGATTTAAAAACCTCTTCTCTCTATACTCGAACTCGTGTTGTCATCAATCAAAAGGGGGAGATTGAACGCATCTTGGCCCCTAGTGGTTTCGGTGATTGGATGAAACACAAGATTACTGTGACTAACGTGTGTTTTGCAGAAACAGAGATGAGTTAGGTCACGGTAATGGCGACGATACGGGCATATGGAGTTCATGTCCCCTGGCGATGGAAATCGTTTCGGTTTTCAAAGGACGGACGACAAAGACGGTGGTAGGCTAGGCTAAGTGTCGCATGGTGTTGGAGGACACTTAGGTAGTCTTAGGTCTTTGTTTTTTCCTTTGGCCGTACTATAAAGAGGGGTGTGAATTAGTAGCTTGACCTAGATGAGTCTATTGAGGTAGGTGTGGTGCACACTTGTTATTTAATAGCCCTAGGTAGCTCAGAGAGATGCCTTATGTCGAGAGGAACAAAAGTCGTTAAGACCGCGTCGCGATCCGAGTTGATCTTGCCCTTGGTATGGGCTTCGGATGCTGGATCAGTGGGCATCGGAGGCTCCGATGCCCACACCGACCTAGGGTTTGGTCTGGTGCGTGACATCGGAGGCTCCGATGGTGCCACATCGGATCGTCCGGTGTCACTGTTCACTTGGGAGTGAACTGTGCAGGGCATCGGACGCTGGCATCGGACGCTGAGGGCCAGCGTCCGATGGCCATGCAGAGAGGTTCCAGAGAGGTCTTTTCGGCATCGGACGTCCGATGCAGGGGCATCGGACGCTCCCCAGCGTCCGATGCTCCATAAACATGTCTGACAAGAAGGTACAGTAGACCGTTGGACGAGGTCATCGGAGCGTCCGAAGCCTGGCATCGGCGCGTCCGATGCCCCCGAAAAATACCTGTCTTGTGTTGTTTTTGGATGGCCGGGTTGGGGGTATATATACTTCCTTCCCTCCATCCATTTGAGTGTTCTTGCCATTTCCATCTGCTGAGAGACACCTTGTGAGTGTGAGAAAGAGCAAGAGCCCTAGTGAGGTTGAGTGATTTGCTAATTGTGAGAATTAGACACCTCCTAGTGAGAATTGAGTAGCAAGTGTGCATCCATCCATCTCTTTGGCCTTGTCTTGGTCAAGTGAGAGTTCTAGCTTGTTACTCTTGGTGATCGGCATCACCTAGACGGCTTGGTGGCGATCGGAGTGCTTGGTGATCATCCGGAGGCTTTGTGGATGACCCAAGCCATGTTGTGACCGGTAGCGAGCGATTCACCGGGCCGGAGTGACGAAGAATCAGCTCGTAGTGAGCACTTGATCCTTGCGCGGATCAAGGGGGAGTGATACCCTTGCGCGGGTGCTCCAACGAGGACTAGGGGGTGTGCCGACACCTCGATACCTCGGCAAAAAGATCGTCGTGTCATCTCTACTCTCTTTACTTCGCATTTACTTTTGAGCAATTCAATTCCGCATTTACTTGTTGTTCTTTCATGAATTGAATTGCCATGCTAGAGTAGAAATGGTGTAGCAATAGTCTTTTTGCGCGGTTGATTCTTGTTCACACACTTCTAGGCACTAGGGGGTTAATTGGGCTTGATAGGTTTCTTGCAAGAAGTTTTAGAAAAGCCCAATTCACCCCCCCTCTTGGGCATCTTGATCCTTTCAATACCTTTGCCTTGCGCATTCCATTCCATCTCCTCCATGTGTTGATGCAACACATGCACCAACCTATCTTCAAATGATATGATCCACTTCATATCATCATATGACCTCCCTGGTACATCGATCTTGACCTCATTTGCTCTTCACCATTGCTTCGGTCCTTCGGCGCCAAGTCTTTGCTCAAGCCTCCCGACACTCGGTACCAATGGCTTCAAAGCCTCCAACTTGCCCTTCACCTTCGCAACCGGTCCATCAAGCCAAGTCTTGCCTTGATCTTCACCATCTTAGCCACATGACTCCATGTCATATCTCATATGCAATAAGCTCCTTCATTGCTCATTCATATGTGAACTAATTTCCTGTGTATCTCACATAAGCACATATTAGTTCACCTAGGTTGTCACTCAATTACCAAAACCAAACAAGGACCTTTCACCCACCCAGCGAACAAACTCACCATACGGATAACTCTTCCATGGGTCGTATGGAAAGTACATGAGGCGCCGATCGAACTCTTGGTCACCATCGATCCACTGGTAGAAGTTGCATCCCGCTAGATAAACATTGGTAGGGGAAGGTGGACGACGCCGAAGTTGACAACAGTAAAAGGCACGCCCAGACGACTTTGGATGCCTTGACTGTTTCACAAAGGCCAGCAACTCACACAAGCACTTTGGTGTCGGTTCGGCTGGTGGGAATGGGCCTTTACCATCATGGTTCGGCGGATGGTGCACAAACTCAATGTTGTTGGACGCCATCATTCAAACTACCAAAACAAAACCACATATATCATAGTGCTACAGTGCCATGCAGATAAAAGGGTGTGCAAGTGCATGAACCAAAAAGCAGTATAACAGTATAACCGGTAACAAAAATTTAGCAGTACAACCAACAAAAGCAGTATATATTATGCATAATATCTTACAATAAAAGAGATAAATGAAGTATTCGATGTACATTTCCAATCAACAGTCAAAAAAATTACACTGAAACCCTAGAACAGTACAACTGCTAACAGTAAAATTAACAGTTCAATAGGTAAAATAGTACATAATATGCACAACATATTACAAGAAAATACATAGATGAGCAATACGATGATTATTTCAAAAGAAAAATGAACACAACACTGTAAAAATACTACCAACCAACACAGTCTAGAAAATATAACTAAAAAAACGAATATAGAGTGAACGAATCATAGATCAGGCACAAGCTGGTGAACAGAAACACTAACAAAATTAAAACAAGATCAAAAAGAGAGAGAGGGGGAAAGGAAGAGAGAAATGGGGGAGAGCTCACATTTTCACGCCAAAAGAGAGAGGGAAGAGAGAGAGAGGGGGGGGGAGAAAGAGCAGGAGAAGGAAGCTGGGCGCGGCCGCGCGGCCTTTATGGCGCCAAAGCTCGGCGTCACGTCGGATGACGCCGAGGTAACACACCTCGGCGTTAAAGGGCGTGACGCCGAGCTCTGGGCCTGCCGTGTCAGTTCGGCCCCGCTTAGGGCTGATGTGTCAAGGCTCGGCGTCAAAAGAAGCGACGCCGTGGTCCTGCATCTCGTCGTCATTTCCTTTGACGCCGAGCCCCGTGGGTCCCGCTACGCCACGATGCAACGACGACCGTAGTCGTCGCTGAGGTGGCAAACCTCGGCGTCATCTGAAATGACGTCGAGCCATTGTACCTCGGCGTCAAGTGCTATGACGCTGAGCTTTTGTCCCATTTCTGAACAAAGTTTGCTACAGAGTCTATTTGCAAAAAAATTTTAAAAAAAGGGCCAAAATGCAAAAATTCCACGTCCCGTCCTGGGCTCCTGGCAGGCACTCCCTCGCCCTCGGCTGCCGGTGCACGCACGCTCGCTGCCCACCCTCCCTTTCCTCGACAGAATGGCGAGGGGGCCGCCGCTGGGCACCGCATCGCCCCACGGCCAGATCGCTCGGTGGCCGCAGCCGTCGTCGACCGAGTCGGCGCCACCTGGGCTCCACCGGCCGGGCCGGGCGGGCGGTGCATTTGTCTAGCGCGCCGGCCACCTACGCGGCAGCCCGCTGCGTGCCCCCGTGCCCGCTTTGTTTTCTCCTTTGTTCTGCTTGCTGTCTGTTCATCATTCCTTTTCTATTCCGGGTACATACTTTGCACCTGCGTGCCTCGTCCCTGCATGCGAGCATATGACGGTTCAAATGCTGTCGGAGTTAGCAAATAAAACGTGGACAAAGTATTCAATCAGCTCGGTATGCTGTTTTATTTTTATATGCTAAGAAACACTGTTTGCCTAAACGACCATTTAGCTCATTTACATACTATTTAAACGCTACACGATGGTATACCGTTTCCGTTCAATCGGTCATTTTTACCATTGAAATGGCCGTTTTATCCGTTTAAACACCCGTTTTTTGTTCGAATAGTGGCTAAACGGCAGGTGATCGATTGTTTACCGTTTAGGATAACATTGTTAAGAAATAATGTAAAGCCTCTTGACGATACAGGAACGAGAGGGCATGAGGTTAGTTACCAAAGAATGCCCCTTGCGTTACGGCGGAAATCACAAGTATAATATATAGCATGAATACAGATATAATTACATAGGTTAGTTAGATATGTTAGTGGATACTGATGTTGATATTTTATATGTCGAGATAGAATGCTAGTGGCTAGTAAAATTTTAAAATAGGATATATATATATATATAATTCTAAATATAAATATAGATACAAATGGGGTATTATTCTCTTACACAGTAGGAATCAGTAGCAATTAATCGTGTGGATAGTGGACGATATGCGATCCTTTGGCCCAGAATGAACCGATGATGAATGCCTTTTGCTGAACAAAAACCAGTGGCATATATGTGCGCTTTTAAAAAAAAACACTAAATTTTTTTGTTCCTTTCTCACTATATATATATGCACGATGTGTCTTACCATAAAGGTGGGGTTCGTATCTTGATTCTTGAATTCTTGATTCAGTGCGGGGGGAGCGGGACAACCGTGGTTTGAATTTTATTTAGTCTGACTGCACATAAGGCAGAAGCAAAGAAAAGGATGCTAGAGCGCGTGTTAATGTCACCGGATCAGCAACTTCGACAGTAAAACTACATATCTAAAAAAATCTTTATACCGATGCACGACTCCAGATAAATCCTTTTAAAATTCGATGATAGCTGCCGGGCGACTTGATCCATTAAATAATTGGATTAGCTTCTTCTGAACACTGAGTGTGCTTATCAGTACGATACGACCGGTAATTACAAAATTTTACTGTTCCAAGAAGATACTACTGCTACACGTCTAGTATGGCGCTGTGTCAGGTCGGGGAAGAATTGGCACGGTGACGGTGAGGTGTGTCAATGTCACTGCGATACGGTACGGTGGGAAAAGGATGAATATCGTGGATGGTTTTTCTTCCTTGGATTTCGGTACGTTTAGACTTTTATTACGTCCAATTCAGCCCAAACCTTACTGCATGGGCAGGTAGCACATCACACGCCAAACGACCAAAAAGACTCAACGCCCCGGTACCTAGACTATCTGCACTCATATTCCTCCATTTTCATCCTCTATACTGCCTGATCATCCAGATTCTCTCCTCTATACTTGTTTCTCCTGCATCCATTCATTCTCTATATCATCATCTATCTATTGTGGGTCCACTTGTCACTTTATCTAAATATATCCATGAGAGATTTAGTTTTGAAGAATTAATTGTAACGAATTTAATGAGACAATCGGAATTTAATTTGAGTTTTCGGTTTGTGAGATATAACATTTTTAGCAATAGAAATAGTGGGGCCCGCACTAGATTCCTCTCTATAAGCCTTGTTTAGATACCACAAACTATCATTTTTTTTCACTCTCTCTCCATCACATCACCATCACATCAATGTTCGGACGTATGCATGGAGCATTAAATTTGGTAAAATAAATAACTAATTGTACTTTTAGTATGTACATGTCGAGATGAATCTTTTGAGTCTACATAGTCCATATTTGGAGAAAGTTTGTCAAATAACAACGAAAGTGCTACAGTTGAGAAAAAACTAACTAGTTGCATCTAAACAAGACCCTACTCCTTTTCCTGCACCAGCGCGCCTGCGTGCGCTGTGTAGCGGAACGTCGCTGTGCGCTGTGTAGCGGAACGTCGCTATGTAGCGCTCGATTTGCCGGAAGCTGACAGTTACCGGATGAGGCAAAGGACCCCGTTGCGGGTAATTTTTACTTTATATGAGTTTAGCGTATGAGGTAAAGTACCCAGTGCGGGTGGTCTTAGTAGTCCAAATACAGTGTGATGATGTGATCCACCGTGCCACTCATAACGCCGCGTGGAACACGTACAACACGATCACATAAACAGTGAAAGTTATTAAAAAAACATACTCCCTCCATGTCCCTATATGTTTGTCTTTACACTTTAACATGAGCAAAATAGTTTTGGATTGGATTTCGGACTGGCTTGACGTCTCTACCACACGGGCTACTGAAGAGACATGGACAATCCATAAGAAGTTATAGGTTATTGGACATAGCTTGACGCCTCCACCACACGGGCTACTGAATAGACATGGACAATACATGAGAAGTTATAAGTTATTATTGGACATGAAAGTTCGATCCGAAACTTTTATGTTTTTTTATCCATCCCGATCACAAAATACTCGAGTCGATCTACGTAACTTTTGATCAAGAAGTTACAAGTTCCTAAAAGAACAATGTGGAAATGATAGCCTGTACACCAATTACATAATATGGTATGACATTATTATAAGCTAAAGAATTTACTTAGAGTTAGTGAGGGTTTTAAAATCATAATATTCACATTCTTCATATTTATTATTCTTTTATTCAAAAGAGCTAGCTCTTAAATGTTGTGCTTGAGTTTTGTTGAGGAGCGCTAAAATCATAAAACACGTTCATGTTTATTGTATGTAAACTCATGTGGCCGTCGGGCACATATGTTTTAAGGGCCCGTATGTTTTTAAGAGAAAATAAACCGAACTCCGTCAGTGTTTTTAAGGGCTCGTATGGTTTCATCTTAAGAGCATCTACAGCAGTTTCCCCATCTCACTCCTCATCCCCATAAAACTGTTATATTGGGAGAGATGTATTATTTTTTTCTCTCCAGCAGTCCTCCAATAACGTCTTTTTTTTGGTGGCCACCAAAAAACACTCATTCTCCCCTCAAATGAATGGAGAGTTGCATCTCCCCCAATACGGTGAGGCCCATCATAACCGTCTTCTTCCTCTGCCCTACTCCATGTATCCGCTGAGAAGCTCGTGTCTGCGTCCATGAACGGGGGCAAACGGGGCGGAGGGGATGGCGCAGCTCGGGCCGTGGTCGGCGACGGGGATGACAGGGCCGATATAGCGGGCATAGACACGAGCTCCACGCTGCACCAGGGCACCGACACGGGCTCCACCCCCGCCACGCCGCCGCAACAGGCTACGTCATGGGGTCTGCCCGCCCGCACCGCCGCGCCACCGTGCCAGGCCGCGGGGATAGGTGTGGCATCTCCCTGGTCGCCGCCCCTCTTCCCTCACTGATCTGTGGAGAGGATGAGGACGTCAGATGGTGATGGCTGGAGTCTTTGCCGAGCTCAAGTTGTGCTCCATCTCCAGCAGCTAGGCGGCGGTGGGCGAGCCCTCATCCGAGCTAGGTAGCGGGGGACCGACGGTTGCATGCACTCGCGACTTTGCGATGCGGAGAAGACGATCCACCGATGGGAGAGGGAAAAATTGTAATTGAAAGGTGGGTCCTACATATTGGGGGAGATTATTAGTAATCTACTGTGGTACCTCTCCCAATAATATAAAAAGTAATATTAGGCTACCCCAATACCAATTTATTGGGGAGTTGTATTGAGAAACTGCTGAAGATGCTCTAATAAACTCAGGGCCTGTTTGGTTCCTTCCCACTAAAGTTTAATCACTTTTAATAGTAACACCCTTACTAAAAGGGACTAAAAAAGCTTTTTCATCTCTTTTAGTTGAGATGTTTGACAATTTAGCTACTAAAAATGACTAAATGGGAGACAACCAAATAGGCCCTCATACTCACTTGCCCAAGCATCAACATCAGGTGACATCAGAAGCAGCTTCTCGACGAGTCCATAAATATAAGAAAAAAAAACTCCATGGTACCTCACGGAAAAGTGTGGTGACCTTTTTTTAATCCAGCCAGAGCGTTACCCTCACATCGTACCCCGTAAACTACGAACCCACAGCGCTACTACAGGATGGATATCGACTATCGAGCTTGAGCCTTGAGCTCCCGCGCGCAATCAAACAAACCCGCAATTTGGGGGTGCGTTTGGTTGGCTGCCCCAACCCTCAGCCAGACTCTATAGATACGAGAACAGTCGTTTGTTTGGTTCGCGTATCTGTCTAGCCAGGCTCTGCTCGTGCAAGATTCCTCCCGCAGCCTGGCTCTGGAGGAACGCAGAAATCGGCCGTTTCTGCCGGGCCAGGCTCGCGCGGTGCAAGTAATTAGCCATCTAATGACGTTATTAATATATTATTAGCATATATTAAATGATATTAATATATTTTAAATTACATTAAGGAGAAATAAGGTAAACTAAGTGTTATAAGACAATAGTTGCCCGTATAAATGTCATGATGATGATTATTTATATATTTTTATCTCATGCAACTCGTTCTCATACGAGCAACCAAACAGGTTCTCATCACAGCCTGTCTCGTGCATACAGACAACCAAACACTACGTTCTTGCATGCATTGGGCCTGACTATCCAGAACCAGGCTCTCTCCATGCGAGCCAGACTGATCTCGTCCGAGAACCAAACAGACCCTTGTTGGTCTCGTTTGCCCCGGAGCAGTCCGCGCGCCGCCGTCAACACGGCGAGTTGGGTGACGAAGGTTTGTTCGTTCGTGCCCGTGCGGCGCTTCCAGTCCCAATCCCAGCTGCTGAGCCGCGCTTTGCTCCATGGCTTCCAGTTTCCACCACCACCCTGCACCGCGGGGCGGGGGACGCCGAGGCCAGCGGTGGGTGCGGAGCCACTAGCGACAACATGCACGAGAAATACCAATACCACCGGTGTTTTTTAGCATTTTTCCCTCGCCTCTCCCCCCAACTCCCGATGCCTCTGTAGCTGTACTGCTCGCTACTCTCATCAGTCCAGCTATCTCCCATAGACTTCGCACCAACCCCTCTCCAGTCTCGCACACACCAAAGAGGAAAAAAGGCCTTGTTTTTTCTTCGAAAAAAGGAGAGAGAGAGAAATTATACTCCTCCTCTCTCTACTGTCCAGCCGCGGACACCAAGGCAGGCAGGCAGGCGGACAGGGAGGCGAGCTCGGCGAAGGCGCTGAGGGAGGGAAGACAGCCAGCTGCCGCATTGCGCTACATTGGGCAGGAGGGTTCGCCGCCGGGGGAGGCTCGGATCTTGGCGTCCCTGGCCGGCCGCAGCTGCCGCGTGCTTCGTTTGGTGGCGCTGCGCCCACTGGCGGGCGGCGTGATCTGGCGCGCGCCGCCGACGCCGCTCGCGTGGGGAGGCCTTGGATCTTGACGCGCCGCCGTCGCTGCCGCGAGACTCTGGAGGGGGCACGTGCGTGCTCTGCTCAAGGTCGCCCGCGGTCCGCTGAGCTGCCGACTGCGCCCGGCGGGCGGGAGATCTGGCCGACGGCGCGGCGCTGCAGATCCCCTGCCTGCCTGCGCGGCCACGGCTCACTGCTGCTGTGGAGGCTGTTGCGCGCGGCGGTGCCGATGGGCTACGGGTACGTGGATCCCTTCCTGCCCCCGCAGCCGCCGCAGCAGCAGCAGCAGCAGGCGGCGTACGTCGCGCCTCAGGGGGACTACGGCCAGCCGCAGGCGCAGCCGGCTCCGCGGCCGCCGGCTTGCCCGTACTCGTCCTCCGCCTCCGCTCCGCCGGTCTCCGGGTCCTACCATTCTTCGCCTCCGCCGGTAAGTAGCCCACCTCCGGCGTCCCCTTTACCGGAGCCATCGCCGCCGCCACCTGCTCCATTGCCGCCATCGCCTCCGCCGCCGGCATTGTCGCCTCCTCCGCCAGACGCCCCCCCTCCGTCGCTTCCACCGTCACCGCTGCCATATCCAACCCCGTCACCGCCTCAAGCCCCGCCGCCTCCGCTGGCGACGGACCAGCCGCGCGTTCAGCCCCGCGTATACCCATCACCGCCACCGCCGTCCCTTCCTCCGCCGCCGCCGCCTCCCACCGTCTCGCCGCCATCGCCGGCGCCTGCTCCAGCTGCACAAGCTCCGGCTCCCGCGCGTGTTGCTGCCTATTCGCCTCCCCCGCCAAGAATCGCCCCTCCGCCCCCTCCCCACTATCACGGCAAGTCGCATTACACGCCGCATTCGCCCGTGAAGTCGCATTCGAACTCAACCCATGCAGCTAGTGGCAGCGGCAAGAACATCGAGATATCGAGGGAAGCGGCCACCACCATTGTAGCACTAGCCGGTCTCGCTATGCTCAGCTTTATTGGCGCTACCATTTGGTTCGTCAAGAAAAAGCGCCGGCGCATAGAGCCCCCAGCAACACTGCCTACACAGCAACCAGCTCCACCACCACCGCCCAATTACATTCCATCTTCTGGATCCTCATTAGCTTCGGGTAAGAGCACAAACACTTGTGTCATTTTTCATGCATTTCCCAATTCTAGACATGGTGCTAAGTGTTTGTGCTGGACAGACGGGTTCTACTTGAGATCGCCAGGGTATCCTTTCATGAGGTACAGCACTGGGAGCCATGGTTTTCCATACTCTCCAGCGGACTCTGCGATTGGGTATTCCCATATGCTGTTCACACCAGAGAATTTGGCAGCTATCACAGATGACTTTGCAGAAGACAACCTTTTGGGAGAAGGTGGATTTGGGTGTGTGTTCAAGGGCATTTTGCCAGATGGTCGCCCAGTCGCCGTCAAGAAGCTCAAGATTGGGAATGGGCAAGGCGAGCGTGAGTTCAAGGCTGAGGTCGATACTATCAGCAGAGTACATCATAGGCATTTGGTTTCTCTAGTAGGCTATTGCATTGCAGAGGGCCAGCGAATGCTTGTCTATGATTTTGTTCCCAACAACACACTTTATTACCACCTCCATGGTGAGGACATTTTTCTTTCAGTTATAATATTTTCTATAACATTTATCTAATGCCAGCTTCATTAGAACACTCTAATTATTCATCGCTTATATGATCATTAACTTGGCGTCTCAAAACTGCAGTAAGTGAAACATCATTGGATTGGCGGACAAGGGTTAAGATTGCAGCTGGAGCAGCCCGAGGGATTGGTTACCTCCATGAAGATTGTAATATTTTTACTAAACTATTTCTTTAGAGATCCCCTAATGTCGGATAGTTTTCTTATTATTTGCTGTTTTTGTTCATTAGGTCATCCACGTATTATTCATAGAGATATTAAATCATCCAATATTTTGTTGGATAACAACTTCGAAGCTCAGGTATGATGTGATTTGCTATATTAGTCTAGAGGTCAATATTTTGGTAATGCTATTGTGATCATAATTGTTGTCTAAATTTGTTATATTCTATGGAAACTATCCAGGTTTCTGATTTTGGACTTGCAAGGTTAGCTGCTGATTCCAATACGCATGTTACCACACGTGTCATGGGGACATTTGGGTAAGTAATGAAACAAATCTACACCATCTTGCAGTTTTCAGAGTTTATTGGCTAATCTATGCCCAAAATCTAGTTCAGTTTACAGAACTAATATGATATATATCCTCTCCAGGTATTTGGCTCCAGAGTATGCATTGTCAGGCAAGTTAACAGCAAAGTCTGATGTATATTCCTTTGGGGTTGTTCTTTTGGAGCTTATTACAGGAAGAAAACCTGTTGATGCTTCTCAGCCGCTGGGAGATGAAAGTCTCGTTGAATGGGTGAGTTCATTTTGTATAGTTGGACTTGCTGCATGTAACTAATGTTAGGTTCTGAAGTATGCATAAATTTTATGATTTTTAACCAGTAACCATAGTCATGAGATTGAGATTCACTAATAAAAACATGATCATTTTATGATACACCAATGGATGTGTCTAGACTTCTTCAAGCTTCGACTGTTGATTTCCTGTTCCACAGGCTGTCGATAAATATCCATTAAGTTGACGTGGAAGTGGAATGCCTCAAATTTGGGTTCTATCTTGCAGTAGCTAATTCTCTGCTGATGCTTTCACTAGTTTATTCTTTTCCCTTAAAAGCAGAACCGCCCTTGTATTTCTTCCATGACATGGGCATTGCTTCTCAGTTGCTCTCCATAATATGTTTAATCCTTCCGCTGGTCCCATTTGCATTGCATGTCAACCAAGAGTGATCTGGAGGGAACCCAGTTGCTAAAAGTTCTAGGAACGGTACCTTTTATAAAGTGGGCAACCAGATTATTCTTCCAGAGTGGCACGCAAAAAGTGGCTAGATTGCTAGGGACTTATTTATTGCAGTCTTCTTACTGTGGTTCAGCATGAAATTAGCTCAGATGGGAACTTAGCAGACTCAAGCAGCTTGATGCAGGACCAAAGCACCACCAGTTATAACTGTTGCAATCATGAAAGGAGCTGACACATTACACAAATGACACCAAAATTGATCTGAACACATTCCTAAAGAGCACAAGTGTAGATATGCAAACCACAAGGGGAGGCACAAGAATTTTCCCCCGAATGTGGCATGTCCAAGGATCACCACTACTCTACTAGCTCAACAAGCCCTCAAGCTTGACTATGATGTGGGCGCTAGTAATGCTAATCCATAAAGATTCTATGTAATTTACAATGAAGAATATGAATGCCATATCCAATGAGATCGGTTGTAACAGATACCATGGGGGCTATATTTGGCTCAATGTGTGTTTTATTTTTGTATTTCTAATTGCGAGAAGCTTAGCATTTGGACTTGGACAGGCTCATGATCCTAACTCAAAACCTTATGCATTTTGGAAAATTTTCAGGCTCGCCCTCTTCTGATGAAGGCAATTGAGCACCGGGAGTTTGGGGACCTTCCTGACCCTAGGATGGAAAACAGGTTCGATGAAAACGAGATGTTTCATATGATTGGAGCTGCAGCTGCATGCATTCGGCATTCTGCAGCAATGAGGCCACGGATGGGGCAGGTAACATACATAATCTGCAACACCTTTTCCCCCCCTATTTTTGAATGACTGACGACAAAGGATCAAAATGTGACCGTGTCTCATCTCCCAGGTGGTTAGAGCACTAGATAGTTTAGCGGACTCTAATTTGAACAATGGCCTTCAACCCGGACGCAGCGAGGTGTTCTTAGAGCCACAATCCGAGGAGATTAGATTGTTCCAGTTGAGGGAATTCGGCAGCCGGGATTGTAGCGACGAGTTGAGCCAAGCAAGCTGGAGAAGCCGAAGAGATTTGTGAACAGATTCGGTACAAGATCATTAACATTCTTTTTGGTCATTCTTTACATGTAATTATCTCTTTTACATGATTCTTTCTTTCTTTTTTTTTTGTTACTCCTCCCTGAGGCAATTCTTGTTCCCGGTGGAATAAATTTTGCATTCTTTCAGGAGATAAGTAAATGAATCCTCTTTTTCCCAGTGAAAGAGTACACAGAAAGTTTGGTTCCTTGCATTCTCTCTCTGATAAATACTCCAGTACACAATCTTGCTATGCCTCCTCACTGCTTTTGGAGCAGGCCACTTGCTGCCCTTGCACTGCAAGTCTCTGTATAAGGGATTAGGGCAGCTCACTGTATCTGTATGCTTAAGTGGCTCAACAGGCGGTTGCGTTGTTGGGCGGGCACAAGTACAATGATTAGCGGTGCTAATTTTAATTCGTGAATTGCATTGCATGCATGCATCCTACGCTCAATTATGCCCACCCTCCGTTTTGTCAAAAGGCTGGGCGGGCGCGTATATCATTGAGATTTGCATAGATCCCCCCATCCCTGGCGCGTCGATCAGGATCGGTGGTGGATCGCCTTGACGCGGTCGCAATAATTTGGAGCGGCAGCCACATGATGGAGAACAGGTGGCAGATGGCAATGTCTTACCAAGAAATACGCGTACGAGCTGCGTGGATGGAGGAGCGACCGCTGCACCGCACCGCACGTCTGTCGGTCGGTGTCGCTTCTTCTTGTTTTTATTTTCTTTTTTTTGTCCTTTTATTCGCAAAAAATTGTTTTAGGGCATGTTTAGTTGGTAGAAATTTTGGCGTAAAGTTTCTGTAATACTTTCGTTGTTATTTGACAAATTTTATTTAAACATTGACTAACTAGACTCAAAAGATTCGTCTTGATATTTACAGATAAACTGTATAATTAGCTATTTTTTTATCCATATTTAATATTTCACGTATACGTCTAAAGATTCGATGTGACGAAGAATCTTTAATTTTTTAAAACTAAACATGCCTGTCGTGGGCTACATTGGCTTTAGCGGGAATCTCATGCAGAGCCCACGCCAGAGGAAGCCGAATAAAACGAATTGTAGGAAGCACGTGTTTCACAAGAATCGTTGGACAAAACGCCAGTTCCGCGGGACTCGGCCACTCCCCAGAAACAGTAACCAGCCCACGGGCCACGGTCCATGGGATGATGGTCCAACAAGAAAGTAGAGCTAGAAAGCTGGAAAGAAAGATCCAGGTGCCCAGATTCACAAAAAAAAAAAAAAAAAAATCCAGGTGCCCGAGACAAAGTCTGCCTGAGGAGCCGCCGAGTCGGACCGGAGTACCTCCTGGAGGACACACGTGGCAGCCGCGCCGCAGGTCCGCCGACTGCCGATGGAACTGCGCGTGCGCGCTACCATTCCGCTCCACGGCGCCACCGTTTCCTTTCCCCGGGTCGCCACGCCGGGCCGGGCATAGTCCGTTTCCGTTCGCGCACGAGCCTCGCGTTGTCGTCTCGAGAAAGAGAGAGGAAGGGAAACCGTTTGCGCATCCTCCCTCCAGGGAAGAACCCCAGGGGACGAAGAGATAAGCAGCCGGAGTCGAGCCCGCGATCGTCCCTCTTCTCGCCGCCATGGATTTCATGAAGGTGCTCGATCAGACCGTCCGAGAGATGTATGAACCGCGTTTCTTTTTCATCTCTTCTTTTCTTTTCTTTTTTTTTCTATTTTTTTAAAAAAATAAAGGACTTTTGGTGAGCAGCTAGCTCTTCCTCTCACCTTTTATTTTTTACTTTTATAACGCAGAAAGAGGGAGGTGAACCTCAAGGTGCTCAAGGTGCCGGAAATCGAGCAGAAGGTCGGGGTTTGCTTCTATTGGAATCCGCACTCGGTCTAACTTTGTTTTTCCAGACCAGATGTTTCCTGGTGCATCGGTGTTTTGGGTTCTTTGATTTGTTTAGAATTCGATCACGAGGGTTTCTTCTGGACTGCAGGTTCTAGATGCCACCAGCGACGAGCCATGGGGCCCTCACGGCTCCGACTTGGCTGACATTGCCCGAGCCACCAAAAGATAGTGGGTGCCAAATCTCAGTTTCTCCCCACCTCACCTGTTCTTAAATTTATTGTAATTATTCCTTTTATTGTTCTATTACCACTTTTTTTTTCTGCAGTGATGAATGTGCAATGATCATGAATGTGTTGTGGCAACGGCTGGGGAACACTGGTGCAAATTGGCGCCATGTGTATAAGGTCAGTTTTTTAAGGGAGAAATGATAATATGGAGTTAATTATTGATGAATACAGTTTTTAGATTGTTCCTCCATACATGACTTCTTGCTTTATATCACCTACAGGCATTGGCTGTGATTGATTATCTTTTAGCTAATGGAACTGAACGTGTTGTCGATGAAATTATTGACAATAGCTCACAGATTGCAGTATGTGTCATCAGCTTGTTCAATTCAAATTTCACTGTGTATAACACCTGATCTCATCTGATGTTTGCCTTTCGGGAAGAAACTTACAAGTTTCAAGTATGTGGAGCCTAATGGAAAAGATGTTGGGCTCAACGTGCGAAAGAAGGCTGAAAATGTTCTAGGTATTGTGGATGATAGGGAGAAGCTTCAGCAAATCAGAGAGAAGGCTGCTGCTACCAGGGATAAGTGAGTCATTCCTGTCTGACTTACAGATGCAGCACAGTTTTCTTTGCACAAATCTCATCTTAACATGGATCATTAATGTAGGTACTTTGGTTTGTCATCAACTGGAGTAACGTACAAGTCAAACACAGCATCATTTGGCAGTGGCAGCTACTCATCTGGTAGTCACTATGGGAGCACACAGAGTTCAAAAGAAACTGACGTATCCAGTAATAGCTACAGAGGCAAGGAAAGAAGCAACCGAAGTAAAGACACAATTTCAAATTTTAGAAGTAGTAGACAAATTTCAAGAGAAAACACGAGCAGTGCAACTAAATCTAAGCCAACAAAGGGAGAAGGGCATCACAGGAGGTAACTCTTTACTTCAGAATCCCCTCAGTGATCATTTCTTAGATAATTATTTTCATTGACATACACGTCATCCAAAAAAATGTGGTATGCTGTAGAAATCAAGATTCCTCAACATCACACCTGAAATCATCATCAAATATTCATTCCACATCTGGAGGAAAAAGTTCACAGAAAGCAGATAAAGACGACGATGACTTCAACCCACGAGTACCTTCCACATTTGGTTTGTGTTCCTATTTTCCTATACTTACATGGAACATTCTGTCATGCTTGTTATATTAGAATGGTTGCTTTGTGTTCCTATTTTCCTATACTTACATGGAACATTCTGTCATGCTTGTTATATTAGAATGGTTGCTTTGTGTAGGTAGCCATTGTTATTTTGCTATGTGTGTACTGATACTTGCGATCTTGCGATAATTCTCTGGTTATTAGGATAGTGATCTAAGGCGCAAAGATTTTATTATAGATTTATTTCAATTTGACCACATCCATCGTTTTATTGTCAGACACTATACTTATCTCTACCTTAAAAATGCATCAGGAACAGCTAATGTGAGCTCTAATCATGTGGATCTCTTTGGACCAAGTTTAATGGATGACCTTGTTGACACCACTGCATCTACTTCAAGAGCACTGCCACGTGTTGGAACTGCTTCTGTGCCAGAAGTTGATTTATTTGCTAATGCAGATTTCCATTCTGTTAATGCTCCAGCGACTGGTTCTCACGCACAGGTTTACCCTAGTCTAGTACCTAGTGATACCTTTTTAATAATTCAGTTAATTTTACATAGCTTGCGGTTGTTTATGATTTACCCTACATAAATATGATGCAAAGAATGCACTCGCTGCAGCCTTTTGCTGCTACAGCTGTAGTCACAAACAGCAAACTGATTTCTACTGTAGCTATAACAGCATGCAGCTGCAGCTGAAAAAATCACAAACGACCAAGTTAAAAAAATGTTCTCATGGTAAATGGATATAAGACTTCAGAAGGATGTAATTTGTGAGGACCCATTATGTCAGTGACAAAATAATGAATAATCTGCTCGGCAATTGAAGAATGTATCATATAGTTTATTTGAACTATATGGTCAACACTTTACATACTTGATTAATGAAACACTTGATAATTTTTGCTTATTATGTTAACATCAATTTTCTAACTCGCTGCTTCTTCCCGGATGTCATCACAGGACATTATTGATCTATTTGCGGGCAGATCATCATTTGCTGATTCCATTAATTCAGATACAGAATTCTCGGGATGCGGAAGCCCAAATAAATCCTCAGAGCATAATCCATCTTCCCTTGTACATTCTTCAGCCTCTGTTTTCGATCCCTTCCAACCATCCTTTGCAACATCATTGCCTTCAGACACAGAGTTCTCAGTGCGTGACACCCCAGCCAAATCTAAAAACCCCACTCACCAGCACTCCGTCGCTGCAGATTTTGATCCTTTTGCTGCAATTGCTACGAGGAATCTTGATGGATCCAACTCCTTCGATGCATTCTCTTCAAATACTGGTTCAGATCTTAATGAACCGAGGCATGATCCTCCTGTAAGTGTCAAAAGTTCCATTCATAGTCCTTTAGAGGACCTGAATTTTGGTGCCTTCATTTCACATACGGAATTGCCGAAAGCAAGTGTCCTCAAATCCTTGAACAAATCACCGACAAAGCCAGAGCCGACCTCTGTTCCAGCATCAAAATCAGATGTGAAGAAAGGAGCGTTTCAGGTCAAGTCTGGCATATGGGCTGATTCTTTGAGTCGTGGCCTGATCGATTTGAATATAACTGCCCGTATGTACTTCTATGACCCATTTTCTTTTATACACATTTATTTGGTGGCGCCTCTGCATTTCTGCTTTCACAGAAACTTTATTAGCTGTATGCATGTATCATAGCATGAGGTATAGTTCTTGCTCCGTACATACTAAAATTGCAAACTATATAACTCACAGTCCCAGTTCTGCACATGCAAAGTTATAGTCTCTATTAGTAAAAACGATGAGGAACATACTTCAAGTCTACTTTGTGTATTACATATAGTCCCTAAAGAATTAAGCACTGATGAGTTTGCAAGACAACAGAAGGCTAGATGACTCGTACAGTAGCTTATGAGTTTTCTTCATATGCAGCAAAGAAGGCTCATCTTTCAGATGTCATGGTTGCTGGGCAGCTGAGTAACGGATCTGAGGAGAGCGCCTCAGCTGCTCCATGGTACATGGGGACAACTATGCGCAATGGATCCGGCCTTGGCAGTTCTGGCTTTCCGTTGTCCACATCAGGAACCAATGGTGTTGGTGGAGCAGAGATTTTTAGCAGCAGCAGTTTGGAAACATCTAGTGATCTTTCATCAAGATATTCTACTTTGCCTTGAGTGAGCATGTCTTATCCATGCTCTTGTAGAGTTGTAATATCTGATTTCTTGGACCATATATATAGTTCTCCACCTACACAACTCCGCAGTCCGCACTCAATTTTTGAGACGAGTAGAATTATTACAAAATAGCTGTCATGCTTGCCTTTTTTGTGTTATACGGCGGTTGAATAATTGAATCTATTAGTTCATGCAAAATTGTGCACTGTGAATAAAGCCTTCTAAAAAGTTCCTCTGATAAAATAGATGACCTCTTTTTTTGAATGTATCTCAGTTCCCAACAGTGCAAGCAGGTCCTTTACCGCCGAAATTGGCTACCCGTTACAAAAGCTCAAACTTCAATATGAAAATACTACGATAGGAGCAACTCAAGAGACTTTTTATATTCTTAATTTATAGCAATAGATTGTTAAAAATATTCTCAAACCTCCTCTTTATTGATCTCTAGATATGGACTCTATATTCTAGATTTCTTACTACCTAAAGATGGAGAGTGGCAATGTCTCCTTAGAGTGCGCACAAGATATAGAAAAGTTGTTGGATGATAAAGAAAATACAAAAAAAATAT
The DNA here is from genome assembly GCA_009763385.1 of Coix lacryma-jobi var. lacryma-jobi. NCBI lineage: Eukaryota > Viridiplantae > Streptophyta > Magnoliopsida > Poales > Poaceae > Coix > Coix lacryma-jobi. The sequence continues at coordinate 27,072,460 of CM019827.1, read as the reverse complement.
TTTTTATTTAAAGGACTCCAAATAATACCGTAGAGGGTAAGTTTTAAAAAGACAAGGAGATGCTCAAATGCATGCAAAACATGAATTGTAAAAAATGATAAAGGCTTCGTTTGACACAGCTCAACTTTACTAATAAAGTTGTTTTTTATAAAATAGTTTCATGAGCAACTTTGTAGGTGAAGTTGAGCTGTTTTGAAAAAAATATTTGGCCAAACAGATTCACCAAGAATTTTATGCATGTTTGGAAGAGATAAATGAGAGTGTAACTTGTGTAAAGCTATTTTTTTTAGCTTGATCTCAGTTTATGCTTTTGTGAGAGGGTAAATAAATTTGCTTCATAGGTGAAGCTGTTTTGTAAAAAATAATTGTTAAAAAAATAGCTCACAATAGTTTATGAAGTTGTTGTGAGTGGTACCAAATAGGTCGAAACTTGACATTGTCTAATATTCAATCTTTTCGCAGGTAGAATCCTGAGGGATAACCATTTGTAATTTCTACGTAGTTTTTTTCTCTCCAGAAGAACTCTGCAGATTTTAAATTGCCAGTCCTTACTCTAGAATTTAAATGGCAGGTTATGGGATTAATAACATATTTCCGAGCAATGTCGTGAGAGTGAAAGAAAATTCGTTCAACTGTTATATATTTTATTAGTAAGAAAAAACTGTTATATATTTATATATCATGATACTTACATGGTGCTAAATAAAGAGTTAAACTGCACCGCCACTTTGCATTCTACAGTCATCGTTGTGTGACGTGTATGGCAAAAACTAAGCACACCACCCCGATCACTTCCAGAATCTCTTCCGCCTCTCCTTGCCCTTCTCCTTGTTCTCCGAGCCCGCCTCCCGCTCCTTGCGTCTATCTGGAGATGCCGTGTCTGCGGCCCCGTCGGACTTGATCACCTTCCTGTCCCGTGCGAAGGACCGGAACGCGAACAGCCTCGACCTGGAGGCAGCCACGTCCCGCTTCACGCTCGCGCCCGCCTGCATCCCGTGCACTGGGCTCGGGCTCCCGCGGCCGTCGGCGCTCTGCGTGTCGGACTCCTCCGAGTCGTGCACCGGCGGCGGCGGCGGGGTGGTGCAGCCTTCGGGCTTCGCGGTGTCGACGTCCGGCTCCGTCTCGGCCGCCTGTGCCTGTGCCTGTGCCTGTGCGCGTTTGGTTTGAGGCGCGGGCGCCGGCGCCACGTCGCGCTCTGGCGTCTCAGGTGGTGTCGCGGGCCGCGAGGCGTTTGTTCCGGGCGTCGGCTTCACCCCCGCCTGCGTCACGGTTCCACCTGCAGCGTCGGTCTCCGCGGTTTCTGCTTCTTGGTTCGCCTGCTCCTCCTGAACACCACCTGCAGCTGCACCGGCGTCGTCTGCATTGCCGGAGTCAGGTACACTCGCGTTGTCGACGTCCGGTCTTGCAATTTGTGGCACGGGAACATCGGTTGCCGGCTGCTGTGGCTGTGGTGGTGTCGGCGCGGCGGGTTGCGCTTCGACGACGTCTATGCCTTTTCCCCATGCAAAAACATAGAAGAACCGAAGAACTGAACATGGAAACCTGCTGACCAAGCGCAACCACCGACGTGCGGAGCACTCGGACGAGAGTATAAGAAACAATAATCACATAACATAACTTGAGGTGAGCCCAACTGCCCAACATGAACAAAGAGGATCATGGTCCACGCCTCCACATGGACGATCGACGGCTAGTTTGGTGGGACAAGGGACGATACAACGAGCAGCGGAAGGCAACTTCTCGTGATATCGTCACGCCGAAGACACGGTCACAGGAAACTTTCTAGCCGAAGAGGAAGAGCTGCCGCTCACACCAGAGTATCTGTTGTGGCCACAGCCCACACCACAGCCTTGCTTCAGATGAACCGCAACGGCAGCAAATGGAGGCCGGCAGTCCGGCATATACGGCCAACACAAGCAAATTGCAGTTGCAGAGCACTAGTATATGTTTATACTTTATACTAACACAAATACACACACACTATCAAGCTTTTATTACGTGAATTATCGAGAACGTGAATTCTGTTCGGATGCAAATGGAAGCAAAACTCATCGAATTTACGGTTTTGGCCTACTGACCTCAGCCAACTTGCAACAGCTACTGTACACAACAAAGGACCGTCATAAGCATACTATTTCTCACCATTTGCCAACACTGGTGCAGATTGCTTCTTCGCATGCTCTCGGCTCTTCATGCCGTTGGCCACCTTATCGGCTTCTCTGGCCGCGTCGATGTCCTTCTGGCTCAGGAAACTCGGCTGGTTGGTTGAAGACAGCAGCCTCGCCCACATCCTGTCAGTTATCCTCACCTTGTTCCTCGTAGATGTTACCCTCTGTGGTCAGAATAAATTTAGTCATATATATTGTAAAAGTAACATTGCGAGAGGCAGGGAAGAATTTTGTGTCTGTTCCATATGGAAGCAACTCTCTTTCCTGCCAGAATACATATCACAACTCTCTTGGAAGCAAACAAACAGAAGAAATTTTAGTTAAGCTTCAATGTCTACCAAAGTGCTCTGCAAATTCAAACCTAGTGCAGTGCAATGTGATTGCTACTGGTTAGTGTAGATTCCTTATGCGCTTATTCTATATAGCACAAGACTTGTTCAGCACTACACTGAATTGAGTTCATTTCCTTTCGGGTATGCAGCAAGCAAGATTGCGTCAAAATGTACCAGAAAGTTCAGGCTACTGTCCTTGGGTAGTGCTGCTTGCGTGCATGGTGAAACCTTGTAATTTCGATTGAGGGGTGTGTTAAAGAGTGTGTTTTTGGTGTGTTGGGGTTTGGGAGTTCGCTCCCTTCACTTTGCATTTCCCTTTCTTCTCAATGAAATGATATACAGCTCTCATGCATGTTCGGAGAATTAAAAAACCGGCAGAAAGGGGCATACTAAATACTAATTATCCCTGTTTATGAAAGGGATGCAAAAGTTATACTCACATGAAATGGTATATATGCATGCCTGCCATTAACCATTCCGACTGTAAAGCTGTATCCTGCCATTGCACCATGAATGGCACTATGTGCGAGCAGTGTGCAATAGACATTATCTGATGCATTGCTTGGAATAGCACGGATCATGTAAGTAGGATCTACATAAAAAATAATGTCATAGAACTTTGTCAGATCCCTTGACACGCTATAAATCACAAACTAACAGTGTTGCCAAAGTAAACAGAAGACAATTACCTATGTATTTAATAGTCATCTCCATCTTCTTGCTCTTGCAATAATCCTACAAAGCCATAATGCAACAACAAAAATTGCTCAGAAAAACTTTGGAGCAGCACCACAGAAACACTAATCAGTGATTCGTTTCAATCCCAATACAAATTCACATAATATTTTTTTCCTTGGACATTAAGTTGCTAAACCTGTCAACAGTTTCATTTTTACTTGCCTACAGACTACAGTAGACTTGTTTCAAACCCAAGACATGTCACAGCCATGTGTACATTCTTATAGTTTCAGTGAAAATTAGAAAGATGCGCACAAAGTGCACGTCAAACTGCCATTTCAAGCAACGATAGTTACAAAAGGTGGATTCAAGATTTTTTTTAAAAAAAAAACATGTGGATTCAAGATGGATGATAGTGACGAAAATGGGCTAACAGGAACGTACCTTAATCTTGTGAGTCAACCAGAGACCAACATCAAGGAGGAGCTTATTTCCAGATGCATCCTGCTGATCTGCAGCAGGTATGCTTTGAGCAATAAGATCCTGTCCTGCTCCCTCCGCCACAACGATAACCATGTGGTTGTTCTCCTTCAACCTCCTATCTATATACTCGAATAGTCCACCCTCCCCTTCCAAATAAAAGGGTGACTCAGGAATCAAGCAGCAGTCCTACATAAGATGGACATGAATAATTAGCTCCATCTACAAAGAAGACAAGTGTATATCAGAAAATTAAGTGGTTATATCTATACAGTGACAGAATTCAAAGGGCAACAGGGCCAAATACGTAAAATAGGACATTTGAAGAAACTAGAGAATATTGAGTGGAATAGTTGAGACATAAATAGAAGCCATTGACTCACCACATCTCTGCTTGCAAGAGTAGCATACATGGCAATAAACCCTGCATCAGCAAGGAAGTATCGCAGTAAGGACAACACAATGAAATAGTTAAAACACACACAAAAATTTAAGAAACTACTACACTTTGACAAGGGGTGAACATTCTTCATTTTTTTTTTTTTTTTTGGGGGGGGGGGGGGGGGGGGGGAGGGGAGAAACATTCTTCAGTTTGTAGGAAGGAAAACTAACCACTGTAGCGACCCATAAGCTTCACTAACCCTATCCCATTTTCAGCACTTGAAGCTTCCACATGAGCTGCATTAATGGCACGCTGGGCTTCTTCTACAGCAGTATCAAAACCAAATGACTTGTCTATAACCTAACAATATATATACAAATAATCAGCATACTCCAGGTCTCTGCACTAGTCTTTCAAATCAAGAGGTATGCAGGAATAACATCTATGCAAGCTGAAAAGAGACGCAGCCAAAAATTACCGCTATATCATTATCAATTGTCTTGGGAATACCAGCAACAGCTACTTGTAGACCACGTCTCCGAATTTCCTGTGGTAATTTTTAAAATAAAGCATAATAAAAAAACTAACTTCTGGATTACAATTATTCACCCTATCTATCTATAAAAACATTTAACTATACATATACATAAACTGAGCACATTCATAATCCCTACTGCTTGAGTGCACTTAAGCAGACATCACAGAAATGCACAAATGATGTGGTTTGACAGTATTTGAAGTTCGGAACCACATATGGCAGACATACTCATGAGAATGATTACCTTGTAAATCTCATATGCACCTTTCTGAGTTCCATCTCCTCCTATAATGTACACCTAGATGTGGTAAAGAAGAACATTTACTCAGCCTCCAAAATAAGGATTATACAAAGAAACCAAATCAGCAGGCACATACCTGATTAATTCCACGATCTTGAATGTTGTCAACGATCTTTTTTGTATCATGACCACCTCGTGATGTTCCAAGAACTGTACCGCCTCGTTTGTGGATATCATTCACACTCTTTGGTGTCATGGGAAGATAATTGCTAGAATAGAACCCCTTGTACCCATTCTGCAAAATTTCTTACAACATGTTACATGATAACAGAGACGTTTCATGGATAGACTACAAATAAGGATTGATGTTTCATCGCACTGATTCACTGCAATAATGATGCATACATTTCCATGGCAAAACTACTAGCTGGCACAAAGTTCGTGACAATTGGTAATGTGCATCACAAAAATTGTGCTCTTATGTCAGACAATAAAATCTGAGGATTCCAGAACCTGCAACTATTTCATTACAATGCAACCAAAACGAATTCTTAACTAACTTTATATTTGCAAAATCCATATATTTATTTTTTGCAAGAGTTTTGCATGCCAAATATCAAGACTCAACATCTTTTTTCCTTCAAAAGAAAGAAAGAATCAGTAAAAGACATAGATATAGGTAATCTGGAACAAATCAAACCTGTATTCCAAAGACATTGCTAACGTTGTACATGTGGGACAAGCCACACACCAACTCTCTGATGACAGTATTGAGCCCAGGGCAAAGGCCTCCACAGGTTACAATGCAAGCTTTCGCTTCTTCTGACTCAAAATACACCTGAGGGTTCAGTATTTATGTTATACTATATGAAAATAATGCATTACTCTCACAAACAGTAGGTGTATAACTGTATCGAAGGTGTCGTACCCTCTGACGAGGTCCAGCACGACGGAAGTGAACTCCTCGTGGACTGTTCTTCTGAACAACCACCTGTGGTAGCACAAAGAACATGTCATTTCACCAATCACCATTTAAACAAGCAATATTGACATATGCAACAATAGCATTTGATAATATTTTACCTTTTCAGGGACTGTATCATCTGCATTAACGAAATATTGCCTGGTGAATGTGCAAATAGAAAGTTCAGTTTGACAGATTGCACAACTAGAATGATTAGAGGTTATCAGAAAGAAGCAGAAATAATCAAAATAGAAAGAAATCCTCACTTGACAGTTGAATACGCTGGATGATCTTGCAAAGGATTAGGAAAAGTCTGCCATGAAAATCAAACAGGGAAACTATTAGATTAACCCTTATGATGTCACCACGAAAACGACTTGATTTTAACTTGAAAAGTTGAAGTTAAACAGAAAATAGACAAGTAAACACTAAACAGGTGAAATGCCATGTTTCCTGTGAATTGACAGGTAGATGATTGACATCAGCGAGGACAGGTTGCCAACTAATATAAGTAATTCGACAGGTTGCCGACTAGTACAAGCAATTCCTTCCAGAAGCATAAAAACAAGAAATCTAACAGAAGAACCTAATAACACAAAGTCATAGACGCAAGGAGACATGATATCCACACGACAGTCTCAATCTCGATAGGAGACGAGTAATATTACATTTTTGTTGGATCATACTAGTACCCCCAGCTAACGAGCTGTCTGCACGCTGACGCCTGACAAGAGCCACGAAACTGCCACATCATATAGAATTAATTAAAACTGCAGCTCGCGCCTCCACCAATCCCCAAACATCCTCAAATAACACAGAAACTTCACGAGATTTTTTAAAATGGTACCGAAGCTGACTCATAATCCACTATCTTCGAGCCCAAAACGATCCCCAATTCCATCATTGCAATTCATAGTATTACTAGCATTTTTCACCCAGGCACAACAGATCGGGCAACGGAGCAGCCAGAGATCACGGGAGGAGGGGTTGTGGCGCTCACGGGGAGGTCCGGGAGGTAGTCGGTTAGGTGCGGAACGTCGTCGAGCACGTATCCGTAGTCGCCCTCCTCGACCTTGACGAAGGCGGCGTCATCATCGTGGAGTGTCATGGACGACGCGTTCCGCAACGCGCGGAGGTTCGGGTACGAGTCGCGGGAGATGCGGACGCACGTTGCCGAGAACGGCTCTTGGTACGGCCGCTGCGCAAGGGAGGCGTGGTCCGCCTCCGCCGCCACGCCCAACCCGGTCTCCGCCACTGCCGCCGCCGCCTCCTGCACCTCCTCCTCCTCCTTTGGCAGGATGATGTGGGACGATGCCATTGGAGAACTCAGAACTCCCCCGACTCTCTAGAAGATCGAGCTCCACTGCTCGGCTGTGGATGTGTGGATCTCCCGCGGGGCAAAAAAAAAAAAAAAGGAATGGTTTCCTCTCTGGAAGCCGACGGCGATCGGAAGAACTAAAAGAAGCGTGGGTTTAAAATAGTCGGCGAGGGGCGAGGCGTGGAGAAGGGGAAAGGGAAGAATGGTGTGGAGTTCTGGAGGGAAGGGTGGTTTCCGGTTTGACGCGATGGTTTCTGCTGTCCGCAGCCCGCGAGAAGGTGGGTGACGGTGACGCCGGCGTTGCTGATGATGAAAGTGGCGGCCGCATAGATGAAAGTGTCCGGAGGTGATTCTTTTGTGGTTTCTTCTTCGGATGATTGTTTATGGGGTTGACTGGTTTTTGGATTCGTATAGATAATAGATATACGTATGCATATATAGCCTTTAAATAGATGGATGATTAGGTAGCTAACTTAAGCGAATTCTCCTGTGTGTCTGTGTAACACTCTGGTGTTAAGCAAGACTAAAACTTGACATGTCATCATATGCACTGGCATTTTATCTGAGTTAATAACCTGATTATGCATTCACTTAAAACAAGTTTAATTTTCATGTCTGTGCTTAGTGATAAGGAGTGATTAAGTTTGCAACCCTAGTTTATGCTTTCTTTGTTAATATAATAATGCTTTTAGGCTTTATAAGGTATTATGGTAATCTTATGTATAGTAGTCGAATTTTATACCCAACCCTGGTATTATGTCTCAAAGGTGTAGTAAGAACATGTTTCAAGCCACCTTTGAGGTATAATTCCAGTTTGGAATGAAATTCAAATGAATAGTTTAAATAATTCAAAAACCCTATTTTATTTCCTTTTCTATAAATCAAAATTTGAAAGAAATTGGGTATGCTCTAAAAAGCAAAGATGTTCTATTTTTGATAAGGAACAACTTTGATGTATAAAGTTTTCCAAGTTTTCATATGAAATCAAAAGTAATTTGGAAAATACTTTTCTGCCCTTTTTATCCCCTTTTGTTTTTCCAACTCTAATTCAATTTTTCAGCATATTTTGAAAATGTTGCAAAAATAAAAGATGTTCAGTATTAAATTCTGAGCATTTGATATTTTAGCATATTTTCAACTTCTATTCAAATTTTAAAGTAATTTTAAATTAGAGAAGGGTAGAAAGGGAAGGGGAAGGATATGTTCTTGTCCCTGTTCATGGCGGCAGGGAGGGGGTGATCTGTTGATCACCCGAGCGCGCGCGTGGACGTCGATCTCTCCCGAATCCGCACACGACCGTGACCGTGGCAAGGTTGCGCACCTGCTGGCCAGCTCTCTCGCGTCGTGGCACCTTCTCCTGCGCTCGCCGTCGCCGTTTGCCACCGGTGCACCGACGGGTACCATTTTGATCCTAATCCAAAATTGACCGTCTCTGCTTCATCTCATCCCAATCCACCGTACCTATAAGTATCTTGTTACCTTGCGCACCTCCCGGACTTTACCACTCCATCTCTAACACCTCAGAGAGCTCGCACTCGCCGGAATCCTCTCCGCCGGTCCTGAAATCGCCGCCGAGCTCGGTTCCGCAGTGGTCAGCTCAACCGAGCATCTTTTTGACCACTTTCTCTTGTGTTATTGCTTCACCGTGATCCCTGTGAACTCATCGGCTCGATGGTTCCATGTCTAATGCCCAGGTCTCGCCGGAACAGCGCCATCTTCACCGGAGTTCTCGCGCCGATCGCCGCTGCACCGTGGTCGTCTATCTTCCGAGCTTGCTCCATCCAAACCATCCGCACCATCGTCTTCAGGGTGAGCTATTGGATCTTCCTAGCCCCTCCGTTCTACTGCTACCGGCCTGAGTTCGCCGGAACAGCTCCGCCACGGTTCGGTTCGCCGCCGTGCATGGCCAGACCTTGCCGGGCAGTAGCGTTTAGGGTTAGAGGCTCTATCGGTCGCGGGTGCCCTGGCGGTGGTGATGCTCGCGTCCGTTAGGTCTCTACCGGCCGGAGTTGGCCGGCGTAAGGAGCGTCGCCGCTCGGTTCGCCGTCGTGCGCTCGGGCCATGGCTAGGGACCTAGCTTTTGTGAAGATAAGATCTTCTCAGGGTGTTGTTGCAAAGTCCAAGACTCAGGTGAATAGCGCCTTGGACTGCGGGTTAGTTTCGCGTGAGCCGAAGGGCTTTTCTGCAAAGCTGTCAGGGCGCTCCGTCTCGCTCGAGCCAGGTCTCGAGCGGACATGTGGACACGTGTTCACGTCGAGCTATGCCTCGAGCAGGCGCCTCCTCCGCTTCGCTCGAGCCGAGCCTCGGGCGAACGTGTTCGCCGTTCCGCCCGAGCTAGGTCTCGGACGGACGAGCCTTTTTCCGCCTCGCCCGAGCCGAGGGTCAGGCCTCGGACGGGTGTGTAGTGTTTATCGTCTCGGTCGAGATAGGCCTCGAGCGGACCCTCGGGCGCTGTCTCGCGGGAGCCGAGCCTCGAGCGAACGCAACCGCACTTGCCGCTGTGCGCTTGCGCCACGCTGGGCCGCGTTGGTTTGGGCCGAAATCCCAGTTTGGGTTCGTTCAAGTTTTTCTTTTTCTGGCTTTTTGTACAGTAATCAATTTTGTTGTTTTTGCTATAATTAATCTATAGCTCTGTTATTTATGAAATTTGACATGAAAGTTGATAACATGTCTATGCTAATATAAAAATTATAAAACTTGAGTTTTGAGTACTTCTTTTATGTCAATAAAATCTGTACTTTATTTAATAAATGCAACTTGAGGATTTATGTATATTTCTGTGTTTCTCCAAAATCATGAATTTTGACATGTGAGTTTGTATCATTAATATTAATCTTCATGATTAATTTCAGTTCTGTGTTGGAATAAGTGTAATTTATGTTTGTGTAGAAAGCTATTTTAAATGGCTTATGAAATCAATAAAAGTAGTTAATCACTTTAGGATTTATGTGACTTTTGGAATTGTTTGACAACCAGTGGAAAACTAGCAAGATTTGCTCCCTGGTTATGGATTCCTTTATGAAATAACTTTTGTTGCTTGTTAAGTTGCATAACCATATTTAAAGAAAATAACAAAACTTGTTTAGTAATTTTAATAGCTAAAGTTAGTTTGTTGGTTTGTAACTTTACCGTGAAGGAAAGTTGTACTCCATAAAAGTTATAATTTAAGAAAATTTCCATCTTTACCATAATCATATTATAAGCATCTCATTATTCATGCATATGCACTTCTACGTGTAGATTTCGCTTCGGAAGGCCCTAACTCTCAGTGGATTCCTCCTGAGGGTGTAGACCCTTCTCGATTTTCAGAATCTTCGCACTCCACTGATCCTCAAGGCAAGCCCCGGTGCATTTAACCTTTCTGTTTCTATTGCAAAGTTTATACAATGATTTATCAACTGCATTTAAGTAATAGGAGTTGGATGACACCAGTAGTTGCATTACCAGTTGGTTACCTTTACCCTATCCTTGTTACCTATTTTGTTTATAAATGCTTAGCCAAGATGCACGGTGATGAGATTATCCTCCGCTTAGGCCTTGAGCAAACTAAGGGATGATGAGTCATCATTGTTAGGATACCTCTCTCAGGTACACACTGTTAAATGGATGAAAAATGAATTTCAGACCAGACGGGAAACCGTTCATGGAAGATGGCAGGCAGGGTCACCCTAGTCGTGCTAATCCCGTCTGTGTCAATTAGGAACTGTTCGTTGTTGGCCCTTGATCGAGAGCATGATAGTACCAATCACGGGATACGGGTTAGTATGTTGCAGGTTAGAGTCCTGCCATACAACGCCGTGGTGCTTTGGTATGTTGCAGGTTAGAGTCCTGCCATACAAATCACTTATGGTTGTGCAATATGTTGCAGGTTAGAGTCCTGCCATATTGTGTGATTGGGAACCCCCAGCTGGGTAGTTAAAGCGGTTCGAATCGTCGTTGCTCTACGATAAAAAGAGACTCGATCTCTGACTCTCAACGTAGAGTTTTCAAAACCAAAGCTTTTGGAAAATGATGTTTCATCCTAAAAGAGTACTTTTGATGGTATGTTTGGAAGGAAAAGAAGAATGTTTTGTTAAAAATGTTTATTCTGCAAATTCCTTCTCTATTGCTATCCCCACTACATCCCTTAAAGCTAGCATGACCTGAAGTCTTTTCTTTTGACGGGCAAGTCTTGTTGAGTACTTTTGTACTCAGGGTTTGTTACCCTTGTTGCAGGAGAGTACATGGATCCACCTTTTGATGGACAGTGCTATTTCACTCTTGTTGAGGAGAGTGATAACGATTCTGATGTGTGACCTTGGGCAAGTAATAAGAATTTGGGTGATATATGTATTATAAGTTCCGAACCGTTTATGTAATAAGTACTTATGGTTTGTAAAACTCTAAGTTTTTAACTTATGTATTATAATCTTTCCGCTTTACTCTGATTTATCTTATCTAAAAACTGTTGTAATACTGTGATGCTTGATGAGGAATTTTTCCTGGAAGTAATGTAACGTGGATGATTCGGGTTTCCCGAGGACACCCGACAGACCTCTTGAGTCATTTGGAACGCGTGTACGCCGATCAAAGGTCTTTAGGACAATGATGGGTGCATGTGGGCCACTTAATTCAGGAGGTTCTGCCACAGCTGGTATCAGAGCAGGAATTCCTTAGAAAGTATAACAGTATTTATTTCTGAAAACTTCAAAAGTTTTGAGTCAAACTAAAGTTCAAATCAGTTGAGTCCAAATTGGTTTCTAGACTTATCTTATGCTTCTGACTTGCCTTAATTCATTCTTTAGACTTATCTTTCTATCTAAATAAGTATGTTTTTAGTATAGTTATGGTGATATTTATATCTAAGGAACAATACTTATAACAAATAATATTGCCCTATTTACGAAAAGAAAGTTTATATTCACTTCTATGGTAAGTGATTACCTTAAGTTAATTATTTGTTTGATATATGCTTTGTTCGTAAGTTCGATTCATGCATCATGATTGATAACCTATAATTTACTTTCCCTCTTAGAAGTGGTATCTGAATAGAGTTAATATATCTATCTAATTATAAAACTCTATCTCTTAATCTTGGAACATATATAGTTCTAATGTTCAAAATGTATATATTTTAGCAGATGGTACGTACCAAGCAGACTGCACGCAAGTGTACTGGACCTCGAGGTGTTCCTCGACACGTCCTTGCCCCAAGAAATGATGACCTTACTGAGAGTGAGGGAAGTAACCAGCCCCTGGTTACTTACGAAGAAGGAGAAGGTAGTAACACTGCCACTTCACAGCTGCAGGCGGAAGTAGAACGCCTGTATATGGAATTGGCAAGGGCAAATGGGGAAAGGATGAGGGGCAACAGAGATAGGGAAGAGTTGCGTGAGCAGCTACAATACCACCACGAGCAGCACCAAGAGTATGAGTGCAAATGGAGGCAGGCCGTTGAGCAAAGGAACCGGGCACGAACCCGGGTAGATGTAATGAGGGATAATCAGAACCTCATGGCAAATCATCATGCCGACCTACATAGGCATATAGAGGAGCTGACCGCACAGTTGCAGCCAGAACCTGCCACACCACCGCATCCTGAGAATGTTTCTGAAGAAGAAGAAGGAGATGAGGAGTTAGAGCCGGTGGAAGATGAAGTCACATCTGAGGAAGAGTCATAGGTTTCGAGGTTGGATACACATAAGGTGTATCATAGTATCTTTCTGACTTTGTAACCTAGTTAGTCAGAAAACCTCTAATATGGTCAGATGTGTAAAATAGTGGTATCAGTAGTCCTGCCCAAGAGCGGACTTGTATGAAAAATAAGTTGACCATGATCTGCATATCATAATGTATATATATGAATGTTAATTAAGGTATGTTTGTTTAAACAGATGCCTGTTAACACTCGAGGAGCTAGTTCTTCTCATAATGGGGATGACATCCCAAATGCACCTCCAGTTCCACCTTCTTTAGCCGATGCGATTGCAGCATTGGTCAACGCAACCACCTTGTTGGCACAAAATCAGAACGGTGGTCAACGTGGTCGTGGTCGAAATTATAGGGAAGAGACAACATATATGGACTTCACGGATACTCGTCCTCCTGTATTCATAAAAGCAGATGAACCTCTGGAAGCGGATGACTGGCTCCGTACTATGGAGCAGAAGTTCAGTCTTATCAATTGTACCGAGATCCAGAAGCCAGCTTTTGCAGCGCAACAGCTTCGTGGCGCTGCAGGAGTTTGGTGGACAAACCTCTTAGCGGTTCAACCGGCTGGTCACCGAATCACGTGGGCTGAATTCAAGGAAGCCTTCCGGGCTCATTATATTCCTGATGGAGTTATGAAGATGAAGCTTGAAGAATTCTTAGCTCTTCATCAAGGAGATGAACCAGTCATGCAGTACATTGGGAAGTTCAATCATCTGTCCCAATATGCTTTTGATCAAGTTAACACTGATGAGAAGAAGAAAGGATGTTTTATGCGTGGATTGAATACAAAGCTTCAATCTATGATGACCACTTGTGGCAATATGAATTTTAATGAGGCCGTGAATATTGCTATAGCCAGTGAAGAAAAGAACCGCAAGCATAAGGAGGCCAAAAAGAAGAGGGGATTTGTATCAGGGTCTGGATCATCTGGCAGTAATAAGAAACGTCAGAGATTTGTATATCATCCAGTCCAGCAGTTCCGCCCATCTTATCGTCCACCGTATCGTCCGCCTCAGCAGCAGCAGTATCCTCAGAGGACGTTTGCAAGGCCTACTATGCCTTTCAATACTCAACGTCAGCCGTATGTTCCTGCTATTCGTCCACCAGTGCCACAAGTTGCAAGCTATCCATGCTATAATTGCGGAAAGGCGGGGCATTTTGCTCGTGAATGTCCTTATCCAAGGCGGAATGTTCCCAATGCCAATGCACCAAGGCCAGCAGGAAATCAGCAAGCAAATCAGAATCGGGGAAATGCACAGAATAATCAAAAGGGTAAAGGTGTTCTGAAGACGGGAAAGGTTTTCCATACTCAAATAGAAGCTATTCCTGAAGGAGAACCTGTTATGCTTGGTATGTTCCCTGTTGCTCAATACCCAGCTATTACACTTTTTGATTCTGGTGCATCACATACTTTCATGAATAGAACATTTGCGGAAAAGCATGATATACCTATTGATGAAACCCAAGATAACTTCTTTATACAGTCACCTGGGGGTCGACTAAGTACTAAGGAAATGGTACATCAGGTACCTATAGATCTGGGTGGATATATATTTCCAACCTCCATGATAGTATTAAAAGATCCAAGTATAGATGTGATCTTGGGTATGAACTGGATGAACCAGAGAGGTGCAGTAATAGATACCTTGAATAGAACCATCAAACTCAATGTACCTAATAGCAAATCTCAACTTCTTATCCATCTTCCTACTCTTAAGAGAGCAGTTGAGCAAGTGTGTGCTACCTCTGTCAAGGAAATCCAAGACATTCCAGTGGTCTGTGAGTTTCCTGATGTGTTCCCAGAAGATTTACCTGGTCTTCCACCTGATCGTGATGTGGAATTTGAAATAGAACTCAAACCAGGAACAGTACCAATAGCCAGAAGAGCTTATAGAATGCCACCAAAGGAGTTAGCAGAATTGAAAACTCAGTTGCAAGGTTTGCTAGATAAAGGTTTCATTCGACCTAGTTCGTCACCATGGGGTTGTCCAGCAATTTTTGTGAAGAAGAAGGACCATACCTTGAGGCTATGTGTGGATTATCGTCCTTTGAATGAAGTGACAATCAAGAACAAGTATCCTTTACCCCGTATTGATCTCCTCTTTGATCAACTAGCTGGTGCAAAGGTATTCTCGAAGATAGATTTGAGATCCGGATATCATCAGATCAAGATCAAACCAGAAGATGTTCCGAAAACAGCATTCACTACCAGATATGGTTTATATGAATATTTAGTCATGTCCTTTGGTCTGACTAATGCCCCAGCACACTTCATGTATTTGATGAATTCAGTGTTTATGCCAGAGCTAGATAAGTTCGTGGTTGTGTTTATTGATGATATTCTCATCTATTCCAAAACCAAAGAAGAGCATGCAGAACATCTCAGGATAGTGTTGACTCGCCTGAGAGAACATCAGTTATATGCTAAATTCAGTAAATGTGAGTTTTGGATAGATGAAGTTCAATTCTTGGGTCATGTTCTGTCAGCTGAAGGTATTGCAGTAGATCCAAGTAAGGTCCAAGAAGTTCTTGACTGGAAGTCACCAATGTCAGTACATCAAGTTTGAAGTTTCTTAGGATTAGCAGGGTATTATCGTAGATTTATCCCTGACTTCTCCAAGATCTCTAAGCCGATGACAACACTATTAAAGAATGACACCAAGTTTTTATGGTCAATAGAATGTGAAGAAGCTTTTCAGACTCTGAAAAAGTTTTTAACAACTGCACCAGTATTAGCTCAGCCAGACATTGAAAAATCCTTTGATGTTTATTGTGATGCTTCAGGCAAAGGCATTGGGTGTGTATTGATGCAAGAAGGCAGAGTAATTGCTTATGCTTCACGACAGCTTAAACGGCATGAAGAACATTATCCAACACATGATCTAGAGTTGGCAGCTGTAGTCCATGCTCTAAAGATCTGGCGACATTATTTGTTGGGTAATCTCTGTCACATATATACTGATCATAAAAGTTTGAAATACATCTTCACTCAGTCTGAGTTGAATATGCGTCAGAGAAGATGGTTAGAACTGATAAAAGATTATGATATTGAAGTACACTATCACCCCGGTAAAGCCAATGTAGTTGCAGATGCACTCAGTCGAAAGAGTCATTGCAATTGTCTGGAAGTCAAGCTAATAGATGTTACCTTGTGCTATGAATTTGAAAAGTTAAATCTTGAAATGATTCCACAAGGAAATCTTGCAAATATGACCGTTCAATCATCCATTAAAGATCAGATCATTGCAGCCCAGAAGGAAAGCAAGGGAATGATCCATCTAAAAGAAAAGATTCACTCTGAGCAGAATTCTAATTTCAAAATAGATGAAGCTGGAGTGATTTGGTTCAAGGAACGGTTAGTGGTTCCAAATGTTCCTGAGCTCAGAAAGCAGATTCTTGATGAAGCTCATGCAACAAGATTTTCAGTACATCCAGGCAGTAATAAGATGTATCATGACCTGAAACAGAAGTTCTGGTGGACTAAAATGAAACTTGAAATTGCTAGTTATGTAGCTAAATGTGATACTTGTCAGAAAGTGAAGGCAATTCATCTTAGGTCTGCTGGAGAATTGCAACCTTTACCAATTCCATCTTGGAAGTGGGATGACATTAGTATGGACTTCATAGTAGGTCTACCCAAGACATCAAAAGGATTTGATTCCATATGGGTCATTGTTGATCGTCTGACCAAATCAGCTCATTTCATATCTGTTAAGACCACATATCCAGCATCTACCTATGCTAAGATATATTTTGACAAAATTATAAGTCTGCATGGTGTTCCCAAGACTATCGTGTCTGATAGAGGAACACAATTTGTTAATGTTTTCTGGAGGCATTTACATGAGTCTTTGGGTACCAAGCTTCTGCATAGTACAGCTTATCATCCACAGACTGGGGGCCAAACTGAAAGAGTTAATCAGATCTTAGAAGATATGTTAAGATCCTGTGTGCTCAATTATTCAGAGAAATGGGATGAATGTTTGCCGATAGCAGAATTCTCTTACAATAACAGTTATCAAGAAAGCATTAAGATGGCACCATTTGAAGCTCTGTATGGCAGGAGATGCAGAACACCTTTAAACTGGTCTGAACCGGGAGAACGTAGTCTCTTTGGAGTTGACTTAGTTAAGGAAGCTGAAGAAAAAGTCAGGTTAATTCGAGAGAACATGAAGATAGCGCAATCCAGACAAAAGAGTTATGCCGATGAGAGACGTCGGTCTCTTACCTTTGAAATTGGTGATTATGTCTATCTTAAGGTGTCACCAATGAAAGGAGTTACTCGATTTGGAATTAAAGGAAAGTTGGCACCACGATATATAGGTCCCTATCAGATCCTTAAAAGATGTGGAAAGGTAGCATATCAACTTGATTTACCACCACCGTTATCATCAGTCCATAATGTGTTCCATGTCTCTCAGTTAAAGAAATGTCTTCAAGTGCCTGATCATGTTATTCATATAGAAGAGATTGAGTTAGAACCTGATCTGACATACTCGGAGTATCCTATTAAGATTCTTGACCAGAAAGATCGAGTCACTCGAAAAAGAACTGTCAAATTCTACAAGGTTCAATGGAATCAACATACGGAAGATGAAGCCACTTGGGAGTCAGAAGAGTTTCTCTCAGAAAGTTTTCCTGAGTTTCTTTCTTCTGTATAGTCCTTATAATCTGTCATATGATGACCTATCCCCTGCTTTATGTAAAGGTTAGTAATGGAAGTGCCTGACACATTTCCTTTTCCCTTTAGTTAGTCTTCAGGTTAAATCTCGGGACGAGATTTCTTTAAGGGGGAAAGAGCTGTAACACTCTGGTGTTAAGCAAGACTAAAACTTGACATGTCATCATATGCACTGGCATTTTATCTGAGTTAATAACCTGATTATGCATTCACTTAAAACAAGTTTAATTTTCATGTCTGTGCTTAGTGATAAGGAGTGATTAAGTTTGCAACCCTAGTTTATGCTTTCTTGTTAATAATAATAATGCTTTTAGGCTTTATAAGGGTATTATGGTAATCTTATGTATAGTAGTCGAATTTTATACCCAACCCTGGTATTATGTCTCAAAGGTGTAGTAAGAACATGTTTCAAGCCACCTTTGAGGTATAATTCCAGTTTGGAATGAAATTCAAATGAATAGTTTAAATAATTCAAAAACCCTATTTTATTTCCTTTTCTATAAATCAAAATTTTGAAAGAAATTGGGTATGCTCTAAAAAGCAAAGATGTTCTATTTTTGATAAGGAACAACTTTGATGTATAAAGTTTTCCAAGTTTTCATATGAAATCAAAAGTAATTTGGAAAATACTTTTCTGCCCTTTTTATCCCCTTTTGTTTTTCCAACTCTAATTCAATTTTTCAGCATATTTTGAAAATGTTGCAAAAATAAAAGATGTTCAGTATTAAATTCTGAGCATTTGATATTTTAGCATATTTTCAACTTCTATTCAAAATTTCAAAGTAATTTTAAATTAGAGAAGGGTAGAAAGGGAAAGGGAGAGGATATGTTCTTGTCCCTGTTCATGGCGGCAGGGAGGGGGTGATCTGTTGATCACCCGAGCGCGCGCGTGGACGTCGATCTCTCCCGAATCCGCACACGACCGTGACCGTGGCAAGGTTGCGCACCTGCTGGCCAGCTCTCTCGCGTCGTGGCACCTTCTCCTGCGCTCGCCGTCGCCGTTTGCCACCGGTGCACCGACGGGTACCATTTTGATCCTAATCCAAAATTGACCGTCTCTGCTTCATCTCATCCCAATCCACCGTACCTATAAGTATCTTGTTACCTTGCGCACCTCCCGGACTTTACCACTCCATCTCTAACACCTCAGAGAGCTCGCACTCGCCGGAATCCTCTCCGCCGGTCCTGAAATCGCCGCCGAGCTCGGTTCCGCAGTGGTCAGCTCAACCGAGCATCTTTTCGACCACTTTCTCTTGTGTTATTGCTTCACCGTGATCCCTGTGAACTCATCGGCTCGATGGTTCCATGTCTAATGCCCAGGTCTCGCCGGAACAGCGCCATCTTCACCGGAGTTCTCCGCCGATCGCCGCTGCACCGTGGTCGTCTATCTTCCGAGCTTGCTCCATCCAAACCATCCGCACCATCGTCTTCAGGGTGAGCTATTGGATCTTCCTAGCCCCTCCGTTCTACTGCTACCGGCCTGAGTTCGCCGGAACAGCTCCGCCACGGTTCGGTTCGCCGCCGTGCATGGCCAGACCTTGCCGGGGCAGTAGCGTTTAGGGTTAGAGGCTCTATCGGTCGCGGGTGCCCTGGCGGTGGTGATGCTCGCGTCCGTTAGGTCTCTACCGGCCGGAGTTGGCCGGCGTAAGGAGCGTCGCCGCTCGGTTCGCCGTCGTGCGCTCGGGCCATGGCCAGGGACCTAGCTTTTGTGAAGATAAGATCTTCTCAGGGTGTTGGTTGCAAAGTCCAAGACTCAGGTGAATAGCGCCTTGGACTGCGGGTTAGTTTCGCGTGAGCCGAAGGGCTTTTCTGCAAAGCTGTCAGGGCGCTCCGTCTCGCTCGAGCCAGGTCTCGAGCGGACATGTGGACACGTGTTCACGTCTCGAGCTATGCCTCGAGCAGGCGCCTCCTCCGCTTCGCTCGAGCCAAGCCTCGGGCGAACGTGTTCGCCGTTCCGCCCGAGCTAGGTCTCGGACGGACGAGCCTTTTTCCGCCTCGCCCGAGCCGAGGGTCAGGCCTCGGACGGGTGTGTAGTGTTTATCGTCTCGGTCGAGATAGGCCTCGAGCGGACCCTCGGGCGCTGTCTCGCGGGAGCCGAGCCTCGAGCGAACGCAACCGCACTTGCCGCTGTGCGCTTGCGCCACGCTGGGCCGCGTTGGTTTGGGCCGAAATCCCAGTTTGGGTTCGTTCAAGTTTTTCTTTTTCTGGCTTTTTGTACAGTAATCAATTTTGTTGTTTTTGCTATAATTAATCTATAGCTCTGTTATTTATGAAATTTGACATGAAAGTTGATAACATGTCTATGCTAATATAAAAATTATAAAACTTGAGTTTTGAGTACTTCTTTTATGTCAATAAAATCTGTACTTTATTTAATAAATGCAACTTTGAGGATTTATGTATATTTCTGTGTTTCTCCAAAAATCATGAATTTTGACATGTGAGTTTGTATCATTAATATTAATCTTCATGATTAATTTCAGTTCTGTTGGAATAAGTGTAATTTATGTTTGTGTAGAAAGCTATTTTAAATGGCTTATGAAATCAATAAAAGTAGTTAATCACTTTAGGATTTATGTGACTTTTGGAATTGTTTGACAACCAGTGGAAAACTAGCAAGATTTGCTCCCTGGTTATGGATTCCTTTATGAAAATAACCTTTTGTTGCTTGTTAAGTTGCATAACCATATTTAAAGAAAATAACAAAACTTGTTTAGTAATTTTAATAGCTAAAGTTAGTTTGTTGGTTTGTAACTTTACCGTGAAGGAAAGTTGTACTCCATAAAAGTTATAATTTAAGAAAATTTCCATCTTTACCATAATCATATTATAAGCATCTCATTATTCATGCATATGCACTTCTACGTGTAGATTTCGCTTCGGAAGGCCCTAACTCTCAGTGGATTCCTCCTGAGGGTGTAGACCCTTCTCGATTTTCAGAATCTTCGCACTCCACTGATCCTCAAGGCAAGCCCCGGTGCATTTAACCTTTCTGTTTCTATTGCAAAGTTTATACAATGATTTATCAACTGCATTTAAGTAATAGGAGTTGGATGACACCAGTAGTTGCATTACCAGTTGGTTACCTTTACCCTATCCTTGTTACCTATTTTGTTTATAAATGCTTAGCCAAGATGCACGGTGATGAGATTATCCTCCGCTTAGGCCTTGAGCAAACTAAGGGATGATGAGTCATCATTGTTAGGATACCTCTCTCAGGTACAAACTGTTAAATGGATGAAAAATGAATTTCAGACCAGACGGGAAACCGTTCATGGAAAGATGGCAGGCAGGGTCACCCTAGTCGTGCTAATCCCGTCTGTGTCAATTAGGAACTGTTCGTTGTTGGCCCTTGATCGAGAGCATGATAGTACCAATCACGGGATATGTGGCAGAACCTCCTGAATTAAGTGGCCCACATGCACCCATCATTGTCCTAAAGACCTTTGATCGGCGTACACGCGTTCCAAATGACTCAAGAGGTCTGTCGGGTGTCCTCGGGAAACCCGAATCATCCACGTTACATTACTTCCAGGAAAATTCCTCATCAAGCATCACAGTATTACAACAGTTTTATAGATAAGATAAATCAGAGTAAAGCGGAAAGATTATAATACATAAGTTAAAAACTTAGAGTTTTACAAACCATAAGTACTTATTACATAAACGGTTCGGAACTTTATAATACATATATCACCCAAATTCTTATTACTTGCCCAAGGTCACACATCAGAATCGTTATCACTCTCCTCAACAAGAGTGAAATAGCACTGTCCATCAAAAGGTGGATCCATGTACTCTCCTGCAACAAGGGTAACAAACCCTGAGTACAAAAGTACTCAACAAGACTTGCCCGTCAAAAGAAAAGACTTCAGGTCATGCTAGCTTTAAGGGATGTAGTGGGGATAGCAATAGAGAAGGAATTTGCAGAATAAACATTTTTAACAAAACATTCTTCTTTTCCTTCCAAACATACCATCAAAAGTACTCTTTTAGGATGAAACATCATTTTCCAAAAGCTTTGGTTTTGAAAACTCTACGTTGAGAGTCAGAGATCGAGTCTCTTTTTATCGTAGAGCAACGACGATTCGAACCGCTTTAACTACCCAGCTGGGGGTTCCCAATCACACAATATGGCAGGACTCTAACCTGCAACATATTGCACAACCATAAGTGATTTGTATGGCAGGACTCTAACCTGCAACATACCAAAGCACCACGGCGTTGTATGGCAGGACTCTAACCTGCAACATACTAACCCGTATCCTGTAACGTCCCGCCTCCATGCGGCCAGGCCCACTTACATCTGGCAGCTTTTCTAGGACATAGACTTCCCTCACAGACCAACACCAGTCTTTTCTGCGCACTTTGTCCTCACTCGTGCGCACCCGGGAAGAACTTCCCAGTCGGTCACCCATCCCTTAATTTCTCTAGGCCAAGCACGCTTAACTTTAGAGTTCTTTGGAGATAAGCTTCCAAAAAAGAAGTTGCAACTTGTTGGTATGAGTATCCTATTATTCCTATTAAGCCTTGGGCTGGGATGTTACAGTCTGTCATCTATAGAGGATCTCACTAGATATAACTTGCATTTGTTGCGTTTATCATTTCTTTTTGATAGGTCAAAGAAACAAATCTATATATATCAACATATTTTATATTTGCAAAAAAAAAAGAAACAAAACTATACTGATTTGTTTGGCTGATGATTTCTGCGGCTGAAAAACACTGTTTTCGACAAATTTGTATGAGAGAAAAACTAATTTGTACGAGAGAAAAGCATTGTTCTACTAGTGAAAAGTATGACTGACTCTAAATGATAAGCTCAAGCGAACAGGCTATCTATCTCTTTACGCAAGTTATTCACCATAGCAGTCCATTATTAGCGCGTGCAATAATTATGATAATTATCTCTTTATTCAAGCTATTTATTCTACTAGTATGTACATTTTTTTTTCATGCAAGCTATCCATATTAGTAGTCTATTAGCATGTGCAATTACGATAATCTCTCTTCGTTCAAGCTATCCAGTCCTATCCATTAGACTGTACTCTTTTTGTCTATAAAAGAATGGAAACGTACCAGTCAAACTAGCTTGATTTTGACTAAATTTATAATAAATAGTAGTATTAGCATTTATATATCAAATAAATTAAATGTAAAACTGCTATATTCTATAATAATTAATCTAATGATACGCATTTTGTTTCATGAGTGTTATATTTTTAGTTAAATTTTAAATTGTTAGTAGACTAAAAATAGAAAAATCTCTATTTTTGTTGTAGATTTTTCTCTATTTTTTGCATTCAATATCGAGCAAAATTAGAGAAAAATCTCGATGTTCCAAACAGGGTATCAATGTTTATACCTTTAGGCGAATATATTTATATGAATATTTATACTGTAGTAGAACAGTGAAGGTTAAAATTGTTTTAATTTATTGCAAGACGTAGAGGTTAGTTATTAGGGTAGGCACATTGCTATAAATCAGATGTCTCATACGCCGTCTCATGCAAAATATGTAGTATTTTTTGTTGACGTGGAGAAAAAGAGAGAGGCGGGAGAGGAAGAGGTCGTTGATGATTTATTTTTTATACTATCCATAAATTAAGAAATTATGAGTTGTTATGACAATTTAAAAAACAAAATATTGTACAGATTATCTATTAAATCATCTTAAAATTATATAGCAATACATGAGACCATATACGACTTGCTTTGCTCCGTGTATGCAGGAAACGGTCAGCATAAATATCTTCGGAGTTCGGAGTTTGGGACGGAACAGGCGGCGCTGGAGTTCACGAGCGGTCGGACTGGGCTGGTTGCCTGGGCGGCTGGGCCTGGCACTCGTGCATCTCGGCACATGATTCCGCGACTCCCTTTTCAGAAATGGACGGTGCGAGGCATGCACATGCACGTCGCCGCCGGGGCCCGAGGGAAAAACACGAAGCACAAACAAGTCGCAGGTGCATCTTTGATCTTTGCATGGATAACGGGAGCCGTGTGAAGCATACGACCACAGTCAAGGTTCAGGGGTCCCAGCACTCAGCAGGTCCATTCCCGGTAGCCAGAAGCCCAAAACATGCTACGAGTTTTCTTACAATCCACGTCCGTGTAGGTGTAGCCAACGAACGAAGGTCCATTTCACGCGGTCAGGAAAAGCAGGGAGTCGTCTAGACCAAAGACGAAGAAGTGTGCGGTCCAGCTTCTGGAATCAAGAAGTTATTGGGGCGTACTGTACGTAGTAAGAAGCACGAATCAGAATCACATCCTTCTAGATAGTACTGTCTGTTACTGCCATCAGAATCGCATCTCATCCAGCTATGCGCTCACATTAGTGTCGTCGCCCATAGAGATAGCATCACCCAAAGGTGCGTACGCTGGTTTTGTGCTAAAAAGCAGCAACAGCTAGCCATCTTCAGGCGAATCGAGTGTCATAATCGTTGCCACTTGTTTCGTGTCGTAACCAGGTACTACAACGAACATGGGTCAAGACTCAAGAGGGGCCCCGGCCGGGAGTCCTTTTCACGGCTGCTCACATATAGGACGGCCAGCACAAGTGCACAACATCGTCACCATGCTCGTGGGAACAAACAGGTCGGGGGAATCATAGTAACGCTGTGGGCTTGTGGCCCATTTCCACCAGAATGATAGTAGCGTTGTGGCCCATTTCCACCAGTCTAGCATGTTCCATATTCGAGGAATCGAACTGCTCCACGCCTCCACCAGCAGGATTAAAGAACAGCGATCCTGGTTCTGATTGTAAAAAACAATTTTCGAGTCACGCAGCATATATTCGGCGCGCTGGTGGGCTACCACTACCAGCACTCAGATGTGTATGGATGATGGATCAAATGCAAAACCAGGTCACATAGACAAATCTTCAGAACCTAACAGCGTCAGAGCCTCAGAGGGTTAAGCGATGAAAGGCGACAAAAAAGTAAGCATCAGTTATCAGGTAAAGAAAAATCGGGAACCACTACAACACAGAGAGAGGCCGCATACAGCATCCTTCGTCCATCGAGCAGGGAAGGATTTGGTTGGAGGGCGAGCGCGCGGTACCTTGAGAGACCGGAGGTGGCTCCCGGTGATGCGGCACATGGCTGCTGTGACACAGTGGCTAGGGACGGCCGCAAGTGGCGATCGAAGAACGGACGCCGGAGCGGTACCCTTGAAATCAGCTGCCGTTGGGTTGGGGACTGGGGATGGGGATGATGGGGTGGCAGCGGCGCTCGGTTCCTACGTGGGCCGAAATCGTCTCCGATCGCCCAAAGCGACACCGCTCCTGATCGTGGGCCGAAATCGCACGACCACCTACGTGGGCTTTTACGTGTTCGATTGATTGACCATATATTTCCGTGTGGAATACATGCAAGGTCAAACAAAACTATTTATAGTATGTTCCATAGTTTTTCGAACCGGACCGAAGATCGAACCGGTGAGACGATCGGTTCATTGGTCCAACCGTTAAAAACCGATTGAACAGCCGGTCCATTTTAATTGAACCGAATAATCGAACCGACAACAAATACTTTGAACCGGTGCATATATATATATATATGATGTTTAATTATATATATAATATAATTGACAGATGAAAGATAATTCAGCCTTCAATGCATGATAACATAATAAGGTTCATCTTCACACTTCACACACAAACATAAGGTTCATAGCAAGTAGCAACTAGCAACATACTGAACATAGTCTCACTCTCACACAATCACACATCACACAGACATAGTCTCAGACTAAGTGTCTCACAATCACAATCACACATCACACATCACAGGCCACTGGCCACAACCAACAGGTTCACAAATTCAAATAACGAATCGAAAAGATAGGAAAATTTTCCCTCCCTCATGCGCCCAGTAGTCCTAAAAGGCACATTGAGTTTTTCAGTAATACCCCTAAACAAATCACCTCCTCCCGTGCACATAGAGGGCATTTTTGGTCAAGATAAAAAACTGCCCAGTTCATAATGAACCGTCCGGTTCACCGGTTCACTAAAAACGAACAGTTTTTAGCGGTTCAATTGCACAGACGGTCTTTTAAGTGAACCAAGCCGCTGTAGTCTCTGGTTCGGTCTTTTAGCGATCCGACCGTCGGTTCAGTCTGGTCTGATTTACTATGGTATGTTCGGTTGAACTTATCAGCTCACTTTATCAAGTCACAGAAACTACCAGCCGAACAGGTTGTTAGTTTTTACATTGGCACATCATAGATTCCCTACATTTTGTCAGTTCCCTTTCCTTGGCGCCTGCGCTTCTCGTCCCTTATTAGCATCGTCATGTCTAATAAGACCCTCACCCCCGAAGGAACTAAATGGCCTCCATGTGTGCTACATTAAAGCCCAGTGCTGACAACAAGGCAAGAGAACAGTTTGCACTTTCTCTCCTCGTGTCATCAATCGGCAGTGGCTGAAAGCGGAGAGAAAAGTATCTTGGAGAAAGAGTTTGGACGCATACAAATATGATGGGAGAGAAACACTAGCAATGTGGGAGCGAATGATAGTCGCGGAGGAGGAGGGGCTTGGTGAGGAAGAGGGTGTCATTGAGACAGGGTGCAAAGGGGGTGTAGGACATGTAGTGGTGAAGGAGATCAAGGTGTGTAGGTAAGGCGGAGGCCACATGTGCGGGATGGGAGTAGAGGACCAACTATGCTAGAAAAATGAAAAGAGAGGAGACAATAAGTAGAGGTGGTTCAGGTGTGCCATGCCCACACAAATGGTGTCTAAATATTGGATTAAGCATGTCCTTTGTCATCGTCTTGTGACTTGGAGAGAAGGAGTAACACAAAGTAGTGCGTGGAGAAAGATGACACTAGAACACTAGATTGGTCGCCACCAACTACAACAACAAACATTTAGGTTAAAAAGGGGCACAAAGGTCAATTTGAGATTTTTGCAAGTTCAGGGCTAAGATGTCCGACTTTTTAACTTGAGAAATAAAATTAGACTGTAACAATAGATAAGAGAGTTAAATGTTTTTTCCGTCTTTTTAAATCTTTATTTAGGCCATGTGAGCTTTTGCCTGAGCTCGATCCCTCTAAAGAGGGATGACTAATGAAATAGGGTTTGTGTGGGACGAAAGTTACAAGAAAATTACTCATCCACGTCCATTTTTTCTACCCTACTAATGCACCATCATAGAACTATGCTAACTCCACCCAGAGAACGTCCCCCGCTGAGACGGTCTTACTAAATCCACACACGAAATTGTACCCAGGAAACCAACTCCATAAAAATTGACGATCCAGATTTAATTTATAACATTCTCTCTCCTTACTCACTCACATCTAACAGACGAGATTATCTGTATGGTATATATCCCTCATCCCTTACTCACATCTCCACCAACACAAAAAAAAATATGGAAAGGATTATTACGGAAGGAACGAGATTTTTACGGCCGCAAAAAAAATCGTTACGGAAGGAGGCGAAGGAGAAGGAGACGAGATTTTTTATGGAATGAAAAAACATTGATACGGAAGGAAGATGATGGTTGTTATTTTGTTTTCTTTTTTTTTCTCCAGCACACACACGCCTTATGTGGTGTTCCAACATAAGTGTAGACCCTGGGGCAGGCGAGCGGAGCTGCCGCTGAAAATCAAAGGGCCCACACCTAAATACGTACTGTACTTATGACCCAGAATGACAAGACTCTGGAGAAAGAAAAAAAATACTGCTACGAAGCCATTATGGTTTGATCATTGATTCAAACACTCTCAGCCTCCGAGAGGACCCAACAATCAGTCACGAGTGGCGACCCTAGACTTCTGACATCCACGATTCTACGTCGAGACGAGACGTTGCGATCCTAGACTTCCGACATCTACGATTCTATCATCAGATAAGATTGATATTGGCATCATCATCAATGACTTGCATCAAGAAACACTAGAACAATTTTCTAAGATAATTTAATATTGATAAATTATTTTATATGAATATTTCCTTTATACTAATTAATTGTTTATTGAAAATATTCCGTTCATATATTAAGGACTGTTATTATTATTATTATTATTATTATTATTATTATTATTATTATTATATACTCCCTCCGTATCACAAATAGAAGACATTTTCGAAAAAGTTTCGGTCAAACATTGAGAATATAAATCATGAATAACTTTTAAATTATTGAGTTTTAAAATGTAAAAATTATATAAATAAATTTATCTTAAAAAGTATTTTCATAAAAGTATATATATACCACTTTACAACAAATATTTTTAAAGAAAGAAATGGTCAAAGTTATACTTTGGAGACCGTGGCGCTGTCTTAAACGTCTTCTATTTGTGATACGGAGGGAGTATTAGGGCCATGTTACGTGGCTAGGGTTTTCAAACGTACCCACACCTGATCCGATCGCTGGTGGCGCACGACTTACGTGGTGGCAAAAGGCGCTGCGACAGGGAAGTGGCGGCATAGGGTGGACGCGTGGTGCCATGGCATGGGGCTAACGCAACGCACGTCACTTACTCTCCGAGTTCCAAGGAAGATACAAGCAAGATTGTCGGTGTTTCTACCCCGGGGGTATGTTACCAACTAGTAATTATGATCGCGTGCTCTCTTCCTGGATGGTGATGCAAGATGACACAAGGATTTATCCTGGTTCGGGCGAAGAAGGCCCTACGTCCAGCGGGGGGAGGATGCTCTTGTATTACTTGCACCTAAGTGCTTGTACAGGGGCGTTACAAGCTCAACAAGCTTGGACCGGAGTCCGGACTCGTCTAGGTATGGTGTTGTATGGGCTTGTGTGCTGACCCGAGTGGAGGTGGATCTAGACTTGTCTATCGTGGAGGGTAGGAATTCTGTCTTGTCAAGGTCACTGTAGCCGGCGTGGGGGCTGCTGTTGAAGCGTCCTTGAAGCGTGGCCTCCATCCCTGGCGCGGACGTGGAGACGTGACGACGTGGAGGTCATGCAGCGCCCATCCCGGCGCGTACATAACGTGGCAGGGTTCCACCGGGTCTTGGGGGTACCTGTCCTCCAATAGCAGGAAAGCCGTCAGGGCTCGAGGGGCGCAGGGCCGGCCTCGAGGTGGCGTTTACGTGGGGCTCAAGCCCGCGTAGGTATGGACAAGTCCCGGAAAGCCCGGCCGAACAGCGGGAATCCAGGCTTCGAGAGGTGGCTCGAGGGTGCTACAGTGCAAGGTATGGCCGGACAATGTTGTACTTGCGCCTTTTTGCCCAAACTTGAGGTGAAAGCGAGATTTGACTGTGGCTCCGGTTTACTGTGGCGCACATCGGGTTTCAGAGGACGTGACCGGAGTAGGTGAACGCATTAAATGCGCAGTGTGGGATTGGCATCCGAAGTCTGGCGCTGCTCGAAGGAGATGTGAAATGTCTCGAGGGATAGGCTATCGTGCTTGAGAGGCTCGAGGTCCCCGCGCGCGGTCTCGAGGAGCGGTGTACGGCTGTGGTGGGCTCGAGGCCTAGGTGCCAGGGCTCGAGGGGTAGGTTGCCGGGAGGCGGTCGGTAAGGCTTTGGCGAGTCTAAGCTTCCTGGCGGAGGGTCGGTGCGGCCGACCTCGAGAGTTTGGTTTTTAGGGAGCTAGACTAGTTTCTCCTCTTATTAATTGGTGTTCTAGGTTTAACTTGTTTGTTTTGCGTCGATTTGGGGTACCCCTTTGGTGTTCCCCCGACAGTAGCCCCCGAGCCCTTGTTTGAGTGCTTGCACTCGAGCAAGGGCTCCTCAGCGGGATCGTGAGGGTTAGCTGACTGGTTCTCGAGGGTTTGGCTGTGTTGATTCCGCGGGTGTCGCGCGAGCGACACCCGCGGGTGTAGCCCCCGAGGCCATGGGGGAGTGGTTAGGACTCCCTCATGGGCTTTCTTACGTGTGCGAGTGTGAGTGTCAGTTACGTCTTTTAGGTTCGGGAGTGTCGAGCCCCCGAGTTTTTTACCCTCTTTCGTCGAGGGGTGCCAGGCTGAACCGACCGGCCGGCACTTCGAGCTGTCCAGCACGCCGGTTGTCCTGGCTTGTCATCCCGCGAGTCCTTTCGATCGGATGCGAGGGGGGATGCCTCGTACTACCACGAGCGGGCGAGTATCGAGGTTCCCGGTGAGCTGGTAACGGGGGAATCCAAGTGAGACCTCGTGCCCCGTTCGATGGGGTCGACTGTAGCCCGGAGGCGATCTCATAAAGCATGGGCGCTCAGTCTGCAGGAGTGCCGGGTCCATTCGATAGGACTCGGTGGCTCGATGCCTCCCTCCGAGGGGATCTCACTGCATGTCGTGCTCCCCGCCTTGGATACACGTGAGGGGCCTCGAGGGCTTGGCCCTCGAGCGATGCTGCGAGTGGCGCCCCTTGGTGTCCTTGACTCGGGTGCTCGAAGCCGGCTGTCGAACCCTCTTCGAGGGCCAGCCTTCGCTGCTTCGAGACTTAGGGCCGGGGCCCGTTTTTACCTTCCTGAAGAAGCCTTCGTCGCTTGGAAACCTTCTGCCCGGTGGGCGCGCCTTTTTAGGCGAGGTAGTGGAGATCGTGGCGCTAGGGCGACTGACAAGAAGTCGGAGCGGCGGCCGTGGTGGGCCCGGAGGAGTGGAGCGAGTGCGGAGTTGCCGCGTGTACCTGTCGACCAGCTCGAGATGCGGTTAGGTGAGCACATTAAATGTGTGCGGTTACTTTTTCCGTCGTCGTGGGAAACCCCGCCCGTTGGGGTTTCCTCTTATAAATATCGAAAGAGAGGAGAGGAACCCATTACTTTGCTTTTGCCTTCACCGCCGCCGTAGCCTCCGCACGCCTTCTTCCCGAGCCTGCAATTGGGAATCTTCCCGGCCGCCCGTCCGCTGCTCGAATCCGCGCTGTCGCCGCCATGGCCGCTCAGACTCCAGCGCTGCCGGCCGAAGACTGGAACCCGTCGAAGACGACGCAACGCGAGCTTGATTCGCTGGTGGCCTAGGGGCTCCTCCGTCCCAACCCGCAAGAGGGACCCGCGTGGTGGGTTCTTCCGTCGGAGGATCACCGGGAGTCGCACCCGTCGGAGGGGTATGTGGTGAGCTTCACGCGCTACCACCGCATGGGGCTTGGCGTTCCGCCGAGCCGCTTCATGCGGGGGCTAGCTCACCACTTCGAGGTGGAGCTGCAACACTTCTCCCCCAACTCAATCTCGCACGCCGCCATCTTCGCCGCGGTGTGCGAGGGATATTTGAAGATCGAGCCGCACTGGGAGATGTTCGTCCACCTCTTCCAGGGCGAGCTCTTCCTCAAGGCCTTGAAACCTAGCAGGAGGAGGCTCGTGCGTGTGGGCTCTCTCACCGTCACCGCGAGGACTGGGACCTCGTCGGCCAACGTCCCCCGCGAATACCTCCGCTACAAGCTTTCCACCAACCAGGCGGGGTGGGACGACCATTGGTTCTACCTGCGGAACGAGGGCGGGCTCCTTCCGCAGTACACCGGTGGGGTCATCACCCAGCGCCCGGAGAAGTGGACCTGGGGCGTCGCAGCGGACCGGCAGGGCCACCTGATGCCGCTAATGAAGACGATGCCATCGTTGGTGGAGGACAAGGGCTTGACCGTCCAGGCGGTTATTTGGGCGTTCCACCAGCGGAGGGTCCTTCCTCTAGCGGACCGCCCCCTCCTCATGCATGAGATGGGACCAAAGGCCCCGCTCGAGGCGTTGAACGAGTTGAGGATGGCCGAGGAAAGGCTGCCTTGGAGCGAGGGCGTCTCCCGGGTGTCGATCACAGTCCATGGGTCGTTTGTCCCCGAGGACACCAACCTGATCCCCATGGCGCCTGACGAGGGGTGTCTTGACCTGGTAAGCCACCCTCGAGTCAGGTTGTCTCGAGCCTCCCCTCCTTTATCTTTTTTCGAATCTTGTTTTACTCTCCTTATGGTTTTTCTTATCAAGTTTGTTTTCTTGAAGGGGGTGTTCACATGTCGCGCGTCGAGGCCCCCGGTGAGGGAGGACGCCGCGGAAAGACAGGTGAGGCGCCTCTCTGCTCAGAAAGATAAGAAAAGTAAGGATGCAAAGAAGAAGAAAGAAAAAGAGAGGAACTTGCACCGGTCGGCCCGGGAACAGAAGCTCGCGAAGGCTCGTCGTAACCGACAGCCTGGAGAGGAGTCCCCCGAGCTCAGTTCCTCGAGCTCGGAGGAGGAGGACGATGATGAGGAGGAGAGTGATGACGAAGGGATGGATGCGCGTTTGAGGCGCGCGGGGGTCGTCGACGTCAGTGTTGATCGCTCCTCTGTGCAGGAGAATGTTTTGGAGGTCCCCCCGGCGAAGGGATCGCGCGGGGCACAGCCGCGGAAGGCTCCGTCAGGCCCAGCCTCGTCGGAGGCTCAGGGCACGTCGAGCTCCATACCGGACATGCCCGCTGACGCGAGGAAACCTCGAACCAGGAGCGCCATCGCTGCGGCGCAGAAGGAGGCCGCGACCGCGTCGACCCAGGCGGGGGGGTCTCGAGAAGGGCCGGCCGTCGAGGAGCGGTCAACACGTCGAGAAGGACTCCGGGCCCGACCATCGCAAGGCGTCGAGGGTGACATCGAGCTCGCGCCACCATGACCGTCGAGGGGGGAGCCCCCGGTCGTCCCGTGACGAGAGTCGCGAGCGACCCCGGAGCCCGTCGCCGCATCGCCGCCGGGAGAAGGAGGCAGGCGCGGGGGGGGGGGGCGCGACCGTCAGCACGAGCGTCGGAGCAGGTCTCGGAGCCCGCGGCGGGAAAGGCGTCAAGATGACCGCTCGAAGGAGACGCGGTCGCCCCCTCGGGACGGGAGACAAAAGGAGAGCTCTCCGCCGGGGTCGAGCCACGGGATGCATCGGGAGCCTTCCCCCCGTCCAAGCCACGTGGAGACGGCTCAGGGGCGTGGCTCGAGCCATGGGGCGGGCTCGAAGCCCTTGAGCGGGTCCGACGATTCGGGGAAGAAGCCCCGCCCTCGCTTTGGGTGAGTAGGTCTCCTTAATTTCGTTGGTAGGGAAACTTTACCTTTTTACATTTGGTGATATGTGTTGTTTTCTGGCTTTTCAGGGAAAAGCGCCCCCGGTAGGAGGTGGTCCCCGCGGCGTCCAAGCGGGCCAAGACCTCGAGTTCTGCCGAGGTCCAAGCACCTCGAGGTATGGCTCCTTCTTCCGCTGGGGAGGCCGCTTGGCTGGCGAAGGCTCGAGCAGCCATGGCTCGGGGAAGCCAGATGGCCGCCGCGGATCTTGGTGAAGCCGACGCCGTCGACCACGGGGGTCGAAGCTTTTTCCTGTTTCTGACGACGTTGTTCTCCTTTTTTAGCAGGGACCACAGCTCCTGGCGCCGAGCCTGCCGCCACCGCGTCCGTCGCGGCACCGCATCCTCCTCTTCCTCCTCCTCAGGTGGCGCCTATCGAGAGGGCCACTCCTCCCCCGTCGCGACGACCATCTCGGGGGGAGCTCACGAGACAAGCATGGCCCCGTTGGCGTCTGGGGCTGAAGGGTCGGCGGCCCTCGAGTCCCCGGTCGACGCGAGCCGGCCCGCGGAGAAGGGGAAGGAGGGAGAGGCGTCGGTGGAGAAGGTGCCGACGGTGGAGGAGCTCCTGGACGAGCTGGAGCAGGTGCCGCCCCCGGTCGAGGGCTCAACGCTGGAGGAAGCGCTCGAGGCACCGGCCGGGGTCGACAAGACGCCAGAAGACCCGACGAGGGAGGAGAGCTTGGGGACGAGCCACCCCTCGAGCGATCCGCTACCCGCTCGAGTCCCCGCCTCCACGCGAGGCCGCGCCATCCGCCTCGGGAGGGGACGGAGCAGCGGGGGGAGACGGCGGAGGGGCGGAGGGAGCCGCAGCCTGTGCCGCCGGTTGGTGGGCCGCAGCTGGCGCCGCTCGAGCCGGAGGAGGAGGGCCTGCCCCTCGTCGAGATCGATCGATCGGCGTGGCCGTATCCTGACGCGCCGAGCCCGTCCGGCGCCATGATCCCCGTCGAGCGGCCGGCTCGGCAGGGGGTTCCGCGGGAGGCGCGGTCCATCTTCAGGGAGGTGGCCGAGCTCGTGGCGGAGGCGGAGAGGTCCTTCTCGGAGGAGGCGGAGAAGTCCGCGCAGGTGGCGGCCGCCCTTGCGAAGGCAGAGGGGGAGCTCCAGGAGCTCCGCGCCGAGCT
Source organism: Coix lacryma-jobi var. lacryma-jobi (assembly GCA_009763385.1). NCBI lineage: Eukaryota > Viridiplantae > Streptophyta > Magnoliopsida > Poales > Poaceae > Coix > Coix lacryma-jobi. The sequence continues at coordinate 27,038,932 of CM019827.1, read as the reverse complement.
GGGTCGGAACGCGCAGATGGCGAGCCGGCTCAACGCGGCGCAGGCGGAGGCCCAGGTGGCTTGAGACGAGGCCGCCCAAGCTAAGAGGGAGGCCACCACCGCTTTGTCCGCGGTGGAGTCGTCGAAGAAGGAGGCCGCCGACGCCCGAAGCGAGGCCGCCACCGCCCGGTCTGCAGCGGAGGCGGCGAAGAAGGAGGCCGTCGACGCCCAAAACGAAGCCGCCACCGCCCGGTCTGCAGCGGAGGCAGCGAAGAAAGAGGCCGAGGAGGCCAAGAGCGAGGCCGCCACCGCCCTGGCTGCAAAGGAGGCAGCGCGGCAGGAGGTGGTCCGGAAGGATGTGGCCCTTGCGCAGACGGGCAAGCTGGTCAAGGACCTTAGGGGCGAAAAGCTCGACGTGCTGTCCCAGAAGCGTGCACTAGAGCAGCGCGTCGAGGTCCTTACCAGCGACTTCGCCGCTCTCGGCGTGCACTGCCAAGGTAATCTTCATGCCCTGTCTTGCTTTGATTTCGGGATTCTTGCCACGCCGCGGACTTACCCCCTTCTGTTGTTGCATAGACGTCGAGAAGACCGCCGAGGAGCTCCGTGAGACGAATCAGACTCTCGTGGAGCAACTCCGGGGTGAGACCATGGTGGCGGAACGGGCGCGCTGCACCCTCGACCGGCTCAGCTCCATGTGGGGTGTCGACCCGGTGGCCGCGGCAGAGGGCGCGGTGGCTCGAGGCGACGCCCTGGTGGATGCCCTGTGCTATTTTGACGTGGCCGCGCGAGACCGCGTCCGGAGCGCTCTCCACCACGGCGTGAAGCAGGCGTTCGCGACCGTCCGTTCCGGTTTCCGCTACCCGGTTAACGTCGTCGCCAAGGGTGAAAGGACCGAATCAGCCTAGAGGGGGGTGAATAGGTGATTTTTGACTATCTGAAACTTCACAAACTATAAGATGTAGTTAGATAGCAACCGGAGAGGCCGGTTTGTTTGGGTAGGTACTACCGGGTGTGAAACACCGGTACTACCAACACAAACAAACGGCACAACCGGGATCCTAAAAGAAACTACAAATCCGATGAAAGTAAGCTATGAAGATAAAACAAGTTTCTAGCCAACTTTCCGAAGAATAATTTATGGTAAAACTACTCTCACGAAACCTTGGTTGCTCCCCTTGATGTAGATCGAGCCTTCCCAACCTAAGAACAAGATAGGGATAGGAAGAACACGAAGAACACAATAACAAGAGAAGTAGAGAAAATAGGGACAACAACAACAAGCACACGGGACACAAGATTTATCCCGAGGTTCGGCCAATCCACTAAGGAGTGTCTACCTCCGTCGGTACCTCCGATCCCGTTGGTACCAAGGTTATGGCGGTACCACCGCCAGGCCTTTTTCAATTCTACACAGGGAGCTCTGCAAACTTGGTTACCACCGGCCTTGCGTCGGTAGCACCGGGGGCGGTACTACCGAAGTAATGGCGGTACTACCGCCAGACCAAAAACAGCGCGAACAGAGAGCCTTGCAAAATTGGAAACTACCGGCCATGGGTCGGTAGCACCGCGGGCGGTACTACCGAGGTAATGGCGGTACCACCGCTAGGTCAAAAACAACTCTATCCAGAGAGGGTTGCAAACCAGGTTACTACCGACCTTGCGTCGGTACCACCGCGGGCGGTAGTACCGAGGTTATGGCGGTACTACCGCCAGGTCATTTTTTGACCAACACAGAGAGGGTGTTTGAGCGCTGCGCAGAGAAGCCTGTGGTCGGTACCACCGACCACCCATGGTCGGTACCACCGACCAATAGAATTTACCCTCTACGTGTTCGTGATTGTACGGTGTCTCTCAAGCGAACTAAGGTTAGTCGATTTGAGCACTTTTCTCCACATCTAGCCAACTTACTTTGTGACCCTCTTCATAGTCCGGCTTACCTATAACTCAAGTTTAAAAATAAAATTTTAAACTACCACTTGAGCTAGGCATCTTTATATCCAAAAATATCCTACGTGCTTTGATCACGAGATTTCAACGTTTCAAATCTTTCAAAGGACTAACACCTGCATACATGCTTTTATAAACTGGTTAGTCCCTAATTTGATTGTCATTAATTAGCCAAAACCCACATTGGGGGCGAATGCACTTTCAAAGGGCTTCGTCGAGATCGAGGGGGAGGACGAAGAATGGAACGACCGCCGCGTCGACAAGATCCTGGAGAAGGTGGAGAGGCCGGGGGCGGCGTTCGCGAAGCTCTTCGAGGAGGACGTGCTGCCTCCCGATGCGAACAGTGGTGCGGGTGGCCCCCCTCCTCCTGGCCCGGATGTCGAGGCTGAGCCCGCGGCAGAAGAGCTTGGGGAGGAATTCCAGACGGATGAAGAATGAGGCCTGCATGCCAAATTTGGGCGTCGAGGCCCTTGTAAGAATTCAAATCATGACTTATGGCCCGTCGAGGTCAATATGTGTATGACTTGTTTATTTAAAGAAGTTGTTTTCTTTTCAAATTTATTCGATCATTTCTCTTGTCGCTAGCTCGAGCTTCAACCGGCTTGGTCCGTGTTCCTTCGATATGCGCCACGAGTACCTCGAGGGGAGGCGTAGGTAGGGTACCATAGCCCGGGGGCATAGGTGGCCGTCTACGTCGACACCCCCCGACTCTTGGAGGCTCGGGGTATTTACGGATTTAGACGTTGCTAGTATGCTCGAGGTGCGAATCGAGACGAGGGTCGAATTTTTTGAAAAGAAAACGCGTTTTTTCCGGAGTCTGGGGGGGTTCCCCTGTCAGTAAGCCTGGGCAAAATAACCGCTACCCATTACCCGTACCCGAATTACCCGAACCCGGACCCGAATTACCCGAACTCGAGGTACCCGATCCCAACTTCGGATACTGATTTTGATTACCCGAAATTAGTTTGGGTAATTCGGGTATATCCCCGGTACCCGAACTACCCGAATTACCCGAAGTTATATTTTTGTGTTTGTATTTATCATGTTTTTGTTAGTTAAATCAATAAATTTATCATTTAATTAGTATACTATTCTCTCCATTTGAACAAGTGATTGTAATATGTTATTGTTTGTAAATTAGTGTTAGAATTCTATACAAGATGTTGCTGAAATTATGTATGAATTTCTACTAAAATTTTGTATAATCTGCTCTTTTTATGAATTCGGGTAAATCGGGTAATACCCGAACCCGAACCCGAATTATCGGGTACCCGAAGTTGCGGGTAGTGTTTTTTCAGGACTAAATTCGGGTAACAATTTTCATTACCCGAACTTTGAATTACCCGAATTACCCGACCCGAAAAAAACGGGTAACCCGAACGCCCAGGCTTACCTGTCAGCCCCCGAGGGAGGCTCGACCCTGAGCAAGGCAAGGTCGAGGCTACCTTAAGTTGCTAAGTAAAATGAATGACAGTGCGCGAGTTTGTTCATTCATGTTTGACATGTTTGTACAAAGCAACAAAATGAACAAGGCCTCGAGGCCTTTAAGGGTAGAAGCGACGTAGCTGAGATATGTTCCACGCATTCGCCAGGATCCTGCCTTGACCGTCGTAGAGCTTGTACGTTCCTGGCTTGAGCACCTCAGCTACGGTGTATGGACCCTCCCATGGAGGGGTGAGCTTGTGGCGCCCTCGATTATCTTGCAGACGTCGAAGCACGAGGTCCCTACCGCCAGGTCCCTCTTGCGCACGTGCTTGTCGTGGTAGCGTCGAAGTATTTGCTGGTAGCGCGCGGAGTTGATGAGCGCCACGTCTCGAGCCTCCTCGAGCTGGTCCTTGGCGTTGGCAAGCCTCTCGTCGTTGGTTTGCCCGTTGTAGGCTCGAAGTCGAGGGGAGCCGTACTCGAGGTCCGTAGGTAAGACAGCCTCGGCGCCGTAGGTTAGGAAGAACGGAGTGAACCCGGTGGCTCGACTCGGCGTAGTGCTGAGGCCCCACAGCACCGAGGGGAGCTCTGCAGCCCACCCTTTTCCAAAATTCTTGAGGGTCTTGAATAGCCAAGTGAATTTGTCGATGGCCACTAGCACATGCGTGTACTTTCCAGTTGTCATCTTGAGGGGACCCACGAGGTCGAGCCCCCAGACGGCAAACGACCAAGTGATGGGGATCATCTGCAGGGCGTGCGCGGGCTGGTGCGTTTGCTTGGCGTAGAACTGACACCCTTGGCAAGCTTGGACCAGGCGCTTGGCGTCTCCGATGGTGGTTGGCCAGTAGAAGCCCTGTTGGAAGGCGTTCCCTACCAGGGTCCTTGGCGCTGCGTGATGGCCGCAAGCCCCCGAGTGCATGTCATCGAGGAGCCTGCGTCCCTCCTCGAGGGGGATGCAGCGTTGAAGGATTCCTGATGGGCTTCGACGGTACAGCTCTCGTTCGTCGCCATAGATGACGTAGGTCTTGGCCCTTCGAGCGATGTGTCGGGCCTCCGTCTTGTCTTCTGGTAGCACGCCTTGCGTCAGGTAGTCGAGGAAGGGCATCCGCCAGTCGAGGGGTCATGATGACGAAGAGGCAGGTGCGTCGATCTGCATCGCCTCAGCGGATGTCGAGGGGTCATTCTCGAGGGGTGGCGTTGAAGGTCGAGCCCCCGTGTCTGGTTTGAGGGGTGGCATCGAGGGGCCAGCCCCTGGGCCGATTTTGACGGATGGCTCGAAGATATCCCTTGAGAAGACATCTAGGGGGACGGTGCCGCGCGTGGATGCTAACTTAGCTAGCTCATCCACGGCCTCGTTGTACTTTCGAGCGATGTGGTTGAGCTCGAGGCCGTAGAACTTATCTTCTAGCTTGCGCACCTCCCCGCAGGATGCCTCCATCTTGGGATCGATGCAGCTTGAAGCCTTCATAACCTGGTTGATGACAAGCTGCTCGAGGGCGATGCGCAGCCCATTAACGAGGGCCTCGTACTCAGCGACGTTGTTGGAGGCGGGGAAGTGCAAGCATAGCAGGTAGCGCATGTGGACTCCGAGGGGTGAAATGAAGAGCAGGCTTGCGCCTGCCCCCATCTTCATGAGGGATCCGTCGAAGTACATGGTCCAGAGCTCGGCTTGGATTTGTGCCGGCGGGAGCTGGGTGTTGGTCCATTCAGCAACGAAGTCCGCCAACGCTTGCGACTTGATGGCTTTTCGCGGGGCGTAGGTGATGGCCTCCCCCATTAGCTCGGCGGACCACTTGGCGATGCGCCCCGTGGCCTCCCGATTGTTGATGATCTCACCGAGGGGGGAGGATGACATCACCGTTACGGGATGAGCGAGGAAATAGTGCTGGAGCTTGCGCCTTGTGATGATGATGTCGTAGAGCAGCTTCTGGATGTGCGGGTACCGGACCTTGGCCTCGGAGAGCACCTCACTGGTGAAGTACACCGGCCGTTGGACCGGCAACGCACGACCCTCCTCGTGCCTCTCGACGACTATGACCGCGCTGACCACCTGAGTGGTTGCGGCCACATAGAGGAGAAGGGACTCGGGGGGATCGTCACCCTGGGCTGGTCGTGGTGGCACGAGGATTGGCGCGGAAGTCAGCAACCCCTTCAACTTCGTTAGGGCCTCCTCGGCTTCAAGGGTCCACGCAAAGCGTTCTGTCTTCTTCAGCAAGCGGTAGAGAGGTAGCGCATTTTCCCCTAGCCTCGAGATGAACCTACTGAGAGCAGCTAGGCAGCCTGTCACTTTCTGTACGCCCTTGAGGTCTTGAATTGGGCCCATCCTCGTGACTGCTGAGATCTTTTCGGGGTTGGCCTCGATCCCCCGTTGTGAGACAATGTAGCCAAGTAGCATGCCCCGGGACACACCAAAGACACATTTCTCGGGATTGAGCTTCACATTCTTGGCCCGGAGGCACTCGAACGTGGTCTCGAGATCGCTGATGAGGTTCCCGACTTTCTTGGTTTTAACCACGATGTCATCGACGTAGGCCTCGACGGTTTTGCCTATGTGTTCGCCAAAGATATGTTGCATGCAACGTTGGTACGTTGCCCCGGCGTTTCGAAGGCCGAAGGGCATTGTAACGTAGCAATACATACCAAAAGGCGTAACAAAAGAGATAGCGAGCTCGTCGGATTCTTTCATCCTAATCTGGTGGTAGCCGGAATACGCATCGAGAAATGAAAGAACTTCACACCCGCAGTGGAATCGATAATCTGATCAATTCTAGGTAAAGGAAATGGAACTTTTGGATACGCTTTATTCAGACCAGTGTAGTCTACACACATCCGCATTTTTCCATTCTTTTCCTAACTAGTATAGGGTTAGCTAGCCACTCCGGGTGAAATACCTCCTTGATGAATCCAGCCGCCAAAAGCTTGTGCACCTCCTCGTCGATGATCCTGCGCTTCTCCTCGTCGAAGCGGCGCAGGCGTTGCTTCACCGGTCTGGACCCGGCCTGGATCTCCAAGGCGTGCTCGGGGACTCCCCTCGGTATGCCTGGCATGTCCGAGGGGCCCCACGCAAACATGTCGATGTTCGCGCGGAGAAAGTTGACGAGCACTACTTCCTATTTAGGCTCGAGGCTGGCACTGATGGCCAGCGTCTTGCCATCGGTCGAGGTCGGGTCGACGGGTATCAGCTTGGTGTGCTCTGCCGGCTCGAAGGCGCCGGCGTGGCGTTTTGCTTCAGGGGCCTCTTCGGTGGCCAGGGCCGCTTGGGCTTCGAGCGAGTCGAGGTGGACGTTGGCCTCCCACACTCAATGTAACACCCTCGGTGTTAAGCATTCCTTAAACTCCATAATTTGTCATGGCATAAGCATAGCATCTCATCATTTCATATGCATATGTTTGAATAAGTGCTTAAGTCCTTGCATAGTCTCTAGTGTAACCTTGTTTTGCTTTCTGTTTCTGGCTTAGTGCCTTAAAACAAAGTTGTAGATCTTGATGAAAGGAGCAACTTTGTTTAAAAGCACTTTCTCAGAAAAAGTGGTTAAAATGTGATTTCTTGCATTCGAAAAATGAATTAGAAGTAAATTTCTTTTTCTAAGCAGAATTTGGACTTGAGCCTTAAAGATGATTTGTTCCTTACAAAATTCTAAGCAACTTTGCTTTTAGGACCTTTTCCTAATTCGGCTTAGTTTGGAAGTTATGGAGCATCAAAGTTTTTAACCAAACTTCATTAGTTTAAACCCTAGTGGGCCCGGCCTGTCAGCCTCTCCTTCTTCTCCCCCGCGCGCACGCCGCTCCCTCCGCGCCGGCAGAAACCGCCCGCCGCCGCGAGACCTCCTCGCCGGCCGGCCAAACCGCCGTCATCGCCGCCCGTGGTTTGCGCCAAACTCGCCACGTCGCCCTGTGTGACGGAACGACCCTAATCCCATGGCCCACGTGTCCCTGTCAACCTCTGACAGTCGAACCCATGTTCCATGTGATTAAGACTGTTCGCCACCGGGCTACATCAGTGCCCAATGTCCGCAGGATCATCTCACAATTCGGTTACAGCATTGCATACTTTTACAAATAACATCGGAATAAAGAGCGGAAGACTTAAATAACAATAGTTTTACAACCGAGGTTTCAAATGAGGTAAGGAGTACGATTATTACAAACCATTGTTCGGGAATTTCAAAGTAGACAACGTAGTGGAAACATTAACATAGAGATACATGTAACACCCAGCCCGAGGGTGCATATTTACTCATCGGCCTCATCGGCCTCTTCCTGGACGAAGGTCACGCAACAGGGTGCGAGACACATCGGGGTCTCAGGCATACCTGCAACATGGGTAACAACCCTGAGTACTGGGGTACTCAACAAGACTTACCCGACTAAAGAAAAGGGAGAAGACTCAGGAATGAGAGGCTTAGGGTAGTCAAGGTAAGGCTTAAGCAAGATCAAGTATTTTGCAGAAAAGCATTTTGTAAACCTTATTTTATTTTTGAAAGATTCAGTATTCCTCAATTCTTCATCATTCACGATTCATTTTACATTTCAAAACATTCCTAGTTGAGAACCACTCTCCGTTGACAGTCAGTGGACCAAGTCTCCATAACCGAGGAGCAACGTTAATCCGGATAAATAATACTCAGCTGAGGATCCCTATCCACACTGCATATGTAGCACCCAAGCTTGCATATGCCAACTCGTCTACCACGATTCCTCCAAGATTGGGCCCGGTCCTACGCCACCCGGAAGTACAGTACACCACTCCAATCCGGGACTTTAACCCACGTGGGTACATGCTACTTCCGCCATCTCTCCACTCCCAGTGCGCGGTTGTCGGTCCAATAAAGGATTCCTCGGAGCCAGAGCTTTCCGTAGTATGTGAATAGTTACAAGTCTTGACCAGCAGGCCCCCATACGGATGGTCCCTAATTTTCCAGCCAGCACTATACCTTGGTCATATCTCACCCAAGCGTAATAGTCCTGTCAGTTTTTCAACCATGTCCCGGTCGGTGTCAACTGTTGAGTCCCGGACTACAACATGACGGCACCGTACGCTCGGACAACCTCTCCTCGCTATTAACTAGGTACGGATCAGATACCTAGCCAACAGCCGGGGAGTAAGAACCAAATTCCCATAAACATTCCTTAAGTGATCACACTTTTAAAAATTGGCATTTTATTGCAAAGTCTAATTCAATAAGCATTGCTAAGCATTTTTCAAATATTTTTGAAAAGCAGGTATCGGGTGTATCAGTGGTCAAGGTGGATAGTGCATCAATTAGGATAGCACACAACTCCTATAAACCTAATGCAATAATTTAACTCAAAAGCATTTAAGGAAATCATTTTATAAAATTCAAGGAAAGGGTTAAATGCACCGGGGCTTGCCTCGGATGGCAAAGAGAGCAGACTCGGGGTAGGTATAGGTGTTGGAGCTCGGGGTCGCCTCGGGAGTTGGTTCGTCAACAGCGGCCTCGACTCTGGTACCTTCTTCGTCAACTATACGGATGCAATGATGAATGCTCATGAGAATGATGATATGAACTTATGGTGCAAGACAATTCCACTGAATCTAGATTACTCTTAGGCAAGGCATAATCGAAATCTAGGTTGAGCATAAAAGGTAACCATTTCTTCCTTAAGCAATGTTAATTAAAGCTAGGCCTTATTATGATTATCAACCATCATAGACCAAAGGGTAGGGGTCTATGAACATCAATCAATCCAAAGATCACATCATCAAACACTTATTACCAACACTAATCACTTTTTCTATTTTCCTAAATTAATTAAAAAGGTCATTTTATGAAGTTGCTCTAAAAATTACCAAATTAATCACATAAGTTCATTAAGGCATAAACAGATGTCAGAACAAATTTCATAGTTTTTGGAGGTCATTAAGGTGCTCAAATAATTCCAGACATTAATTAAGAAAAGGCACTACTCAACTAATTAAATAAATGCTCAAAAATCAACTTGCTCCAAAAGACTTCAAGTTTTACCAGAGGTTCAGTATGTCATAAAAAGGTCACAAAATTTATCTCAAGATTTTTGGAGTTATAGATCACTCTCCAAAAATACCAAAACCTTCATTTTTCAATTAAAAGGGGAATTTTACATTTTTAAATTTTTGCACAAAACTCAAGTTTCATATTTTTATAAAATACTTCAGAGCATAAAGAGTCTACCACAAAAATTTCAGAATTTTTGGATGCACACAGAAAATCATACAAAAAGAGAAAACAGAACACTATTCACATCTCTCAGAAAAAGAGAAGAGCACTGTGCTCCTTCTAGGCCGGGCTCGGCGAATCGCGGGGGCTCGGGCGAATCGCGCGGGGCTCGGTCGAGACGGGCTCGGTCGAGACGGAAGCGACAGCTTCGTCCGAGGCCTGGCCCGGAGGCTCGGGCGAGACGGAGAAGTAAGCCTCCGTCCGAGGCCTGACTCGGGCGAAGCGGAGAGCATGCGCTCGCCGAGGCTTGGGCTCGGGCGAGACGGAAAAACAAGCCTCCGCCCGAGGCGTGACTTGGAGGCTCGGGCGAAACGGAGTGGAAGCAGAGGCCGGAGGCTTCGGATGCTTACCACGGGTCGGAGGCGGGGCTCGAGGGTGAGGCTCGACACGCGCTCGAGGGTGAGGCTCGACTCGTGCTCGAGGGTGAGGCTCGACTCGTGCTCGAGGGTGAGGCTCGAGGAAGAGACGACCGCGGCGGCGCTCCGGCGATCCGGCGGTCCTGCGCAACACACGAGACCGCAAGGGCCGGGTTAGAGTCGCGCGGAACCGAGGAACACGACACGGGGTCGGTGAGGGATGATCATGGCCGGAGACGGCGAATTTCACGAACCCGAGCTCGCCGGGTTTCTGCCGGAGATGGGAACGGCGAGCTTACGCCGGGCGATAGGAGGCGGTAGAGATGAAATTGGGGGGTGGGAAAGCTTCACGAGCTCTAGGCGGAGCTTTCGGGCTAGGTGGTTGAGCGGCGGGAGCTCCGGAGAGGTCTGGCCACGGTGGCGGAGGTGAGTGCGGAGGTCGGAGCTCCGGCGGGCTTATATAGCCGCGGCCAGGGGACGGTAGAGAGCTCGAGGCGGGGTGGATAAGCTCGGCGGACGCGTGCGCTCTCGATTGCGCGCAGGCGGGAAGGACAGGCGTGCGGCCGGGGCTCGGGCGCAGAATGCAACGCCGGCCATGGCCACGCGGCGGCAGCGAGCAGGAGCAGTAGGGACGGGGCGGAAGTCAGCGCTTCGCGCGTGCGGGTGCGGAAAGATGTCGCGGGCGCGGGCGACAAGTCGGGGGCAGACGAGCGGCTGCCAAACGCGTGGCGCGCGCAACGCCGGAGGCTCGGCCACGGCCGGGCCCCCTAGCTGTAGGTGGAAGATGAACAGGGCTAGGTCTTAGGGTTTGACTTTTGGCCGATCTCTGTATTTTGCAAATTACTTCCAAAATTTGAACTGGGAAACAAAAACTCAAAACACCAAAGTTGTTCAAAAATGAGATCTACAACTTTGTCAATATGAACATTTTCAAATTCCAAATAGTTTCTAAACCATATACAAAAACAGAAAAAGGGACACTTTTTAAATTTGATTCAAATCAAAATTACTTTGGATTTCAAACTGAGACTTGAAAATCTTTATATATGAAAGTTGTTCCATTTGTCAAAACCTACAACGTTGCTAATATACACTTTTTCTGAAACTCAATAGTTTTTGAATAACTTTTGAAAACTCAAAAGGGACAAAAACTGGAGTTTGAATGGATTTGAAATTACTTCAAATTTTATATAGAAACTTGGAAATCTGTAAACACCAAAGTTGTTCCCCTAGGTCAGATTCACAACTTTGCTTTTTGAACCAACCCAGAATTTTGAATTTTGAAAAAGTTATCGAAAAGGGAATAAATCCAGGATTTGGGATTTTAGGGTTTTGCAAAAGGAAAATCAAATCAAATCTGATTTTAGAATTTTGATCAATGCAACAAACATCAGGGCACTAGAATTAGAACAAGAATTACATAGAACTAGGCACAGAGATGAAATTACCATTTTGCCCTTATAGGAAGAATTGGGCTTTTAGGGTTTTTGAAAAGGGACTTAAGCATAGCAATTAAGCAATCCAAATGCATCACAAAATGATTAATGCTTAAGATGATGACATGTCAAGTTAATTACATTAGTAACACCAGGGGTGTTACACCCTGGCGCCCGGTGCTCGCTCGCCGCGTGGCGCACGATGCCTGACGCCGCCACGCCCGGTCGGGAGCTCCTCCCCGACGGGAACTGGCCAGGTGCAATGCACCCAGCCCTTCGTTCCCTTTGCCTTCGCTCCGCCTCGTGCTCGCAGCCAGAAGAGCATTTCATCGCTCACTCTCTCCCTCGCTCCACTCCACCCCATCTTCACCAGAGCAAAGCACTGCCGCCGCCCGCCGAACTCCGGCGAGCGATTACTCGCTACTCACCGCACCGCCGCCCGATTCCTCCCGCCATCCTCTCCGCCTTGACCTCCTCTTCCACCTGCCAGGGTTGGTTCCCCCTCTTTTCCTCTCTAGCCGGCAGAACGTCGAGTGCTATCCTCGGGTTCTCGCCATGGCCGCCACCGTGACTTCCACGTGAACCGGCCATCTCTGGCCAAGCCATCCCAAACCAAGCCCTGTTCTAGTCTTCTCTACCGCTGAAGTTTCCTAGGTTTCAATGGAGACCTCTCTTTCGCCATGTTTCAGCCAAAACCGAGCCTTGTCACGGCCATGTCCGCCGTGGACCGCCGTCGTGCATCGCTCCGGGCAATGCCGAGGATGATGAGGCTCGAAAGTCGCCCCAATAGGTCACTTAGGACTTGCTTGGGCTAGTATTAGTCTCGCCGAGCCTCAAGCTCGCCGGGAAGAGCTTCGTCGTCGCGTCGCAGAGCCGCCGCTCCGCCATGGCTGCCGTCGAGCTTGCTCCGGTATCCCTCTGGCTCAGCAAGTCAGTTAGTCGTGTTCGTCTCGCAAACCCGCGTCCAGTGGTGGTCTCGGCGTCACCGGAAGCTTCGCCGCCGACGAGCTAGGGCCAGTCAACGACAACGGCGCCAAAGTCCGTCGTTGACTGCCGAGCCTAGCCTCGCCTAGTAACTTGGTCGCCTGACCAGTGGGCCTCGCCGACAGAGACAAAGAGAGAGTGTGAGAGAGAAAAAGGAAAATCTGGGTACAGTAGGCCTCGGAAAGCCGGGTGTGCCGAGCGTTTGCCTCGATCCTCGGCTGAAGGCTTCAAAAATTCCTACAAGGCTCATTTTAAGTCCAAATCCTGCGAAACAAATTTTGTTATGTCAAGCATGTTTAGATCTATCTGTAAAAAATGTTGAATGCATTTTTGGTGATACTTTTATGTGTAGATTAATTTAAATTGGGAAGTTGTTGTTAACTTGGAAAATGCATAACTAATTATGTATAAGTCAGAAAATGTGATTCCAGTTTTGTTAGGTTTGTATGGATATATAGTTTCAGGGAAAAATATAATATAAGGTTGTTCTGTGAATTATTTTAGCAGTAGCTTTAAAATGGTTAAATGTTTTTTCTTGTAAATTTGTAGTAATTAAAATATGAGAGATATGAACTTGGCAATTTTTGTTGTCTGCTCTTGTGCTAAGAAGTTCAGGAGAAAATTATGAAATTTATTGTTTGACACTTTTTAATATGATGTGTAGTTCAAAGCACCTTTTCATGGTAGAATTTGTCTTTTTCATAGGGGATAGAGTTTAAGTCCAAATGGGTTGAAAATTTGACAGAGAGCTAGTTTAAGTGTTGTTAACTTCCAGTAATTTATGTAGATTTTTCTGAAGCTGTCTAGGTGGGTTGCTGTTTTAAGCATGTTTAAATAGATTTATTTCAGTAAGTATTTAGAGGGTAATAAACTCATTAAGTAAACTTTGATGTGGTGACAACATAGCTTAATGAGTTGATTATGATAGGTTAAATAGTTGGGATAATGTTGACTACCTTGTTGAAGAGAATGCAGTAGATGACATGTGTTTATCTCCTGATTGCTGTTAATCATGTGCATCACATATGCATTCTATGTGCATTCATCCTATTCATGCACATTATGCATCATACAGGATCAGCGGAGGAGATCCAGACCCAGTCGACACTGGAAGAACCCAGTCCGGAGGAGAACCTGACAGAGGAAGCCGGTGGGACAGACGCCGATGAGCTACCAGAGTGCCGCGACCACCGCCCGTCGAACTTTGAGAAAGGCAAGCCCCGGAGCATTCTAATTCCTACGGTTTGCAAATGCTTTACAATTAACCTGATGATGGATGTTGCATTAAGTTATAGGAATTGATTGCTACCGTTGATGCATTATTACTTATCCTTGACCACCTGCAATATATCTTGATATCCCTATTTAGGTCTAGGCTCGTTAAATGCTTAGCCCTGCTTAGATCGGTAAAAGTTGGGTGATTCCCTGTCTCCCGCATTAGGTGGATACTGATCATGTTTAGCCTGTGCTATCATGAAGATAACCATGTGATAATTAATTTGAGACAGAGGCGGGATATAAGAGCAGCAGGACATGGGTTCTGTATGCTAGTAGGCTCCCGTGTGTGTCGCATAGGACCCGTTCGGGAATGTCCCTTCAGTCAAATTGAACGCGTCGATCACTTAACGGAGTAGGTCTGAGTGCCTCCCATGAAGCCGAGTAAGGTTATTCGAGCCGGTGATGGAGATGTTGACGCCTAACACCCAGGGCCTTAGCTATACCGTGGGCAACTATTCTGATCGACCTGGCATGGTCCGAGGGCAGGCAGGGCCTGATCGACCTGGCATGACCGTGGGCAGTTATAGATTGAGCGACCTGGCACTGAGATAACCCCCGGTGTAGAAGGGCCCATGGCCGTCCCGCGCGTTGTGTTCTCGAATCTCCTGACTGGTAGCTTACGACTGCCGTAGCCGGAATGTGTCGAGCGAGTGTGAGACATTTTATCCCCAGCTGATAGGAATCGATTATAATCGCCATCGCTCCTGGACAGTGAGCAGTTGACTGTAGATCATCGCCCATAGAACTTATGGAACTAAAGATGGTTATGATGTTGAATATGAAAGGCTATTGATGAAATAGTCACTCTTGCTTGATTAATTAGCCAAGTGATTGCTCTAGATCAGGTGCAAATCTAGTTAATCAGGTTGATTATATAAAATTGACTGCTAATACTCTAGTGATGATTATTTAATAATGAAAATGCTTTTATGCAAAGGAGTCATTGTATGGCCAACCCCAGATGTAGCCTTGCATGATCCTTGGTGTCTCATTATTTCTGGTTTATCGGGTAAGTCTAGCTGAGTACCTTCTTGTACTCAGGGTTTTATTCCCTTGTTGTTGCAGATGGCCAATGCTTTTATGGCTACTGTGAGAATTGCTTGTACCCGGTGACGGGAGATGACTAGACCAAGGGCATGGTCGCCACTTATCTCATCTGTTGCTTTTGTGGACCTGATCAACTGATGGCACCGTATTATGAACAATCCAAAACTTATGTTTAAAGACTATGTTGCTTCCGCTACTTCTATTAAACTGTGGTTTGTAATATTATTTCGTACTCCGATGTAATTTGAACTATGTGCAACTGTGTTGTAATCTGTGAGCATGTTCACTGAACTAGTACGATCTTGGCTGGATGTTGTTGAATGATTTAAAATCCTTCGAGATTTCCGAACTACCGGGTTTGTACGAGCTTAAGTACTTGAGGATCTTTGCGTTAAGCGGAGGTTTCAGTGCTTAATCTGGTGCAAATAGGTCGGTTCTATCACACTCGACGCACTCCACGTCGCAGTGGTACGCGTGCTCGTAGGAGGTGTCGATGGTGATGACCCCTTTCGGCCCCGGCATCTTGAGCTTCAAGTACGTGTAGTTGAGAACCGCCATGAACTTGGCGTAGCCTGGTCGGCTGATGATGGCGTGGTAGGTCCCTTGGAATCCAACCACCTCGAAGGTGAGCGTCTCCCGGCGGAAGTTAGCCGGCGTGCCAAAGCAAACCGGCAGGTCGATGCGCCCGAGGGGGTGGGCCTTCTTCCCTGGTATGACTCCGTGGAACCCCCGACGCTGGGTCGGAGCTGATCCCTCGAAATCCCCAGGAGGTCGAGAGTCTCGAGGTATATGACGTTGAGGCTCGAGCCCCCATCCATCAACACCTTGGAGAACCGTACGTCGATGATGACGGGGTCGACGACGAGGGGGTACGCCCCCCGGATTTACGACATGGTCCGGATGGTCGTTACGGTCGAATGTGATCGGCGCGTCGGACCAGTCGAGGTACTGGGGAGTGTCATGGCGGAGTGCGAAGACCTCCCGGTGTTCCTTCTTCCTCTCCCGAGCTGAGAGCCCGACGGTTGGGCCCCCGTAGATCATGAAGCAGTCACGCACCGGGGGGAAACCCGCGTCCCCGTCGTCGCGTCGTTTGTTGTCCTTGCCCTTAGGCGTGTTCTCCTTCTTGTTGTCGAGCTTGGCGTAGAAGCCCTTCAACAGTCGGCAGTCTTTTAGCTTGTGATTCACGGGGCCCCTGTGATAAGGGCAGGGGTCCTCGAGCATCTGGTCGAAAACAGCCCCGTCAGGGGGGCCTCGAGGTTTCTTATGGTCGAGGGCGCCCATGAGCACTTCTTCATCGTCGTCGTCGTCGGCGTCGCGCTTCGCCTTTTGACCTTTGCTTTTGTTCTTCTTCTTTTTGTTGTTGTTGTTGTTGCGGTTCTTGGCGTCGTTGCCCTTGTTCGAGCCCTCCGGCGCGGTCACTCGCCTTACCTTTGTCCGTGGAGCGGCCAAAGAAGGCCCCCACTGCCTCGTCGCCTGAGGCAAAGCTGGTGACACGATCCATCAGGTCCTCGACCGTCCTGGGACGGTAGCGCCCTAGCTCATGAACTAGCTCTTGGCATGTCGTGCCCGCGAGGAACGCTGAGATGACGTCCTCATCAGGCACGTGGGGGAGCTCGAGGCGCTGCTTCGAGAATCGCCGAGCAAAGTCGCGGAGGGGCTCGTCCGCTGCCTGCCTGCACCGCCGTAGATCTCAGGGGTTGCCTGGGCGCACGCAAGTCCCCTTGAAATTCCCGTCGAAGACCCTGACTAGGTCGGCCCAGTCATGGATCCGATCCGGCGGGAGCCCCTCGAGACACCGGCGGGCGGTGTCCGAGAGGTAAAGTGGGAGTTGGCGTATGATCACACGGTCGTCGCTCTTCGCTCCGCCCAGTTCGCAGCCTAGGCAGAAGTTCGAGAGCCAGAGCTTGGGCTAGACCTCCCCGTCATACTTCACGATGTTGGTCGGTGGTCGGAAGCGGTCAGGGAGGGTTGAGCTGCGGATGGCCCGGCTGAAGACTCTAGGGCCCGGGGGCTCGAGGGCTTGCCGGTCCTCGTCACTGTCGTAGCGCCCCCCTCGATGGGCGCTATAGCCACGCTCTTGGGCCCCCTTGTCCTTGCGCCGACGGTTGATGTCGTTGCGGGCGTCATTGGGGTCTCGAGGTGGCCGGTTGTCGACGATCCGTTCCCGGACTGGCCTAGCTCGAGAGGCGTCCGGCTGGTGGAAGGACGTCTCGCGCTCGTTGCGGGGCGTGTCTGTTGGTTTCCCCGAGGCCGCCCCGCGCCGTCGTGAGGCTGAGCTCTCGGCCTGCTGCACAACAGCTGTCTCAAGGAGGTTCTTCATTTCCCCGAGCATGCGCCTGGCGTCAGGGTTGGAGACGGCGGGTAGATCACGGAGCAGCATTGCCGCCGCCACCACGTTCTGCCTGGCTCGCGGGAAACGCACCTCGGGGCGTGCTGGTGCCCCGTCCTCGAGGATCTGCCGGTGGACCTCTCGAGCGCGGCCACGAACACCGGCGCCTCGAGGCTGGGCTGGTTCCTGTGCTATAGTTTTCTCGAGTTGCAGCAGGCGCTGTCGTTCCTCCTCAGCCTTGGCGATGGCCTCCCGCAGCTGCGCGAGCTGCGCCGCCCGGTCGTCGCCGTGCTGAGATGGTGCAGCCGGTGTCGGGGGTTCGCTCCTCCCCTGAACGCGTGATCCTCCTGCCGCAGCCACGTTTCCGGGCTCTTCGAGGTTGAGCGCCGCCTGGTGTCGTCGTCGCCGTCGTCCTCGGCGTCATCCACGACCCCCTCGAGCTGGAAGCACTCCCTGGTGGGGTCCCAGAGGTGAGGGTCGTGGTAGTCGTACTCATCGGAGTCGGAGCTGCTGATGCCGCGCCGCCCTGGCTCGTGTCGGGACTGCAGCTCGCGGTACCACTCCCCGAAGGTGGCTCGACGGCTCGTGAGAGGCCGCGGTCGACGTGCGCGGGGTAGACGATCTCCAGGTCGGTGGTGGCTCGTAGGAGTACGCCCGGACGCTCCTCCCGCTCTGCGGCCGCCCGGTCCTGACGGCGCTCGTCGAGGTGGTGGGCGTAAATAGCCGCGGAGTTGTTGAGGCCAAACGGGAACCGCTGGCGTCCAGCGCGGTACACCCCGTGCGGGAGGAGGCCAGGTGTCGACGGAGCACGGCTCGGGGGCCTCTGGCCAGGCTCCCGGTCCGTGCGCGTGACGAACGCGAACTCGCTGGGGGAGTGCACACGCGCCCTGGAAGTCTCCGGCCGCGCGCCGGGCAGGTTTCCCCTCGGGGACTCTGCGTCGGCCGCGGGGAAGTGGGCGCACTCCGCGGGCACTGCCTGCGCCTGGCGACGATGGTGGAGACGGCGTCGCTCGCGTGGTGGTGCGGGCGACGCGCCACGCCCCCCGCGCGGGGTGGCGTGACACGCCCTCCGCTCGGCCCTCCGTGGAGAGCAGGGTCAGCTCGTTGCCGCTGCCGGTGGCCAGGAACTCGAGGCTCCCGAACCAGACAACGGCACCAACAGAGAACGAAGGAGTGGAAGAAGCCATCCAGGAAACAACGAGAAATCGGCTCGGACACGCGAAGAGCCCCTACCTGGCGCGCCAACTGTCGGTGTTTCTACCCCGGGGGTATGTCACCAACTAGTAATTATGATCGCGTGCTCTCTTCCTGGATGGTGATGCAAGATGACACAAGGATTTATCCTGGTTCGGGCGAAGAAGGCCCTACGTCCAGCGGGGGAGGATGCTCTTGTATTACTTGCACCTAAGTGCTTGTACAGGGGCGTTACAAGCTCAACAAGCTTGGACCGGAGTCCGGACTCGTCTAGGTATGGTGTTGTATGGGCTTGTGTGCTGACCCGAGTGGAGGTGGATCTAGACTTGTCTATCGTGGAGTTGTGTCACCGGGTGCGTGAAGACCCCTGGTGTCCTCTTTTATAGAGCAAGAGGAGGCCAGGGTTACACATGGATGATACAGGAGTAGGGATGTATGATGCCCAATACGACAGAGGGTAGGAATTCTATCTTGTCGGGGTCACTGTAGCCGGCGTGGGGGCTGCTGTTGAAGCGTCCTTGAAGCGTGGCCTCCATCCCTGGCGCGGACGTGGAGGTCATGCAGCGCCCATCACGGCGCGTACATAACGTGGCAGGGTTCCTCCGGGTCTTGAGGGTACCTATCCTCCAATAGCATGAAAGCCGTCAGGGCTCGAGGGGCGCAGGGCCGGCCTCGAGGTGGCGTTTGCGTGGGGCTCGAGCCCCCGTAGGTATGGGCAAGTCCCGGAAAGCCCGACCGAACAGCGGGAATCCAGGCTTCGAGAGGTGGCTCGAGGGTGCTACAGTGCAAGGTATGGCCGGACAATGCTGTACTTGCGCCTTTTTGCCCATACTTGAGGTGAAAGCGAGATTTGACTGTGGCTCCGGTTTACTGTGGCGCACGTCGGGTTTCAGAGGACGTGACCGGAGTAGGTGAACGCATTAAATGCGCAGTGTGGGATTGGCATCCGAAGTCTGGCGCTGCTCGAAGGAGATGTGAAATGTCTCGAGGGATAGGCTATCGTGCTTGAGAGGCTCGAGGTCCCCGCGGGGGTCTCGAGGAGCGGTGTACGGCTGTGGTGGGCTCGAGGCCTAGGTGCCAGGGCTCGAGGGGTAGGTTGCCGGGAGGCGGTCGGTAAGGCTTTGGCGAGTCTAAGCTTCCTGGCGGAGGGTCGGTGCGGCCGGCCTCGAGGGTTTGGTTTTTAGGGAGCTAGACTAGTTTCTCCTCTTATTAATTGGTGTTCTAGGTTTAACTTGTTTGTTTTGCGTCGATTGGGGGTACCCCTTTGGTGTTCCCCCGACAAAGATGCACGTCGTGGAGCCCGTGTTGGCCTCCACCGTTCAAGGCGAGGCTGTGGCAGAGACGTCGCAGGGCGGGGACACGATAAAGTCGGTGAGGCGCAACGCTCCTTCGGCCTCCAGGCGGCAGCGCATGTACTGTGCAGAGGGAGGTACCGGTGCAGGCGGACCACGGGTGCAGGAAGCGGACATGTCGCGTGCAGCGAGTGCCCGTGGCGAGAAGCGACTTCAGCGAATCGGCTAGCGGCTGCGACAAGCAAGTTCGATGGGCGGCCACGACAGGCGCGAGCAAAGGGGCAACCGCGCTGGACTGTGAGGCTGTGGCAGAGGCGTCGCAGGGCGGGGACGAGACAAGGTCGGTGAGGCGCAACACTCCTTCGGCCTCCCGGCGGCAGCACGCGTACTACACATAGGTAGGTACCGGTGCAGACGGACCACAGGTGCCGGAAGCGAACATATCGCGTGCAACGAGTGCCTGTGGCGAAAAGCGACTTCAGTGAATCGGCTACCGGCTGCGGCGTGCAACTTTGATGGGCGGCCACGACAGGCGCGAGCAAAGAGCAGCTGCGCTAGACGGTGAGCAAGGAGCGGTCGTGATGGGTAGCTCATATGACCTGCAGTTTTGTACTATTGCTTGCCTGCTAATTTTGAGAGCGCGAAGTTTTGAGACGCCCGCTACTGCTACCGACGGTCCAGCTTCCACTGATGCAGACTGTTGCTGCTCTGTTTCGGCCCTATTTAGTTGCAAAAAAATTCCACCCATCACATTGAATGTTTACATACATGCATGAAGTACTAAACGTAGATTAAAAATAACTAATTATACAGATTGCGTGTAAATTGCGAGATAATTTTTTAGGCTTATTAAGTTTATGTTTTGATAATGTTGTGCTACAATAAACATATGTTTCTCTTGTAATTTAATCGTTAGAATTTTATGATGTTACCTAAAAAAACATTTGTCTCTGTTCGTTCTGTTATAAAATGAATAAGAAAAATTATTTCCTGCCAAATCACTATTGACCTACCTCAATATTTTTTATTGGTGAAGTATTTTTTTTCAAACACGCAAGAGAATTGTGTATCATTTTTATTAAGAAGAAAATAGTTTTTAGGAATTATAGGTGGCTATAGCTGGCCAAACGAAACATCCTATTTGTTTGAAAATACATAACGCAACATCCAACATCCTTTTGTTTGAAAATAAATAATGTTAAAGATACCAATATTTGGATCTTTTTATAGATATATCTTTAAATAAAACCGTAGCGTTAGCACGAGCATATACTTTTATAGATATATCTTTAAATGAAATCGTAGCGTTAGCACGGGTATCATACTAGTTCCCCCTAATATTCCTTTTTTTAGTGGAACGTGCTTTTTTCCATGGCATAAGCCTGAGTGCTTGATGCTCTTTTAGCGAAAAGGTTGCTTCGTTGGTAGTCCCTTAATTATGGAAAATGAGGTTGTCACCGTTGCTTTGGTAGTGTTTTTTCTTTATTATTTTACATTACAGTCGGCGAGTTCCATGCTCGTCGCTCGTGCATGGACGGTAATGGATTATGCCCCTTGTCATTTCTTCACAATCTAACTTAGCCCTTTCCATTTTTAGTTCAAAATAATATAGTATTACGGCCCGATCTTTATTGAGTCTGATCCTTAAATTTGCTAGACTAAATTATAGGGCCCTTTACCACTCCTACATAGACCACGTTTGCTTGAGCTCATTATGGAGCAAACTTGATCACTGGGCCCCTCCCCAGTCCCAGTTGGTCTCAATATATATGGAGTACACGCCAGAAGGGAAAGTTGGAGAATGGAGATAGTGATATGCGAATGCGATAAGCAATGTCCATCCACTACTCCACTAGAGGTTGGCAGGACACGACTAGAGGAACACGTGGTTTCGTGTGTTTTATATTCCTATATATATGAACAAAATATATGAAAGTGCCATCCAATATAGCGTGCGTCCGTATTCTTGGAAACGCCATCTCAGTTCTTAAATCACGCAATGTCATGGGCCATCCATCAAACGCTCACGCGGCGAAATGTTTTTTCACCTTCGGCCTTGTTTAGTTCGCCAATTTCCCAAAATTTTTCATCACATCAACCATCACATCAATGTTTGGACGTATGCATGGAACATTAAATGTAGGTAAAAAAATAATTAATTGTACTTTTAGTATGTACATGTCGAGACGAATCTTTGGAGTCTACGTAGTCCATATTTGGACAAAGTTTGTCAAATAACAACGAAAACGCTACAGTAAAAATTTTGCAAAATTTTTGCATGTAAACAAGGCCGTTTGCTTCTGGCTCGCCTGTCTGTTTGCCTTCGGCATTTTCTGTACTGTAACTGCAACGAGCCGTGGCCACTCATTCCCCGTTTGCATGGATTCAATCGTAAAACAATGCGATCGGGGTAGAAGTAAATAGCTATATTCTGTTTTCAGTTGCTGGCATTTGATGTGGTGCTAAACTAGTTTTCCTCGTAGCTGCGCTTCCACGACTATATGGTGATGATGACCATATATTATATACTCCCTCCATCCCAAATTATTTGACATTCCAAGAATCTTGGAGAGTCAAACTTTTTTAACTTTGACCAAAATTATAAAGAGAAACACAAACATTTATAATATCCAATATGCATATTATGAAAATATAACTAATGAAGAATCTATTTTACTTAATTGACACTCATAAATATTATTATCTTATTGTAAAATTTGGTCAAAGTTAGAAAACTTTGACTCTCCAATATTCTTGGAATGCCTTATAATTTGGGATGGAGGGAGTATATTGATTGGTTGGCAAACTGCATGCACCAAGCATCATATGTGTCAATTTAGGTCCTATTTGCATCCATCAGCTAATACAAATAATAGTCCATCCATATATGATTTAGATGTCATTTACAACAGCGAAACAATCTCCCAAACATAACTTTGAAATTTTGTTTTTTAAAAAGTATTTATGAAAAATGATATATGTATATTTTTATGAAAGTAATTTTCAAGTCAAATCTATTCATATAATTTTTATATTTGCAATCTCAATAACTTAAAAGTTATTGATGATTTATATTTCCAATTTTTGATCCGAAGCTTGTCTAAAATGACCTCTAAATCATATACGAAGGGAGTAGGTTAATATCTGATTTGGTCCAGGTAATGAGATACTATCTACTCCCTCCGTCCCTAAATAAGTGTCGTCGTTGGTGTGCGTGCCACATGTTTGACTCAATTTATAGAAAATATGTGCAATATTTATATCTCCAAATAATTTTGTTAAAAAACTAGATGTAAAGATCTTTCCGATGATACTAATTACTTAGCATAAATATTAATATATTTTAATATATAATTGCCGGCAACTTTTTCTCGGGAAGCGAGAACGACACTTATTTAGGGACGGAGGGAGTACACTTCTATCTAATAACTATCTAGGAGTAATTTACTATCGATACATGTTTGAATTTAAAGGAGATAACTATTTGCAGATAGCTGCTATCCGTAGAAAACCGAACATACTCTTAGTCCGTTCGGAAAAAAAACTTAAGCCTTTACTAGTCAGTTCAGAAAAAAACACACGAACTTGAAAATCGTCATGTGTGACGCTGGCGATGCACTGAGCGTGACGCGCGAAGGCGATGCATCATCTGCTTCACACTCCAGCGTCCACTCCGCTCTCAGAGAGGAAAAGCTAAAAAGATCGCCGGGCATCATATGTGGCGAATCTGATCAGAAGTGGGCGTTCACACGGGCAGTTTTGGTTCCATTCCAAAACAGCGATCACGTCACGCTCGCTGGAGATGCCCCGTGCAGAATAAACCAAAGCACCAGCCAATATGGCGTCTACAGAATATTTCGGTTAACAGACTACTACAGAGCCTGTGTAGGCAACCACTGCTCTAGTTATATAGTCTAATCATGTGAGTGCCGCATTAGGGGGTGTTTGGTTCCCACCCCCTAGAGTTTAGCCACTAAAATTTAGTCACTTTTAGTCACTAAAGTTCCAAACACCCTCACTAAAAGTCACTTTTAACACTACAACTCTAGTCACCTCCACTAAACTTTAGTGACTAAACTCTAGGGGGTGTGAACCAAACACCCCCTTAGATTCATGCATATCCAAAAAACGTGCACAGTACATGGCATCATCTGACGCACCCAGACCCAGACGGTGCACGCTCTGTTTTTTTTTCCTCTAGACTAGACCCGCTTCCTTTCGACACTTGCAACATTAAGTTACCATAATACCATCTGCAGATTATCTACGCATTTGTTTACGTGGAATTTATCTGTTTTTTCAACAAAAAAAAAGTAAACTTAAACGCTCGCGCACTGAAAGTCAGCATGGGTGCGAGACCGACTGTCCAGTGTCCAGTAGTACTCCAGTCACTACAGCCGTCACTCCCAGACTCCGAGCAGAGAGCTCGTGAATGTGGATTGGATCCGTTGAGCGAGTCCGAGTCCGACGGTGGCCGGCGGCACCCGAGTCAAACACCGTGCGCAAGCTCATCACCAGTTCTCGGGCCCACCAAGCCATTATCACTCCCGAGTCCCCAGTCTCTCAGCCGCCGTGGCCCGTGGGCTCACCTCACTGTTCCTCCACTCCTATCCCAATTCCCACCAACGGGATGCGTCCAACCGACACCGCCCATCGGGGCCCGCCGGGGCCCGGGAGCACTGCCCTGTGACCTGTCCCTGTTTCGCCCGGTGCCGGGTGGTTCCACGTGGGGCGGCAGGTCGTGCGCGTACGTCCCGCGTGACGCCGCAGCGGGCGCTGGCGACGGCAGCCCGCCGCGGTCCAATCACGCGCGCGCAGCCGGGCTCGAATCCGCGGCGCGGGCTTGTCTGTCAGTCAGAGCGATGGGGGCGTGGCGGCGTGGTGCCGTCGGATCCCAGATTCGACGCCGCCGGCCTGTCCTGCGCCAAGGGAGGCCCGGGGGTCATTGGATGCTGAATATACGGCGCTGATTGGACCGGGGTGGGCGCGATGGAGATCCGATCCGTAGTGTTTGGCAATAGACGGGCGGTTTCACAATTTATGCCCTCGGAAAGTGATTGACGCGTGCGATTGTTGATTAGGCACTTTTCTGCCCATAACCCCCCTATAGTTCTGAATTGTGTTTTGTGCACGCTTGCACTAAGTGTTGGGCAGTGTGTTCCTTGTAGCAGCTACAACTGGTTTCTACTGGCTACTGCTGCTACATTGGCTGTTGGGACTTAAGCGTAGCCACAACAACATCACCAACAATAGCAACATCAACAACAATGGCTAATGAACAAGCCCTTAGTTATAATATAGTAGTGCTAGTGACTTATCATGAGCTCATCACAGGTTGTTTAGGGCTTGTTTGGAACATAATTTTTAAGAAATTTTGGAGGTTTTCATTCCTCTAATAAAAAAGGTTGTGACTGCATTTGGAACGTAGGATTTGTAGTTTCCATTCTAGAGGAAAGACAACTAGCTATGTGTGTTTCACGGAAAACAAAACATCTACCATGGCTCAAGGGAAAGAAACTTTCTTATTCTTTTATCATTCAAAGTTATCCAGCAATCCAAACAACAAACTTTAAGTATTCCTCCGTTTTAGGTTCGTGTGGTTTTCAGTTTATACTACATCCTATCTTGATATTTTTTTTCTATTCCTATGTTTTTCATTCCTTCATTCCAAAGAGACCCCTAGTGTTATTGTTTATGTGCAAAGCTTAGTGCCACTCTTTTTTTCTCTTAGCCTAGTTGACAAACAATTGACACGAGGGTAGGTAGTAGGAATACTCCCTTTGTGAACTTGGCTTTCTACTCTTCTTATTACTATGCTAATTTGTTGTCACATCCTTGTCCTCATTAATATATGTAAACATGATATTATATTTGTCATTCTACATACATTAAACAAGAGAAATTTTATGCTAATATAGTGGTACTAATCTCCTTCGATCACTAAACCATCTTACTGTGTTAGTTTGCGAATTCAAGACTAACAGATACCTTATTGCATTACGAGATGCCTTTGTGCAATGCATCCCCAAAGTACGATTACCCACGCAAATACATTTCCACATCATTGAATTAGCATAAGTCATTTATTACATAGTACTCTCATGTTCTAAATAAAGGTGTCGTTTGGTCGGTGGTTTTCACGGCTGATTTCGACTGTTTCAATAGCTGTGAGAGAGAATAAGCCGCGAATAAAATAAAAATATCTTACAATTTAGATTAGAGAGTAGTTTTTTTTCTTTGTGGATGCTGCCTTCTTATAACACACCTCTTGTATTTTGAGGCCTTACAAAGGCATCGGCCCTGAATCATGAAAGAAACATTGAGAAATTGTTGTTGCACCTACCCCACCCAACAAGAAAAGGGGAGCGTTTATGCAAAACTGCAAATGCCCGAGTACCTGAGAAGGAAACGCACCCACGTTTCCGCCACCAATAACTCCACCAACTGAAAACAGCGAGCCAGCTCTGCTTCCCTCCGATTCAGCAATCCTTGCCACCTGTTTCTGCATTCTGCCATTTGGCTTTCTGCTGCTGGGGTTTTAGACAAAAATCACTCGTCCCATTTCTCGCGTCCCCAGGACACGGTCGCGAGCAGGGCTACCAGTAGTCCCCACTGTCTCGACCCACCGATCCCCCTCCTCTTCCGTTCCTCCACGGATCCGCTCGTTGTGGAAGGGGAGGAGGACACTGGAGGCGTCTGGGCCGCGAGGATTCGCGAGCTGTTGTTGTGGTGGGAAATGAGGATTTGCGAATTGGGAGACGGTGACGGGGGCCTGGCGTGGCAGCAGGAGCAGCAGGAGGAGGTTCAGGGGACCGGTGGCGGCGAGCTCGTACGGCTTAAGGCGAAGCGCGCGCTCGTCGGCGCCGGCGCGAGGGTGCTGTTCTACCCGACGCTGCTCTACAACGTCTTGCGCAACCGGTTCGAGGCGGACTTCCGGTGGTGGGATCGCGTCGACCAGGTACTGGCCCTTCCTTGCCTTGTTCTGCGTGGATTCTGTGGTCAGTAGTATTCTGGATGGTATTATACGTTCTGATTTAATTTGCTCGCAAGTAGTGATGACTTATTCCTGTGGCTGAGATCAGTACTGTTAAAGTTGGATTTGTCATGCTCGGATACTCAGGAGTTTTATCAGTTTTTTTTTCCTCTGAAGTTATGCATTTGCTAGGGGGCCTAAATTTGAGTTCTACGCAGGGATTGACTTTGATTTGTTAAATTCGTTTGTGCTTAAGAATGACTTTTACTCAGCAGCAGGGAAATATATCGCCCAACAAAGGTCGTTTGTGCTTAAGAGTGACTTCTATTCAGCAGCGAGGAAATATATCACCTCATTCTTGCTTTCGTCAGATGTTCTAATTTTAGCCCAGTTCTGAGAAGACTGAGTACTTGCCGTCAACGCGCATGTTTGTTTCAGCTCGTCCTTTAGTATTTTGTATATATATCATTTAGCACCGAGGATGAATATTCACAAGCCTAGAGCCCTGGAGCCCTGCCTTCACAGGAGTAGCAAACCTTGAGTCCTTCACTGGTGTTATTAATTGTTTCATTTTTCTTCAGTCTTCACACAACCTAGTATTCTAAATTTCTAACCATGTATCAGAAGAATGTACATTCTGAAATGCCTCAGCCTAATCTTTTTTCCGGTCTCCATCCAGTTTATTTTGCTTGGCGCTGTTCCTTTTCCAAGTGATGTTCGACGATTGAAGCAACTTGGAGTTCAAGGGGTTGTAACGTTGAATGAACCTTATGAAACTCTTGTCCCAACATCTTTATACCAGGTAACTATTCCATCTTATGCTAGTTATGTAACTCCATTTGCGTTTAAAATTTGATAGAGTTGCCATGTATGTTAGAACCCTGGACTCCATTATCGTCATTTTGAGATTCCGCACTGGCTAAGTCAATATCCTTTTGCATGTATATTATGTTGGTTTAGAGTTCAGGGAACTGTCAATTGAACTGTTGTGCATATGCAATGAGAAAACATGTACAAGTAACAACACATGCTTTCTTTTACTAGGCCAATGAGATCGAGCACCTGGTAATTCCAACAAGAGATTACCTCTTTGCACCTTCAATCGAGGATATTTCTCAAGCCATAGATTTCATCCATCGTAAGTTCTTGCCCTCTCTTGTTTATTTTTAAGGAAAAAAACTACACGATAGCAAATTCATACTTTTTTTCTGAAACATAACCCTGGCTTTGATCAGTTTTCTATTATTTTCTTTTCCTTGTATTCGTAGTACCTTTCTGTTATGGATTTTTCCCCAAAGAGTAACCGTTGAATCATAGGTAGGAGAGTTAGTGGTGGTTGACTCAAACTTAGGGATGCAAAGCAGGTAGCAGTTAACTAAGAAAAGGAAAGCGGGTTATTATTTTGATCACTGGTCAACTAATGTTTATGTTATTAGGTATGTATTGCCAATTAGATTCTGATGTGGTAGGTATGGTTATAAAGAAGCTGCAGCACTATCTTTAAATGCACAGTCCATCCCCAACCTCCGGATTAAGGTTCTGTTAGATGTCGTTGTATATGATGTCATGCATGACAATTATGTGAAATTACTGTAGATTTGCTATTGAAAAATATTGAAATGACCCTAGCCATTACACAATGTTTGTCAGTCATTCAAACAAACTAGAATCATAACCCATTGAAGCACGTCTATGATCTAAATTCTTGATTTGTGTCAAACAGCAATCTATGACAGGTGGGGCTCAGCTAAATTCATAGGAATTTTTGCCAAAAGTTATGCATATATAGTATATACTACACACATTAATTAAACAATAAAGATGACACAAAATGATAGGCTATTCAAGCATCAAACCCAAAATCAATTATACAATTAGTACTATGTGATTTTTTTAATCAACTATACATTACCAGAAACTAGGATTTATGCAATCAGAAATTTTTTTCCCTTTGGAATTTTGAATACACTCTCTCAAATTGGTAGATTCAATATATAGCTGTCTTCTTTTCAGGGAATGCATCACAAGGCGGTACTACGTATGTCCATTGCAAGGCTGGAAGAGGACGAAGCACCACTATTGTATTGTGCTACTTGGTAGGATGAACTACATTTGTATTAGGACTCAGTATGCTTGCTCCTGTTTAGTTTCCTGATAATCCTTTTGTTGCAGATTAAATACAGGAACATGACTCCTGAAGCAGCTTTGGATCATGTCCGATCCATTAGGCCTAGAGTGCTTTTGGCACCATCACAGTGGCATGTATGGAGTTTTTTGTGATTGCATTCTAAGTCATTAGTACAATACTACGTATGTTCAAACACTTCATGACAATTCACACAATTTTGCAGGCTGTTTGCTCATTTGGAACTCTCACCACTGGACAACTTCCAGTTCAGAGTACAAACCTGGGCTGTTTCCTAGAAGCCATTGAAGCTCGTTGTACAAACACAGAAAATGATTACCATGTGATGGAGTTTGACTGCGAAGATAGTGGCCTACCACTTTCTCAAATTATGTTATCCAGGCCAACCAGCCCCACTGGCTGCACCGATGCAGTCCTCATAACAGAAGCAGACCTTGAGGGCTATGATACTTATATTGGTACTAGGAAAGATGCCGTGTCGTTGGTAGTAGCCACTCGCAGGCCCATCATGAGGAGATTGTCCTGCCTCTTCGGCTCCTTGAAACTTAACAACAGCAATTGTGAACCAGCTTCAAGTCGGTTCACCGAGGTTCGCGCTTGCTAGGTAGTGTCTTTCTCCAGTTTTCCATGTTGAGTTTAAGAGTGTATCTCTAGATAGGCAATCATCCAAATAGGATTTGTAGAAGCCTGAGTTTATAGGATCCGAGTTTATAGCCATGGCAGTGCCATCGGGAAGAAAGTTGTGTGCATAGCCAGAGGTTTGTTTTATTAGAGTGTAGAGCTGTGAACGCGTCAATTTTCCTTGTTTTTTCTCGAAAGCATGCGATTCATTGCAATTTGCATCATTGTTTATTTGCAATAAAAAAGGTATGCTGATTTTTGTGATTTCGGCCTGTTCGTTTGAATTTATTTTGACTAATTTTAGCTATTTTAATAGCGTACTGTGAGAGTAAGTCGTAGCACAACCGATGTACGCGTGAAGCAATCGAAAGGCGTCAAAAGTTGTACTCCAAATGCTCAAGCATATAGTGGAATAGAAGAAAACTTATTTGCGGTAGATTTTAGCTGTTTTAATAGTATTCTGTAAGAAAAAATAAACCAAAGTATGAATGATAAGCTCAAACAAACGGGATCAGAAAGAAAAAAACTCAGAATTAGTCAACTGAAGATCTTATCATTTCATAATTCAGAGAGGCGAAGGTGTGTGAGCAAACCCTTGGTCCGTGGAAACATGTTCCATACCAATCAAACAAAGCATCCAAAACCCTCTTCCACCCTGCTTCTCCCTCTCTCCCGCCGCCACACGACCGGGGGCACGGCCATGGCGCGCATCGTGTCACGAGCGCTCCCGTTCGCCTCGCGCTCGTCCCTCCACTTGCCGCTACCGCCGCCCTTTCTCGGCGCGGCGCTGCTCCGTTCCGCCACCACGGCGCCGCCCCTGCCCCCCGCTGCCGGGGCTGCACTCGCGGCCTCGCTGCTCTCCTGGCGCGGGCACACGGGCACCCCTGAGCCCTCGGTAGCGGCGCCGCCGCCGTTCGCAGGGTTTCTCTCTGGAATCCGCGGGTTCCGCAAGGGACGGAGCGGACAGGCGTCGGCGAAGCGGTCGCGGCCTCAGGACGCCACATCGCCCCCGCCCCCACCCCCGCCGAAGGAGAGCGAGATCGAGCTCATCGCTCGCATCGGCCTCGAGGAGGACATGCCCGACGACTCGGAAGTGCTGGTACACATCACGCTTTGTGGAACTTCTCTGTATTTTTATTGTTCCTGCTGGTGTAGAAGTATCAATTGGAAATGCAGATGAGAATTCTGCAACTGTTATATTTGGCCACCTTATGTGTTGCACCATGCTTTGGCCTGATATCGCGGAACAATTTAGAACTGTAAGACTGTTGCCTTTTGTTGTGATAGCTGTTCATTTATGTAACTGGCTGAATTAAGATCATGTTTTGCCATTTTGAACTGGTTATGTTTCCATGTACTCAATACGAATGATTGGAGTGGCACATCACGGGAAGTACCTATAAGCACTGAGGACATACATGTTTCAGGTTTCTCAGCACACGTTTTTAGTAGAGATCTCTTTCACCAGTAATATGTTGTCTAGGACAATGTAGGTTCTTTTTAAGGGAAAAAAGGAACTGTATTTGGTTTGTAATAATGACTCAGATTTTTGCAGTTGATGCATTCTGGTTACTCAAGCTATTTCATCTATTTATGTTTATAGGTATTGTGGACTTCCGGTATTATCTGGTTTTTGAGCTGTTTGTTTCCTCATGGTGGATGGCAATTGATTGTTAAATATGTTTCTACATTTGTTGCAATTTTTGTTAAGTTTTAAGTAACATTGGTTTTTGGTAATGCACGTCCCAAACTGATACCTTTACATTAAATGGCAGAATTTTCTTTGACCAAGACACGGTTAGCCTGGGAAAATGTAGTTCATACCTAGTAAAGTAAACCTGTAACTGATGTGTGATTCTGGCTTTTGTGGGTAGTGAGTAGTTAGGTGCCTATCGGTTACCTAAATTTAGCTATTTATATGTGTGTTCATATTGTTTTTGTGTTCTGTTGTGATTAGGCTTTAAGTAGCCTATTTCTATCAGACTGATGAGTTGCTTATATATGTTTGTAAATTTTCTGTCATATGCACGTGCAGAACATTGTAGAAATACTAAAGTTAAATGTCCCAATGGCAATGAAGATTGCACTTGATGGACTTCTGGATTCCATCTACAGCACCCGAGATACATCAATAAGTGATGTTGGGAGGTACGGTAAGGTTGAGGTTTCTGTATTGCTATGCAATGGTAACTTCATCCAAGATCTTAACAAAGAATGGAGAGGCGAGGACTACACTACTGATATGCTCTCGATGTCCCAGCACATTCCAGATCTTGATGTTCCCATTGTAAGTAGGAATACTTTTTTTTTAATGTTGTTATGCGCTTGGCTTTACCCATGCATCTTATTTTCTTCTCCTTCTCTGAATATCTTTTTAATGCAGCTAATGTTAGGTGATATAGTAATATCTGTTGAGGCAGCTGCAAGGCAAGCTGAGGAGAAAGGTGTTACACTTCTTGATGAAGTGCGGGTTCTAGTGGTATGGTCCTCTTTTACTTTTCTTCCCTGAACTTACCTAATGATTTTCATTCCTCACAGTTCCTTTGAAATTGATTATAATTTGTGTCTTCCTTATGGGCATCCCAAGCCCTTCAACTCATATATTATTCCCGTCGATTCCAAAATGAGTCTGTCTAGGCACCTTTTCAGTTCCCATTTCCTGTCTTACCTCTGCTTAAACGCATCATAATCAATCTAGTATAACTGCATAACTCCAAACTACCTCAATTCGTGTGAACGATTCCAAACTGCATAACTGCACCAACTCTTACTACTACAGCTTCATTAGTCTACACGTTACTTGTTTACTTTATTAGGTTCGTGGCATATTGCATCTTCTTGGTTTTCAACACGAGTCGAGCAATGAGGCTGCAGCAGAATTGGAGAAGGAGGAGCAGCTTATTTTAAAAAGTCTAAAGTGGAAAGGAAAAGGTCTAGCTAAGAGTGCTCTGGATTCAAGCAAGCCTCAAACAGATTCATTGGATGGTATATTCTTGATGAAATTTCTAAGCTAATATGTTATGAAAATGCCCACCACACTCATGATCTAATCGAACTCTTGGTGTCTAAGAATGTTTACAGGACAAGTGACGAATGGTCTGAAGAAAGCTGGCAGCCTAAGATTTTACAAACCAAAATTCAAATATATTTTTTGTGATATGGATGGTATATCCTTCGCTCTTTGCACATCTTTACAGTCTACTAGATGTACTATAGTCTATAGTTTTGACTTATCATTGTTTTTTTTGCTTTGAACAAGGCACACTACTCAACAGTAAAAGTCAAGTTACAGCAAGGAATGCAGAAGCTCTAAGGGAAGCTAGGTCAAGAGGAGTAAACATAGTTATTGCCACTGGAAAGGTATACGTTCTTTGCTCTTGTAGTCTTGTTCAACTAATCTATTTGAAGAGAAGAGTTGATATATGATATAACTGAAACCATTGGATGTCCTTGACATAGCCTAGTGTATCAAGATGCCAAAACTGATCATCAATTCCTCATAACTCTAGAGGGATTATAATAATTAAGTCTCAGTTATGCTATCGTCAAAATTTCATAGCAGAAACTATAACCACTTGGAAAGTTTGTAACCTGCAATAGGTCACCTAATTTCAAAACCAAACATGTATGTGATTGTGTCCGCGGAAATAATTACAAGTTTTGATTAGGCGCATCACCTTTTTATTTCGAACACACATGAGAGTTGCGTATCTTTATATTATACTGAGAATAAGAAAACGGTCCTGTACAAGGCAACCCCCTTATACCTAGGAGTGCGGAGAATAGATTTTGCAAAAAAACATCTTAAGAGATAATCACCTAAAACCAAAGCCTGGGACCACTCACATTAGGGCATCAGGCATCACCACCACAACCAGAACCAGACACCAATTCCTGAAGCTTACGGTCTCCAACGAGGCACCATACCCTCTCCTTTTTGTAGAACTGCTTGACGATCAGAAGGGAAGGGGATGCGCCATCAAAAAATTCATTTGTTCCTGTGATCCCACTAGGCCCAATTACCTAGTATTACAACACTACTGAAGAATAAACGCGTGGAAATAGACTTTTAAAGTGTATGGCTTTGTCACAGAATTCACATGCTGAGAAGTTGTCCACCTAACTTTCCATAAGGAAAAAGGACTATGTTGCATTAATTCTTTCCCCTGTGTGATCTGCTTTCATTGGTACTCCCCTTTTTTCTTTTGAGAAAAGCAGAACTCGTCTAAAGGTAAACGAACTTACTGTCGGCTAAAGTCCTGCTGGAATTGGATAAATACAGGCCTTTCTTGATGTATCTTTAGTATTTTGGACCAGATTTGCTAAGCTTTTTTTTCCTTGAACATGATTTGTATGAAACTTGAGTGGACATTATTTGTGTTGGTTTTTTTTTGGAGAATTAGATCTTTTCAGTACCGCTGATGATTGTTTTGCTTCCATGCTCATTCTGAAATCAGGCACGTCCTGCTGTAATTGATGCTCTTAGTATGGTGGACTTATCTGGAAGAACTGGTATTGTTTCAGAATCATCACCTGGTGTATTCCTTCAGGTTGTTATGAAGTACATTTATTGGAAAATGCAGTCTTTTTAGTCATTAATTGTCTTGAGTGATGAAATTGCTGCACCTCTAAACTCCTGATCATTATCAATACATTCAGTTTACTAAAAACCTTGTATTGCTTACATGTTTTTATTGAGACCCTGACTACATCCAGGGTGATAAGCCCAATAGGACAGATTATTGTGTATGGTTTTGTACTTTATGCATTTTCTGTGTACTTTCAGAATTCACCAGAATTGGGAAAAACGGTAGGGGTAAGAAAAAGGTTGAGAAACCTTTCTAATAACTAATATAATCATGGTCGCCCTCAATCATAGGTGAAGGTTTCTATTGTCTATCTATATACTTAATACTTAAAAGTTAAAACTTCCAGTTAGGGACTAATTCATCTCCACACCACTCCACACAGTCCACTTGGGTCCCTATTAGCTGGCTGAGATGATACACGAAACTTATGTTTGTAATTTCATGGGGCTTAGTGCCTCTACTCTTCGTCAGTGTCCTCCTTCCATATCTGATAGTTGACGTCCCCTCAATTATGTATGTCAATGTAGTTTATTATTCTATTATTGTATTCTTATCACATCACTTAAATTATGCATCATTGACTATCCTTGTGATCATTATCCCCGCTCTCATCTAGTGTATGCTTCCACTTGTAGGGTCTGTTAGTTTATGGTTTGGAAGGGAGACGGATTTACAAAAGAAATTTGGACCAAGAAGTATGTAGAGAGGTAAGCAACTGTTTTTGGACGTAAGTCGCAGTATAGGTAGAAGGGCAATTGCCGCTCTGTTCAAAATCTTGTGGCTTTTGAAATGCACTTATTTTCTTTATATTTAGTTGTGGGTATCTTCTTTGGATCCATATCAACAAAGTCATACTATAATTAGCAGATATGTCTGCAGATAAACAGATTGCATTCGTGCATCACATCAACCATAACTGATTGTACATAATTTTCATGTTTTTTCTTGCACACTGGTATAATGTTTTATATGCTACCCCCTCTATTCCATTTTTTCTCTCGAACATATAGAAGAGCTGTGTATTGTTATTAAGAAGAAAAGAGGAAGAGCCCTTACAACACACACCACTCACACCAAGAATTTCAAATACATATGCACCTTCTCTAGAACAAAACATGACCTCAACCAAAAAAAAAAAAATTAGACCAACCTGGGAGGAACTAGGTGGTATTTTGTTAAGAAAGTAGGCAGCCAAATTCGCCACGATGTGGACTTGAACCTGGATGATGTGGTTATACATCCAATCCCTTGACCAACTGAGCTAGATGAGCTTTGGCCAAGTTTATAAAAAAATGCACCAACATCTGCTGTGTCAAATTTGTTTCATTAAATTCTACGTGAAATATATTTTCAAAAGTGTGTGGTCAGAGTTAGAGAGTTTCGACTTAGGACAAGGCCAAAGTGAACTATAATTTAGGATGGAGGACTCTAGCTAACTTATAGCTTAATAACTCTCTTATGTCAGAATCTGAGATAATACCTTAATGCACAAGAAAGAAATTGCAGAACTGTTTATCCGAATAAACTAATCTTACTCTCCATTTTCTGCAGTCTACACTGCTTGCTTGGTGCTCCTGTATCTATCTAGAAACTTGTGTCACTCCTTACTAATCAGTAGCATGTCACTACTGTTTTCCTTAGTGTGTTAGGCGACATATAACTATTCTGGTACGAATATGATATCATTGACATTCATGCAGGCACTTTTATATTCCTTGGAGAACAAGATACCATTAGTAGCATTTAGTCAGGATCATTGTTATTCTATGTTTGACCACCCTTTGGTTGATTCTCTCCATTACATATACCATGAACCTAAGGTATGATGTAGTGTGTCAGTTTGTTCTTAATCACTCTTTGGGTATCAGATTCGTTCGTGTCCATTCTGAATGTAGTTGGAATTTCTTTTGCAGGCTAAAATAGTGCCATCTATTGATCAGCTTTTAGAAACAGCTGAGATACAGGCAAGTATGTTTATTCTTTAAGTATCAAATGAATTTTCTGAATAGCTTATTCAGCAAATGCACGAATGATTTTAGTGTTCTGTCCCTTGAAAACTATTAGCATCAGAATATCTGTCTCTAGGTAATTTGTTACTTGAAAACCCATGCTCAAGTAGCTAGTTTCTAAGGTTATTTATTTAGTTGATATAAACAGAAATAAGGTTTCTTACAGATGCATGGAGTTTTAGGGTTACCTTCACCACAAAAGCCAATTTCTGTTATAAAAAAAATGCTGATTTTGTTTGAACTTTTCATTTTGTATACAAGATAGGTACAATTTTATGGACATTATTGGATCAATTGCACTTTTTATGCTACGATGTATTCATGATTTGTGATGCTAAAACAAGTTGCAACTTAACATTCCCATATTTTTCATATTCAGAAAGTATTGTTCCTTGAAACTCCTGAGGGAATTTCGTCTGCATTGAGACCGTACTGGGCAAAGGCGATAGAGGGAAGGGCCCATGTTGTTCAGGCACAACCTGATATGCTTGAACTTGTACCACCTGCAACTTCGAAAGGCAATGGTGTGAAGATTCTGTTGAACCATCTTTCCATTAGTCCGGATGAGGTACAACCAATCTAGTCCCCAACTAATATATTTGCATTGCACCAATCAAAGCTTGCTAGCCTTAGCTGAGGTAGAAGTAGCTGTAGAAAAGATTCAGTAAAAATAAGACACCAAAACTCTATTCTAGATCAATGAGATCAGTGTTACATCTAAACTGCTGTGACAAATGATTGCAGGACAAGAAATAGGGTGGTACCTAATTTGTGCAGTCCACATTATTTACCTTTTCTTCCAACGTTTCCAACCATGGACCTTTGCATTCAACTCCTGGTCATTCAAGTGTTTGTTCATGATAAATGTTTAAGCATGGAGATACCAGTGAAGCATCTGCGTTAATGCTTCTGATGTTAATAGTGTGATGATAATTGATCTTAAGGAGTTATGGTGTGTTCGGTTTGAGGAATGAGAAGATTAATGGATCTACCTAATATATAGCTCTGAACCTAGTCTGCATGTTTGGTCTGAGGATGTAGTTGGTCCTGGTCCCATCACTTACTCATTTGTCATAAGCACAGGTTACTAAAAAAGGAGTGACGTTATCCTACCTAAACCATAGCATGGATTCATGATGGATCGAAATATTTTGAGCTTAGGATGAGTTAGTTACTCAAATGAAACACAAGACTAATCACTGGAATCGTTCTCAAAACCATTTCTTTGGGTACTTATCGTTGTGTACAGTTTGCGAAAACTCTTGTGTTTTTATGACTTCAATAGTTTTACAGAACAAAACAACATAATGAAACTAAATCTGGCATTGGATAGCAGCCCCTTGGGCAAGCACTACTGCATATTTCATCGTATTTGACTTGATAGAAGGTCAGCTGCAATGTAATTGCCATTATGGATTCACTAATAAGTTGCGAGGTTCTAAAATTGATTTCTGTTGTGCAAGGTAATGGCAATTGGTGATGGAGAAAATGACATGGAAATGCTGCAACTTGCTTCGTTTGGTGTTGCTCTTGCAAATGGATCTGATAAGACTAAAGCAGTGGCAAATGTAATTGGCGCCACTAATGATGAAGATGGAGTTGCACAGGCTATTTATGAATATGCCTTCTGACAGCAATGAATCATTTTGGATTGGATTAAATCTTCTCTTTTTTATTCCCCATTTTTCCCTGGGTTAAACACAGAAATCAAGTGGTTCCAAGTACACCGTTCGAAAAATTACATTGGAGTGCGATCTCACTCTAGGGTTAGAATTTTTGAATTGTTAGCGTGTAATATTTTTTTTTTGAAATGAATAATAATACTTTTGTTGGCACGCACTGAAATCCAGCTCTACATACTCATACAATTGGAATATGTAATCGAATTATTATTTTTCTAACATTTGTATGTAGGCGTTCCTTTTTTACCCAAAATCTCTCTCTTTAGTCTTTACTTCTTCCAATCACGAAACAGCCAAGCTACGATATTCTGAAATGGGTACAGTATCACTGGTATTTACACGAATCCATGTCTCATGAGCAAGATGATAGGAGACACTCTATTGAGAGCAGAGAAGGAAAACCTCTTACATCTGAGACAGGCCAATACGCCCGTCAACAAAATCCCTCTAAAATGAAAGAAACAAAGAAAGAAAAAAGAACAGAGGTGAAACCCTGGATAGAAACACTAAGCCATGTCCTAGAAGAGCCCTACTGATGGTATCCACTTTTGTTTACAGGGATCGGGTGAGGTCTGTACAGCATGCTTTTGCTGTTGTTCCGAGCCACCAGATTCGCGCAAGAGCCTCCGGGTGGTGCCCTGCTGTTAGGAAGACCCGGCATATGACAGTCCTGCTCTTCGTCCAACGCTACGTAGCTCTTGGATGCCTTCATCCTCTTGTAGGGCGTCTCTTTCTTGCGCAGATCGTCCAGGCATCGCACTTCAGACATGCACGCGAACGATTGGGACTTGCCGTCATAGTATTTGGATAGCCCTTTCCTGCAGAGGGGACAGACAGCAAGGAACCACGAGTTGAGAATTTTGTTCCTCCCCCTTTATTACTTTTATCTAATAATTTGGTTTGATGTCTGTAAAAAAGAGAGAGAGAGAGAGAAATCGGATTGACTTACTTTGCAGGGAGCTGTGCCATCATAGATGACAGATCGTAGAGGCTCTCGGAATCCAATCTCCGCACCGGTTGCTGCGACTGCTGCATGAACCGGTGCTCCAGAGCCCCGGCGCCCTCCCCATCAGAGAACTGGTCCTCGTCGTCGGAGTCGCCAGAGATCGAAGACGACGTCTCGAACAGCTCCTCGTCGTCGTCTTCTTCGCGGTACACCGCGAGGCCTGTGGCGCCGCTGAACCCGCCCATGCTCGGTGCTCCTGCTTGCAACTCGGAGGAGATTTCTGGAGGCGGAGAATAAGGTATGGGTGTGTGGGTGGATGGATATATTCTTCTTCCTCAGCTCCTCTTTGCTTTGCTTTCCTTTCCTCCCTTTCACGACCTTTGCCAGGGCCGGTGGGAGTGGAGGGGGGTGTATATATACACACACGCAGACGCAGCGCTAGCCGGAACGGAACTGGAATGGGATAATGCTAGGAGCCTTCTCCCCAAAAATTCAAACACGGCGTAGTGCGCTTTGACCAGTAGTATAATGCGCGCAATTTGCATGCACCGGTGACATCAGCAGTTCAGCACCATCTTGCCGTGTGCCAACATGGCCTAATTG
The DNA here is from genome assembly GCA_009763385.1 of Coix lacryma-jobi var. lacryma-jobi. Taxonomy (NCBI): domain Eukaryota; kingdom Viridiplantae; phylum Streptophyta; class Magnoliopsida; order Poales; family Poaceae; genus Coix; species Coix lacryma-jobi. Next base: position 26,999,881 of record CM019827.1, on the reverse strand, counting down.
TTAGGTTTTTCTAGGACACTGACATGGACACCATCGTCATGGTCTGTGCATCTGTGCCGGTTTTTTTCTTCTTCTCTATTTTATAGAATATTTTTTTTTTGTAAAAGAGTGTGAAAGTCTGTTGGCCACTCCCACATGCCTTTGCCCAGATTCTGCAGCTGGTGCCCGCCTGATCTGATCTTATCTTCTTCTAGTTTGCTTGAATGTGACCCCAGGATTGCTCGCATATCTCTTTGGCAGGTCGGGCATGAGACCGACGTGTGGGCCGTGGATGTTCGGGGCGGAGATGATGCCTCATCGTGTTGCCTGTTTATGTGGTAGCCGATGGACACGCGGCGCGCTGTTATTGTGTTAATTATCACCCTTTTTTTTTTCTATTGCCTTGGGTGGTGTTGGTCTGTCGGAGTATATGCAGATTTTTCACGAAACCACTTTTGCTTATCGTGGTGTTCGAGGAAATCTTGGAAATTGTGATGGTTTTACTTGTACCCTACAAACATCCTGCGATGGGGGAATTTGGAATTACCCGGTTAGTTATAAGCTTATAGCAATCCTATACCCGGTTCATCGCACAGTCCCTGCTTATCGCCATAATACTCCTTTGCTGTTTCCTATTTTGGAACAGAAGCAGCCCTGCCAGCAGGCGGTGAGAGGTTGGCTGCAAATTTACGTAAGCCACACCAGAGTCTTAGCTTGCAAGTGTCATTTTTACTCGTGGTTCTGGACCATCTCGATTGCCCTTCTCAGGCCACACAAGCGCAGAAGTGGAATCCATGGACCCTATCAAAGTAGGTGAGTACTAAACACGTGTATGGTTTTCCGCATCGCATCTGTTTTTGTTGCTCAATTCCTTCCTTGGCTTCCACTGCAAGGGAGTAAAAGTGAAAAGTAACATGAGTACTCACCTACAAATTTTGCACTGACTAGTGTTTGGCATCGTTAATTATTTTGCATATGAAAGTGCACATGATAACGTCCTCTACTATAGATAGCGTTGCATTCATTAATGAATACCACCGCGAGGAGTATCAAGGCATTGTTTTTGTGTCTCAACCGCCTGAACTTTTGTTAGCGTTGTTTAAGACCTGAATTGTCGACCAGGGTTAGAGCGGCACCACCACCCGGAACTTGGACCTAGTTAGCCTGATGAGGAGCGACGCAAAACTGGACACCTGTCGCGCGATCCAGTTAGGCAGGCAGCTAGAGCTACGAGCCGGACACTCACAATGCAGAATCTATCATAGAGTCTAAACTTATTTATTACACTTCTATTTATTGTATTTTGCTGATGTGACAGTATAGTTATTGAAGAGAGATGAAGAAAAAAAAGACTCCAAGTCTTATTTAGACTCTAAGTCTATGATAACTTCGAGGTAATAAATAGACTTAGACTCTAAGTAGAGTCTGCATTGTAAGTGTCATCACTGAACAAACACAAACACAAACACCTCCTCCTCCTCCTGCTTGTTGTCAAAAATAACACCTCCGGACCTCACACGTACAGTATTCTGCCACCAAAGCAAACGTACAGTATTAAAGTGTGAACAAGATGTGCGTGGACACATGGCAGGAGCAGCGTTTCTGGGGACACGGCCACAGGTCGGGCGGAACAACGAAACCGGCGGCGACAGCCCCTCGTGTGCGCATGTGTGCTGGCCGGCCGCCCCGCTCGGCGCGAATGGTGTTTCCCTTCCCTTCCCGACGTGGTTTCCAGTCCCGCCGACGCAGAAATCCATATGCCTGTGTCTGCTCATAGGACCAGGAGTACTGTATGTTTTTTCCCTTTTCCTGCTGCAGCCAACCACGCGCCCTAATTCAGTTCGTTGCTTTTCGCCCTAAACAAATCTCGGTGCTCCAACACTAATAAAGTTAGTGCTTTCGTCTAAACCAGTTTATTATACTACCGGTGCCTTTTCTGGTCAAGGGGGTGGCTGCTAAGAATCCGTGCTTTCTCGCATCGTATCGTGTGGTGCTCTTAATCCTTATCCAAGCAAGCCCTGGACTCGTTCAAGCTCCTCCTGCTAGTGGTGTGGTGGACAAGCTCAAAATTCTTCAATAGTCGCTCCGGGTACGGTGATGGTCCACCTGCCTCACTCGACTGCAGAATTCATGACTTGGCCTGTTGGAAGGGGGTTTCTTTATGGTCTTTTATTTGACCTACCTATTTTTTACGAACCATTCAAACACGTATGACGACTCTTCCCGTTGGTTGGTTCTATCTGTTGCGCGCCGAGCTAGACTGCGACCCAGGGGCCAGGACAGCCAGCCAGGTGAATCTTTTCTCTCTAATTTTCTCACTCGCCCTGTCGCTCGGCACCTTGCTGTCGTGTGCGTTCAGACTTGAAACGCGTTCAACAACGGAACCAATCGTCCTGACCAGTTTGGCTCGTGCTTAGAACGTGGAACGCTGCCATCCCCCATTTTATCCTATCCTATGTATATCCACCCACAGAAAACGACCCGTGAAGGCGCGACCGCGAAGCCATCACCCAAAAGGCACGCTGCTGCCGCTCGCGCGGTCCTCGTATAACCTAAACCCCCCCCACCCAACGATGGCGCACGGAAAGAGAGGATGATAAGAATGGGGATCCGTAGCGGACCCGGGCGAATCGTGCGGATCCGACGACAGCGACCGCCCGCGATACGATCTGCAGCACGGCGCGCGCGGCGCCCCAGAAAAATCATGTGCGACGACGCCGCCACGGGCCAGGGCCCCTAAAATTTTCTGCGGCAGTGCTCGTGTGGACCACGCGTGGACTACCTGTCCCGGCTTCGCGCCAGGCGCGGCGGGAACGTGGCCGGCGCGCGGGAGGGGCGGGGCGGCCTGCAAGTGCCAGACGGGGCATGTGCGCAGATCCGCGCGTCCGCGTCGCGTCGCTGTCCTGTCGATATTTTTTTTCGGCGCACCCCTGAGCAGTCCCTCACCGCTGCGGCGCTGCTCGCCGCGCGCATCCTGCCATGGATCATGGGGATGCGCCTAGAAAAACCCATGCCCGGACGGCGGACGCGCCGCGCGGCCCTGGGGACTCAGCCTCGGGTCGGGAGACCTGCCGTTTCACGAGGGGGCGGCGGCCCCTCGCCACCCGGATCGGTTTTCTTTCTCTGATGATGAAGCCGGAACGGGCGTGGAGTCGGCGCACAGTGACAGAGGCAAAATCCAAAGTTCTCTGATCTGATCGGTTCTCTTTCGCTGGGTGTTAGTATTATCTATTGGGACTTGGGAGCAGAGTTCGTAAGGGCGTCCTCTAGCTAGACGTGGTCTGAAAACGAGCATAGGAGCGAACAGTTGTGCAAGCTGTGTGAGGGAGGGCTTTTACGGGAGATCGTACAACCCACTAGCTCTCTTTGATCTCTCTTGTGAATTTTTTTAGATAAATATCCGGACTCTACATCCGGGATGTACACAACCAATTATTACAAAGTCACAACGCACGCAAGATAAAGACCAAGCCTGGGTTTTGAAACTAAAACATATGACGCTAGAGCAAAAGATAAATATGCTTCCACCCTCTATTTGAAATCTCCAAAACAATCACTTCCATCTTCTTGCTTATCAGCGAGAGGGTGTCCTTGGCTTGATCATCACGCTGCAGCTGAGCCCAGGAGCATAACCAATACGCTCCCATAAAAATGACCTGTGAAATAGAGTTAAATTTTATTTTATTAAAAATAACATCATTCTGGCATCGCCAGATAGCCCAGCACATGGCAGCAACCCCAACCCAAATTAAATTTTTGATCTTTTTAGGCTGGTAGATAAGCCAATTACCAAACATATGTCTGATAGATCTCGGTTGGGTCAGATTAGTAGCGTAAAAGATAATACTCCAAATCATTTTGGCACAGGGGTATTCTAGGAACATGTGTTGCATAGTTTCATTCCTATTGCAACAAATACATTGTTGGCTCCTTGTCCAGTTTTTCCTAGCAAGGTTGTCCTTGGTTAGGACGACCCCCCGCTGCAGGAACCATAGAAAGATTTTAATTTTGAGAGGAACTTTTATCTTCCAGATCTTCCTATGAAGGAAAGGTGACTGAGAATCTATAAGATGGAGATACATAGAGCGTACTGAAAATAACCCAGATTTGGTTAAGCCCCATTTAAAGAAATCCGAACCTTCCACCAAATGAACATTGGAGATCCGCGCTACCAAATTAAGCCAGTCTGAAAGTTTATTATCCACCAGAGCCCTTCTAAAAGAGATATTAAGAGGACTTGTGGCCATTACTGTTGAAATAGTTGCATGTGGATCACGCACTATATTATATAAGGACGAATAAATAACTTTTAGAGGCTTGTCACCTACCCAGGTGTCATCCCAGAACCTCGTATTGATCTCATTTTTGATATCGAAGGAACCTATAGCCAAGATCTCATCTTTGATACGCATGAGGCCTCTCCAAAAATAGGAGTCATTAGGTTTGGCTGTCACTTGAGTAAGAGTCTTTGAATTTAAGTATTTATTCTTAAGCATCGACTGCCACATGCCATCTGAGTTTAGTAAATTAACCACTCATTTGGCCAATAGGCATTTATTCTGTAAGTGTAAATCCAGGATGCCTAGACCCCCTTGTTCTTTAGGACGACACAAGATGTCCCATCTGACAAGTCTATATTTATGCTTGTCAGAGGAACCTTGCCAAAAAAAAACTTGATCTGTAATTGTCAAGTTTTTTGAGTACCCCTTTAGGAATCTCAAAGAAAGACATCATGAACATGGGTAAGCTGCTTAGTACAGAATTAAGCAGGATCAGTCTTCCCCCGTAAGACAGGTATTTTGCTTTCCAGCAAGAGAGTTTTTGTTGAAAACGCTCTTCGATCTTTCTCCAATCAGAATTTAAGATCGAGTTGCTTGTGGTGCATTGGGATTCCTAAATATCTGAAGGGATACTCCCCTGCGTTGCACCCAAAGAGAGTAGTATAATAGGATTCCATCTGTTTGGCTGCTCCATAGCAAAAAATTTCACTCTTATGAAAATTAATCTTAAGCCCAGATAACTGTTCAAAGGCGCATAACAAAAGCTTTAGATTGTTTGCCTGCTCTGGATCGTGATCGAGAAAAATAATAGTATCATCAGCATACTGCAGAATAGACAGACCATGATCAATAAGGTCTGAGATGATACCTCTTATTTGATCATCAACTTTTGCTCTATTGATAAGAAGAGCTAGCATATCCGCGACGATGTTAAATAAGATAGGCGACATAGGGTCGCCCTGTGCAGCCCACGCTTTGTTTGGAAGTAGGGGCCGACATCATCATTGACTTTAATCCTCACACTTCCTCCCGAGACCATACTTTGAATCCACCTACACCATTTGGGAGAGAAACCTTTCATTCGTAAGGTTTGCTGTAGGAAGGACCATTTAACCTTATCATACGCCTTTTCAAAGTCAATCTTGAAAATGACGTCATTTCTTTTCCTTGTATGCAGTTCATGTATAGTTTCGTGTAGGATAAGTACTTCCATAATATTCCTACCCGGCATAAAAGCGGTCTGCGTAGGACTGACCACCGTTTGAGCAACCTTATTCAGTCTATTTGTGTCAACCTTTGTGAAGATTTTAAAGCTAACATTAAGCACACAAATAGGCCTATATTGCTGAATTTTGGTAGCATCTTGAATTTTAGGGATTAGAGTAATGATCCCAAAATTCAGACTAAAAAGATCCAAAGCTTCTCTATGCAGATCGACAAAAAGAGGTAAAAGATCATCCTTAATGACCCCCCAAAAAACCTGATAGAATTTCGCCGGAAGACCATCAGGCCCGGGAGCTTTATTATGCTCCATTTGGAAGACTCCTTCACTTCAGATTCCGTGAAGGGACTAATAAGGACATCATTTTCCTCCTGAGAAATTTGTGGAATATCTCTCTTGTGAATAGGCAGATCATTATAATTCTTTCTACACTAGCTGTTTGGAAACCGTTAGGAGACGTGGCAGTTTTATGATTAGAACTTTCTTTATAGTTCTAACAGTATATCATCAGTCGGCTTATCCATCGGCTGAACAAGGCCAAATGAAACTTCCTTTATATATAGTTCTAACAGTATTCATGAGACACGATAAATAAGTTCACAAGATTGCATCCAAGCTTAGCAAAGCAGTTTTTGGTGTATACATGTTGAGCATGTACTATCCTATAGTATCCTAGTCATCCAACCATTCTCAAGATATGTGCAACTGACGCTCACGGTTTCTTTTCTATATATATTACTTCTTGCTTCTATATGTTGTGTATATATGTCCTATGCATTAGCTAATACTCATACTTCTATATTCTAAACCATAAACTCTAAATCATAAACCTTAAATTCTAAACTTAAACCCTAAATACAAGAAGAGAATACAACCATAATCGGGAAAATGCGATGGAGAGAGAAGATTGTCACACATCTCAAAACGCTTTTAACGATGAAAATTGCACATGCCTAGCACGTACATGCCACCAGACATTTTTGCAAGTCTGATGCTGGGGATAGCTCTAGGTCGGAGGACCTGTCACCTGTGGAATCGCTGTAGTCTGAGCTCTCATTTTCAGCGTTACTGTCGTGGGAGCCGACTCAACAATAACGGACCCGCACTTTGGAATGGAATGAACAAAAGGGATTCAAAATGGCGACGAGAAAAAGGTCCGTAGGTCCAGCCGGGCGCTATGGTTGGACGCCGAGGTTAGCCGAAACGCGACGTGTGCTTCTCTGGTACAGTAGTGAGTGCGCTATCTGCTACGGATGTCGTGTGAATCTCTCTCATACTGCTCTCGTGTCTCGCACGATGGCTTGCTTCAAACCTAACATCTGACAAGTCGTTGATGGTTTTGGATAGGATGCCAAGTCGTTCTTTGCCGGCGAGACACAGTCAGAGCTAGTAGTAGCTTCTTATTCTTGAACCCTGGCTTAACGGCATGTCTGAATCAACGCGACACGAAGAGACGTCGCGGACTTGAGCTCTAATATTCAGACATTCATTCTCAGTGAACGAAGGATCCAAGCAACGTATGGAAAGATCGCAACGCCGCTGAAGTCAGAGAGAATCCACGCGCCCAAATTAAAGGTACACACAGCTATCTCCCTCCTGGTCCTGGCCGGTTTCCCCTGCCGCGAAAACGTTCAGAAGCGCCCGTTGTCCGGTTTACCATGCATCCATCACTCGAGCGTATCATTGTTGGCAAGATATAATTGGCGATCTCAGACTCCGAATTACTAAGTCGGTATAGGTACGTTGCCCTCGACGGCACGGCAGGTCCTGTTCTTGTTGCCGGCAAGTGGCGGCGTGCGGTTTCAACAGACGGGCGTCATCAGGAAGGGCATCAGGCCGGTGTCTGTAGTAATGTAGTAGTATGGTATGACCCTAGCAGACTGGCGCCGTTGCGCACGCAGCCAATGAGGCAGTGAGCATGGCCATCCGCCGGTCGGCAGAGATCGATCTCGATCAGTTGGGCAGATGGAGCGAATCCAGTCTCCTGATTCGGATTGGATTGGGAGGCAGGTGGGATGGAAGGTGGCGGGCGGCCGACCGGCTGCTGGGAGATGGAGGTTGTTGGAATTGGAACGCACAACGCGGCTCAGGTAGCAACAGCAACAGCAGGCAGGCAAGCTGGGCCGGCCCGTTATCGCCTGGACGGCTGCGTGCTGGTAGTATGTAGGAAAAAGTCTACTTTTCGTCACTGAACTTTCGCGAAAGTCCGGTTTTCCTCCCTCAACCGCAAAACCGGACAAACTACCTCCCTCAACTTTTCAAACCGTGCGTTTTACCCCCTGGAGTGGTTTTGAGGGCGGTTTTGCTACAGTGAAGGGTGGTTTTGCTACAATGACGACAGTTTTGTCTTTTTCTTTTTTATTTATTTCGGTTGAATTTTTAAAAAACCGTAGTAAATTATAGAAAAATTATAAAATAAAAAATTTAATTTTGTTGGACTCCACATGAGTAGATCTACACAGTTTATATATAATATGATATATAATATGTCATACTTTTGTACAAAGTTTTTGCTGTGAAGGTTTTGTTCTTTTCTATTTATTGCGGCCAAATCTTTTAAACGTTATAGTAAATCATAGAAAACCCATAAAAAATAAAATCCGATTTTGTTAGACTTAACATGAGTAGATCTATGTATGAAGATATAATATGATATGTTTTAGTCCATCAAAATAATTATAAATGATGCAACTTTAAATTATTTTAATTAGTTATAGAAAAGTACAGATCTTAAACTAGAGCAAAAACATTATAATAAAACATACCATATTATATGTTCATGTGTAGATCTACTCCTGTTAAGTCCAACAAAATTGTATTTTATTTTTTATGATTTTTTATGATTTACTATAACGTTTCAAAGATTTAGTCGAAATAAATGGAAAAAACCTTCATAGCAAAAATTTTATACTAAATCATATCATATTATATATAAACTGTGTAGATCTACTCATGTGGAGTCCAACAAAATTAAATTTTTTATTTTATAATTTTTCTATAATTTACTACGGTTTTTTAAAAATTCAGCCGAAATAAATAAAAAAGAAAAAGACAAAACTGCCGTCACTGTAGCAAAACCACCCTTCACTGTAGCAAAACCGCCCTCAAAACCACTCCAGGGAGGTAAAACGCAGGGTTTGAAAAGTTGAGGGAGGTAGTTTGTCCGATTTTGCGGTTGAGGGAGGAAAAGCGGACTTTCGCGAAAGTTCAGGGAGGAAAAGTAGACTTTTTCCTAGTATGTATGGTATATTTGGAGGATAGGAAAAAGTCCACCTTGCCTCCTTCAACTTTTGATGAAGTCCGTTTTTCCTGCCTCAACTTCAAAACCGGACAAACAACCTCCCTCAACTTTTGAAACCGTGCATTTTACCTTCTTGATCGGTTTTGAACGACGGTTTGCTACAGTAATCATGGTTTTGCTACAGTAACTCTGGTTTTGTTTTTTCTTTTTTTATTTATTTTCGCTGCATCTTTGAAAAATCATAGTAAATCACAGAAAAATCATAAAATAGAAAATCTAATTTTGTTGGATTCCACGTGAGTAGATCTATACAATGAACATATAATATGGATACTTTAGGACAAAGTTTTTGTTGTGGCTTTAGATCTATGCTTTTCTGTAACTAAAAGATTATAACTAAGTTATACATGATCTAATGAGTATAAATTTTTTAATACAGTTGAAGCATACAATAATTAACTCACCATAAAAATTTGACCATATTTAGATTATAGAAACTGCAGGTATGAATTATTACAATTAATTTCATACAATAATATGTTTTTTCTGTAATTATTTGGAATAATTCATAGCTACAATTTCTATAGTCAAATTATAGTCAAATTTTTATGGTGGGTAAATTATTGTATGCTTCAACTGTATTAAAAAAATTATACTCATTAAATCATGTATAACTTAGTTATAAATTTATTTTAATTATAAAAAAGCATAGATCTAAAACTACAGCAAAAACTTTGTACTAAAGTATATCATATTATATGTTCACTATATAGACCTACTCATGTGGAGTCCAACAAAATTGGATTTTCTATTTTATGATTTTTCTGTGATTTACTATGATTTTTGAAAGATTCAACGAAAATAAATAAAAGAAAGAAAAAGACAAAACCATAGTTAGTGTAGCAAAACCACTGTTACTGTAGCAAAACCACCACCTAAAACTGGCTAGGGAGGTAAAGTGCACGGTTTCAAAAGTTGAGGGAGGTTGTTTGTCCGGTTTTGGAGTTGAGGGAGGAAAAGCGGACTTCATCGAAAGTTGAGGGAAGAAAATTAGACTTTTTCCATTTGGATAAGGAGCGATGGCTATTTCCGACCATGAATGATTTGGTGATACCGAGTAGTTCGGCAGATTCTAGCCGGATCATGCTTCATGAGTACGGCGAGATCGAGTAGCACGTGTAGCGACAAATGTAGCCAACTGTCTTGACGAGCAGCGCCCTTGACGACGATGAACGAGCCGAACAAATGGCATGCCAGATTGCCAGGCCCAGAGTTACCCAATTTGGATTGGATCACTTCTTTTCGTTTTAATAAATATATAAATATATATATAAATGAATTTTGTAGTCTTTTTTTTCCAACAGGAACTTCGGAGCTGCGGATGATTCGACGGTGTCTAAAAGAAATGGTGCAAAACAAGGAGGCGTGGCGGCCAGGGCTGGAATTACTACTTTGCATGCTAAGGCCCAACTCAGCCCCACCTTGACAATGTGCTGGGCTTGAAGCCCACGCTCCTATCGAACTCTAGTCGTCCCTTTTATTTTTTAACGAAATTTGTTGTTGCTATTTTCTCATTTTCTGCCATGGTGCCTGCGAAGGAGCCAAGAGTTTTTTTTATGGAATATAGTAATAATCATATGTGTTCATGCAGGTACAAAAACTTTCCTGCATTGCAAAAGTCTATGCTATCGTATGGTTGTTGTATGGATTATGTACTGAATATGTTGTGATGGCCTGTAATAGTAGTAGTGTAATTAAAGGAGGATGTTATGTATAGCATGTATGAATGAACGCTGTGATGCTTCTAGAAGAGCTAAATAAAGAAAAGCCATGTACTATGTTCTAGTTTTGCTTTCAGAAGATGTAGATATACAGACGGCCAAAATAAAAATAAATCTCAAGCTTTTCAAATTTTGCTTTCGGAAACAAAGAGCTCCATTTTATTGAGAAAAATAACTTGATATCCTTATTTTATAAAGAAAAGGAAGAGAAAACGTTCTCGAACATATTGGTACATGACTTGCTAAATTTTTTTAAGTTGGAATTAAAGGCAACTTATATATCTACCAAGTCAGCTTCATTTGCTATTCAGCGTTTCTTTCCCTTTTGCTGCCGCCGCCACTTCTTCCGCACCTACGTTTTCTATATTTACTAAGCCCAATTTACTAAACTATTGGAGATACATGAAAAATTTACTTGCCAAAAGTTTTAGCAAGTTGTTAAATGACAACTTTTTCCAAGTCAATTTTTCCAAACATTTGACATGTTCTTGGTAGTAGTATATCTTTATCTTTACTCCTAAAAAGAGTCAAATGACATCGTCTCATTCGCTCCGCTCTTTTTTTTTTTTTTCCGGGCTTGCATCACGAACCCCGCACGCCGCTTCTTCCCTGGCTCCTATCGCAACTGCTCGCTCTTCTTTTTCCCCGGCTCCCATCGCTAACTCCGCAGGCCGCTTCTTCCCCGGCTCCCATAGCAACGGCCCCCCGCACCTGCTCTCCCGTCGGCCAACCGCGCCTGGCCACCCCGGCGCTCTCTCAGCCGCTCGGCGCTCCGCTCGGCCAACCACGCCCAGCCGCCGCGGCACTCTCCCGGCCGCTCGGCGCTCCGCTCGGGCCAGCCGTGCCCGGATGCCGTGCCGCTCGGCCCTCTCCGGCGCTCGGCGCGCCGCTCGGGCCGCTCCGCCAGCGCCAGCCGCCACGCCGCTCTCCCGGCCTCTCGGCGCTCTGCTCGGGCCGCGCCGCCCGCGCAACCGCCACGCCGCTTTCCCGGCCGCCACCCTCCCAACCTGTGCGATTGCTTCCGATCCGTTCGCTGGTGCCCCCACAAGCCTCAAGGTAAAGCCAACTAATTTGGTGCTTTTGAGATTGACCACTAATCTCCATTGTAGTTAAAAGCTAGAACTTGTTTGTTGCGATGTTCTTCGTGCTTTTGTAGCCGACGTACGTGGTACAAGATTGTGGTTCATTTGTGCATCTGCGATGGCGCGGGGCTGCGACTTGAGCGCTGCGGCGATGGCCTGCTGACCGCGAGGTAACGGGTCCCACATCATCCCCATTCTCGTCCCTTGCGGTGAGCGGCCTCGCCCCAACGCCCTCTACATGATGGTCGTAGTGGTGCGGCGGAGGGCACCACATCTCGGTGGTTCTCCAATACCGTGTTGAGGGCATGTCGGCTGCCATGTCTGTGCTGGTATGATGTTTGATAAAATGTTCTATGGTAGATGCTTGCCAATGTCTGCATCTCTTCCAGCGACCCCACCACCATAATCTATTCCCATGTGCTCCTCTGCCTCTCTCATTTCTCTGTCTTCAGCTTTGAAAATGCGTGTGCAGATCCATGGACACGTTCTAACAAACTTTATATTGGATGTCACAATCAGCAACTTATTAATCATCTAGCTACGAGTTTGTATACAAAATAGCTTTATTTAACTTGAAGGCTCATCCATTGTAGTAGGAAAAAACCATTGTAGTTGTAACTTCTTATAAAACATTTTTTAGTGTATGGGTTTTTCATTCTTATTGTTCGCCATTCCATAGATTTTACTTTGTGATTACCTTTGTAGTCCTTTTTAGATGACATGGTGTGCTTTATGGTTCTTCGGCATGTAGTATTGTTCTGAAACAATTCCCAGCCATAAGCCCAAATACGCAGAATCTGAACCTGGTTATGGATCTGTGTGTATCTTTCTAATGTTTTTCATGATTATTTAAAATTCAGTTGGGTAAATACTCAGTCGTGTCCTAAACTTCCTTTTCAGAACATGCATACCGCATTGCTGCCACTGCCATGCCAGCTTGCTAGATGCAAACATTTGGATCAAATTATTTTGAGAAGTGAAATGCACATTAGCAATTTAGCATGGAAGAATTATGCCATGCCTTCGCTGCACCTTTTAGGACTGAGTGACGATGTTATCTGAACTATATCTTCAATGGGAAGCTGAAATGTTTAATCCTGTCTGCTAGCATGCATCAGTTTTAAGATGGTTTGCCTTCATATCCAGAATCATTATGGTCAAAATATTCTCAAAAGAATTTCACCAAGAAACAACTATGTGGATGGCTTGAACCACTTGAGTATGCAGTAAAGCTACACTGTTTCTCCATTTGTAGATGATTACTCTTTTATAATTCTATTGTTATATAGATACGATCGACCTTTGTTCCTAAATAGTTGCTCTCTCAGAATGCATCAAATTAAACAGTAGTTAGTTAACTGTATCTATGTTGCCCTTTGTTCCTAATATAGCATGTGTGTTGTTATCATCAAGGTTATACTACCCTGGTGAATATTTTTTTTTTACTGAGTTACAAAATATGTAGAAAGCTGTCTGAATTAATTATTTTCAGGTCTATTAAGCACTATAGGTTGTTTCTTCGTGGCTTCACCCATGAAATAGATAATCTCATCTAATTTGTTTATGGATAAACTCAGGATTGTATTCTCTTATGTAACTATATCTGTGATGGTGATAGAAATAGCACAACAGAGCCTGAGTGCCCATTTTTCTACTGTAATCAGCACAATTTTGTATATACGGCATTAATTAGTTTCAAATTTGATTTCGGGAAATTTGAATAGGATAAGCACTACATATTTACAACTAATATCAGATAAAGTTGCTTAGTAATCACCATGTGGCAATTTAATTTTCGAAATGTATAATGGTCCTTGGCCATTATGAAAGTTGATAAGATTCTTATAAAGAACCAATTCTTATACTTAGCAATCCATCGTAGGTTCAGATTAGTTACAATTTAAAAATAGAAAATACAAATAGAGATCTTATGTAATATAGCCACATAGGGCCTTCTCAAAAATCTTATGTTTTGATTTGCTACTTGTTTGAAGTCACTGACTCACTGGATTTCTACAGGTTAATGTGTCTTAATGCCTTTATTATCGTTTCGGAGCTTGTTGAAGCCTTTTCTGCTACAGATGCTTGGAAGGGACAAATAAAATAAAGTTCTGAATACAAACTAATTGGTTGTAACAGATCTTATAATAGCGGCAATGGTGGTTGGGAGAAGATGTGCTATATGCATATGCATCGAAAAACTGGTTATTCAAAGGGTGTCTGCAGTATAAATATGATGTCATCATTTCCTACAAAAACAAGCCCTATGAATCCTCCTTCACCAGGCCCTTGAGGATCCAACTGTGAACTGTTGTTGCTCATGGCTTGTCTTGGGCTTTTGCCTTCCCTAGAGCTGCTGCGAATTTGATAACATGTGTATTTGTGAATCTGCTTTGACTTAAGCCGTGCTTGTGATTGGGCAGTCACATATCTCAAAAATTTGCTAGGATTTGCTCTAATATTTTCTATATTATTTTTCACATTTATTTGTAACCTTTTATTTTTTTGGTTGCCATAATTTAAGATATATGGCCATTTAAATCATTTCAGAAATGAGATCTTAACTGATTTTCATTTATCATGGGCTAGACCAATGGCAGGTGTCAGGAGCAAGCCAACTTTCTCTAAAGCTCCCTCTTTGAATGACTTGTTGGAACTGATGGACCAATAAACATGTAACTAGCTGTGGATGGAAGGTGAGATTAAGTAAACTTTGCTTTAGCCAGCACTATACCAATATCTTATTGCGATCCATCCACGCTGACCATTGTGTTCTATGACTCATGGCTGTTAGATACCATTGTATTATATTTATTTTAATTTAATATCTTGTGCCATACTAAATGGTCACATTGGGCAGTGCTTCTAACATTGATTTTTCAGTCTGCTGTGTCCCAACATTTTATTTGGCAAGAATTGCATAGGCTGACGACACTTCTTATGTTTTGATGCGAGAATTAGAATGCAAATTCATTGTATGTGTACCAACACGAATTTTTCCTTAAGCGTATACTCAACTGTAGTATCAGCCGCTACTGAATGAAGTTTGCTTTTAATACTGTGACATCTGACATTATGACCACATTTTTTTGCTGTGTCCCCAGTGCATTATGGCTCATGGCATTTTTTGTGTTGTGTCTATATAAATAATATAGCACATTGGTTTAGAATTCTCACTATGATTATTTGTTATTCGTCGTTGTGTTGACCGTGCATCTGTGCCCCCTCGTGCATATTACTGGTCATGTGCCTGCGTACACCAAGTCGAACTACATACAAGTTCGTTGTTGTCCGTTGTCCTGATGCAATAAACGAGCATAGACCTTAATTACACAAGATTGCTGCCCAGAATACCATAAAAGAATTGGTGCGAAAGAACTAGCTGTTGTATTAAATATCATTTTAACATATTTAACATTGATATTTAATTTTATGTGATCCATATATTTTTAGTATAAAAAATTAGTTATTCCCGTAGCAACGTACGGGCACACTACCTAGTCGGAAGTCAAAAGGCTCAAGGGACTTTTCTTTTGTTCGTTGGCAGTGATTCAGTTTTTTTTTATCTGGATGAGAAGATTTCTTTTTAATCAGAATATTCACGAGTTTTTTTCAACGATCATTATATCGTAGCATTTTTGCTATTACTTAAAAAATCAATTGTTCTATTCGCTTCGACTTATCAGCCATACTATAACATATTCTTTCACACAGATACTTAAAAACAGCTAAAATTAATCATGAAAATCATCAGCAGAACAACACCAATGCTTGAGACTTCTTTATAGATGGACTTGTGAACATAAGCTTTATATTGCACACCTTTTGGCATCTATTTTTTTGGAAGAAACAAGAGTAGGCATAATTGCTAAATTATTTGGCCGTCACTAAATATAAGTATTTAACATGGATACTAAATGAATGTATTTAATTTTTTATGACCTTTATTTCGGAACAACAAGTGTGTGGTAAAACTATTTAATGATTCTATCAGTGACTACTTAACAATGTAAATGATATCAATTTTACACCTTTTCTATGTTTCAGACGCTTGAACAGTTTTGTCTTTATTCTTTCATAGAAAAATTTGTTTATTGTGATATGTGCTAATAGATTTGGACCGTTAGATGAAGATCCGATAATTGTTAGTTGTAGCCTGAGGCCTTGTTCAGATTTGTGGTGAAAAGTTCTCGTAGCACTTTCGTTGTTATTTGACAAACTTTGTCCAAACATAGACTATAACTAGGCTCAAAAGATTCGTATCGACATGAACAGACTAAAAATACAATTAGTTATTTTTTTATCTACATTTAATGCTCTATGCATGCGTCTAAAGATTTGATGTGACGGGTACTGCGCAATATTTTTGGAGACATTTGGTCAACTGAACGTGACCTGATAGATACTAAATTTCGAAACCTAAAATATAGCACGTCCCTTAATTTTAACATGACATATGGCGTGCATCATTTAAAATATTTAAAAGCTATCTTTTTTGCTAATGAAATTATATTAATTTGAATATTATTAATGATATAAATTGAATTAATTTTAGCTCATGCTCTCTCGGTGGTGAAAAAGCACAGCTGCGTCGGTGTGTGTGACCATTTCAATTCTTTGGCGCGCAGTTCCATCACCTGCGCTCTCGAGAATGCGAGCAAGAAAAAAGGAAAGAGAAACGGCAAAGGCGCAACAAGCCAAGAAAGAGAGCACGGCGCCAGCTTTACCGATGCAAGGGCCCCGGAGGCCGGAGCCGGGCTGCGCTTGCCGATGCGACCTGTCGCTGTAATTGCCTCGGTGACCGGTCTGGTCTGTACTACTACAGTTCTTCAAGAGTTTAGGGCTTTAGGCCTTGTTCCTTCGCGATATTTCGACGAAAAAGTTCCTTAGTATTTTTACTGTTACTAGTTGAGTGTCCGTGCGTTGCTACGGGAAAAAATAATGTCAAACCACTTTAGCATGAAGCGACAGCCACAATTGTTTATGTTTAAAATTATTTTTACAAATAACCATGTTGATAGTTTCCACTTACAAATCAGTAATGAAATGAACTTTGATAGTTAGTTTCCACAAGACCAGGTAAATGGATAGTGGTTTCCACAAGACTACTGTCAAACATGATGTAAATGGATAGTTAGGGCAACTCCAAGAGAATGCCCGTCCAGAGCCCCAAAACACAATTTTAGAAGGTGAGGTGCCAATAGCTCCCCTTTGTTTCTCCCAAAATTACTGTTCCCTAAATTTCCTTGATCACCACTGATTATAAAGGAGATTACGAGCTAATCCTCTACTAAACTCTTGCATGTCTAATTCAGGCTTTCCTAATTGATCCCTGAAAACTGTCCTGCCAAATTAGCCCCTTTGACACCATCTAAAGTTGTTGTCGACCATAACATCTAAAGAAACACATGAATCAATAATTTACTGAGCATATTTCAATTTGCTAACCTCTCTGAATCTCTAAACATGAGTCTTTGATCCTTGATAAGACTGATTTTTTTTTGTTTTACTGACCAATAAAACTCGCTCAATATTTTTGTGTAAGTTGTCCTAATTCAGAGAGGTTAACATGTTTACATGTGATTCCAAGGCAATGGCACATAATTCTCTAAATCTCTAAACATGGGGAATCTCTAAATATGAATCTGAAACAAACATTAATCACATGAATCTTTGAATTTACTGCCCAATCAATTGTTAACTTGGGTGAGCTCCGGGATTAGCAAATGGTAACATAGTTGTTAGCAGGTAGCATCCTGCTGGCCTTATGCTCAATCACTCCACTCGATCAACACAGTACTCATGGCATATTCTTTTTTGGTAACAAAGAATTACAAAAGAAAAGAAAGATTCAACTGCATAATACTAACCTTGCTGATTTGATTTCACTGCCAAACAACCTAGGGAAGATGTATCTGCACATGAACACCTTTTTAAAAAACATGATGTATCACTCTTAGTATAGTAAATGTACACTACAAGTGATGCTGGCTCAGGGAGTTAGCTCTAAGGAACACAGGTACACATTGAATCCTTGTTGAGAAAAAATGAATTCAAGAATGTCCACCTACAGAGCATGTAGAAGGTTAAGAATATTAAGGTGGTCATAAACTATTGCAAAACTGCTTATAGGATGCGGCTGCAAGTATGTTAAACTGACCAGCATTGATCTGACTTCTGACAACCAAAATCAAGTGTAAAAATGGCCACGAAGAAACAGGCTAAGCTATTGCTCTGTAATGCACTTTTGACTCCTTAATGAAATATGTGCTAAAAGCACGGTCATGAAAAAAGAATTGTTTGCTACAGGTTTTCACAACAGGCAGGAGCTAATTATGAGCAACAATGTCAATCTGAAACCTATGCTAATCATATCAGGCCATATTTCTAGAATTGAGACAAGTCCATATCCAAGAGCATATGTCTGACCACATTTCTAGATTCGAGTCAAATCAGTAGTCAAGATTATAAGAATTAATCTTTTTTTAGTACTACTTAAAATTATAAACTATTTGATCAATGTAAATTTCCAAATAAAATACCAGCCGCACTTGAACCTCCATAGATATAAGGCTGTGAAATTGAACCCAACCTTGTAGAGAAGCACAAAATTCTTTAGAATGAGCAAAAAAAATATTTACATGTTGATGTCACTTCATAAATTGTGAAGATGGGAAATAAAAAGGAAATTCCAGTACATATCCATCTGAAATCTCATTGCTATAAGTGCCTCATCCAATGTACAAGTATATATGTTCATTTGAAATAAGCAAACAGAAATAAAGGATGGATCTCATATTTCACTGTTATACAATAGGAGATATAGACTAAGCTTTCTAGTTTGATACACCTGAATGGGAAATAACATAATAGAACAGAAATTTAAATGTTAGATAAACCAACACTATTTTAGATTTTGACCTGAGGCTGAGTCTAATTTTCCATTGAGATCCCATGCTGCCTGGATTACTTGAAGCCCAAGATTGCCCACTGCCCATATATTATTATCTGAAACCACAAAAGAACATGACAGCTTAAACACTCAAAAAGATGCTAATGCGCTTGATCAGACAGTGGCAAGATGTCAAAGGAATAGTGAGAAATAATTGACTGAATCAGCAAAAATCAGGGTTAGTGAAGCGGTAAAATCAAAATAAAATTGGTGTTTGCATACCATCAGAAACTTGATGTTAATGAGATAGAAATATACTGTGACAAAAAAGGCAAAAAAGATCTAACAAAAAGGAAATTCAGTTAGATTCATTTTCTTACATAAACTTAAACATCCTCCACTAACTTGATTAAGCTTAATTAGGTAAATTGGACATCAGAGATCTAAAGTTAGAACAATCTAATCCAAATATTAAAGGAACAATGAAAAAAGAACGATATTTCTTTTTAGCAGTAGTAGCCTCCTAGCCGTCCTTTAGACATGCAGTTCAGTGGAGTGAGGCCATCTTGATTGAGTAATTTTGTCAAACTCAAACACATGTCGGTCCTCGTTGCAAGTGAATGGAATGGACATTGCTCAAAACAAAGGACTGTTGCCATGCTACCGTTTGATGTGACCGTGTCGGCGGTCCTAAGCTCTTTCCCGCCGGCACAGTCATGGTCGTGGCAACCTGTGCCCTGCCTGAAATCAGCTCCATCCCAATCCACATCAGGCTTAATTCACATAATTCTTACAGCGGGGAGGAGGTCCTTGCTCGTGCTCGCATGCGCATGGTAAGGAGGACGATTGACAGCTGATTGCCCGTACCATTGCAGAGGCTGACAGTTGTGGGCAATGTGTCATGCTGAATTAGGTAGGAGGCGGCGGTGAGCGATGTCCTCGTCAGATGGCGTCGGCCTAGAGTAGCAATCGGAGCCGCATCGAATCAACGGGACCAAAAGGACAAAAAAAACGAATCAATCAAGTTAGAGACGAGGGGCCGACCAGTGGGCGAGGAACTTGACGACCGTGAATGACTCCGGTGATGCTTAGAGGAAGACGCTGAAGATGGACGTAGGTCCACAGTCTCCTTAGCGCCCCCTACACCGAGCGTCGGAGCGCGTCCACCCCACATGGTTGCGAGCATGGCGAGGGCGAGGAAGAGCCAGTGAGTCACCGCGCCGAGGAAGGTGGCGGATGGCAAGGGCGACGAGGAGCCAGCAAGGGGGAGGGCGGCGGCGAGGGCGACGAGGAGCCGGGGCCGCTTCTGTTTTACGCAGGTGGGGCGAGCTGCGGATCTGGGCGCGCGTATGGCGGCTGCACCGCGTCGCGGCCATGGCCACCGGGTGGGCTCGCCTGGATAGCGCCGTGCCAGGAGGTGACCACCGTTGTTGGGCGCTCAGAAGCATGCGCCGCACACGGGACGCCATCAGCCCGGTTGCGTGCTGCGCGCGGAGGAGACCGCCGAGTTGGCTCGTCATGTGCCTTCGTTGCACAGCTAGAGCGCCGCCGGCACGATTGTGCAGGAGAGGCCATCGGACCGGATCTAGCATCCCCGCATCCTCGGTCCGCCGCCAGCTCCTCGACCTACACGAGCGAGATCTGGCATCCCCGCGTCCTCGGTCCGCCGCCAGCTCCTCGATCTGCGCGGGCGAGATCTGACACCGCCATGTGCTCGACCCCGTCGCCGGCTCCTCAATCCCCGTCGCCGGATCCTCAACCCCGCCGCCTCTTCGTCAGCTAGTGCAGGGAGAGAGGAGCCACGGCGGGCGCGTGAGGGGGTGGTGTGCGTGCTGGATTTGCGCCGAGCGGGAGAAGGCGCGGCGGGAGCCGTGTTCCGAGCGAGAAAGGGCGGCGAGGTGTGGTCGTGCTGGGCGGAGGGAAGGGCGACCTTCGGGTCGTGGCCGGACGACGGTTATGCGAGGCGCGTGGGAGATCGCCGGGCGGGACGAAAAAGTTACGGTGGCAGCGGCCGGGCGCGGCGCGGAGCGGCCGAGCGGCGCGGCGGCCGGACGCAGGCGGAGCGGCTCGAGCGGCTCGGCGTCTGGGCGCGGTCGGCCGAGGGGCGGTTTCGATAGGAGCGGGGAGAAGCTGCGTGCGCGATTCGCGATGGGACTTCATGGGAGCGAGGAGAGCGGCGCGGCCGGGAGAGCGGGCACGAGCGGCTGGCGCCGAGCAGCGAGGCCGGGCGAGTGGGCGCAGTCGGCCGGGAGGCGGGCGGTTTTGCGTTTCTGAAAGGACCGAATCAGCCTAGAGGGGGGGTGAATAGGTGATTTTTGACTATCTGAAACTTCACAAACTATAAGATGTAGTTAGATAGCAACCGGAGAGGCCGGTTTGTTTGGGTAGGTACTACCGGGTGTGAACACCGGTACTACCAACACAAACAAACGGCACAACCGGGATCCTAAAAGAAACTACAAAACCTATGAATATAAGCTATGAAGATAATACAAGTTTCTGACCCACTTTCCTAAGAATGATATACGGTAAATCTACTCTGACCAAACCTTGGTTGCTACCCTTGATGTAGATCGAGCCTTCCCAACCTAAGAGAGAGATAGGGATAGGAAGAACACGAAGAACACAATAACAAGTGAAGTAGAGACAATAGGGACAACAACAACAAGCACACGGGACACGTGATTTATCCCGAGGTTCGGCCAATCCACTAAGGAGTGTCTACTTCCTCGTTGTTGAGGTGACCACAAAGGTCGGAGTCTATTTCACCTCCTCGCCTCACTCAAGCAACCACAAAGGCTACGAGAGTATCTCTACTAGAAATCTTAGGGTAATACAAACGCTTCGGGGAGCCCTCACAAGTAAAGCAATACGGGCTACCACGAAGAACACCTAACCGGCTAGAGCTCAAAGAGCTCAAGAGTAAAAGACACAAAGCAAGCCGGCAAGATGGAAACCAAGTGCTCAAGTCGAAGATTGATGCTTCCCACTCTCGAATCTCACTTCCCTAGCTCAAATCTCGCAAGGGAATGAATCTAGGAGCAAAGGGGGAGAGAGAGAGGGGTGAGTCAATGCTTGGAGAGGGCTTGTCCAAAGTTAGGTCAGCAATAAGTGTATGGAGTGAGTCAGTTACCGTGAAAAGTGAAGAGGGGAGGCATTTATACTCAGTCCCGAGGCTGGTCGGTACCACCGACCACCCATGGTCGGTACCACCGACCATGTCACAACGGTCGCATACACCCAGATCTGGTCAAACTGACAAGCACCGGGCCAAGGTCGGAACCACCGAGGCCGGTGGTACCGAGGTTATGGCGGTACTACCGCCAGGTCATTTTTTGACCAACACAGAGAGGGTGTTTGAGCGCTGCGCAGAGAAGCCGTTGTCGGTACCACCGACCACCCATGGTCGGTACCACCGACCATAAGAAATTACCCTCTACGTGTTCGTGATTGTGCGGTGTCTCTCAAGCGAACTAAGGTTAGTCGATTTGAGCACTTTTCTCCACATCTAGCCAACTTACTTTGTGACCCTCTTCATAGTCCGGCTTACCTATAACTCAAGTTTAAAATTGAATTTTTAAACTACCACTTGAGCTAGGCTTCTTTATGTCCAAAAATATCCTACGTGCTTTGTTCACGAGATTTCAACGTTTCAAATCTTTCAAAGGACTAACACCTGCATACATGCTTTTATAAACTCGTTAGTCCCTAATTGATTGTCATTAATTAGCCAAAACCCACATTAGGGGCGAATGCACTTTCAAACTCTCCCTTTTTGGTAATTAATGACAACCAACTTAGGCTTACAATTAGGGATAGAAAGAATTGAAGCTTTTGAATTCCAAAATTTAGTTGAAGCTCCCCCTTAGTGTATGCTTTGGATATGAATTTCAAACCTTGATTAGAAAGCAAGGTTGCATACACAAGAACAAGAGCTCCCCCTAAATTTTGCAATCCGTGGGGTGCCTAAGTGTGTGACAACATCAAATATATCAATTTGTGATGCATAAACGGTATGACATGGTGATACACATAACAATGTAATAAGAAAAGCGAATGACTATTGAAGAAAGGAAAGAACTCAAATCACATAGCCATATCGAAAACAACAATCATCATGACAAGAGCATCAATAACGAGGATGAACCAAGCATGAATATAACAATAAGCGTAAAAGTTTTACATCCTCAGCATATCACAAATAAAATGTTGCATACCACACTTAGTCTCAAAGATTACCCTTTCTTACAGCTATTACAACAAGATAAGCCTAACACTCCCCCTTTGGCATCAAGTACCAAAGCAGGTAGGCCAAGATAAGCAAAGAATCAATAATAGCTGCTAGAAGATCCATCATGATAAGAGCCCCCGAAGAGAGAGGAATAGGCACTCTCTCCAACGTCACCACCAGGGAAGGATGAAGGAGCCGAAGAATCAGGTGGTGGTGTAGAGTCGCGAGGACCACCACTCCCAGCTGGATCGGCGTCGGGGCCAGCAAAGCCCATGTACGAGCCACCACCCCCTCCTTGATACGATGTGGACCCGCCAGCAAAGGACGTGCCCATACCATAGTCAGGGAAGAAGGAATGAGGCTGGTACTGAGGTGGTGGCGGAGGATAGAACTGATGGGGCGGATACAGCATGGAGCTGTAAAAACCCGCCTCACCACCACCTGGAACCTGGGGCTGCTGCTGGGCCTGCTGCTGGGGCTGCTGCTGGGGGAGACCACCATCATCATCATCATCATCATCATCACCACCACTCTGGGCCTGAGCATCGTACTCAGCAAACGGATCTGGATGGGGTCGGACCGGAGAGCGCGGAGGAAGACCGAGATGCTGACGCACCTCCTGCTGATGTCGCTCGTCACGATCGGCCCGATAGCACATCCACTCAAAGATCTTGCCAGGGCGGAGCGAAGACCGCCACCCCTACGCCTCTCACGACGCGGAGGAGGAGCGGTAGCATGGGGAACATCTCCACCCGGCTGAGCCTCGCCAGGCGCTGTTGCATCTGCTGGGACCTCACCACCTTCATCAACTTTTTCTTTGTCCTTGGAAGGAGCCGAGGTGAACTTGCGAACACTGTACTCCTTCATGGTGCGATCATACTCGAAGGTGGCGCCAACCACATGCTCAATGATATGCATAAGATATGGAGCATATGGCAAGGCCTTGTGAGGATCATTGTAAACATCGGAGATTTTCTGCCACAGAAAGTGAGAGATGCTAAACCGTCCATCTGGCAGAGCAAAGCGGACGAGGACCTGGCAGCATCATCTCTCAAGTTGTCCTGGTCACCAACTTTAGGATCCAGAGTTAGGCGCATCAGGTTGTTGAGCACATAGTAGGCAGGCTTCAGGCCTGGACCTTGAAGGTTGCCTCGGCACCATCCATGTAGACACCTGAGCTCTGCAACTGCTCTAAGTACATACCCCCTCCATACATCTCTGAAAGACGAGGGGCATCTCTGTCCACATGATCGAAGCCCAACAACCGAGCAAATGTGACGAAGGCACATCTGTAGTGGACCCCTGGGTCATCCAATGCAGCACGCGAGCTTCCTTATCAATGAACAAAGTGGCCCAAAACTGACAGAGAATCTCCTGGTTGAAGCTGCGCTCACCAGAGATCAATCCCAAGATCCTCCACTCCTCAAGCCTCTGCACCAAAGACTGAATCTCATCTGAGTCCTTGTCTGTCAAGGAGCGGATAACTAACCGCTTGTGCTCAAAAAGAGGGGGATGGCCCTTAGCACAGAAACCCTTCCAGAGGACTGTCACATAGTAGTCCTGCTGGAATCTTGACCAGAACCTCCGATCAACTGAAGCATCTCTGATAAACAGATAGGGGTTCTCTTCACGCTGCCTTCTCATCAAGCTACCGCGCTTTCTATTGGAGTAATCCATGGGATTTCCAAGAAGAGCGGGAGGGACGGCAGACATGACAGCTTCGGCGTCAGGGTGCATGTCAAAAGCCCGGTGATTAGCATCAACCCTGAAGTCCGAGGGGATGCCGGTCCAACTTGAGGATCGATGGAGCGACCCTCACGATCGAGACCAGCTGAAGGCACTCCTCTCACAATGACGCTGTGCAGGCGTCCCGCCGGACCAGCGACAGGGGGCGGAGAAGGCTGAGGAGGAGGAGGAGCAGCATGCCCACTGCCACGCATAGACACCTGACCGCTCCCGCTCGCCCTTGCGCTATCCACGCTGCGACGACCCGTAAGGCCGCGGACGAGCGTCCACGGACCTGACGAGAGGAGTCATCCATACTCCCAGACCGACCACGGCGCCCGGGATTGCGACGCGGCGGCTCCCCTTGCGCATGACCACCTTGCTCCAAGGCGGCATAACCTCATCATCATCACTAGGGGAACGAGCACGAGAGGGCCTCCGGCTCATCTAGACAAAGATAGCATAGACCAACATGAGACAAAGATGATGGAACGATTACTTCACGGATGTAGCAAATAAGACGATCGAAATCGGGAAGGAGAACGGCTCGCTGCGCGCGGGCGGTACTACCGACCCCTGGGGGCGGTACTACCGACCGCACAGCAGCGTGCGGTTTCCATCAATCCAATCTACCAAATCGCCATGAACTTGCAAACCATACATCTTAGAAGCATCTACACACTAGATAGAACAAGCCAACCAAAGGAAACGACCTAGAACAGGGTACATTGAAAGATCGGGCATGAACACCTAGTACCTTGCTACTCATGAAGAAGAGGTCGAAATCCAATGAAGGAGATACTTCCGGGCTTCAAGAACACCACCAAGACGATCTCCAACCTTCAAAGCACTTTCCACCAGAGGGATTTGGATTTGGTTGGAGGAGGAAAGAGATCGGGAGAGAGAGGGCGATGGCGGCGCACGGGGAGAAGGCACGAGCAGGCGGCGGCTGCAAGGAGGCAAGGGGCGGCGGTCAAAGAAGTTTGACTAGGGTTGAAAAAAAAAATTCACCGCGCCCCTTTTTATACTCGGAGGTAACCGGTCGGTGGAACCGCCCATAGGGGCCGGTACAACCGCCGTCGGTAGTACCGACACAATGGCGGTACCACCGACAGGCAGAAAACAGAGGATCCAGAGAGGGTTTCCAGGAGGACTTTGTGTGGTATACTACACACACTTCAAATATGTCCAGATTTCATAGAATCAATACATAGCTATGGACACAAGTGAAGCATGCAAAATAAATTTTGAAATCACATACAATATTTGTCAAAAGCATTTGTTTAGGTTTCTAGGTGAAAACAAATATGTGCAAGACATCAAGCCACGTTACAAGAATCAATGATATTTAGTTCACTCCTCAAAGCACAAAATCTTGACTCATCTAAAGGCTTTGTGAAGATATCGGCTAGTTGTTTTTCGGTGCTCACATGGCGTATTGCGATATCTCCTTTGGCTTCATGGTCTCTCAAGAAGTGGTGTCGGATGTCTATGTGTTTTGTGCGAGAGTGGTTTACGGGATTGTTTGCTAGTTTGATAGCACTCTCATTGTCACACAAAAGTGGAATTTTGGTTTGCTCACATCCGAAGTCCTTTAGTGTTTGCTTCATCCAAAGTAGTTGAGCACAGCAAGCGCCGGCCGCCACATACTCGGCTTCGGTGGTGGATAGGGCAACACTATTTTGTTTCTTAGAACTCCATGACACCAAAGACCTCCTAATAAATTGGCAAGTCCCGGTAGTGCTCTTTCGGTCTACTTGCAACCGGCATAGTCCGAATCGGAATAGCCAAGTAGATCGAAAGTGGAGCCCTTGGGATACCACAAGCCAAGATTCGGAGTGTGCACTAAGTATCGAAAAATTCTCTTAACGGCCATAATATGACATTCTTTCGGATTAGCTTGAAACCTTGCACACATGCACACACTAAGCATAATATCGGGCCTAGATGCACAACGGTAAAGTAATGAACCGATCATAGAGCGATATACCTTTTGGTCCACTGACTTACCATCCACATTTAGATCAAGATGTCCATTGGTAGGCATAGGGGTCTTGATGGTTTGGCCTTGTCCATCTCAAACTTCTTTAGCATGTCTCTTGTATACTTGGTTTGACTGATGAACGTGCCATCCTTGAGTTGCTTGATTGGAATCCAAGAAAGTCTTTCATCAACTCACCCATCATGGACATCTCGAACCTTTTGGTCATGATCCTACTAAATTCCTCACAAAAGACAACATTAGTACTACCAAATATTATGTCATCGACATATATTTGGCACACAAAGATATCATTATCAACTTTGCGAGTAAATAAAGTAGCATCGGCCCTTCCTATCTCAAAACCCTTTTTGAGTAGGAAGTCCTTAAGACAATCATACCAAGCTCTAGGGGCTTGTTTAAGCCCATAGAGCGCCTTGTCGAGCTTGTAGACGTGGTTGGGAAACTTTGGGTCCTCAAAAACCTGGTGGTTGCTCCACATAGACCAATTCGGAGAGGGGGCCGTTGAGGAATGCACTTTTCACATCCATTTGGTATAGCTTGAAATCATGGTGAGTAGCAAAGGCAAGTAATATACGAATTGACTCGAGCCTAGCTACAGGTGCATAGGTTTCCCCGAAATCCAAACCTTCGATTTGAGTGAAACCTTGAGCCACCAACCGTGCTTTGTTCCTTGTCACCACGCCATGCTCGTCTTGCTTGTTGCGGAAGAC
This sequence comes from Coix lacryma-jobi var. lacryma-jobi, assembly GCA_009763385.1. Lineage (NCBI taxonomy): Eukaryota > Viridiplantae > Streptophyta > Magnoliopsida > Poales > Poaceae > Coix > Coix lacryma-jobi. Next base: position 26,972,733 of record CM019827.1, on the reverse strand, counting down.
CCATTTGGTTCCTATCACATTTTGCTTGGGCCTTTCCACCAAGGACCAGACTTCATTCCTGGTGAAGTTGTTCAGCTCTTCTTGCATAGCCATCACCCAGTCCGGATCGTCAAGTGCTTCTTCCACCCTAAGAGGTTCCAAAGAGGAGACAAACAAGTAATGTTCACAAAAATTCGCTAAACGAGAACGTGTCGTTACCCCACGCCGTATGCTCCCCAATATGTTGTCAAACGGGATGATCCGTTGAACTGTATGATGAACTTGGGTGTGGCACAGGTGATCTTCGTTGGATGGGTCCATCTTCATCATCTTCATCGTATGCATTGATGTCCCCATCTTCTTGTCGGACTTCATGTTGAGCTCGTATTTGATCATCAACTTGGTGTATCACTTGAACATCATCCACACTACCACCATTCGGAGTTGCGGAAGCTTCATCATGCGCATTTGGATGCACATGATGGATATGAGAATCTTGTGGAGTGTGTGATGGTTCATCTTCATCATCTTGTATTTCAACGGGCCTCACATCACCGGTTGCAAGCTTCTTGATAGCTTCGGATGGAGGCTCGTCATTACCTACAAGCTCATCATTGACTTGCTCTTTTTGAGAGCCGTCGGATTCATCAAAAGTCACGTCTACCGTTAACTCAATAGTGCCGGTGGCATTATTGAATACATGGTAGCCATGTTCGTTAGTACCATAACCAAGTAGAAAGCCTTCGTGTACCTTAGGTGCAAACTTTGAACTTTTGGCCCTTTTGTTAAGTATGAAACACTTGCAGCCAAAAACTCGAAAGTAATGCACCTTTGGTTTGTTACCGGTTAGAAGCTCATATGGCGTCTTCCCTTTTAGCTTGTGAAGGTAGAGGCGGTTGATTGCATGACACGCCGTGTTCATTGCCTCCGCCCAAAATCCATGGGAAGTCTTGTACTCATCCAACATAGATCTTGCAGCTTCAACAAGAGTTCTATTCTTCCTTTCCACAACCCCATTTTGTTGTGGGGTATATGGAACGGAGAACTCATGCTTGATCCCTTCTTCATCAAGATACTCTTCTATGTTGGTGTTCCTAAACTCGGTCCCGTTGTCGCTTCTCACTTTCTTGATTTTGATGTCGAACTCATTTTGTGCTCTTCTAGCAAACTTCTTGAAGATACCTTGCGTTTCGCTTTTGTCTGCTAAAAAGAACACCCAAGTGAAACGAGAATAGTCATCAACAATAACGAAACCGTATTTGTTACCGCCGATGCTTTGATAAGCAACGGGTCCGATGAGATCCATATGCAATAGTTCCAATGGTCTTGTGGTCGACACAATGTTCTTGATTGGATGTTTTGCTCCTACTTGCTTTCTGGCTTGGCATGCACTGCAAATCCTATCTTTCTCAAAAGAAACATTGGTTAGTCCAAGGATGTGCCCTTCTCTTTGAAGTTGGGCCAAGTTCCTCATCCCAACATGAGCTAGTCGGCGATGCCAAAGCCAACCCATGCTAGATTTTGCCATTAGACATGTTGTAGGCTCTACCTTACTAGTTGAGAAGTCAACTAAGTAAAGTTTTCCCTTCAACACGCCTTTAAATGCAATAGAGGAATCCCTTCTTCTAGAGACGGTCACACCCTTATCCGTAAAGAGACAATCGTAACCCATTTCACAAAGTTGAGAAACGGATAACAAATTGTAACTCAACGAATGCACAAGTAATACATTAGATATGGAATTGTCAGTTGAGATAGCAATTTTACCCAAACCAAGCACTTCTCCTTTACCATTGTCACCAAACACAATGTTGTTGCATGAGTCGTTGCTTGGTTGAAAGGAGGAGAACATATCTTTGCCCGGTCATATGATTGTGCATCCACTATCCAACACCCAACTTGATCCACCGGAGGCATATTCCTACAAAACAAGTTTATGTTCTAGATTTAGGTACCCAAACGAGATTGGGTCCTTGGGGGTTAGTCACATAAGCTTTTGGTACCCAAACATTTCTCATAATTTCCCTCTTCTTGAGGGCACCAACATACTTGACAACTATTTTGCCATCATCACCCCAACAACACAAATAATCACATGTATAGCTTCTTGATATGGGCTTTTGTTGCTTGAGGGCCTCCACTTGCTTCTCCTTGTTGATCTTACCATTAGCAAGTGGAGCCTTTGGATTGGCAACCTTGTTGGCCTGTTCATTAGGTCAAAGAGAGGAACCCCTTTGTTAAAGTTAACAAAAGGTACCCCATTGACCATCTTTCTACCGTTGGCCTTACCACCATACCTATTGTACCCAATTCCATCCTTGATGGATGGGTGTCTTGCGGTCTTGAGGATATCTTTTGGTTGTTGCACCTTACACTTGCAACCATTCCTCAAGATCATGTTCAACCTATGAATTTCTTTGTCTTTCTTTTCTAGCTCAACAAGGTTAGTTGCACAAGCATTTATATCATGTTTATAGCATCTTTTGCAACCATTACTAGTTGAGGCATTAGAGCCATCGGAATCCTTAGAAGAGGTTGAAGAGGTGCTATTCCAAAGAGTGTTGTAGCTTAGTTCAAGAGTTTGATATTTATTTTGAGAGCTTGTGAGGCTCTCTTGAACCATGCTAACCTCATTCTTTAGGCTTGCAATTGAGTCATTGCTCATGGAACACTCCTTAGCCAACTTCTTGTTGGAGTCATTGGCTAAGGATAGTTCCACGGTCAATTTCTCAACCTTCAACTTCTCCTCGGCAAGAGAGGTTTCCAATGCACGGTTCTTTTCTCTCTCTTGAGAGATCAAGTCCCCTTGCATTGCAAGACTCTCATTCCGACTCTCTAATTTAGTGAGCAATTTTATGATTTTAGCTCCACCTTTCTTTCCAAACTTTCTAATTAAACTAAGCTCAAATTCATCCATATCATCATCACTACATTCATCACTAGAACAAGTAGAAGAGTTAGGTGATACCTTCTCATTCTTAGCCATGAAGCAAGAATGAGTGAAGTCATCCTCGTCGTCGGAGAGGTTCTCGAACAAGCGTGACGAAGCTGTCGATGTAGCCATGTTGGAGAAGAGACTTGGAGAAGAGGTCTTGTGTATGGCGATGTTGGCCGCTCCCTTCTCCTTCTCCTTGCTCTTGCTCTTCTCTTCATCACTTGAGTCATCTTCCGAGAACCACTCCTCACCAAGATGAGCTTCACCACCTCTTCTTCTTCTATGCTTCTTGTCATCACTCTTGCTATACTTGTTCTTGTTCTTCTTTTGTGGACAATCGGCAATGAAATGATCATCCGCTCCACACTCATAGCAATTTCTCTTCTTTGACTTCTTGAAGTAACCACCTTTGCCCTTCTTGTGCATCTTCTTTCTCATGAATCTTCTAAAGTTCTTCACAATAAGGGCCAACTCATCATCGGAGTCTTCACTTCCTTCGCTTGAAGAGTCATCTCGGGCCTTGCTTCCTTCTTCTTGATTAGCCTTGAGTGCTACCACCTTTTTGTGGCTTGCCTCTTGTTCTTCTATATCTTCATCATCCAAGACTTCATGATGCTTTATCTTGGCAAGCATCTCATGAGGTCCCATGCTCTCATAGTTAGGTCTCTCCATGATGATTGATGCAAGGTTCTTGTTCCTCTTTCTATATGCTCTTAATAGCTTTCTTCCAGCTGAGTAGTCATCCCACTTTGTGTCTCCGAGTGCTCTAATCTGATTTACCAACGTCATGAATCTGTCAAACATTTGTTGAGTGGTCTCATTTTTCTTGATTGCAAAGTTCTCAATCTTTCCATGAAGAAGCTCTATGTTGCACTTCCTCACACTCGCATCACCCTCATATGATATCCTGAGTGTATCCCAAATCTTCTTGGCATTCTCCATTCCATGTACCTTGTTGCTTTCTTCAGGCTTTAGGCATGATAGAATCAATGATGCGGCTTGAACATTTTATTGAAACTCAAACATATCATTGTCGGTGAACTCTTGACCTTCAACATGACTTGGTCCATTTTCAACAATCTCCCAAACTCTTGCAGCAAGAAGGTGTAGCTTCATCTTGTGTGCCCAATCATTGTAGTTGATTCCATCAAAGGCAGGTGGCTTGCCTAGATTGATGCTAGGCAATTGCATGACCTTGCCCATATGGCTATAGTCATATGGCACTCTAGTGAACTCGGTGTCTTTCTTGCCTTTCTCTTCATCTTCCTTCTTCTTGTCATCCTTGGGCGGCTGATTTCCACTGCTTCCGGATGCTTCGGCTTTGCTTTCCAAAGCTCGCCTCAAACTCTCCATCTCATCTTTCATTCTCTTCATCTCATCTTCATGCTTCTTTGCTTGATCTTGAATTATCTGAGCAGTAACCTTCTTGACAATCTCATCAAGCTGTTCTTGACTTATGGTAGACATGATTCTCCCTTACGCGGTGAAGCGCTAACACAAGGGTTAGGCTCCGATACCAATTGAAAGGACCGAATCAGCCTAGAGGGGGGGTGAATAGGTGATTTTTGACTATCTGAAACTTCACAAACTATAAGATGTAGTTAGATAGCAACCAGAGAGGCCGGTTTGTTTGGGTAGGTACTACCAGGTGTGAAACACCGGTACTACAACACAAACAAACGGCACAACCGGGATCCTAAAAGAAACTACAAAACCTATGAATATAAGCTATGAAGATAATACAAGTTTTGACCCACTTTCCTAAGAATGATATACGGTAAATCTACTCTGACCCAACCTTGGTTGCTACCCTTGATGTAGATCGAGCCTTCCCAACCTAAGAGAGAGATAGGATAGGAAGAACACGAAGAACACAATAACAAGTGAAGTAGAGACAATAGGGACAACAACAACAAGCACACGGGACACGCGATTTATCCCGAGGTTCGGCCAATCCACTTGTAAGTGCATCTAGCCCTTAGTGGGTTTTGGTGAATTGAGTGACAACATAATTAAAGGTCTAACAAGTTTGCTAAGTGTATCAAAGGTTCAACAAGAAAAGCAAACTTGATGATATTCCACATAGTGCTGAAATGAAGGCCAAAATTGTGTATTGTTGTATTGAAAGATCATGGAAACAATCTTGTTCAAGCAAAAGACAACAATACAAATAGAGTTGATGATATGGCTTCTATGTTGTGGGATATCATGGCATCATGAGAAAGCAAGCATATTTGGCAAATGACAAGTGAGACATGGATTGATGATTTTGGAATGGTCTCAACAATGAGTTGCTTTTCATGAGCGAGAAGAGTTGATAGTGAAATAGCTTTGATCAAGGTTGAAGAATGAATCAAGAATGCATAAGTGAGTAAATGGCAAGCAAAGTTGAAATGACAAAGGACACAACTCATATTGGATATAAGTTGGTCTCTACTTTGGTTTGCTTGTATGGATAAAGATTTGGGAAATCACTTTGCATTGTTTTGATCAAGCTAGAAGTATGAAGATAGATTGAAGTGAGTGTTGAGTGTCAAGCCAAAACGGAGAGAATATAAGGAACCGTGAATTGGCTTGACCATATTGATGTTGAATTCATATATGTGACTCTATGTGAAGCTTGATTGATCTCAACATTCATATCTATAAGATGTTCAAGCAAGGATCACAATATTGAAGAAATGATTATTCAATGGATGCTTAATGTGATGTGACTTGAGTATGGCTTGATAGGGTGAAGATAGCAAGGAAAGGTCTTCGAGGTACTAAGCGAAGGTGAAGGTCAAGGAGACTGAGGTACTATGGCTAGGGTGAAGAAGAGAGTACTTGCATTGAGTCGAGGTACTAATCGAGCTATGAGGAGTCATATTATGTTGAGGATCAAATCATTAGCGGAGGTGACTTGAAGCCATGGACTAAACTCATATGTGTTGGAAAGATTCAAGTCACAAGCTCAAGGGTGTGTTTGCTCAAAGAGATGAGACAAGGATGATTGCAAACCTTTATGAAGTGATGTTGAGAAAGAGGATAGTATAAGAAATGGTGGAACCCCCAATTACAAAGAAAGCGACATCCAGCTCAAAGGTTTAAATTCTTTTATTCTTTATGCTTTTTTGTTTAGGAAAAGCCGTACTATTAAGGGGGACACAATGCTCTAGCTTATATGTGCAACTAAGTGCTCAAAAGTTCCACCAAACCATCCTCAAAAACAAGCCACAACAGCAAGTTTTCCATTCCTCATTCTTGGCTGTTTGTGTCAGAGCAGAAGTGCTGCTCTGCGAGCAGAAGTTCTGCTCGAGCAGAAGTTCTGCTCTGAGAGCAGAAGTGCCGGGGAGCAGAAGTTTCTGCTCTCGAGCGGCACTTCCGGGACTTAATGTTACTGTTGGACAGTAGGGGGTATATCCTTTGTCTCCCTGCCTCTCCCAACGGTCATCTCGACCATCCCCTCCCAAGTGCGACCAGAGCAGCTCTCTCTCTCCCTTACTCTCCATTGGAGCCCCTCAAGCTTCTCCTTTGCTTCCCTTGCAAATCCATGAGAGTTTGACCCTCCAAACTGCATTAGAGAGCTCCCCAAACTGTTCTACAACTCCTAGAGCACTTGGTTCGCGTTGAAGCCGGTGGATTGTGTTTATTACTCTTGGAGCAAGGCTCCTAGCCGGCTAGGCGTTGCTCGGAAGCTTCCAACTTGTTGTGGCAGCTCCGGGAAGTTTGTTATCACCCTCTACATCTAGTAAGAACCCTCATCTCAAGAGACTTGCTCTCTTGACTTGAGAACGAGGACAAGGTTGAAAGAGACCATAGCCTTTGTGGCTTCCTCAACAACGTGGACATAGGCAAGCCTTGGTGGCGAGCTGAACCACGGGATAAATACCTTGTCTCTATTGTGTTTCTTGTTGTTTGTATTGCTCTCCACTTTCATTTGTGGTGATTTTAGGGTTTGGCCCCGATCTATTTCATACAACATATTTGGCTTGGTTGAGTTGGTTCTGCAGGTTCAGGAAACCAAGAGCAACACTTCTATTTATATAGAATTGGTTTCCTGTGGCTAGTTTTTGAATTGCAGGCTCGGGCAGTGTTGCGGCGCGGCAGTACCGGGCTGAGGCCGGCAGTGCCGGGGTGCGGCAATTCAGGGCTTAGGGCGGTAGTGCCGGGCATCTCTAACAAAGTTTTGAGCTGTGATTTTAAACAGGCCTATTCACCCCCCCCTCTAGGCGACATCAAGGTCCTTTCAATTGGTATCAGAGCCTGGGCTCTCAAATTCGGGCTTAACCGCCTTGAGAGACGATGTCGACAAGTGAGGAAGTATCTCTAGAACTTTTACTTTCCGATGGCTCAAATTATGCATCTTGGTCCGCTAGTGTGCTTACTGTTTTTAGGACCATGGGTCCTCATATCGAGCGGATTGTTGATGTGAGCATTTCACCTTCTAGTGATGATTTGACCTATCTATCTAAAGAGGAAGTGAAATGCTTACAATACAATGCTCAAGCCTCTAATGTCTTATTTAGTGCTTTGAGTGAAGATGTTTTGATGCCATCATATTTGGAGATGGTGAACCTCTTGAGGATGCTCATGTCATTTGGACCACACTCAAAGAAAGATATGACAAGTCCAAATGTGATGAGAAGTTGCTCTCATTGGAGGAACCACTTGAGGAGTGCTCAACTTCGCCAACAAATGAAGAGCCTCAAGTGATTCTCCCAAAAGGCATAGCTGATCATGGCACACCCACTCCCTTACCAACATATGTGAAAGGTAATGAAATGGTTGGTGAGAACAAGGATTATACATGTGGTACTTCTACTTCCTATAGTTCTCGTGAGACTAACATTTTGAAGGAAAAGAAGCTTGTGATCGGTGGAGGCCAAGTGATGAATCCACTTCACCAATGTGCTCAACTATTCATGCCACGTCTCCATGTATGTCTTATGGCAAAGGGTAAGAAGGTAAAATCAAAAGCCAAACCTTCTCCACCTCCTAGTGACATCTCTAGTAGTGATCTTAGTGATACTTCTAGTGATGATGATTCTAGTGATGAGAAGAAATAAATAACATAACTAAAAATTTGGATAGAAAGACCAAGTTATTTATTTCAAAGCTAATGGAGGAATTAGAGGCAACACAAGCTGAGCTAGAATCTAGAGAAAGGACTCTAATTAAACAAGAGGATCTTTACATTGCTAGCAAGGAAGCTCTTGCATTGGAGAGAAGTGAGGTGGACACCTTGCACAAGGCTTTGGCCAAAGAGCAAGATGTCCATGCTCTCCTAAAGAAGGATCATATTACACTCAGGAAAAGTATTGTAGCTTGAATGGCAAGCACAAAGAACTTGAGGAGCAATATAGCCTTCTTTGGGAAAGCAACTCACATCCTTCCAAGGCAAGTGATGTCTCTACTCCCTCCACTAGTCAAGTTGTGGAAAATGCTTTAATCTTGATTTGAATATTTATGCCACTAACCTTGCTAATATGGAGGCTATGAGAAAAGAGATTGCTAGGCTGAATGAGATCATAGCAAAAGAGTGCATGGATGGCAAGACTCAAAACAGTGGCAAGAAGGTGGAAAATAGCTCTGAGTGTGCTCAGTCCATGATCAAGGCAAAGTTGGTACAGATCAGCCTGCACAGATGGTGGCACAACAGCAGCCCCGAGCAGCACAGCCACCCAAGGGCGGCAGTGCCGCTATGAAGGGCGGTAGTGCCGCTCCCCACAGAAAAGGGAAGGCTACCACTTATGCCCCTGGTCAGGTCAAGCTCATGAAGAAGGTCTCCAAATCAAAGCAAGAGCCCAGAAAGCAAAGAGAGACTCATCACTTGCTTCAAGTGCAAGAAAGAGGGTCACCATGTAAGGGATTGCTCCTTGAAGAAAGAAGAGCGAAGGTCATGAGCAACATTCAAGAGAAGAAAAAGATGGCTCATGGCAAGTGCTCCAACATGGGACACAATGCCTCGATGTGTTCCAACAAGGTTGATGACCAAGCCACACTTCCAAACAAGAAGATGAGAATAAGTAAGAGGAAGTGTTATGAGTGCAATGAGAAGGGTCATGAAATTGCATCATGCCCCTACATGAAGGACAAAGGCTTGACATCATCAAGTAAGAGGCTCACCGGTAAGGAAGCAAACAAGAAGCAAGATAAGAAGATGTCTTACAAGAACAAACATCGCATTTGCTACATTTGCCGAGGAAAGGGACAATTTAAGTATGGATTGTCCCATGGGTAACCCTCCTAAGCTCAACTCATCAATTGATTTAAACTTGCTTAGGAGACCCAAAAATGACACTTGTGCTAGAAAGGTGATTGGTTCACCACATACTAGCACAAAGGCCATTTGGGTGCCTAAGTCTCTTGTGACTAACCTTGATGGACCCATCTTGGTATGGGTACCAAATTGTGCTTAGTAAGTGTTGTAGGTACTTGAAGGTGATATGAAGCCTTGGGGTGCTTGAGCAAGTCTTATTGAAAATATCATCTCAAGCTATCAATCTTATTCATATTGACTATTCTATCAAGATTGACCCAAGGATGAATTGATGTATATATCTCTAACTTCATATCATCTCGGTAACAAGTACCTAACCCTTGCTAGCTAGCCACTTGACTTGTGTAGTCTCTAGTAGTTCACAAATATGTGTATGTTTGTGAATTATTAGGAGTGGCTAGAGTACTTTGAGTTCAAATGAATCATCTTTCATATGATGCTTTAATGGCTCTCTAGTAGAGCAAGATCTTATTCATGTTGTAGGTAATGAGGAACCACTTTGTGAGACAATCAAGAAAATGCCCATTGGTGATATAAGACCACAAGAAGTTCTGGGTACAAAGATAGGAGATCCTCAAGCTACTATTGCACCAAATTCCGCTGACATCTCTGATATGGTGGTGCCATGCCTCAGAGCGGCAGTGCCGCGCCTCAGAGCGGCAGTGCCGCCCCTATGCAGTAGTAGTGGCTGAGATAAGTCCAAGCCATGGATGAAGTCTACAACATGATGATAAGCAAAGTGAAGATGAAGAAGCCACCTCATCCATTATATTCAAGAAGGGTGGTAACAACTAAATCTCAAGTGCAATTTATTTCAAATCTTATCTCTTTGTGTCTTGTGTAGTCACTTAGGGAAAGAAAGCACTTGAGGATATGTATTGTTGTTGGTCTTGGAAGAAAAGTATGATTGGAATTGAATTGATCAATCACAACAAGCAACATACATGACTTGGTGTTCTTTGTGGACCTTAAACCAAAAAATTTCAAGAAAGCTCAAGTAGAAGCACTTATCACTCAAATCTCAAGAACTCTCTACTTGATGAAATCTTGTCATATGGTAGATTGGCAAATTCTCATTCTCATCTTATGGCCATCTACATGCTCAAATGGTTGTGAGTATTTCTTGGCATAAGTTAAATTTGATTATTCTATTGTTGCCATGACCTAGACATAGAGTAAAATTCATGTTCTTAAATGGATAGAGTGCTATGTGAGAAATTCAAATACTTAGAGCACTTATAAAAGGGGGAATTTACTCTATGACTAGAGTTGTGAGACTAACCATTTCTCTAAGTGATTTATGTAGTCTCACTAAATGAGAATGTGTTTCTCAAATGGAGTGTGCTATCATATCAATGTCATCAATCCAAAACTATGTGATGTGTTCTCTCTAGTTAATTTTGGGTTGATTCGTCTATGATTAGCCACTCACCATAATATGGCTTAAATCTGCCCCCTGGACTTAAATGACCAACCATGCACATTCACACTTTCATTACTCAAAAGAGTGTGCATGTGGCATTAAGGGAGATTTAGTCCATGTTATGAGGTTTCTCTATTTGGTAGCCCATTTGCCTTCCACACATAAAGGGTTACTAAATGAGAAACTAGTGCTTGTGCTACTAATACCTCTTGTGTTGAGCTTATTCATAGGAAATCAATAAGAAGAGGTTGTGCTTATTCATTTGGATGCATCACAAGCCTAAAGGTTACTCTTCACCTAAAGCAAGATGAGGTTGGTAGAAGTCGGAGTGTGTTGACTCACTCTCAAGATGTGGAGGCTCCTCATGTTGAAGATAATCTACAACCTACTGCTGATGTGCGAGCAGCAGTGCGCTCAGCGGGCAGCATTGCCGGGCCACGGGCAGCACTGCCGGGCCACGGGCAGCACTGCCGGGCCACGAGCAGCACTGCTGCGCCATGAGCAGCACTGCTGCACACCTCCACACACAGCAGCTGACAACCGTCCATTTTGTGGACCTAGAGCATGGTGTTGAGGTTGAGTTGGATATGCTATATTAGAAGAATTCACAAGACTTCAATCATTGACAAGAGGACTGAATGGTAATGACATCTTAAATCTGAAATTTTGAGTTAGCTGCTTTCAAGCATGGATTTGGAGGTTCAAACACTGATGAATTGATCTGAAACTTTGTGAGCATGATATATACATCTAGTACTTGCTGCTGTACAGTTTTCATGGAGATTGACTGAGAAGAACACCAGTTTTTTGTTGAATTATGTCAGTTTCAGCAATGCAGTTTCAGACTTGAGCAATTTTGGTGAAAAATTGATTTGACTGACTAAATGGAGTCCAAATGAGCTGAAATTTTTACAGAAGTTAAAGGACTCATAGATGCAGCTCTGTACCAAATTTCATGCATATTGGCTTAATGATCTGAGAGATATGAATTTTTCTCCAAGGAAGACAGAATCTGAAAAGTTGGATTGCAAGCAGCTTGAAGGAGTTTGAAATGAGTTGAAACATAGTGTAGACTTCTCCTTTGATCTCATATTGTTGATGTGCATAAGTGTGCTTTGTGTACTCTTGTATGCACAAATTGAGGGGAGTTTACTTTCTATCTCATGAGACAAAATGCCTTCTCTCAAGCTCATATTGTGTAATCTCAAACATTGGAGAAAGAAGAACTTCAAAGGAGGATGGATAGTTCCAATGGAATCTTTGGGTGCTCCAAAGACTAGTCTTGGTCTTTATAAACCAAGTTCTTCCGGCTTAGTGTCGAATGCCCCAATCCTTAGTGGAACATGATTCTAATGAGTTGAGAGAAAATAATTGAAGGGTGGACTCTCATTGTCAAATTCTCCTCTCTTGAGCTCATCAAGTGCACATGATCCATCCTATTGTTCAACCAAGACCTTGTCAATAAAGAGTGGTAACTCCTAGTTTACAATTTGCAAATTTCATGAACTTTACCATTTGCTTTCTATGTGAGTTGCTTTAGGTAGAGAAAGAACTAGGAACCTAATGTGGATCTTGGATGATCACAAGAGCTTTAATTCACCATGAATCATCAAGTGAAAAAAGTATGGCCATCCATATCATCAAGTCTCACTTATGATGGTCATATCAATGAAAATCTATGTGGTGATCTCTCTACCTAAGTGGTGGTATGTTCTCTTTGGCATAGTTTCAATTTTTGCAAATTTGGTATGCCTTGACCAAGATATAGGATGTACTCCTCTAAACTCTTAAACCGATTCAAGTGCATTTCACAAGTAATTCGAGTACTTGGTGCACAAATTAAGGGGGAGCTCATTCTATGTCTTGTGTCTTTTGAGACTAACATTTTCTTCTAGTGAACTTGTGTAGTCTCTTGGTGAAAATGAGTTTCTCATGGGTATGCTACATAGCCAAATCAATCCAAAATAGTAATGTTATCTCTCATATTTATTTGGATTGCAATTTTAACTCTTATGTAGCTACTCTCCATAATATAGCTTAAATTCCCTTATTTAGACTTAATTGACCAAAAGTGCATATGTTTTGCTTTCCACATACATATGTATGCACTATCAAATAAGGGGGATTTAGTTTATGTTATGAGGTTTTACAATTAGTGATCCACATGCTTTCCACATTCAAATGGTCACTAGTTGTAAAACTATCGCTTGTGCAATTTAATGCTATCTCTTGTCTCCGTGAGCATTCCCTAGGTCGACATCTAGGTGATATTATGAGATACAAGCATCCATTCCTATTGGCATCAACTTGTGAAGATTCCTTCCATTGGTGTCAAACTATGAAGATCATATTTCAATTGATATTGGTGGATAATCTTTCAATTGATATATCAAGAAATATGTCTTCAATTGGTATCTCAAAATGACAACAAGAGCTAGCAATGGACTTTCAACTAAGATGAAGCACAAGTTTGAAATGTCTCCTTGAAGATGATGAAAAGGAGAGATGGGCACAAATGAGATCTTTTGCTTAATGAAGTGCTAGGCCCATCAAAGCACTAAATTCAAAATCATCATCATGGTGGAGATTATGAGGCTTAGAACAAAGGTATATCACTCTATGAACATTTGTATTACCTTTGTGCATCTAGGCCCTTACATGCTAGAGTGTGCATGTGTATGCAATATTTTGAGTCACACCATGAGTTTGTTCTTATGGTGACGATTAGAGAATGAGTTAGATATTTGGTTGATACCTCTTGTGGTGATTATGTGAGTTTGTCTCATGTTATGTCACCTATGTGAGGTATGAGCTAAATATGCTAACCTCTTGAGAATCTTGACTTAAAGTGTTGCATACTTTGTTTGGTAGAGAAAAACATAGAAGAGAAATCATATATGCTAAACTTTTACCTACCTCTATCCCTCACTTGTCTACCATCATTTCTTCCTTATGGTGGAGAGATCCTTTTTGGAGATTAATGCCAAAGGGGGAGAAATTTTGGGGGACATTGTAAGGGAAGAGAGATTGATATGAGGATGGAAAGGGGTAAAGGAGAGGCATATAAGATTATTATGTGGTGTGTGCAAGGATAATTTGATGCTCTTGACAAGAATCATTTATGCTATTGTGTGACATTCATGCCTTGAGTGCTTGTGCTTGTTTCTCTAGTGTTGGTCAGGCAAGTGCGGCAGTGCCGCTCTCTAGTGCGGCAGTGCCGCTCTCTGCTGGCTAGCAATCTCTGAGTGCATGAACTGTCTCATGAGCATCACGGTTATCATGTTGACACCTTGCACCCCACGAATGCTAAGATATAAGAGAGTTTCCACACTTTGTCTTAAATATGTGCATTTGGCATTTGAAGCCAGAATTTGAAATTCCTTTCAATGCACACATTTAGGGGGAGCTCACTATATCATAGGATTCAAAATCTTAATGTTTATCAATCTCTTGTAAGCTTTAATTGTGTTGTCATCAATCACCAAAAAAGGGGGAGATTGTAAGTGCATCTAGCCCTTAGTGGGTTTTGGTGAATTGAGTGACAACATAATTAAAGGTCTAACAAGTTTGCTAAGTGTATCAAAGGTTCAACAAGAAAAGCAAACTTGATGATATTCCACATAGTGTTGAAATGAAGGCCAAAATTGTGTATTGTTGTATTGAAAGATCATGGAAAACAATCTTGTTCAAGCAAAAGACAACAATACAAATAGAGTTGATGATATGGCTTCTATGTTGTGGGATATCATGGCATCATGAGAAAGCAAGCATATTTGGCAAATGACAAGTGAGACATGGATTGATGATTTTGGAATGGTCTCAACAATGAGTTGCTTTTCATGAGCGAGAAGAGTTTGATAGTGAAATAGCTTTGATCAAGGTTGAAGAATGAATCAAGAATGCATAAGTGAGTAAATGGCAAGCAAAGTTGAAATGACAAAGGACACAACTCATATTGGATATAAGTTGGTCTCTACTTTGGTTTGCTTGTATGGATAAAGATTTGGGAAATCACTTTGCATTGTTTTGATCAAGCTAGAAGTATGAAGATAGATTGAAGTGAGTGTTGAGTGTCAAGCCAAAACGGAGAGAATATAAGGAACCGTGAATTGGCTTGACCATATTGATGTTGATTCATATATGACACTCTATGTGAAGCTTGATTGATCTCAACATTCATATCTATAAGATGTTCAAGCAAGGATCACAATATTGAAGAAATGATTATTCAATGGATGCTTAATGTGATGTGACTTGAGTATGGCTTGATAGGGTGAAGATAGCAAGGAAAGGTCTTCGAGGTACTAAGCGAAGGTGAAGGTCAAGGAGACTGAGGTACTATGGCTAGGGTGAAGAAGAGAGTACTTGCATTGAGTCGAGGTACTAATCGAGCTATGAGGAGTCATATTATGTTGAGGATCAAATCATTAGCGGAGGTGACTTGAAGCCATGGACTAAACTCATATGTGTTGGAAAGATTCAAGTCACAAGCTCAAGGGTGTGTTTGCTCAAAGAGATGAGACAAGGATGATTGCAAACCTTTATGAAGTGATGTTGAGAAAGAGGATAGTATAAGAAATGGTGGAACCCCCAATTACAAAGAAAAGCGGCATCCAGCTCAAAGGCGTTTAAATTCTTTTATGCTTTTAATTTGAGTTTAGGAAAAGCCGTACTATTAAGGGGGACACAATGCTCTAGCTTATATGTGCAACTAAGTGCTCAAAAGTTCCACCAAACCATCCTCAAAAACAAGCCACAACAGCAAGTTTTCCATTCCTCATTCTTGGCTGTTTGTGTCAGAGCAGAAGTGCTGCTCTGCGAGCAGAAGTTCTGCTCGAGCAGAAGTTCTGCTCTGAGAGCAGAAGTGCCGGGGAGCAGAAGTTCTGCTCTGCGAGCGGCACTTCCGGGACTTAATGTTACTGTTGGACAGCAGGGGGTATATCCTTTGTCTCCCTGCCTCTCCCAACGGTCATCTCGACCATTCCCCTCCCAAGTGCGACCAGAGCAGCTCTCTCTCTCCCTTACTCTCCATTGGAGCCCCTCAAGCTTCTCCTTTGCTTCCCTTGCAAATCCATGAGAGTTTGACCCTCCAAACTGCATTAGAGAGCTCCCCAAACTGTTCTACAACTCCTAGAGCACTTGGTTCGCGTTGAAGCCGGTGGATTGTGTTTATTACTCTTGGAGCAAGGCTCCTAGCCGGCTAGGCGTTGCTCGGAAGCTTCCAACTTGGTTGTGGCAGCTCCGGGAAGTTTGTTATCACCCTCTACATCTAGTAAGAACCCTCATCTCAAGAGACTTGCTCTCTTGACTTGAGAACGAGGACAAGGTTGAAAGAGACCATAGCCTTTGTGGCTTCCTCAACAACGTGGACATAGGCAAGCCTTGGTGGCGAGCTGAACCACGGGATAAATACCTTGTCTCTATTGTGTTCTTGTTGTTTGTATTGCTCTCCACTTTCATTTGTGGGTGATTTTAGGGTTTGGCCCCGATCTATTTCATACAACATATTTGGCTTGGTTGAGTTGGTTCTGCAGGTTCAGGAAACCAAGAGCAACACTTCTATTTATATAGAATTGGTTTCCTGTGGCTAGTTTTTGAATTGCATTGCAGGCTCGGGCAGTTTGTTGGCGCGGCAGTACCGGGCTGAGGCCGGCAGTGCCGGGGTGCGGCAATTCAGGGCTTAGGGCGGTAGTGCCGGGCATCTCTAACAAAGTTTTGAGCTGTGATTTTAAACAGGCCTATTCACCCCCCCCTCTAGGCGACATCAAGGTCCTTTCACCACTAAGGAGTGTCTACTTCATCGTTGTTGAGGTGACCACAAAGGTCGGAGTCTATTTCACCTCCTCGCCTCACTCAAGCAACCACAAAGGCTACGAGAGTATCTCTACTAGAAATCTTAGGGTAATACAAACGCTTCGGGGAGCCCTCACAAGTAAAGCAATACGGGCTACCACGAAGAACACCTAACCGGCTAGAGCTCAAAGAGCTCAAGAGTAAAAGACACAAAGCAAGCCGGCAAGATGGAAACCAAGTGCTCAAGTCGAAGATTGATGCTTCCCACTCTCGAATCTCACTTCCCTAGCTCAAATCTCGCAAGGGAATGAATCTAGGAGCAAAGGGGGAGAGAGAGAGGGGTGAGTCAATGCTTGGAGAGGGCTTGTCCAAAGTTAGGTCAGCAATAAGTGTATGGGAGTGAGTCAGTTACCGTGAAAAGTGAAGAGGGGAGGCATTTATACTCCCTCAGTCCCGAGGCTGGTCGGTACCACCGACCACCATGGTCGGTACCACCGACCATGTCACAACGGTCGCATACACCCAGATCTGGTCAAACTGACAAGCACCGGGCCAAGGTCGGACCACGACCGTGGTGGTGGTACCGAGGTTATGGCGGTACTACCGCCAGGTCATTTTTTGACCAACACAGAGAGGGTGTTTGAGCGCTGCGCAGAGAAGCCGTGGTCGGTACCACCGACCACCCATGGTCGGTACCACCGACCATAAGAAATTACCCTCTACGTGTTCGTGATTGTGCGGTGTCTCTCAAGCGAACTAAGGTTAGTCGATTTGAGCACTTTTCTCCACATCTAGCCAACTTACTTTGTGACCATCTTCATAGTCCGGCTTACCTATAACTCAAGTTTAAAATTGAAATTTTAAACTACCACTTGAGCTAGGCTTCTTTATGTCCAAAAATATCCTACGTGCTTTGTTCACGAGATTTCAACGTTTCAAATCTTTCAAAGGACTAACACCTGCATACATGCTTTTATAAACTCGTTAGTCCCTAATTTGATTGTCATTAATTAGCCAAAACCCATATTAGGGGCGAATGCACTTTCAGTTTCGCGACGGGAGCGCCGGGGAAGGTTAGGAGCGGGACGATTACGATGACCTCCGGGTCTTTTTAGCTGTAGAGATTTAACAATGTATAAACTAATTAGGTTTAAAAATTTCGTCTTGATATGAATAGATTAAAAGTTACCTACATTTAATGCTCCATGCATGCGTCTAAAGATTCGTTGTGATTAATACTATGTAAAATTTTTAGAGGAATTTAGAAAACTCAACGTAACCTTAAAAGACATACTACTCAGTACTCATAACTGTCGCGGTTGATATTCATATAACAAGTTTAATTCAATTTATAGCAAATAAATATAATATTTATATCTTTAATAATTTTGTTAAAAAAGTAGATTCAAAGATCTTTCTAATGATACTACTAATTATACACGATAAATATTAATATTTCTTAATATATATTTAATTAAAGATGTTTCTCGGAAAATGAAAATGAGAGTTTTTAGGGATAGAGAGAGTATAAGTATATTTATACTTTAGGAGAAGACAAAGATTTTAACTAATTTATTTTGAGATCATGGAAAAACATTGCAAAACGGATGGTATGTTGCAGGCTAATTACTCGCGCTCCGTACTCCAGGTGAGAAAATGAATTTGCTTGGAGTAGTATTGCCAGCTTTTCCACGAAAAGCCAGGTGAGAAAATGAATTTAAGCAAAGCCTCCTCCAAAGTCCGAGTAGGTTTCCTTGTTCTTGCAGAAAAGGAGAAAACATGGGCCCTCCTCATCCGTCTATCCTTTTCACAAAAAACGCTGCTCGTTCTCAGCTTTTGTCGTTTCACATCCGTTAAAGAATTGCATAATGCACTTGCAGTATGCCAACAGGGTTAATTTCGCTCAAATTCGTCTTTTTAATTACCATATGACAATATAATTATTTTTATAATTAGTTTATTTTAATAAACTAAATTAATATTGCAATATTTGATGTGATACGGTTGAAATTTTAGTCTTGGATCCAAACACCTTACATCTTGTACTTTTTTTTTTTCTTCTGCAGCTTAAGCTACAATCGTCGGTTCAACAAAAAAAAAAAACCAAACTGTATGCTTTGTATTTTTTTTTATTCTTTACGAGCATCAGTACAGTACGACCTCTCATCGTACGAAGACAGTTTTCTATAGTGGCCTAACTGACATGTGGGTCCCCTTGTGTTCGTGTGGTCCTGGTCCATGCGTGAACCTCCCTACCAGCAGACATTCCTCGCCCCGTTTTCTACTCCTCGGCCTTCCGTTTCTGTTCCGTTCCGGACTTGAGCCGATCTTGTTTAAACGCTCTCAGCTCCATTTCATAGCCCCGGGCTGGCGTCCGCGCTCGCAACAGCCGTCACGCACTTCACTCCAGCAGCCCCTCCTGCTCCGCCTGCGTCGCAGCCTGTGGCTCAGCGGCTACGCCCGTCAGCAGAGCGCCCGTGCCTGTCTCGTCTTGTCCTCACTCTCTCTCACTCCTCACCTTTCCGGTTCTCTCTCTCCGCCTCTGACCTCTTCTCTCCCCGACTGCAACGGTGAGGCCCCGGCCGTTCAGCCACACACGCATTGCTCTTGTGGGCGCGGACGCCGACGCCGAGGGCTGGTGTGGCGGTGTGGGCGCGGTCGCGGCGGTGCCAGGGCTCGGCGCTCGGTCGGCAATGGCGGGGCGGCTTATTATGCTGGCGCTCCCTATGCTCCTCTTCTTATTGCTCGTCGGTGAGTTTGGTATACCCTGTCGTTGTTGAACGCTATTACGATCCTTCAGTCGCGCACTTGTTTTTAGTGTTGTTAGCAATGAGCGGACGGCGAGATGCTTGCTTGCTTGAGGAAAAGGACACGATTCGATTCTTCTTGCTCTTTGGTCTGGATGTTTTTGCAGCGTGTTCTTAAACACTAGTACTCTTTTATTAGGGGGAATGTTCCATTTCACTATTCCCCCACTTGAATCTACCCGTGTACCATATTCGTTTGTTTCCATCGAGAACACGGAACCAAAGATAAAAGATTAATCACTGTATTTATAGAAAAAAAAAGAGCAGAACTTTTAAAGTCCAATCACTGCATTTGCTCTGTTCGCATTGGTGGCAATCTAAACAGCACATGCGCAATCGCAGGGCAATGCCAGGGCGGCAAGATTGGCGTCTGCTACGGCCGCAACGCCGACGACCTGCCGGCGCCGGACAAGGTGGCGCAGCTATCCACGAAGGTGTACATGCGACCAATCCAGCAGCAAGCACTCCCTCCAGTACGTGCGCATCTACGACACCAACATCGACGTCATCAAGGCCTTCGCCAACACCGGCGTCGAGCTCATGGTCGGCGTCCCCAACTCCGACCTCCTCGCCTTCGCGCAGTACCAGTCCAACGTCGACACCTGGCTCAAGAACAGCATCCTCCCCTACTACCCGGCCACCATGATCACCTACATCACCGTCGGCGCCGAGGTCACCGAGAGCGCCACCAACGTCTCCGCCCTCGTCGTGCCGGCCATGCGCAACGTGCACACCGCACTCAAGAAGGCCGGCCTGCACAAGAAGATCACCATCTCCAGCACCCACTCGCTCGGGATACTGTCTCGGTCGTTCCCGCCGTCTGCTGGGGCGTTCAACAGCAGCTACGCCCACTTCTTGAAGCCTATGCTCGAGTTCCTTGTGGAGAATCAGGCGCCGTTCATGGTGGATTTATACCCCTACTATGCGTACCAGAACTCACCGAGCAATGTGTCCCTCAACTACGCCCTGTTCTCACCACAGTCTCAGGATGTGATTGACCCAAACACTGGACTGGTTTACACTAACATGTTCGATGCCCAGGTTGATTCCATCTTCTTTGCGCTCATGGCTCTGAACTTCAAGACTCTGAAGATCATGATCACTGAGTCAGGGTGGCCAAACAAAGGGGCGGCCAAGGAGACTGGAGCCACTCCTGACAATGCTCAGACTTACAATACCAATCTGATACGCCATGTTGTTAATGACAGTGGCACAC
The DNA here is from genome assembly GCA_009763385.1 of Coix lacryma-jobi var. lacryma-jobi. Taxonomy (NCBI): domain Eukaryota; kingdom Viridiplantae; phylum Streptophyta; class Magnoliopsida; order Poales; family Poaceae; genus Coix; species Coix lacryma-jobi. The sequence continues at coordinate 26,952,318 of CM019827.1, read as the reverse complement.
CGGCGAAACCAGGGGAAGAAATTGATGTCTACATATTTTCATTGTTCAATGAGAACAGGAAACCTGGCATCGAGTCGGAGAGGAACTGGGGACTGTTTTTTCCTGATAAGAGCTCTATCTACAGCCTTGATTGGACTGGCCGAGGCAATGTGGATGTTATGACTGGAGCAAACATTACAAGTGCAAATGGTACCTGGTGTGTTGCTTCAGCTAATGCATCAGAAACAGATCTGCAGAACGCCCTCAACTGGGCATGTGGTCCAGGCAACGTAGATTGCTCTGCCATTCAACCAAGCCAACCCTGCTACCAGCCGGACACTTTGGCTTCCCATGCCTCATATGCATTCAATAGCTACTACCAGCAAAATGGAGCCAACGTTGTGGCCTGTGACTTTGGTGGTGCGGGGATACGAACGACGAAGGATCCAAGTAAGAATACCATCCTTGTTACTGTTATGATGATCATGATGCTATGCATGGTTTCATTTGATAACATCCATGTGCATATATTCAGGTTATGGAGTACGTCTTTAGTTGATGTTGCAGCTATATACATAAGCTGCTAATATAGTATGATGGCTGTAGCATTTACTAGTACTCCCTCCGTCCAAAATTGTATGACATTTTGGCTTTTCTAGATACATCACTCGAAAGCTATGAATCTAGAAAGCCAAAACATTTTACAATTTGGAATGGAGGGAGTAGCTAATTTCATGTTGATGAGGTGCCTTTTGCTATTAGGCTATATATAGTGTGTATGAGAGAACAGTAGCTTACTTGCAATTGTGAATTTGCTTTCTCATCTTGTGGTTTTCTCTCTCCCCATTGCATCATAGATCATTGTGATTCTGAATACAGGCATAAGCAGTGTCTGTTCCCCTCGTATTTATATGTTATCAAATTTGATGGCATTCCAGTAACTCTCAAGTGTTGAAAAGACTTGTGAGTTACTGATGATGCTATAATTTTCTAACTTTCTTAACTTATTATAGTTTACTTGAGTCTTGGATTGGTCACCTTATTGTCTTATCATGCATATGAAAAACAATGAAAATTGCGATGATCGAATGTTGCAACGATTATTTCAGTGTAGGTAGCTTATTGATTGGCATGAGAATAGATTATTTGTGTTCCTTCAATAAGCTCTATTAATAATGTATGCTCCTTTTTCTTACCAATTTAATAAGCTTCTTTGCTTTATTTATTTCTGGTTTGCAGGCTATGACACTTGTGTCTATTTGGCAGCCGGGTACGAAATACTCTCTCACTCCTTTGAATTTAAGAAACAGTTCCGGTGACACTCCACTAACATTTTTTTTCTTCTAACTTGAAGCAATAAGATGAGCACGATGAATTCAACATCTCTCTCAGCTCATAGCAACTCCAGTCCAGTTCCATGCTCCAAATGCTTCGCCACTTTGCTCCCCATGCTGGCCCCCGTGATGGCTGCAGTTATGCTGTGATGTATGGAAAACGGTCCTGCGTGCTAGCCTCGTCAGATGTGAGATGAAAGGTGAATTGCATAATGCTGGTAACCAGTGATGTTCTGTTTTGCCATGAGCGGTAGACTAGTGGTAGTCTAGTAGAGAGGCATATTATGCTGTAGGAATTCTCTGGTCAGTTAATAAGATGTACATCGTCGCGCAGACAATATATATTAGCTGGCATGCTTTTCTTCGGTTCTCTTCTCATCCTCGCTGCATTTTGCAATAATCTCGTGTTGCATGGTTCTTTTCTGAACTACCTATGGTTGGTAGCATGTGAGAATTCTCTTGTATTGCGTACCACTAGATAGACTTTTCCGAACATGGACCATCAATGGATTATTGGATGCGTGCTTGAAAATGTTAAGGTGGGATGTATTTTGCCAAATCCATGTGGAGCAGCTGGACCATCATTGGATTGCAGAAAAGCTCCGGAGTCAGTTGTCAGAGATGTCCTGGAGTTTATTATTATGCTCTATTTGTGTGTTCTCAATTCTGAGCCTCCTTTTAAGCTGTATAGATGCTTTCATGCTTCTTTGCTGTCAATGTTTTTTTTTGGTGAAAATAGGCTAGGATGCAGTAGAGATGTGCACGGTAATATCACGAGCAGCGATGTCTCAACGATATAAGCTTCAAGGAGTACTGGAAAAAAAAAAACCGCCTGATTTTTAGTTGGGCTCATGAGATTTGTTCAATGTTGGCACTTGGCGGTAGTTTCGAAGAAAAAGAAGAATTCATTTCCTTCACTCTTCCAGAATGCATAAGAAATCAGGTAGGAAGAAAATTACATGCAAGGAGGGGATTAATTAACAAGAGTACCTTGGATATCGAAAATTTTGTGGTCTCAGGAAGCCCAGCCCAGCCCAGCAGTAGTAGCAGCTTGGCGGGTGCTTTCGGCCAGGGTGGGGGGCATCGTGCAGAGAGGCTGGAAAGTAAGATTCTGATGGCCCGCCAGCCACTCGGGCAGGGTACTCTCCTCCCGGCCCGGGCCGGGCCCGGCGTCCAGCCTATCTGGCGCTGGGCGCCCCGCGCACGGCGCACCAAAGGAGAGGGCGAGGTTGAAGGGCGAGCTAGCGATGGAACGGGTGGTTGGGCGCGGACGCCAGCCAAGTGGTGGCGATCCAGTCCCCGGCCACGCCGCGGCGGCCCCGCGCGCGCGCCTCTATTTATACCGCGGCCGCCCCCCCGGCACACCTGCGTACGTACGTGAGCGCTCCTCCTCCTCCTGCCCACCAGAGAACACCGATCGAGCTTCCCACCGCCGGCCGTCGTCGTCGTCCTCCTCCTCTTGCAGGTCGCAGCTGAGCAGCAAGGATGTCGTGGCAGACGTACGTCGACGAGCACCTCATGTGCGAGATCGAGGGCCACCACCTCACCTCCGCCGCCATCATCGGCCACGACGGCACCGTCTGGGCCCAGAGCACCGCATTCCCGACGGTGAGCGCGCCTCTGCTCTCGTTCCTTCCTTTACCCCCTTCTCGCTCGCCCTTGCGAGCCTCGTCTCGTCGGCCCACCGCCGATCGGATCGGATCGGATCGGTCACGTACGGCGGCTGATCGATTCGACACGCGGTTTCGTTCTGCGCGCGCGCGCATGATGATTGATGGGCTCTCGTGATCTGCAGTTCAAGCCTGAGGAGATGGCCAACATCATGAAGGACTTCGACGAGCCCGGGTTCCTGGCCCCGACCGGCCTCTTCCTCGGCCCCACCAAGTACATGGTCATCCAAGGCGAGCCCGGCGCCGTCATCCGCGGGAAGAAGGTACTGAGGCTGATCCGTTCGTCGTCCGGATACACCGCCGATCTCGATCATATATATCTCCGCCGATCTCGCTCCTGATCACATGTGGACTCCTTAATTTTCCTTTTGGTCTCCTGCAGGGATCTGGAGGTATAACCGTGAAGAAGACCGGGCAGGCGCTGGTGATCGGCATCTACGACGAGCCCATGACACCCGGGCAGTGCAACATGGTGGTCGAGAGGCTCGGCGACTACCTCGTAGAGCAAGGCCTGTAAACGGATTTTGCCTCACCGCCGCCTCTCCACGGTTCGAGCATCCAGTCCAGCAACGATACGACCGCCAGCATTTAGTAGTCTCTCTACCTAAGCACGCATTTTTTTTAGTCCCCACGCCTGGGATTGTGCGTGGCTACGTCAATTACCTCCTCCGATGATCCTCTTCGTCCGGCATTTCTCCCCTGCTCGTCGCCGATCATCACCAGAGAATCTTTTTTTTTCTTGTTTACAATTTGTTGGTGTCGTTCTGGCAAAATAATTTTGTGATTTCACCCCCCAAATTTGGTTGTCGTATGATTTGTAACCCCGGAACAATATATATATGTGATTGAACTGCTTCTACCTATTCTTTTGTAATACTACTACACGAGAATGTGTATGTATTCTGTGCAATTTCTTCCAGTTTTTCAAAGCATATGAAAAATAAATGAAATATAATGATCATTTTGCGTTTCGGAATATTTTTAAACATAATAACTTCAGCATTCTTCTTTTGTTTTTGTTCGACTTTGTGATATTTTATCCACAAATTATTACATCCTTTACATCAAAACTTGTGGGATGGCAATTTGGACTCAAATAAGTTTGGTGCAGTTGGAGCCCGTCCTCGGTCCAATAATAATGTACTGTAGGCCGCTCCGGCCCAGTAGCCCAGAAAACACCATCTCGTAGGCCAATTGCCGAAAACCATTGGGAGAATTATTTATTTGGCCTAAAAAAAAACTCTGGTTACTTAGGTGGCCCTTTTTCTTTTGAAGGCCTCAAAACGAAACTTTGTTACTTATTTGGCCTTCCGTTAGATTTGAGGGCATAACGGTGTTAAGTATTGGGTAAAAAGACCATTTTGCCCTTGCTCCTAAAAAAATAAAAAAAACAGTATATATATAAATAATATATATATATGAACAAATATATATAAATATTATATATAAAAACAATATGTATATAAACAGTATGCATATATAGTTTATAATATATATATACTTTATATAATATATATATACTGTTTTATACACTTTTTATTTTTTTAGGTGCAGGGGCCAAAATGGTCTTTTTACCCAATACTTAACACCGTTATGCCCTCAAATCTAACGGAAGGCCAAATAAGTAACAAAGTTTTTGTTTCAGGCCATATACACAACTTCAAAAGAAAAAGGGCCACATAAGTAACTAGAGTTTTTTTGAGGGCAAATAAATAATTCTCCCACCATAGAAACATAGGCTGTCTGGGATCGAAAAAAGACCGTTTGGGACTTGAGAGCTGGGCTGACAATCGGGAACAGGAAGCACGGAGCCGAGCCCCGATTATAGAGCATCTCCAAGCCAAAGTCAAGTAGGAAAACAATGATTATGCTAAGAGCAATTGAGCACAGCGTGCATATCTGCGAGTTAGAACAAGAGTACAGTAAAAGGCTATAAGCAAGCTAAGTGAAGAACTAACTACTATATGAATAGACTGAATTTCATAACATAAAGACTAACGAAATTAAGGAATTGTGCAAAGATCTATTCAGCAGCGACGGTCTGTACTTTTAGGCTTACTCTTAGATCGAGGGGGTAGATTTACAAAGTGCTTATATTTAGGGAGTTGTCGTACAAAAAACATTAAAGTCTTTTTTATTATTTAAAAAACAAATTAAAGAGTTGTTTTTTAGTATTTTCCGCGAATGCATTGAGCACATATTTTTATTAAGAAGAAAGAAAATTGTTACAATTCGTTGTTAGTGCAGCCGATTGCCAACCGTATTTCACAACATTTTTCTTTCCAAAGGTGTTCTAGACCTTCTTCCTAGCCTTAAATTACAGCAGCTTTCTTCACTTTTCAGGTTCGCAATCCTTTTTTTTACACACTTGTTTATTCAATTCTACACTTTTAGTTTCCTGGTTTGCATTATCTTCCTCGCTACAATCCCACGTAACCCTCCCGCAATTATGTGTCACTAGCTTCATAGTGCAAAGGTTAAATTAATAAACAGACAATATCAAAAGCATCTAATTATAAAATAATTTTATTTAGGAGGTTGTTTATTTTCGGTGACTAAATTTTAACATGTGTAACATCAAAATGTTATGACACTAATTTAGAGTAGTAAAAATAGACTGCTAATAAAACTAACTATACAAATAAAGACAAAGAACAGTGAACATAAAAGGAAAGGGAAAAATAAACTAAAGGAGGAGGAAAAGACAAAAAAGAGGAATGAACAGTAACGCTACAAAAAAAGAGGAATGAACAATAGCGTTACAGTCTCTGGGGCTGTGAAAGCTCTAAAAACTCATGGTTGAGAGATACTATTATGGGTGCACTGACGTCACACCGGTTTTGAAAAGAGAAAAACCTATGCGGAAGTTTGTTAAAAAATATGTGCTAAATGAAAGAAAAAGAGAGAAAAAAACTCATGGTTCAGAAATACTATTATGAGCTCTCTATAAACACACTGGTTTTTAAAGGAAAAAAATCTAAACGGAAGTTTTTTAAGAAACCTATGCTAAAATGAGAGAAAAAGAGAAAAACAATAACCAAAAAAAGAATAAAAAATGAAATGAATAGTAGACTAAGGCATGAAGAGGTAAAAAATAACTCCTCATTAATAATATTATTATATCTTATAGTACTATTGAACGCGCTACCGCGCATCGGTTTTTTAAACGAAAATCATGAAAAAAGAAGAAGAAGAAAGTAGAAAAGAAACATAAAAGAAAAGAAAAAAACAAAAAAGTAAAAAAAAAACTACAGTACATCAAGCGCTGGGAGGCCGCCAATCCTCCCACGGTCATAGGTTTATATTATTTCTTCTTTTCACTTTTAATTCTATACTTTGGCTAAGTCAAACTTTTTAAATTCTTCATCGCGCCTCTGTTAGAAAACTCTGGTGCTCACATAATGACTAGTAATAGCTGATTTCTTGTCTTAGGCCTACTTATATCCCATTGACCGTCATCCATTTAAAGTGTGTTAGAGCTTGAAACCAAGAATACAAAAACTTTTGGTGTTAGAGATGACAGTACCTACAAAATATATAGTGCACATTAGAAGTGGTCTTTGGCCTTAGTTTTAAGCAGCCTAATTCAGCTTTCTGTTATGTTCCCTTTAAAGTGATTATTGTCATCTCCCACTAGAATACAGCTGTATTGTAACTGTCTAGGTGAAGCTCTGCATAATTTGCTCCGAAGTACTTAGAAGTAGTGCTCTGTCAAACATGTCCTTAGCCATTAGCTCATAGTGTAAATGAAGAAAAACTTCTTGTCAGCTTTGCACCAAAATGAAGGACCGAGAAGCTACCCGAAAGCGACCAGAGGGGGGGTGAATGGGAGCTTCAAAATTTCCTTTCGGAAACTAGATGCCACTGTCCCAAACTCAACCCCAAAAGCGAACCCTAGAGCTTGCTAATGTCCACGACCCTAGATGTAGGGTGGATGCTTCCACGAAGCACAGCGGGACACTAGACAACCCTAGAAGGCCAACGCAAAAGACGAAACTCGAGTCCAATCAAGAACGAACGAACCGCGAACGAAACGGCGCGAAACTGGATCGACCGGACTCTGCCTGCGTCCGGTCAGCTGGGACCGGACGCGTCCGGTCAGCCAAAAAACCGGTTTTGGACCTCTGGGAACTGACCGGACGCAGTGACTGCGAGCGTCCGGTCGATCCCCGTGCGTCCGGTCAAAGCACGTTCGAGTAGAACAGGACTATGGGCGAGTCCGGTCACCACTAAACTCCAGCGTCCGGTCAGAGAAAAAACCAGAACACGCTCAAACCTTCAACGACCGGACGCGTCTGGTCAAGTCGTGACCGGCGTCCGGTCACCCCGAAACTGCACTGAAACTCCGGCGATTCAACCGATCTCCTCCGAATCAAGTGCTCTAGGCTTGGGATTCGATCTGAGGAGTCACAAGGAGGTTAGTGAGCTATCTCTAAGAGATCATGGCTCGAACCTAACTCCAAATCGGTGAATCGAAGGAATTCGGGGAAGGAAGAAAAAGAGACCCGAAACTAAAAATGATCGATCTCCTAGACCGTGAGGTTAGAGATGATTCTTTCGGTGGAAAGAAGTGCCTCACGATCTAGAACAACTCAGTTCAAACGGAATCGCAAAAGATGAACCGAGCACAAAGATCAAGCGACGGGAAAACTCAAGGCACAAAGCAATCCGCGAAGAACATGATGAACATGAAATCAAAACGCGAATTGACACCAAGAGATGGGATCCAAGGTGAGGATACGGCCTCACTTCCTCGAATCAACAGTACACAGAGTGGAGTCTCTCTGCGGATCTCAACTAGCTAAAGCAGGGATGGGAGAGTGGGAAACCCTAGCAAATGAAGGCACTAACTGAATAGCTAAAACTGAGATGGGGAGGAGGGTGTCTCCCCTGGACTACTTATACTAACCTAGCCTAAGTCTATTTCCTACTCTACCCCTCTCTACTCTAATTACAGAGCGGGGCCAGGAAAACCCTAAGGCTAATCTGGTCCACCCGCTGGTGGTAGGTAGATCCGACGGCCACGCCCGCACGGTCTTCCGCGTCGCCTCCACGCAACCTTCAGATCGCCGCCACGTGCCGCCACCACTCTGCACCCCCGGTTTTGTGGCCCAAACCGGGAAACCAGCCTTTTCCATCAGCCCCCGGTTTTGAGGCCCAAACCGGGAAACCAGCCTCCAGCCCGAGTTTTGTGGCCAAACTCGGAAACCCGCAGCGCCCGAGTTTTGAGGCCCAAACTCGGAAACCGGCCCACGCCCAGGTTTGAGGCTCAACCTGGAAACCGTCACGCCCAGGTTTTGTGGCTCAACCTGGAAACCCAGCACCCAGGTTTTGAGGCCCAAACCTGGAAACCGTCCACCGTTGGTTTTTCCCGGGCTCTACCAACAAACCGGCGTCGTAGAGGGGATGCACCGCCTGTGCACCCCTTCCACCGACATGATCGCACTTCTCCGCTTGTCGCTGTCGCAGGCTGCCAGCCACCACAGCTGATCCTCCGGCCTCCAGTCCATCAGTCCAAGTCCACGTCCGCCCTTCACCGTCCGATACATCGGCATGGCACGTCCGCCGCACGGCACGCCCATCCTTCATCGCGCCCGGTCCGTCGGCACGGCACGTCGCAACTTGACCTTCACCCGCCATCGACCACTGTCTCCGTGCTCGACACCTGCACAACACAAGCCAAAGAACATGCGCATCATCTCCGTTGACAATCACTCATCACACAGAGACTCGGCATACACCCATGTATCCGCAATCTCCCCTTGATGAGTGCATTGTCAACTCCACAACAAATCATGAATAAGAAGAAGGAGGTAGGAAGGAGTGAGAAGAGAAAACCCAACCAAATGACCCAAAAGCCTAACAAAAGCCAAAGAAGGTCAAGTGGATGAAGCAAAAACTTGGTCCCCAAAGACATGGGCAACGGCTCGACGCAACCAAGCAAAGCAAAGCTAGCCCTCAAGAAGAGGTAGAACAGGCTCAACACCGCTAGCAGATACCAATTGAAGATCGGAGGACAACAGAAGCAAAATGCTAGTCCCTCAAGATAGAGGCACAGAGGCTCAACACAACTAGCAAGAAAATCACTCCGAACCAATTGGAAATCAACCCAAACCAAATGGGAAAGCACACCAGACGATACCAATTGAAAGCCAAATGAAAAGCTTATGAAAGCTCATGAAAAGCTAGGAACGTTTGCTAGTCCCTCAAGACAGAGGCAACGGCTCAACACAACTAGCAAACTCCCCCTCGACAAATGCAAGCAACTAGGACAAATGATTCTCCCCTTAGTTGATCAACACAGGAGCATATGATTTGCATAAATTTCTCCCCCTAGTTGAAAATGCACTTATCAAGGCCAAAAGGTATCGGAGAAGCAACCTTCACATAAACTCCCCCTGAACACAAGATCTCCTTCCAAAATGCATATGAAGTCAAAATGCAAGTTAGGAGCTTCAAGTATATAGTCAAAAGAGTGCAAAGATGCTCTAATCAGTATAGCTCCAACATCTCAATTAAGCACTCAAATAGCAAAGGCTCAAACTGATCACTTATACGAAATATGAAGCATATGAGCATGTGAGCAGCAGTTTAAGCCAAAAGGATAGTCACCATCAAAATAGCACTAGACATGTATAGAAGGAATCCAAACAAGTGCTAAGCATATATACAAGGTGAACTACCCCTAGCAAAGTTCAATCATCATGCATAGGAATGAAGCATATACTTGTGATTTCAAATTCATATCGGAGTTGCAGCGGTAAAAGAATTCACAAGTTCATTTTTGGCATGTGATTGCGAGAGGTTGAAAGCTTGTCATTGCCTAACTTTTCAACCGTGCGAAGCCTATGCCGAAGCAATCAGAAGCTTAAAGCAACGGTTTCGGTCATACACTACATGGCTCAAGTTTAACTCAAAGTGCAATGAGAAACAGTCTCAATACCATGAGGTGTTGACAAGCAATCCCATCTCGATCTTTTCAATTCAACAATACTTGGTTCAGATTTTAAGCAAGTTATGAACAACCAAGCAAGTGAATGACTCAGAACTAGAGACATAGCAACCTAGCATATATGAAAAGCAGGAGGAATGGACTCAACACACCCTACACATGCTAGTTGCATATCTCAATGGTGAACATTTTCAGATTTATATACATTAGGCATAATTCACCATTCCAAAAATAGCTCGCTCATAACATGTAACAGTGATCAGAAAGAGCATAAGCTACAAGCATCATCATAAGTATCGGAGCAATACTAACAAGAGCATAATTACATTCTAGTGAATATAGACATGAAGCTCAGAATGTAAATGCGTATGCCCGACACAAAACTGAAAGAAAGAAGATACCAATTGGAAAGACTCAAGAAACTCAAAAGAAAAGAGCCTCAAAATAAAAGAGTCAGTCTGTACATCTCAAAATGCTTCCCCCATCTAAAAGGGGAAACACACACCAAGCTCACCCCTCAACCTATTAAAGGTTGATTCGTCTAAAGGCTTGGTGAAAATATCAGCCAATTGGTGATGAGTATCGACATGGCGAAGGTCGATATCACCCTTCTCCTGGTGGTCTCGCAAGAAATGAAAGCGCACATCAATGTGTTTGGTTTTCGAGTGAAGCACGGGGTTCTTAGCAACGCTAATGGCACTCGTGCTGTCACAAAGCAAAGGAACTCGAGTAAAGCTCAAACCAAAATCACGCAAAGTGGCCATCATCCAGAGTAACTGGGAACAGCAGCTAGCCGCAGCAACATATTCAGCCTCCGTGGTAGACTGAGCGACACTAGACTGCTTGCGAGAAGACCACGACACCAGAGAAGATCCAATAAACTGGCAAGTCCCAGAAGTGGACTTGCGCTCGGTGCGACAACCAGCAAAATCAGCATCAGAAAAGCCACAAAGCGAGAGGGTGGAAGAGCAGAGAATACCAAATCCCGAACTCAGGCGTGAAACGAAGGTACCTGAAGATGCGCTTCACCGCCTGACGGTGAGAAGTGCGTGGCGAAGCGAAGCCTGAAAGCGCGCGCACAAGCACACGGCGAACTGAATGTCCGGCCGTGTCGCCGTCAGGTAGAGCAGCGATCCAATCATGCTGCGGTACTCCTTCTGGTCCACTGCTTCTCCATCCGTGTCGGCATCCAGGGCAGTCGTCGTCGACATGGGCGTCGGAAGAGGCTTGGCCTCACCCATGTCGAACCGCTTCAGCAAGTCCCTCGTGTACTTGCCCTGGTGCACAAACGTCCCCTCTCGGGATTGCTTAATTTGCAACCCGAGAAAGAAAGTCAGCTCGCCCATCATGCTCATCTCGAACTCCCTGCTCATAGTATCTGCAAACTTGGCAACCAAAGCGTGAGAAGAACCACCGAAAATGATATCATCCACGTAAATTTGGACCAAGAGAGTATCTTTGCCTTTGGAGGGGAGAAGAGCGTTCTTATCTACACATCCCATTTAAAACCCTTAGCTAGCAAAAAGGTTTTTAATCTCTCATACAGGCTCTAGGGGCTTGTTTCAAACCATACAAAGCTTTGTGGAGTTTAAAGACATGGTTTGGAAACTTGGGATTTTCAAAAACGGGGGGTTGCTGGACATAGACCTCCTCCTCAATGTAGCCGTTTAAGAAGGCACTCTTGACATCCATTTGAAAAAGTTTGAAACCCATGGATGCAGCATAAGCCAAGAGTATCCTAATAGCCTCCAAACGAGCTACAGGAGCGAAGGTCTCCTCATAATCTATCCCCTCCTTCTGACTATAACCCTTCGCTACAAGCCGGGCCTTGTTTCTCACAATGTGGCCCTCCTCTCCTTGCTTGTTTTTAAATACCCATTTTGTCCCAATAGGTTTACAGTCAGGAGGTGGAGGCACTAGAACCCAAACCCGATTTCGCTCAAAGTTCTCTAGCTCCTCATGCATGGCATTGACCCAATCCGGATCCGTCAATGCGTGTCCAACATCTCGGGGCTCAAAAGACGCAACAAAAGCAGAATGAGCAAAGTGCGAGATGTGCTGTGACCTGGAGCGAGTAACTCGCTCGTCGATGTCGCCGATCATCTGCTGAGGAGGGTGCTGGCGCTGGATGTGTCGTGGCGCCTCCGGGAAGAAGTGACCTCCCCCTCAACAGTAGCTGGTTCCACCCCGGGTACAAAAGGTACCGCGCGAGGTGGATCCCACGGCCCCCAGGAAGAAGAAGTGTCGGGGCCGTGAGTCGTCGTCGAGGCCGCTCTTGCGGCACGGAGGTGGAGGGGGTGCTGGATCATCTATACCTTCAGCACCCTCGTCCTCGTCATCGAAAAGAGGCTCTCCAACCTCATGATCACCTGCACGCTCAAAACGAGAAGAGGGACAAACAAGAGTCTCGTCGAAGGTGACATCTGATGTCTCCATGACTCGGTTAGTGTCAAGGTTAAGTACACGATAAGCTCGAGTGTGAGTGCCATAACCCAAAAACACACCGTCAGAAGAACGAGACTCAAACTTGTCCAGGTTGCCTTTTTTCAATATAAAACAGTGGCAACAAAAGACTCTAAAATAACTCACCTTGGGCTGGCGACCAAAACGCAACTCATAAGAGGTCTTCTTCAAAAACGCTCTCAGAAAAATGCGATTCGAAATGTAGCATGCAGTGTTCATAGCTTCGGCCCAAAAAGCGCCTAGGAGTCCTATGCTCATCAAGCATCGTCCTGGCCATCTCAACAAGGGTCCGATTCTTCCTCTCTACAACACCATTTTGGGGTGGTGTGTATAGGGGGAAGAAAACTGATGCTCCAAACCAAGGCGGTTACAAAACTTCTCAAAATCCGAATTTTTAAACTCGGAACCATTATCACTCCGAATAGCTCGCATCGAGTTCAAAGGGAACTCGTTCTGAAGACGCAAAATCAGATTGCGAGCAAATGAGAAAGTCTCGGTCTTCTCAGCTAAAAAGAAGACCCACGAATATCTCGAAAAGTCGTCAACAACAACCAAAACATACCACTTGCCACCAACCGAGCTCACCCGAGCCGGACCAACAAGGTCCATATGTAAAAGCTCTCCGGGGTGCGAGGTCATGACCTTAGTCACTGGATGGTGGGGAGCGGCAACCATCTTCCCATGTCTGCAAGAATGGCAAACTAATCCTTCTCCACCGAAAGCTTGGGCAATCCTCGGATTAGGCCAAGTGAGCTAAGTCTTGCAAGCAAGTCGAAGCTTAAGTGACCGAGCCTCCTATGCCACTTCCAAAGATCGGAGAAGAAGGACTAGCCAAAAGACAGCGAGAAGAACCAAACGACTCCGAGAAATTCGCACAAAAGACTTCCAAAGGGCGAAATCAGATACAAGATCGCCCTGAGGATCTAAGATGCGACTAAGGTTCGGTTTGAAACGAATCTCATAGTCATCATCAAAAAGTTGCGAAACAGAAAGCAAGTTAAAATGCAGGTTAGAAACAAGAGCAACATCGCGCAACACAAAGTGCTCATTAACCCGCACAGTTCCACGAGACAATACCTTACCTTACTATTGTCGCCAAAGGTTATGTACTCCTTTCCGGCGACCGGGCTAAGGCTGGAGAACCACTTGGTGTTTCCGGTCATGTGCCTCGAACAACCGGAATCCACCAACCAAACGTCCTCCAACCGTCTTACCTACATCAATAGAAAGACATAGGGTGAGCATACGGTCCAACACTGGGGTTAGTGAAATAAAGGGTAATACCAGTGTTGGGCCGGCTGCTCAAAAGAACGGTTAGCAGAAAAACCATTCCTAGCACGTCTACGAGGGAAGCGATCACCACGCTGAGAAAACGTGGTCCGCTGGGGAAGAAGCGCTCACCGCGATACCCAAACTGCGGTGGGGGAAAGCGCTCAACAAAGCCTCCGCCACGGGGTCCGTTACCTGCAAAAGCAGGACCCGTCGGGCACGCTCTCTACGAGGGTTACGCCTAGGAGCCTGGGGCTCAACTGCTCTAGGTCTCTCCTCGGAGCTCTCTCCTGCCTAGGCCTAACAAACTGAGGTGCTGGACCTCTAGGCCTAGTCTCCCCTCGGGGCTCTCATCTCCTGCCTAGGCCTGGGACCCTGACGTCCGGACCTAGCAGCTCTCCCTGGGCCTTCGGTACATGTCCACCATGAGCTGGATGGTACATGTCCGGGTTCTCCATCTCCCGAGCCCTGCGCGCCTCTCTCTTGCGCCTAAAGCAGAACTCGCTCAAGTGACCATCTCTCCCACAAAAATCACACTGGTACCTCACCGCACGCACAGGGGGGTTGTGGTGACCAGGGCTGTGGGTGTGGCTCACTTTGCCTTTGCCCTTTGGTGGCAACTCCTCACGAATGGGTGGCATAGCATCAAGCTTGTTTCTGAGGTGGTTTGGCTTGGGTGCCCAAACTGGGTTCTTGGGAGGAACTTTAGGGGGTTCCTCAACCACACCATCTTGGGTGATAGGCTTGGCTGGCTCTTTGAGTGGAAGCTTGGCAAGTTTGGGAGTAGTGGTGGAATTGGGCTTCTCACATGGGTTCAGACCACTAGACTCTCCAATCTTCCCAAAACCTGAGAGATCAACACTCTGAGCAAAACCTACACCAGGGGCACCAACAGCTCGCTGAATTGGGAGATCATCATCCCGAGCGCGGCTCACTACTGGAGACCCATGACAAGATGGACCGAAGGTGTGTTTTCTTCCTCGGTTTGCATCTTGCCATGCTTCACATTTGCAATCTCCATCTCCAGGCCCTCACACAAAGCACACCTCGAGACACAAGTGCTATCTGAGCTGGCCTTCTCTAAAGACTCAAGCTTGGCATTTTTCTCTGCCAACTCAGATTGCAAGACAGGACAAGTCTCGCACGCACCCAACAGCTGCGGCCTAGCACGGAGCTCATCCACCTCTCCAACAACGCAGCATACTTACCTCTCAGAGTGAGAAGGTCAGTCATGTGCGCGGTAACGACTCGCACTCCGCCTCCTCCGACACTACCACGGTGGACCGAGCGAACTCAAGCTCCTTCACCGTGTCCTCCCACTTCTGCCTAAACTCCTTGCGCTCTCTAGCGGCACGCCTAAGCAACTTATCTTGGCTAAGGAGGGCAGCAGTCAACTTCTCAACCTCGGAGGAAAGCTCGTCGTAGGTGAGAGATACCTGGGAGGTGTCGTCGTCGTCGTCGTTCCGAGGGGTACGCTCCGGCTCGCCGTCGACCTCATCGCCCAGCGCCATGGTGCAGAAGCCGTCGTCGTCGGCGAAGAAGCAGAGGCCGTCAGCTTGTCCTCGATCCTCTTCTTCTTCTCGGACTCGTCATCGCTCGAGCTGCGGAGTCGTCATCCGAGCCGTCGACGTCGCTGAGCGTGGCGAAAGAATGCGCGCTGCTCAGCTTGCTGCTTCTCCAAGTACTTCTTCTTGATGTACTCTTTGTCGAAGCCGCCCCGCTTCTTGTGCCTTGGGGGAACGTGCTTCTCCTTGTACTTGGAGTCGCGCTGTGGCCATGATCGCCCTTCCCCAGATGCTTGTTCTTCTTCTTGGGGCAGTCAGCGATGAAGTGGTCGGGGTCGCCGCACTCGTAGCATCCGTGCGTCCTCCTCTCGACGACGTTGACGACGGGATTTGCAGCTTGTTCTTGTGGAACCGCGAGAAGAAACAGCTGGAGCAAGCCGAGCAAAGCCAATCGTCATCTCCCAAAGACTCCAGCTGGTCCTCTGTCACAGAAAAGAGAGAAGAAAGCGCAAAGCCAGCTGAGAGGGTTAGAGGAAGAGCGGAAACCAAAGCCATGGACGGGCGAGAAGGATTTTCAAAAGAAGCCCTCGCCATAGCATCAATCTCATGGACTTGAGCTTACTGAAGAGCTCGTCGCAGGTGAGGGTCTCATAGTTCGGCGATTCGATGATGGCCTGAACCTTGGAGTCCACACACGAACGGTCAAGAGTGTGCAAAAGCTTCAAAGCACGCTCATGATCGTCAAATGGCAACTGCTCTCTGTTAGCCCTCATCCTGTTGACAATCACCTGAAAGCGAGCGAATAAACTTCTATGCTCTCGCCAGGTTGATGTCTAAAGTTCTATACTCTCGCGTTGAACGACTCGTAGAGTCGGGTTTGACTTGAGAGGTGCTGTGACACCCCAATTTTAAGAACAAAATTGGAGCACAATATATGTATGCCAGGATCAATTTTCATACATATATCCACATCATAGTAAATATCAAAACAATGCTTTATTAATAATATCGAACTTTGTTACATAAATGACCCTCGGGTCTGAAATAAAAGTACAGACTCTCATGATAACGGACTCTAATGAAGACGCTGATGTAGATGCGGAATCTGGACTCCATCTCACAGGAAGGTCGACGGGGGGGTAGCGCCATCCTAGTACATGTCGTTAGGGTCGTAGCCTCCGTCTTCTGGATACTCCTGCTCTCTCGTACGTGTAGTCTCAGCGTAGAGTAGAGAACAAAATATGAAACTAACGCAAGTTGAATGGGTCGAATCGGAGTTAAAATGAGCAAGTTATAAGCTTTTGAAGTTGGATGGTATTTTGTAATTAAACCAATCTCAAATTCGTATCCGAAATAAATCAAAACTGAAATTAAAGGCAGACTGGACCATGCCTCGTTATATGTGAATTCACAGGGTTTAGATCGAAAGTCTGTGCAGACTCAAAGAATGGTGACCTCGATTGAGAGAAACCCGAGTGTGGTTAGAATGTAAAGTATACGTGCACTATGCCATGCACTTGGTCCACGGTTTATACACTGCAAAGGGGCTATAAAAGCAATTCATCATGGACCGAATCCACAATGGACGTGGGTGTATGGAGCTGTATTTATGGATTTGTTTCATAAAGAATAAAAAATGCCATTACGTGCGCGTGACGTCATCATGCCGTCACCAAGCTAACAAGCAGATGAAAGGCACTACGAAGTGCGAACGCGCACGGCCTGGCTACTATCTCCTCGGCGTTCTGCCGTTTGCTCTCTAGTGCAGCGTGTTCGCATGGGTGTGTGCGCGATGGGAGATGAGCTACAGGCTAGGGTGGCGCACTAGTTCAACACACCAGGGACCCAGTGCTAGCGGTTGTGCCATGGCGCTATGCCTGCGTCATAACTTCGCCGGTGCAAGGGAGGGTTCGGCTTGGGATCTGACCGCCGGTGATGCCAGGGACAGCGGCGGCGGTCCTACACGGCGGCGCCATGCTGCTAGGCTCAGTTTTGATCTAGGGGCCGGTATTGAATACAAAGAAACGGAGCAAGGAGTCGGGGAGCTTACAGTGGATCTGATGGGAGTTCTGACGACGTGGCTGGCTCGGCAGGGGTAGACGAAGGCGGAGGGCAGCGTCCCGAGCTCGGCGCTCCGGCTCGGATCCACGCCGGGGTCGAGTCCACCGGACACGGTGTTGCAGAGGGAGGCCTCTGGTGCTGTCCTCAGTGCCTGTAGGGGTTCGGCGGGACTGTGGCGATGGCAACAAGGGCGGCGGCGTGCCTTCGCGTCGGTTGGGTGTGGTTTCGGGTGGGAGCGCGAAGGCCGGTACCGCGGTGACGGGGAGGCGGCGCGAGGTCAGGTGGGCAAGGGTTTTTGTAGGGCGGGGGGGGGGTGAAGGGTGAGGCGGCTGCGTCGTAGCTGCGGTTTAACCTGAGCGATGGAGGGGGAGAGCTAGCGCGTAGGGCGGGATAGGGCTGTTGGGGGACGACGGCCGACAACGGGTCCCGCCGGTTAGTGAGTGGGAGAGGGAGAGAGGCCGCTGTCAGGTTGGCGGCGCACGCGAGAGAAACTGGGCCGCTGCGGTGGCCTCGGCCCGCGTGGTGGGGAGGGAGGTGGAGAACGGCCGGCTGATTCGCACGCAGGCAAGGAAAAGGCGCGGCGCCGGCCTAGATTGGGGAGAGAGGTGAGTCCAGTTTGCCATTCTTTCATTTTTTTTTTCTTTTCAAAGCTTTTCAGAAACATTTGAAAATTTAGTTTCAAAAACACTTTGAAATCCAACTGAGTTTGAAAAGTTTTTAAAATAATTTCCTAGGTTTCAAAATAAAATCCTGAGTTTGGTTTTGAAAAGTTTTATAAATCTTTTATTGCTTTTCTAAATAGAATAAATTCGATACGCCCTAATCGGGTTTAATAAATTATTTTCCACTCAATAAAAATATGCAATGGCATGAATGCAACATGGAAATGATATATAAATTTTATTTTCCTCCTCTAATAAATAGCCAACCTATTTAATTTCTAGTTCCTTTATTAATTTGGGGAAAATTTAAATCAGGGTGTTACAGGTGCCCTCATGAAAAACGCATGAGAGTGTCCCAGATCTCCCGAGCCGTAGCGAGAGTGAGAAACACGATCAAACTCACCCATGCAAACAAGAGAAAAGAGCATTACGGGCTCGGCTATTGGCATCGTGCTCATCGATCTGCTGTTGAGTCACACGAGCAGCCAAGACCACGTATCAGGGAGTTGCAAATATCCCAGATCGAAGACGCCCAAGCTCTGCACATAGGCCGACATACGTATCTTCCAACGCATAGTTCGTCCCATCGAAAAACGGCGGTTTGCCCACGCCGCGATCCAGTCGCCTTCGGTGGATCTGGAACCGGCTAAGGTGGAAGATCCTTAACCGCTCCGATACCAATTGAAGGACGAGAAGCTACCCGAAAGCGACCAGAGGGGGGGTGAATGGAGACTTCAAAATTCCTTTCGGAAACTAGATGCCACTGTCCAAACTCAACCCCAAAAGCGAACCCTAGAGCTTGCTAATGTCCACGACCCTAGATGTAGGGTGGATGCTTCCACGAAGCACAGCGGGACACTAGAAAACCCTAGAAGGCCAACGCAAAAGACGAAACTCGAGTCAAATCAAGAACGAACGAACCGCGAACGAAACGGCGCGAAACTGGATCGTCCGGACTATGCCTGCGTCCGGTCAGCTGGGACCGGACGCGTCCGGTCAGCCAAAAACCGGTTTGGACTCTCTGGAACTGACCGGAGCGGAGTGACTGCGAGCGTCCGGTCGATCCCGTGCGTACGGTCACAAGCACGTTCGAGTAGTGAACAGGACTATGGGCGAGTCGGTCACCACTAAACTCCAGCGTCCGGTCAGAGAAAAAACCAGAACACGCTCAAACCTTCAACGACCGGACGCGTCTGGTCAAGTCGTGACCGGCGTCCGGTCACCCCGAAACTGCATGAAACTCCGGCGATTCAACCCGATCTCCTCCGAATCAAGTGCTCTAGGCTTGGGATTCGATCTGAGGAGTCACAAGGAGGTAGTGAGCTATCTCTAAGAGATCATGGGTCGAACCTAACTCCCAATCGGTGAATCGAAGGAATTCGGGGGGAAGGAGGAAAGAAAAAGAGACCCGAAACTAAAACTTGATCGATCTCCTAGACGTGAGGTTAGAGAGATTTCTTCGGTGGAAAGAAGTGCCTCACGATCTAGAACGACTCAGTTCAAACGGAATCGCAAAAGATGAACCGAGCACAAAGATCAAGCGACGGGAAAACTCAAGGCACAAAGCAATCCGCGAAGAACATGAGGAACATGAAATCAAAACGCGAATTGACACCAAGAGATGGGATCCAAGGTGAGGATACGGCCCTCACTTCCTCGAATCAACAGTACACAGAGTGGAGTCTCTCTGCGGATCTCAATAGCTAAAGCAGGGATGGGAGAGGGGAACCCTAGCAAACGAAGCACTAACGAAATAGCTAAAACTGAGATGGGGAGGAGGGTTTCTCCCCTGGACTACTTATACTAACCTAGCTAAGTCTATTTCCTACTCTACCCCTCTTACTCTAATTACAGAGCGGGCCAGGAAAACCCTAAGGCTAATCTGGTCCACCCGCTGGTGGTAGGTAGATCCGACGGCCACGCCCGCACGGTCTTCCGCGTCGCCTCACGCAACTTCAGATCGCCGCCACGTGCCGCCACCACTCTGCACCCCCGGTTTTGTGGCCCAAACCGGGAAACCAGCCTTTTCCATCAGCCCCACGGTTTTGAGGCCCAAACCGGGAAACCAGCCTCCAGCAGGAGTTTTGTGGCTCAAACTCGGAAACCCGCAGCGCCCGAGTTTTGAGGCCCAAACTCGGAAACCGGCCCACGCCCAGGTTTTGAGGCTCAACCTGGAAACCGTCACGCCCAGGTTTTGTGGCTCAACCTGGAAACCCAGCACCCAGGTTTTGAGGCCCAAACCTGGAAACCGTCCACCGTTGGTTTTTCCCGGGCTCTACCAACAAACCGGCGTCGTAGAGGGGATGCACCGCCTGTGCACCCCTTCCACCGACATGATCGCACTTCTCCGCTTGTCGCTGTCGCAGGCTGCCAGCCACCACTGCTGATCCTCCGGCCTCCAGTCCATCAGTCCAAGTCCACGTCCGCCCTTCACCGTCCGATACATCGGCATGGCACGTCCGCCGCACGGCACGCCCATCCTTCATCGCGCCCGGTCCGTCGGCACGGCACGTCGCAACTTGACCTTCACCCGCCATCGACCACTGTCTCCGTGCTCGACACCTGCACAACACAAGCCAAAGAACATGCGCATCATCTCCGTTGACAATCACTCATCACACAGAGACTCGGCATACACCCATGTATCCGCACAAAAAACTAGTAGGACTTTAATCATTTGGTAGGATTCCACAAAAGCAGCTTGTGAGATTGGCGCCGCTGATTTTTTTAGCTCCATCCGACATATACCCCTTGCGGCCTTGCGAGACTGGGTTTCAGAAGCTCTTTTTCACCTGTTTGGTAAAAAAACGTACAACTTCTGAAACTGTTGTAGAAGTTGTACAAAATAGGGCATTAGTATATTTTTATGCTCCTTATCATTATTATTTAAAAACCTCATGTACGTCGAAATATGTAACTAATGTTAAGTTTTTCAATCACCATCTTCTAGTGTTATGAGAATAGAACAAAAAAAATGCACAGCCGTTGTGTGTTTTATTCGCTGTTAACTCAAATTATACATCGATGCACACAGAGAGTATTTGGCTATCTCGGTTTCTGCGGCAGGTTATCCAGATTGTGATTTTCTGCACCGCCTGTACAGAAGATCCACGATGCGATGTTTATTATTCCAGTGGCCAACTTGTTGCTTGTTTATCCTGCGCGTGACCTACAAGTTGGAGAATGGCACATTTTACAGTTATTGCTGATTCGTTTGGCACAAATGGCAGATGATTGTTTAGTGCAAATGGCAGCCGGGTTCTAGAACTTGCTGCACATGTTTGCTCTGCAGCAGGCGAGAGCAAGGCAAACGAATCCAGGCTCCGATGTCCGATCATCGGCTGCCGGTCGTTGCGGCGAATTGGTAGCTGTGTACTGGCAGTTATGGAGGCATCTTCTGTTGGAGTTTTGTTTTCCGGAGGGAAGCCATCTTCGAAGCTTGAAAGTAAGAATTAGAACGATGTATGTAGCGTCATCGTGTCCCCGGTTCGTCGAATAAGCTGTGTAGAACTGGAGGCACAGTGAGATATTTATTAATCGGATCGGTCTACAAGCTTGCCAGATTAACCTCTCACAGACCAATTTGGGATTGCCAATGAGATTAACGTGATCGATCACCCATTCAGCCATTCTCAGCATCCGGCCTCAACCGGTTGACGGCTGCATGCATATGCATGCACACGATCAACTGCAAACCCGGCAACATCGGCGGCTTTCGCTCGTTATCTTTCTTGTGCTTTTCGTTTGCTTAGCCCAGCTCTAGGCAGCACATATCGGAGCGCGTAGCCGTCGTCTGCCCCTGCCGAGCCGTCCACAGCAGCGGGCAACGAAGTCCGTATCCTGAAGAAATCATGCACGCACCGGATCGACCGCGAACCACCGGTGTAATAGGGCACGTCTGTACTACCTCGACCACCACCCGCCGGCCCATCCGCCTGACCCCCCAACCGCCACGCACGCCGAGCCACTCATCACTCACTCACCGGTCCAAGATGCCGTCCGGCCGGCAGCGGCACCCGTCCAGTCCGTCGCGGGTCAAAGAAGCGGCGCGGCGGGCCGGCGGCCAACCGGCCGGAGCACATGCCCAGCGCGCGTACCTGTAACCTGCGCGCCGCGCCCGGGCTCGCCGCTCGCGCGCGGCACCAACCAAACCAAACGCACACCACACATGCCGAGAGGCGATCCGCGGGCGGATCGAGTTCGAGCCCCGTCCTGTCCGTCCTACTCAGCATTCTCGCCAGTTCAGTCGGGCATCCCCACGCGCGGCGCGGGGCCCTACTGCCGAGGAGGACGGGGCGGACGCATGAGGCGGCGAGCGGACGAGACAGGCGTATCCCCGCTGCGGATCTCGGTGCCCTGCTCCGCGATCCCTCGCGCACGAGCCGCGCGGCTGCGTGCCCCCGCCATTGGATACTACTACTACTCCTCGTAGAAGAATAATGCCCGTACCCAGCATACTCCGTATCTGCCAATGGGACGGGCGTTCGATGTATACTGTATAGTGTATACGACTGCACCGTGAAAATAACCGCGATGCCCCGGCCGGCCGGCCCCCCGACCTTGCTGCGTCGGAGTGCCCGCGCGGTGACTCACCCCGGTCGCGTGAGTGTCGGTTGCCCGGCTGTTTAAACCGTTGCAACTTGCAATATCTGTCTGCAAACTACTAGTGGTACTGCTCCAGATCTGCTTTGCAGTAGTAGTATTGGGATCGATTCTGGAGTTCTTCCCTCTTCGCGCAATCGCGCCTAGGATTCTACACACTGAAGTCGCTGTCAGTCACCTTGAATTACCGGTGGGCGGTCTATATATACTGTACTTGCTTGGTTCTTTTAGCCAATAGTAAAACTTTGCAATAGTATATCCTTGGATGCATGCACAGTCAAACAGTATGCATGCATTGTAGTAGGCAGCATGCGTATATTATTTTTCAAAACCAGTTTTACTATTGGGTGGCTAACCTTGCATAGTCTGGATTGTATATATGCAGATCAATTATTATATATAGTGCTATATATTAGTATTTGATGATGATACTAGTATGATACTCCCCTACTGTAGTAGTGTCACATCAGTCCAGGACCTGCCAGATAGGCTATGTCCGCATCCAAGGAGGCCTGCGTTAAGACTGGACAACGACAGAGATCGGATTAGGTTCTCCATTGCGATACTGCCATGTGAGCGCCATCTCGCGCTGTCACTTCGTCGTGCACTATCGCGACGTAAGCTGAAGTTTGCCTCAAGAGCTACTAGCTAGCAGCTGGAGAAAAAGCTAGAAAAAAGGGTAGGCACAACACAACATGGCTGTGCACAGCAGGCACAGTCGCAATTAGACACGACATGATTCTGGTAACATGGCAACTATAACAAAAAAACATCAAAGCGTATGTGTATACGCCAAATTGGCTAGCTGGTGCTCGTATAGGAGTGCACACGTAACGGGAAACAAAGCTAGTCACTAATGCGTTGCATATATTCCTGGAGAGATCTATACGTCGTCACTCGATCATGTGTTGGCTGGAGAGATCAATCAAGCACGGTTTGTTTGTTATTCGGCCTGGTCCGGAGAAGAAGTAACACGATCCTTAACTCGGATCAGCAACTCTGTTATCATCACGACATGGCCATGCACATGCATGTGTAAAGTGTGTAACGAACTCATGATGAAGTCCGAAGCTAGCTACTTATACTAGTAGCAGCGCACTCCGTCTCATGAGGAAGACCAGGCTGCCCCGCCGGCGATCGAATCAAAAAATCGAACTGATGATGGATGCAGATGAGCGAGCTGATCTTCTTGCGAAATTGAATGCTAAACCCACAACGGCACACTGATTGATTATTGAGGACACGCTCGCGGTCCCGTCCCGCGTAAATACCGATCGATCGGTCGACCGATAGGTGAGACGTTGCGTCGTCCGTCACATGCATGGCTGCATCCATCATCCATGCGGCTCCACACGAAAAAAAAGGGTCCTGGTCGATCGTCTCGCCGGGGGCCATGCTGCATGGATCGGAATGGAACCCGACCCCCGTCGGCACCGAGGGGCGTACCGTGGTGGTGGGGCACCCGGCACCCCGCGTGCGGGCGCGGGCCGGACGCGTACGTTTTCACTTTTCACGTACGCTCGTGTCGGAACAGTGCACCTCGCCGAGGAGGCTGGCGCGCCGACGTATGTACGCTGCTGTCTCCTGTCTGTGTCCGTATGGCCAAAAAACAGCGTGCCTGGTGCCGCCGGTGCGCTAGCAGTAGCAGTACTTGACCAGATCGCTATGATGAAGCAGCTTGGAAGCGACATGTACATGCAGCATGCCTGCCAACATGTGAAGGTGTTTAATTTGGTAGCGCCGATCGAGAGTGTACGTGTTGGATGGGCACCGCGCGCGCGACGACTGTTGTTGGACCCGACGTGCACGTACGTACACGGCGCACGGGACCAAATAAAGCGCGCGGCCGGGCTGCTGGTGAGATTGCACGGCGACGAGTGCAACGCTAGCTGCATGTACAGTATAAAGTGTTCAATTTTTTTTTTTTGAGATATACAAAAGGGTTCACGAGTAATTCATGGATTACCAGCGAAACCCAGGACACACACGACAAGCAAGAAACAAGAGGGGGGACCCTCCACCTAACAACCAAAGCAAGTCAGCTGAGCCTAATACAAAATATCTCGACACAAAGGTAGCTATTGGTGATAGGAGCCGTAGAAGAAACCCGGTGGCAAAGCATCCACCCGAACCTCGAACTCCGAACGCTCCTCCGAGTCACTCAGGAACATCACCCTCAGGACCACGGGCGAGGAGCACTCCCTGTAGAAAGCTAGCGGCAAAGCATCCGCCCACAAACTCCGATCCTCGGCGGTAAAGCATCCGCCGGAACGCGATCACAGCGACCGTAGCCGCACTCCGAGGCTCCTCCAAGTCACTCAGGGCCACAGCCCACAGGACCCCGGACGAGGAGAACCTACCTGAAGAAACAACGGCAGCAAAGCATCCGCCCAGACATACCACGACTACGACTATCACCAACACCAACCAGACATGCCAAAGTGAGGAGAAGCAAGAAGTCCCAGAAGGCCCACTGGAGGAGCGACGGGCAAGAGACAGGCACGATGGAGACAAGCAAGGATCAACCACGAAGCCAACAAGAATGAAATGACGTCCACGGACGCCAACTTCGCAGTGGGAAGCACCCAAGGACTTTCATCCCATGCTTGCCCCGACGGAAACCGACGACGAACAGAGGACGACGCCTCCGAGAAGGTAATGACGCAAGGGCGCCATCGTCGTCTGCTGGCCAGAGGCCCAGCGGGGTTTTCACCCTTGTCTGCCGTCGGGAATAGGGCAAGAGAGCTCGCTCGACCAACGAAAGGCGAGCAAGACAACGTCCTCCACACCACCACGGCGTCGAGGACGTACCAAAAGAGCAGATGTCCGCATCGCCACGACGCGAGACATCGTACGCCATTGGTCTCCGCCCCCACGCCGCCGCACAGCCCGCAACGCTAGCCACCAGGAGCCCCGCACCGCGAGGGGGCCGACGGACACGAGGCAGGCACCCGGCCGCCGGTAGCGCGCACTGGTTGCAGGGCCAACCGGCTCCGGACGTCACCGCCGGCAACAGAGCGGACGGAGGGGGCCCACTGCGCCTCAACAGGCCCCCCCACCGCACGGGCGCCAGATTGGGCGCCCAGCCGCCGCCGGCATGCGCCGGCCGCTGGCCACCGGGCACCGCCGCCGCCACCAGATCCGGGGCTGGGCCAGACAGATCCGGTCCCAGGGGACCCGGACCCACCGCCCAAGCCCGCCCCCGGCCGCCGGCCGCAAGGAGCTGAGCCGCTAGGTGAAAGGGGAAGCGGGAGGGAGGGAGGGGGAGGGAGAGCAGAGAGGGAGAGCGGGGGGGGGGGGGGGGACGGCGGGGCCGCCGCCGCCGCACGCCCGGAGAGAGATTATTCAGTGACGCTGAACTAATCACACGACGCTACGATGGAGAAAGAAACCAAAGTGTTCAATTATGTAGTATTCAGTACATCGCATACAGTATATAATATGTACGAGCCGGGCCAGCCCGGCCTACCGGTACATCCTCCGCGTCGTCGCTGTTAGGTGGGTACCTAGCTAGCTATATATACGTACTGTGTATACCAGGCATGGAATAAGTGCAATGCTTGCTGGTAATCTGGTATACAACCATACCGATTGGATTAGCTGTGGATGAACCCATGCGCATCAGCTGTGCATGATCGATCAGATCGTCTCTGGTTTATTCTGACTCATCTATCGATCAGATCGATTGGTTTATTCTAGCTTTTCTTTCTATTTTATTAAAATTAAATATGAAAACATACTTAGAGGATCTTCAGCAGCTCCCCTTTCTCATCTCTCATCCCCATAAATCTGCTATATTGGGGGAGATGAGCCAATTTTACTTCTCCAGCAGCTCCCCTATATGGTCCCCTTTTATTGGTGATCACCAATATATGCTCCATCTCCCCTCATATAAAGGGGGAGTTGCATCTCCCCCAATAGCTGGGATCCACCACTAACATTCATTATCTTCCACACATGCATGACTATCACATTCTTCTGACAGGTGGACCCTATACGTATTGGGAGAGATTATTGGTGATCTGTTGGAGCATCTTTTCCAATAGCCCAGAAAAACAATATTGATGATCACCAATATCACTCTATTGGGGATGAAATATTGGGGAGCTGCTCGAGATGCTCTTAGAGCTAGCATATATGACTCATCTATCTCGCGGATGCCCTAGTAAAAACGAACATTAGATGGATCCGCAAGTGATTGGTATTAATTGGAACATATATGAACAACTGGTGGACTCTTATCTTAGCTTAAACACCTAGTACATATACACTCTCATTTCAGGTGTAAGTACCCAGCAGCTAGCTCGCTTCGGTATCCAGGAATATGATTACCTCGCCAACCAAATCCAGAAAAGATATTCATACTGCATCTTTATACGCTACTAGTTGTGCCTCATAGAGATAATTTCAGAACAAGCCATACTACATCGATCTTTATAAACTACTACTAGTTGTGCCTCGCTCATTGAGATTTTCAGAACAAGCCCTCGATTAATGAAGATGCAAATCAAATTCACGCCAGTCTTGCAGAAGAATCAAAGCTAGCGAGCTCCTGCACAGTGCCCGATCAAGTCTAATTAACTGTGAATCCTTCCGCGAAAGAATGAGAATTGAACCCCGAGAGCCATCCGGAACGAACGAAGCTGGTTTCTCCAACCGATCAACGAAAGGCGATCGAGAACCGTCAGCGACGGATAAAGCTAGTCCAAGCAGTCGTACATTTATGCGAGTAGCTATCACGTCCGGTGGCGCATGCATGCAAGCAGCAAAGCGTACAGGTACAGAAGACCGAACCAAGCTGCGTACTCGCATGTGAGTACAGCTCGGCACCAGCGAAGTGTCCTGGTCCACGGGTGGGTCCACGACAGGTCACGCCGTCTCCATCTCTATCATAGTACAGTACATGGCATCATCAACACCATCATCTCCCAATTCGATAATGCATTTAGCGCTCGTAATCTCCTGTCCAACTGTCGTGTCGTGTTGTTGGTATGATCAGTGGCTAAATTAAATCTCCCCTTCATTCTCTCCTTAATCTAGCTCGTCTCGGCTCTGTCTCTTGATTAAGCTTTCGTTTTGCACTGATGATGATATAAACGACGAAATCGACGGTTTATGGTTGCTGGCAAAGTGGGCATTTGGCCCTTTGATTTAATTTGATCGACGTGGACATGTAGTACAGGCTCGGCTACGACTACGTTCGTACGTATAATAAAGTTACTGGCAGACTCGTCTGGGTTACACGAAAAATAAAGGTCAATTAGTTCCCGTAGATTTACTTGAAAAATGTTGGAGGTTACTCTACGTTGGGTCTGGTGAAAACATCAAGGTGCAGACAAAGCGCGCCGCGCGCGGTCAGTATGGAGTATCTCGAGGGCCATGGCACGAGCCAAATAGTAGTAGGAGTGGGCTCCATGGGACAATGGCTAATCCACGCGAGCACATGCGTGTCCTGCTACCAGCGTCCAATTTTGTCCCCCCAAAACAAATCCCCCGTACCCACCCAAACCACCAAATTCGACGCTTTGCCCCCAAATGCCGCACCGAACCGAACCGAACCGCGCGGCAAGAGTGCTGCAGGACGAAGAAGGGACACGCACCCAAGCCAAGCCAAGCCAACCCAGGACCCAGGACGCGCGCGCCCGCGGTCGCGGCTACATATAACCCGGGTCGGGAGCGGTGGCGGCTGCACATTCATTCGCTGCAAGCGCAAGCGCGGCAGTTGAGCGCGCGAGCCGAGCTCGCGATCACCGGCCGCTCGCCCTCGCCCGCCATGGACCCCTGCGCGTTCGTGCGCCTCACCGTGGACCAGCTCCTGCTCAAGCTCCCCGCCGTGCCGCGCCCCAGCTCTGGCGCCGGGGTGCACCCTTCCAGCGCGCCCTGCTTCTGCACGCTCACCCTCCAGGACCACCACCCCTCCTCCTCCTCGCTCTCACGCACCGCGCTGCTGCCGCTCGCGTCGTCCGCCTCGGCCTCGGGCCCCGGCGCGGCGCACGCCGACCCCATCGTGCTCAGCCTCGACGCCGAGGCCGTGCGGAGGCTCTCGGCGCGCCCCGCCGAGCTGGTCGTGTCCGTGCACGCGGGCCCCACGGGGAGCAGCTGCGGCGTCAGCGCCTCCCGCGCGCTGGGCCGGGTGCGCGTCGCCATCGACGTGGCGCGCGCCGCGGCCGGGGACGCCGTCGTCGCCCGAGACGGCTGGGTTGACGTGGGAAAGCCCGCGTCGTCGGGTGGTTCTTCGTCGGCGCCCGCCGCCTCGTCGCGCGCGCAGATCCACATGGTCGTGCGGGCGGAGCCCGACCCGCGGTACGTGTTCCAGTTCGGCGGCGAGCCGGAGTGCGGGCCCGTTGTGTACCAGGTGCCCGGAGGAGCCGCCGGCGGAGGGCAGCGGCAGCCGGTCTTCACCTGCCGGTTCAGCGCCGGCCGGAGGGCAGCCCGGAGTAGGTTGGTATAGCTTGGCGTGCAGTTTACGTGGCACATATTTCTGTGTGCCACTTGCAACATCTTCATCAATTTGCTTGCTCCTTCAGTTATCCTTGTCTTCGTGCTGTCAGTATTTTGTTTGATCGTTCATCCGCTTGAATCTGATTTCATGGCTACTAAGTACTGGTGTAGTAGTTCATAGTTGCAGACGACATGCACTGGGCCAAGAATGCTAGCTAGACATTAGCGGGCAAGGGTGGAGCATTAACTGTCGGTCCAAATGAACAGATGGATACAATTTAAGTAGCTCAAGAGACACTAACATAGGCCCTGCTTGGATACTCTAGCGCAGCTAAAGATTATTTTCTAGCTTACAAGTAACCCTAAACTAACTCTAGCCAAAGAGGTGTTTGGATAGAAGAGTTAGATTGATAATAATTATACTTTCCCAATCATTTGGTGGGGTGGATGTAGAGAGAAAAAAAAAACACTTTTCTAGTGGTCCCAACCAGAACTAGCCCAAATAATCACCTCTTGGTGGGGATACTTTTTTAAGGTGGGTTAGTTGTAAATAGCTCAAACCAGTCCTTTTGTTTGGATACTTTAGGGCTAGTTGAGCTCCAAATAGCTCAAACTAACTCTAGCCCTTGGATCCAAACAGGGCCATAGAAATCCAATGGTCAAAACTTTAAAATTCAAGGATAAACAGATAACTCTAAATTAGCAAACCTGGACAAACAAAATAAGTTTACAATAATGGAGTTTGGTCATCAGATAGCGGATGGAGATTTATAAATAATTAAGCCAGTGACAGTTGACATGAGCTAATCAAATGGAGTGTATATATGACATCTTCCTGTAACTAGTTTGCATAATTCTATTATGTCCTTTTGAAGCATCCCTCCTTTCTTTTCTATTTCGCTTTTGATTTTTCTTCACACCTTTCATAATTAGATGCCAGCTCTTAGATACTTTGTTGGTTATCATAGGAGTACTACAAGCATTATATATAATAATGGCAATGCCACTTGATAAATGTATATTGCAACCTGCTCTTAATTTATCGATTCGGCATGGAAACTAGCAGTTCTCGTTGGGATCAAAATGAATTGCTGAACACATCGCTGTCTACAAAATTGTAAAAAAGAAGAAGTAAAAACAAACCAGATCGATCAAATTCTCATTAGCCCTGCAATCTGAGCAGTCAAGTTGGTTCTCTAGAGAAACCTTCGGCGTCAGTGCTGCTCAGAACTTATAGGTAGCATTGATCAATTAAACCTGAACACATCCTTCATGCTCAGATATAGAACAGGCACCAACCGTGCATGTGATGGACTTAGCAACCTAGTAGCTGTGTTTTTAAATTTGCTCTGCGAAGCTCACATAGCTGGCTCAGAATCTTCCATATATCACGTCCAACTAAGGAGCACGACGCGAGCTCACACTTGCTAGTCTTGTCGCATGCACACTTGGCGCCACGCCATGAATATGATATCTGTGTGACACTTTTCTGGATTCACTGGTTGCAATGCAACCATGCACCTGCACGTTACGTTCATGTAAACTAAGGGAATCCTTCAAATTTTGACCAGGTCGCTGACGCCGCAATCGTCCATGACCCGGAGCACCAGCCGCAGGCTGCGGTCCTGGCTGAGCAGCACCCTCCACGGCGAAGGCCGCGACGGCGCGCACTCGCGGCGCGAGCAGCGGAAGGGCTGGACGGTCACCATCCACGACCTGTCGGGGTCCCCCGTGGCGGCGGCGTCCATGGTGACCCCGTTCGTGCCGTCCCCGGGCTCCGGCCGCGTCTCCCGCGCCAACCCGGGCTCCTGGCTCATCCTTCAGGCCACGGGCGCGGGGCCGTCCAGCTGGAAGCCCTGGGCGCGGCTGGAGGCCTGGCGCGAGCGCGGCCCCGTCGACGCGCTCGGCTACCGCCTGGAGCTGGTCTTCGACTCGGGCGCCCACGAGTGCGCCGTCCCCATCGCCGAGTCGTCCATCAGCACCAAGCGCGGCGGCCAGTTCGTCATCGACCCGGCCACGTTCCCCGAGGCCGCCGCGGGCGCCGCGTGGCCGTTTGCCGGCGGCTTCGTCATGGGCTCCACGGTGGAGGGCGAGGGCCGCGCGAGCCGGCCCACCGTGCAGGTCGGCGTGCAGCACGTGACGTGCATGGGCGACGTCGCCGTGTTCGTGGCGCTGTCCGCGGCCGTCGATCTCTGCATGGACGCATGCAAGCTCTTCTCGCAGCGGCTCAGGAAGGAGCTGTGCCAGGACCAGGACGAGTGAGCGACCGACCCGGGCGACGGTGTATTAGTAGCGCTCTTGGGTTTGGCTTTTGCGCTGTGAATTGTGTGATTAATCTAGCCGGTTAGCTGTTGCTATGTCTTGTGGAGGTGATGGCCCTGTGGCTGTGTTTTTAGCGTAGGCTGGGTCGGATCACAAGAACAGGACGGGGTTTGTACGTTCATTATTATTCTTTCGTTGCCTCAGTCAATCCTTTCGATTCTTTTACACATCTGGTATCTTCTTGGTTAGCTCGAAAGACACATTAGGCAAAGAAAGCCGCAGGACACTATCAGTGTGCTACCCCTACCAGGTGATTCCTCTGCTTATTATGCCTTCAGCTCTGCTCTGCTCTTCTTCAGGTTCAGTCCTTCCAAGAACTCGTCGAACGCCACCTTCCTTAGAGAGCGTCTGCTGCCATCTTTGTTTGCGATCGCGGGCCTCTCCCTAAGCTTCTTCCCTTCATCGGACTCCATCATCAGTTTCACCTTTGTTTCCACCTCACTCCGAGGAAGCGTCTCATGACCATGCAGATGGGTTTTAAAATGTGGTTTTCGCCATCGGATGACATCGGACGCTGTCAGTGTCCGATGTCACTGTGACGTGTGTTGTTAGAGACAGTAAACGTTATCGTTACTCAAGGCATCGACACGTCCGATGTCTGGTATCGGAACGTCCGAGCCCCCCCTGTTCCCGCATCAGATTTTACCCCTCGTGGAGGTTTTGTATGTGGGGCTATAAATACTCTACCACCTCCTCAATTTAGGGTCTTTGCCCCATTGATCAGTGAGACAGTCCATGAGTGTGTAAGAGAGTGCAAGAGCCCTAGTGAGATTGTGAGATTTGTTAATCGCAAGATTAGACACCTATTAGTGAGTTGTGAGTAGAAGTGTGCATTCATCCATCTCTTGGTCTCGTGTTGGTCAAGTGAGAGTTCTAGTTTGTTACTCTTGATGATCGGCATGATCTAGACGGCTTAGTGGTGATTGAAAGCTTGGTGATCATCTGGAGAGCTTGTGGATGACCAAACTCAAGTTATGATCGGTTGTGGGTGATTCACCGGTCCGGAGTGGCGAAGAATCAGCTCGTAGTGAGCACTTGATCCTTGCGCAGATCAAGGGGGAGCGATACTCATGTGCGGGTGCTCCAACGAGCACTAGGGGTGTGTCGACACCTCGGCAAAACATCGCGACGTTCCTCTACTCTCTTTACTTGCGTATTTACTTTGAGCATTTCAATTCTTGCAATTACTTTTGTTGAAATACCATGCTAGAGTAGGATTGGAACTTGGTGTTAGTCTTTTGTGCGAGGGAGAGTCTTTGCTAGATCATTACTTAGCACAAGGGGTGAAGTTCGGCTAAAGTAGGTTTAATTCTTGCGAGAGAAATTTTAGATTAGCCTAATTCACCTTCTCTTCTGGACATCTTGATCCTTTCAGGATTACTAATTGGCATGAAATGATTATTTTGGGCCTGTGAGCTATAAATGTTACCTTGCTTATAGTACGATAGCTACATGGCCTGCAACAAACTAGGGGGGGGTTAGATCAGAAAGTTAATAATTAGTCTATGTGTTTTTATATATTACTATTTAGAAATCCTAAGTGTAGACTAATTCTAGACTAATAAGAGCTAATGAGGGTTAATTAATTGTTAGAGTCTACTAACCCATAATTAGATCATGTTAATCATTTTATAAGGTGAGCTATTTTTTAGCCTTAAGATCTAACATGTCTCTAGTCTTGCACGGTGGGATAGATCAGTGTGAGACATTGTTGGTACAGCAACGCGAGCATGACAATGACTTATTCTGGGTCGATATGGTATAAATGTTATCCTATTGATGACTTGAAAGCTTGGTATATAGATTGTAGTTAAGCTTGCAACGAACTAGGACGTCTAGTCTTACACGGTAATGACTACAGCGGTGTGGGACATCGTTGCCTTCGTTAGTAACAACGACATGAGCCGTGAAGATGTCGCCTTGACGTTTTTGTCACAACATGATAAACGACCAGGGGTCGTTGTTTGGCTGGAGATTTTTTATGGCTGATTTTGGCTGTTTCAATAGTGTTCTGTGAAAAAGAATAAGCTGAAGTACGGCTGATAAGGACAAAAGAATAGGGCGAATAATTTCTTGGATGGTGTTGAAACACAAAGACATTATGTTAATCTATGATACTCTATATAACACTACAACATATGAATCATAAAAAAGATGATAGTACTATGGTTTTATAATAGCCAAAAGAAACTTGTTGGATTAATAGTACTATGATATCTCTATATAACACTGCAGCATATGAATCATAAAAAAGATGATAGTACTATGTTGTTTGGTGTGTGTTGAGGCCTCAATCCATTCGGCCACCGTGGTTAGTTGCTTATAGTGGTTAGCTTAGTTGTTGTGTTGATGATGCTGTACCCTTTTGAGGTCATCGTTGCTCTGTTGTAGATCCACTCCGGTTTTTTTTTAATATAATCAGCAATTGATTGTTTTTTTAAAAAAAATAGATGCTTCCAATCTCTTTTTTTTACGAAGATGGTTTGAATCTTGTCATGTCAGACGGCCACTTAGTATAGCAGATGCTTGTGTCACGGCCCTGGCCACTCTGTAGACCTCATGCTGTACAAACTTCCACGACTCCGAAGTGTTGCTGCTCCGAGCGCTGGCTATGCATTGGCTATACCGGGATAGACTGAAGTATCCCAGTCATTCTGGTCTGAAGGTCCATACACCTGTGGATGGGAACACCTACTGTTAGTACATCTATAAGCTTTGTGTACGAGCCTTATGCAATTTTCAGAGAGGAAGGTGAGTACTTTGCGCATGAGTATCTAGATGCTCACCAGATGCTTATACCATTCTTGCTTGAAGATGCCTTCCCTGCTAGTGAATGCTCGCTCGGTCTGCATAAGCCGGTCATTGAGCTGTCGGATTTTCAGTGAATCCTTGTTCAGCTGCTTGCTCAAGAGTTGCTTTTGAAGTTCCTGAAAGTGCCAATGTCTCTTAGTCATCACAGTGCACAAAACGCAAAATGGTAGACTGTAAGTTTTGCATAATTCGAGCAGCGATTCTCAAGTGAAGGTACCTTTTGTTCATTTTTCACTTTGGTAGCTGCCACTCTGAGAGTTCTGATTGAGTTGTACAATGGGGAACAAGTGACAGTTGTTCCCTTCACTTCATTCTCTACGACCTTTGTGTATGCCTGCCACCAGAAGAAGTCCCCTGTGTCTGAGTACTGGCCTACAGAGGCAGCATTTAGTAAACAATAGAGACGTCTTACCTCAAGCTCAATTGCATAGGATACATAATTGAAGGGTAGGATTTCTTCATTTGCCAACCTCAAAGCCATCATTCCCCATATGCTAGCAGCTGCAAGATGAAATCTTGGTTAACATGTAGTGGTGGCGCAGGTATAAAATTAATATTCTGCACAAAAACAGTATAATTGAGCAGACCTGCCACATGCCTACGGAACCCAGGATCTCCGAATTTCGCCATCCATATGTAGTCATCATATAAGGAGTGGTAAACCGGATATCCTGGCCCTACAAAACCAAAAATGCCCAGGAAATTTCATTGAAAAATACACGTCACTGAACAAGTGAACAGACAAATAGGTAAAAATAGGGGTGTCACCTTCTCCAAAAATTATATTAATTGAAGGAATACCAACATGTTGGACGAATGCTGAATAGTCTGATCCTCCATCACCTAGTCTTAGAACCTTAATGCAGGAGATAAGCATGAATAGTGCGTAATGTTATATAACTTGCTAGAAAGTAGAAGCAGTTTCCACTCCTGAAACCACATAATTCTTGAGGGGTGGAACTGAAACTCAAAGGAACTAGTAGCTTGATAGTAATACGATCACTATATAATAGTGACAACTAACTGGGTCCTCACACTGCACAGAGGGTAGACTGTTCGATAAGCAGTTACAACAACTCACCCGGGGAGAAATGTTTGATTTAATCCATGAATCATACACAGTCTGAGATGAATTATCAGGATCTTGAACCTTCACAAATTGACAAAGAGCTGTTTAAATTTTGGCCATCATAATAAAGAAAATAAAGTTTTCACTATAATATCATGTTTCCCTCTTCCCGGGTATGCTACTATCACTAGTTTCAGGTAGGAGATGGGCCTACCACTTTAGTTACTTGCTGAAGTAACTCGTCAAGTTGGGGGGTTGTAGAAGGCAGGAATCCTGGACCAACGACTGAAACGTCAATATTCAGATAAGCAACAGCTCTAGAATATAACATCTCCCGGTTTTCTTCAACCCATTCTGTAGATCCTGTCTGAGTAAATGCAAATGCGATCAATATTGCTGTTTTAAAGACGGACAAGAGTGGTTCAGAGATAGGAACCACCAGTCCGTATCTTCCGCATCCCAACTACAGAAGATAATGGTTCTTCGAGGTCTCCATCCTGCCTTTGCAGCATTGAAAACCTTTTAGCTAACTAGATGGATAGAGAGTGAAATAACATGTCATGAACCAGATAAGTAGCAGATCGTGTATCATGTACAGTACAATATTTATGTCAGGCACAGAAACATGAAACGGAACTAGTCACTTCAGCTTACTACACAGAGAGGACATGGCTAGTACCTGCTCTACTAATCGGTATCTGGAATAGTAGGTCAACAAATACACAAAGCGTACTATACCATAGAGAAGACATTTTGTAACTGACAGCTACCTCAATCATAGCTGCTGTTCCACTGTTGGGATCAGATGCACCAAACGTCCAAGCATCACGATGGTTACCAAGAATGACATATCTGGATCACAGAATGTTAAAATTCTCACTTTAGTCACATCTTTAGCAGAAAAAGCTATAATATTCAATGTGGTTAACTTGTGTCAACGCCTATATGCAAATTGACACTTCAATATCTGTTTACGCTGTGAGTACCTTATGACCAAGTCTAATTGTTTGCTTTTGTTTGTTCAAAAAAGGTTTGCTTTCAAGGGAATCTTTTTACAGTCATGAGAGGCTGAGAGATACTATCTCCATTCCAAATTGTAAGTCATTCTAACTTTTCTGGGTACATAGTTCTTGCTTCGCACCTAGAAAAGTCAGAACTATCTTATAATTTCGGATGGAGGGAGTATATACCAAGAGCTGCCCATCTAAATGAGACTTCAATGAAAGATTTTCTAATAATTTAAAAGAACGATGAAAGAGCTTGACCTTATGGATCTGGTTCTTTTTTGCGAATGTCTAAGGGGGAGGGTTTCCAACAAGCTATACATCTGGTTCTTAATTGTGCTTAGCTATTTTTTTTTCTTGAAGGGAAAGATTTTCATAGCTACATTACATGGAAGGCCCACAAGTGGCCATTCCAAGCCAACCTGAACATGTATGAAAAATCTGAGTGGTTGAACACATTGATCTCTTTTCTAGAAGAATGATGTACCTGCAGAACTTTCCTATCTGCAAAGCGGTCTCTATACGATATGCTAACAGGTTAAAAATTTATGGAGTACTACATGATTATAGAATTTTTGTAGTCAGCACCACGCGTCCACGCCTTGCCAGGACATCATTTTTTTTCTTCTACTACATAAATTCTTTATTAAGGGCATGTTTGGGACAGCTTCTTCACTTAAAAAGTGAATCTAAATCTGAGATTCACTGTGGAGTAGCTCCACCAGTGAATCTGAAATCTACGACGAAACTGTTTGGATATGCAACCAGCTCTAGATCCACGCAAGGGTATTTTGGTTGGAGACGACGGATTTCCCTTCAAATCAGCCCCACGTGTCAGTGTTTGAGAAAAAACGATGGCGTCCTCTTCCTCTGTACCAAATAGCGGCACTGGTCGGCACGGCCCCGGCCGGCCATGGCCACAGCAGGCCCAACCAGGGACGGCCACGACGGCTCGGGAAGGGAAGAGGAAGAAGAGAAGATGGCCTCGCCGGAGACGCACGTGGCCGGCCATGGCGGGCGCGGCCTCGCCGAATCGAGGCGCACGCGGCGGCCATGGTGCACGTGGCCGGCCATGGCGGGCATGGCCTCGCCGGAGGCGCACGCGGCCGGCCATGGCGGGGCGCCCTCACCGGAGGGCGCGGCCGGCTATGGCTAGGGCGAGGGGCGAGGCCGGCCATGGTGAAGAAGAGAAGAAGTAGCGATGGGAGGGGAAGGAAAGAAGACGGAAAAAATAGAATGAACCGGCCAGTGGCAGTTGCGGGTAATTTCTCCCAACTCCACCAAATCTGAGTTGGTGGAGCATCCATTGACGAGATCCACCAAAATAGTGAATCTGACCCTCAGATCCACCGTTTTGTTGAATCTGAATTTGGTGGATCTAGACTGTTTGGCTAACTTTTGGTGGAGTGGAACTGTTTTGGGTGAATCTGAAGTTGATGGAGCTGCCCAAACAGGCCCTAGCTCTCTTAAATCATTAGCATGGCACTACAAAAGTTCGTGGACACCGGGTCCTATAATTTCTTTATTCTTCCATGCTAAAAGAGTCCCTCACACACCACTCTATCTTCTATACTATAAGAAGGTCAACGGATGGCACTACAAAAGTGCTGCCCAAGCGGGCTGCGTGAACTTCGCAAGTTTGCGTGAACTTTACGTGACTGAAGCTTTCGTGACAAAACTGAAAGGCGCAATGTCACATTCCACCGAGAATTTGTTACCTATCGATATCGAGATAAAGAAAAGGAAATACCTATCGGGCTCTTCGGCGCCTTCGATAATGGCAAAGACATTCTCAATAGTTGCCATCGTATCGTTCCCCTGCAAAATCCAAAACAATAGCGTCACTCCAAGCCTGGCAATGAACCTTGTGTAAGCAAGACGAAGGTGCCTCGAATTGTACATACAAGATACGTGAGGTTCAAAACTGCCGGCCCGGGGCCGAGGCGATACACGGGGCCGCCCTCTCGGCCCTGCCAGCCCGCCGGCGCCACGGCCCCGCCCATGGCTCTGTGTATCTCCATCGCGTCCTGAGCCGACACCGGGAGCGCCGGGATGCGCGGCATGTCATCGGTGTTCATGGCCATCTCCACGCTGACGCGCTCGCAGCCCTCGGACGACGCCCACATCGGCGTTGTCGGGTCGCCCACGCCCCAGAACAGGCTCCCCACCTGCACGCCGCTGGGCGGCAGCCAGCGCGAGTCGGGGAACCACCCTTCACCGGGTGCGCCGCCGTACTCCAGCGGGTCAGTGTACACCACCGCGGCCGCGGCGCCCGCGGCGCGCGCGTTGCGCACGATGTCCTCGCAGTGGATCCTCCCGTACCGCGCGAGCGCGACCTTGCCCACGACGTCCACGCCGCGGGAGGCGAGGTAGGCGAAGTCCTCCTCGCGGCCGTAGTTGGCGTACACGGCCTCCGCGGTGACCGACCCGGAGGCCGAGTATGCGTAGAACGTCGGGATGGTCTCCGCCGCGGCGGCTGCGTAGGGGTCGTCGGGGTAGGTCTCCTGCTTTAGGGAGAAGGAGGTGACGACGCCGCGGCCTGGCGCCGAAAGGGAGAGGGAGCGGTGGACGGGATAGGAGAGGAGGACGGAGTAAGGCGTGATGTGGGCGGGGAAGGAGAGCGCGGACAGCGCGTCGAGCACGTAGCGGGCGGTGAGGGCGTTGGCTTTGGTCCCCGCGACGTGCGGGTGGAGAGTGAGCGCTCGCAGGTGCGAGGCCGCGGTGTCGTTGGATCCGAGGGACAGGAAGAGCGCCGCGTAGTTCGGGACCGGGTTGGCCGCGGGCTGGAGCGTGAAGAAGAGGAGCAACGCGAAGGAGGCACCGAGGACGCCGAGCATGGAGGAGAGGAGGCAGAGGAAGCGGCAGCACGGGTGGGGTTTTGCCAGCGGCGGCGAGGGGGCGAGGAGAGAGGCCGCGTCGAGGCGGGACATGGCGCCGGAGCTGGTGGTGTGCTGTGCTCTGCAGTGGCGGCTAGGCGGGTAGCCACACAGCGGGGTTTAAAGCGGCCGTTCTCGGTTGCAATTTTTTCCCCGACCTTTTTTTCGTAGGAAAGCAAACATGTACGCGTGACATGTGAATCCATCATCGATTTAGGCCAGTTTCCCCAACTAAACCTAAATATTTCTAAATTCTTCGTCACATCAATTTTTAGCTGCATGCATGGAGCATTAAATATAGGTAACAAAATTAGTAATTGTATTTTTAGTGTCTACATGTCAAGACGAATATTTTGAGCCTAGTTAGTCTATGTTTGGACCAGGAGCGAAGCTAGAACATATCAGATGGGGGTGCCTTTCTCTTATAGTTATGAAATTTTAGTCTACAATCATGGTGAAAATCTGTTTTTAATAGTGATTTTTCAAATTTTTGTGGGTGCCTGGGCACCCACAGCTTACTACGTAGCTCCGCCCATGGTTTGGACAAAGTTTGTCAAATAACAGCTAAAGTGCTACAGTACGTTTGCCAAATATTTCTGGGAACTAAACAAGGCGTTAGCGTTGGTGCTCTCTAAGGTGTCTGATACGTTTGCCTATGCCCGTAACTGCACCCGCTCTCTTCTTCAGCTTCGGCGGCACCTAGGGTTCTGGCGAACCGCACATTCCTTTTTTTTCCTCCAACACCAGTGAGTATAAAAGGGACCGACCGGGGAAAGGTAGGCCGTCCAGGTGATGGGATAGCCGACGAGCGGTTTCGGGAAGTTGGCGGCGGTAGTGGCACCGTGGCCAGACTTCAGCGGAGTTCTCCACGGCCACATGCGGGAGGGGCGGGGGAGGGAGAAGTGGAAAAAGGATCAATCAGTGTTGTTTGGCGGGTCGTTTTTAAGGTTGATATCGGTTGTGTTTAATAGTGTTATGTGAAAGAGAATAAGGCGAAGTACGACTGATAAGGATAAAAGAACGGGCGAGATGTCTCTACCAGCGATAGGGTCTCACCGAAGCTCCACAACTATCGAGGTCTGACAAGACCATACCACCAGCGGTGGGGCGGTGGTCGGCGGAGCGGTGGGAGGTGATGGAGGTAGGGGCGCTACCGCCGGATCCGGAGGGGTCAAGGTCGGGTCGGCAGAGCCGGAGCTGGTTCCTAGCAAGCGTGCAAGTAGCTAGTGGGAGCGGCATGCGGGTCGCATGCTGGAGAAAGAAGATAAAGGAAGGCATGCAGGTGAGATACGTATAGACATTATGTTCTTTGCCTGCGTGCTCAGGGGAAAGTTAAGACCTTATATTATTATAGTTGCGTACATTAACACATTACAACACTCTGGGTAACATTATAGAAGTTCAAAAACTATTTTTTATCTGATTGTACCCACGTTTTGAATAGCTCTAAATCTTAAAATCAAACTTGTAAGATGCTTTGCAGTAGGATGACTGCACAAACAAACATCAGCAAAAGGCCTAAGAACAGATGCCCAACGAATAACGGCCATCATTCATGTAGACGGAGTTAACTTCTTCTTTTGTGGTGTCTTGTTTCTTCTTCTCTCTGTCACTGTTCTATCTAGTCCTTCACAGTAGCTAGATCTAATCACGATAAAATAGAAAAGAGATCATAGAAAATTATTCCATGGTGACGATAATTTTTTTTTGATTTCGCCGTCCTAGAATAAAGGCCTCCATGTCGTCATACCGGTAAGGATGTTGATGTCATAGTTGTCGCTCTTATCTTCAATATAGCCGTTATGAAGAAGACATAAATCACTCTAAGAACTCCACCTACTAAAAAAACTTATTAAAAGTGATGGATCTCCACTCCCTTTGTTCTCCAACGATGTACTAGAGGAAGGAAGGAGGGGGACTAACGGTGGTGGAAGCGGAGAGCGGCGACGACTCCTAGGTCGCAACTCGTGAGGGAGAGGCGCGAAGGCAATTAGTCTCCATTCCCGGTTGCAGTTTGTGAAGCAGGTGGCATACTTGGAAGTTGGAACATAATATTTCTATGCAAGCATGTACTCTGGTATCTTTCTGAATTTTAATAAACTAGCAAACGTGCTCATACATTGCAACGGAATCTAATACATGTTAGAATTAGATTCTATATTATCTTTAAACGCGAGCTATTTTGACTCGTAACTCGTAGAAACTTATCTTATGATTTCAAATCATGTATGAGATACGGATCCAATACGTCTTATAATCAGATTATGTATCGATCATTGCTAGATACGATGAGCAAGAGTTATATAAGGTGCAAATGGAAGAAACTCTCCACTATCTAATAGTTAGAATAGTTAGGGGGAGATGAACAAAAGAAATAGTTGGAATTTCTTTTTACCTCTTTAATATTAGGTGTGTATTTTCTAAAACGGATGGTAGATACCCACGGGGTGTGCTAACTACCCCTACCATTGATACTCGACACGTGTTTGGGGTCGTGGGATCAGACCGCAGGCTCTACTGCCCTAGGTACACATGTTGTTGCTATGTCAGAGTGTGATTTCTATTTCAGGCCTTTGCTCAGTTCCTGAAATTTTTAGGAAAAAAATCCTGTAGCACTTTTGTTATAACACTTTTGTTGTTATTTGACAAACTTTGTTTGAACATGGACTAACTAACCAAAAGTTCGTCTCACATGACAGACTAATGTACAATTAGTTTTTCTTACCTATATTTAATGTTTCAGCATACGTCTAAAGATTCGATATGATGAGTACTATGAAATTTTTTTGGGGATTTGGGAAACTGAACATGTGAAA
Source organism: Coix lacryma-jobi var. lacryma-jobi (assembly GCA_009763385.1). Taxonomy (NCBI): domain Eukaryota; kingdom Viridiplantae; phylum Streptophyta; class Magnoliopsida; order Poales; family Poaceae; genus Coix; species Coix lacryma-jobi. Next base: position 26,910,482 of record CM019827.1, on the reverse strand, counting down.
GGACCGAATCAGCCTAGAGGGGGGTGAATAGGTGATTTTTGACTATCTGAAACTTCACAAACTATAAGATGTAGTTAGATAGCAACCGGAGAGGCCGGTTTGTTTGGGTAGGTACTACCGGGTGTGAAACACCGGTACTACCAACACAAACAAACGGCACAACCGGGATCCTAAAAGAAACTACAAATCCGATGAAAGTAAGATATGAAGATAAAACAAGTTTCTAGCCAACTTTCCGAAGAATAATTTATGGTAAAACTACTCTCACGAAACCTTGGTTGCTCCCCTTGATGTAGATCGAGCCTTCCCAACCTAAGAACAAGATAGGGATAGGAAGAACACGAAGAACACAATAACAAGAGAAGTAGAGAAAATAGGGACAACAACAACAAGCACACGGGACACAATTTATCCCGAGGTTCGGCCAATCCACTAAGGAGTGCCTACTTCCTCGTTGTTGAGGTGACCACAAAGGTCGGAGTCTATTTCACCTCCTCGCCTCACTCAAGCAACCACAAAGGCTACGAGAGTATCTCTACTAGAAATCTCAGGGTAATACAAACGCTTCGGGGAGCCCTCACAAGTAAATCAATACGGGCTACCACGAAGAACACCTAACCGGCTAGAGCTCAAAGAGCTCAAGAGTAAAAGACACAAAACAAGCCGGCAAGATGGAAACCAAGTGCTCAAGTCGAAGATTGATGCTTCCCCCTCTCGAATCTCACTTCCCTAGCTCAAATCTTGCAAGGGAATGAATCTAGGAGCAAAGGGGGAGAGAGATGGGTGAGTCAATGCTTGGAGAGTTTGTCTAGAGTTAGGTCAGCAATAAGTGTATAGTCTAAGTCCCTGTCCGTGAAAAGTGAAGAGGGGAGGCATTTATACTCCCTCAGTCCCGAGGCTGGTCGGTACCACCGACCAGCCATGGTCGGTACCACCGACCATGACACAACGGTCGCATACACCAGATCTGGTCAAACTACAAGCACCGGCCAAGGTCGGAACCACCGAGGCCGGTGGTACCGAGGTAATGGCGGTACCACCGCCAGGCCAAAACAAGCTCGAACAGAGAGCAACTCAGTTAGGGACTCGGTCCCTCGGAAACTACCGCCCGAGGGTCGGTTCCTCCGAGGTCGGTGGTACCGAGGTAATGGCGGTACCACCGCCAAGTCAAAGGCTAGTCAGTCCAGAGAGCCCTGAAAACTTTCAACCACCGAACCTGGGTCGGTGCTTCCGAGGCCGGTGGTACCGAGGTTATGGCGGTACCACCGCCAAGTCATATTCAACACAACACAGAGAGCCTCGCAAAGTCAAGTTACCACCGACCTCCGTCGGTACCTCGATCCCGGTGGTACCGAGGTGATGGCGGTACCACCGCCAGGCCTTTTTCAATTCTACACAGGGAGCTCTGCAAACTTGGTTACCACCGGCCTTGCGTCGGTAGCACCGCGGGCGGTACTACCGAAGTAATGGCGGTACTACCGCCAGGCCAAAAACAGCGCGAACAGAGAGCCTTGCAAATTGGAAACTACCGGCCATGGGTCGGTAGCACCGCGTGCGGTACTACCGAGGTAATGGCGGTACCACCGCTAGGTCAAAAACAACTCTATCCAGAGAGGGTTGCAAACCAGGTTACTACCGACCTTGCGTCGGTACCACCGGGCGGTAGTACCGAGGTTATGGCGGTACTACCGCCAGGTCATTTTTGACCAACACAGAGAGGGTGTTTGAGCGCTGCGCAGAGAAGCTGTGGTCGGTACCACCGACCACCCATGGTCGGTACCACCGACCAAATGAATTTACCCTCTACGTGTTCGTGATTGTGCGGTGTCTCTCAAGCGAACTAAGGTTAGTCGATTTGAGCACTTTTCTCCACATCTAGCCAACTTACTTTGTGACCCTCTTCATAGTCCGGCTTACCTATAACTCAAGTTTAAAATTGAAATTTTAAACTACCACTTGAGCTAGGCATCTTTATGTCCAAAAATATCCTACGTGCTTTGTTCACGAGATTTCAACGTTTCAAATCTTTCAAAGGACTAACACCTGCATACATGCTTTTATAAACTGGTTAGTCCCTAATTTGATTGTCATTAATTAGCCAAAACCCACATTGGGGGCGAATGCACTTTCAAACTCCCCCTTTTTGGTAATTGATGACAACCAACTTAGGCTTACAATTAGGGATAGAAAGAATTGAAGCTTTTGAATTCCAAAATTTAGTTGAAGCTCCCCCTTAGTGTATGCTTTGGATATTAATTTCAAACCTTGATTAGAAAGCAAGGTTGCATACACAAGAACAAGAGCTCCCCCTAAATTTTGCAATCCGTGGGGTGCCTAAGTGTGTGACAATATCAAATATATCAATTTGTGATGCATAAACGGTATGACATGGTGATACACATAACAATGTAATAAGAAAAGCGAATGGCTATTGAAGAAAGAAAAGAACTCAAATCACATAGCCATATCGAAAACAACAATCACCAAGACAAGAGCATCAATAACGAGGATGAACCAAGCATGAATATAACAATAAGCATAAAAGGTTTACATCCTCAGCATATCACAAATAAAATGTAGCATACCATACTTAGTCTCAAAGATTACCCTTTCTTACAGCTATTACAACAAGATAAGCCTAACACTCCCCCTTTGGCATCAAGTACCAAAGCGGTAGGCCAAGATAAGCAAAGAATCAATAATAGCTGCTAGAAGATCCATCATGATAAGAGCCCCCGAAGAGAGAATAGGCACTCTCTCCAACGTCACCACCAGGGAAGGATGAAGGAGCCGAAGAATCAGGTGGTGGTGTAGAGTCGCGAGGACCACCACTCCCAGCTGGATCGGCGTCGGGGCCAGCAAAGCCCATGTACGAGCCTCCACCCCCTCCTTGATACGATGTGGACCCGCCAGCAAAGGACGTGCCCATACCATAGTCAGGGAAGAAGGAATGAGGCTGGTACTGAGGTGGTGGCGGAGGATAGAACTGATGGGGCGGATACAGCATGGAGCTGTACAAACCCGCCTCACCACCACCTGGAAACTGGGGCTGCTGCTGAGCCTGCTGCTGGGGCTGCTGCTGGGGGAGACCACCATCATCATCATCATCATCATCATCACCACTCCGGGCCTGAGCATCGTACTCAGCAAACGGATCTGGATGGGGTCGGACCGGAGAGCGCGGAGGAAGACCGAGATGCTGACGCACCTCCTGCTGATGTCGCTCGTCACGATCGGCCCGATAGCACATCCACTCAAAGATCTTTCCAAGGGCGGAGCGAAGACCGCCACCCCTACGCCTCTCACGACGCGGAGGAGGAGCGGTAGCATGGGGAACATCTCCACCCGGCTGAGCCTCGCCAGGCGCTGCTGCATCTGCTGGGACCTCACCACCTTCATCAACTTTTTCTTTGTCCTTGGAAGGAGCCGAGGTGAACTTGCGAACACTGTACTCCTTCATGGTGCGATCATACTCGAAGGTGGCGCCAACCACATGCTCAATGATATGCATAAGATATGGAGCATATGGCAAGGCCTTGTGAGGATCATTGTAAACATCGGAGATTTTCTGCCACAGAAAGTGAGAGATGCTAAACCGTCCATCTGGCAGAGCAAAGCGGACGAGGACCTTGGCAGCATCATCTCTCAAGTTGTCCTGGTCACCAACTTTAGGATCCAGAGTTAGGCGCATCAGGTTGTTGAGCACATAGAAGGCAGGCTTCAGGCCTTGGACCTTGAAGGTTGCCTCGGCACCATCCATGTAGACACCTGAGTTCTGCAGCTGCTCGGTGTACATGCCCCCACCATACATCTCTGACAAGCGAGGGGCATCCCTGTCGACATGGTCGAAACCCAACAACCGGGCGAAAGTGACAAAATTGCACCGGTAGTGGACCCCTTGGGTCATCCAATGCAGCACGCGAGCTTCCTTATCAATGAACAAAGTGGCCCAAAACTGACAGAGAATCTCCTGGTTGTAGCTGCGCTCACCAGAGATCAACCCAAGATCCTCCACTCCTCAAGCCTCTGCACCAAAGACTGAATCTCATCTGAGTCCTTGTCTGTCAAGGAGCGGATAACTAACCGCTTGTGCTCAAAAAGGGGGATAGCCCTTAGCACAGAAACCCTTCCAGAGGACTGTCACATAGTAGTCCTGCTGGAATCTTGACCAGAACCTCCGATCACTGAAGCATCTCTGATAAACAGATAGGGGTTCTCCTCACGCTGCCTTCTCATCAAGCTACCCGCTTTCTATTGGAGTAATCCATGGGATTTCCAAGAAGAGCGGAGGGACGGCGAACATGACCGCTTCGGCTTCAGGGCATGTCAAAAGCCCGGTTGATTAGCATCAACCCTGAAGTCCGAGGGGATGCCGGTCCAACTTGAGGATCGAAGGAACGACCCTCACGATCGAGACCAGCTGAAGGCACTCCTCCCACAATGACGCTGTGCAGGCGACCCGCCGGACCAGCGACAGGGGGCGGAGAAGGCTGAGGAGGAGGAGGAGCAGCATGCCCACTGCCACGGGCATGACCGCTCCCGCTCGCCCTTGCGCTATCCACGCTGCGACGACCCGTAAGGCCCGCGGACGAGCGTCCACGGACCTGACGAGAGGAGTCATCCATACTCCCAGACCGACCACGGCGCCCGGGATTGCGACGCGGCGGCTCCCCTTGCGCATGACCACCTTGCTCCAAGGCGGCATAATCCTCATCATCATCACTAGGGGAGCGAGCACGAGAGGGCCTCCGGCTCATCTAGACAAAGATAGCATAGACCAACATGAGACAAAGATGATGGAACGATTACTTCAACGGATGTAGCAAATAAGACGATCGAAATCGGGAAGGAGAACGGCTCGCTGCGCGCGGGCGGTACTACCGACCCCTGGGGGCGGTACTACCGACCGCACGGCAGCGTGCGGTTTCCTTCAATCCAATCTACCAAATCGCTATGAACTTGCGAACCATACATCCTAGAAGCATCTTCATACTAGATAGAACAATCCTACCAAAGGAATCGACCTAGAACAAAGTACATTGAGAGATCGGGCATGAACACCCTAGTACCTTGCTACTCGAAAAGAGGTCGAAATCCAATGAAGGAGGAAACTTCGGGCTTCAAGAACACCACCAAGACGATCTCCACGCTCCAAAGCAACTTTCCACCGGAGGGATTTGGATTTGGATGGAGGAGGAAAGATCGGGAGAGAGAGGGCGATGGCGGCGCACGGGAGAAGGCACGAGCAGGCGGCGGCTGCAAGGAGGCAAGGGGCGGCGGTCAAAAGAAGTTTGACTAGGGTTGAAACGGATTCACCGCGCCCCTTATATACCCAGGTCAAACCTGGTCGGTGGAACCGCCCAAAGGGGCCGGTACTACCGCCGTCGGTAGTACCGACACAATGGCGGTACCACCGACAGGCCGAAAAACAGAGGGACCAGAGAGGGTTTTCAGGAGGACTTTGTGTGGTATACTACACACACTTCAAATATGTCCAGATTTCATAGAATCAATACATAGCTATGGACACAAGTGAAGCATGCAAAATAGATTTTGAAATCACATACAATATTTGTTAAAAGCATTTGTTTAGGTTTCTAGGTGAAAACAAATATGTGCAAGACATCAAGCCACGTTACGAGAATCAATGATATTTAGTTCACTCCTCAAAGCACAAAATCTTGACTCATCTAAAGGCTTTGTGAAGATATCGGCTAGTTGTTTTTCGGTGCTCACATGGCGTATTGCGATATCTCCTTTGGCTTCATGGTCTCTCAAGAAATGGTGTCGGATGTCTATGTGTTTTGTGCGAGAGTGGTTTACGGGATTGTTTGCTAGTTTGATAGCACTCTCATTGTCACACAAAAGTGGAATTTTGGTTTGCTCACATCCGAAGTCCTTTAGTGTTTGCTTCATCCAAAGTAGTTGAGCACAGCAAGCGCCGGCCGCCACATACTCGGCTTCGGCAGTGGATAGGGCAACACTATTTTGTTTCTTAGAACTCCATGACACCAAAGACCTCCCAATAAATTGGCAAGTCCCGGTAGTGCTCTTTCGGTCTACCTTGCAACCGGCATAGTCCGAATCGGAATAGCCAAGTAGATCGAAAGTGGAGCCCTTGGGATACCACAAGCCAAGATTCGGAGTGTGCACTAAGTATCGAAAAATTCTCTTAACGGCCATAATATGACATTCTTTCGGATTAGCTTGAAACCTTGCACACATGCACACACTAAGCATAATATCGGGCCTAGATGCACAAAGGTAAAGTAATGAACCGATCATGGAGCGATATACCTTTTGGTCCACTGACTTACCATCCACATTTAGATCAAGATGTCCATTGGTAGGCATAGGGGTCTTGATGGGTTTGGCCTTGTCCATCTCAAACTTCTTTAGCATGTCTCTTGTATACTTGGTTTGACTGATGAACGTGCCATCCTTGAGTTGCTTGATTTGGAATCCAAGAAAGTACTTCAACTCACCCATCATGGACATCTCGAACCTTTTGGTCATGATCCTACTAAATTCCTCACAAAAGACAACATTAGTACTACCAAATATTATGTCATCGACATATATTTGGCACACAAAGATATCATTATCAACTTTGCGAGTAAATAAAGTAGCATCGGCCCTTCCTATCTCAAAACCCTTTTTGAGTAGGAAGTCCTTAAGACAATCATACCAAGCTCTAGGAGCTTGTTTAAGCCCATAGAGCGCCTTGTCGAGCTTGTAGACGTGGTTGGGAAACTTTGGGTCCTCGAAGCCCGGTGGTTGCTCCACATAGACCAATTCGGAGAGGGGGCCGTTGAGGAATGCACTTTTCACGTCCATTTGATATAGCTTGAAATCATGGTGAGTAGCAAAGGCAAGTAATATACGAATTGACTCGAGCCTAGCTACAGGTGCATAGGTTTCCCCAAAATCCAAACCTTCGATTTGAGTGAAACCTTGAGCCACCAACCGTGTCTTTCTTCCGTCCCACGCCATGCTCGTCTTGCTTGTTGCGAAAACCCATTTGGTTCCTATCACATTTTGCTTGGGCCTTTCCACCAAGGACCAGACTTCATTCCTGGTGAAGTTGTTCAGCTCTTCTTGCATAGCCATCACCCAGTCCGGATCGTCAAGTGCTTCTTCCACCCTAAGAGGTTCCAAAGAGGAGACAAACAAGTAATGTTCACAAAAATTTGCTAAACGAGAACGTGTCGTTACCCCACGCCGTATGCTCCCCAATATGTTGTCAACGGGATGATCCCGTTGAACTGTATGATGAACTCTTGGGTGTGGTACAGGTGATCTTCGTTGGATGGGTCCATCTTCATCATCTTCATCATATGCATTGATGTCCCCATCTTCTTGTCGGACTTCATGTTGAGTTCGTGTTTGATCATCAATTTGGTGTATCACTTGAACATCATCCACACTACCACCATTCGGAGTTGCGGAAGCTTCATCATGCGCATTTGGATGCACATGATGGATATGAGAATCTTGTGGAGTGTGTGATGGTTCATCTTCATCATCTTGTACTTCAACGGGCCTTACATCACCGGTTGCAAGCTTCTTGATAGCTTCGGATGGAGGCTCGTCATTACCTACAAGCTCATCATTGACTTGCTCCTTTTGAGAGCCGTCGGATTCATCAAAAGTCACGTCTACCGTTAACTCAATAGTGCCGGTGGCATTATTGAATACACGGTAGCCATGTTCGTTAGTACCATAACCAAGTAGAAAGCCTTCGTGTACCTTAGGTGCAAACTTTGAACTTTTGGCCCTTTTGTTAAGTATGAAACACTTGCAGCCAAAAACTCGAAAGTAATGCACCTTTGGTTTGTTACCAGTTAGAAGCTCATATGGCGTCTTCCCTCTTAGCTTGTGAAGGTACAGGCGGTTGATTGCATGACACGCCGTGTTCATTGCCTCCGCCCAAAATCCATGGGAAGTCTTGTACTCATCCAACATAGATCTTGCAGCTTCAACAAGAGTTCTATTCTTCCTTTCCACAACCCCATTTTGTTGTGGGGTATATGGAACGGAGAACTCATGCTTGATCCCTTCTTCATCAAGATACTCTTCTATGTTGGTGTTCCTAAACTCGGTCCCGTTGTCGCTTCTCACTTTCTTGATTTTGATGTCGAACTCATTTTGTGCTCTTCTAGCAAACTTCTTGAAGATACCTTGCGTTTCGCTTTTGTCTGCTAAAAAGAACACCCAAGTGAAACGAGAATAGTCATCAACAATAACAAACCGTATTTGTTACCGCCGATGCTTTGATAAGCAACGGGTCCGATGAGATCCATATGCAATAGCTCCAATGGTCTTGAGGTCGACACAATGTTCTTGATTGGATGTTTTGCTCCTACTTGCTTTCCGGCTTGGCACGCACTGCAAATCCTATCTTTCTCAAAAGAAACATTGGTTAGTCCAAGGATGTGCCCTTCTCTTTGAAGTTGGGCCAAATTCCTCATCCCAACATGAGCTAGTCGGCGATGCCAAAGCCAACCCATGCTAGATTTTGCCATTAGACATGTTGTAGGCTCTACCTTACTAGTTGAGAAGTCAACTAAGTAGAGTTTTCCCTTCAACACGCCTTTAAATGCAATAGAGGAATCCCTTCTTCTAGAGACGGTCACACCCTTATCCGTAAAGAGACAATCGTAACCCATTTCACAAAGTTGAGAAACGGATAACAAATTGTAACTCAACGAATGCACAAGTAATACATTAGATATGGAATTGTCAGTTGAGATAGCAATTTTACCCAAACCAAGCACTTCTCCTTTACCATTGTCACCAAACACAATGTTGTTGCATGAGTCGTTGCTTGGTTGAAATGAGGAGAACATATATTCTTTTGCCCCGGTCATATGATGGTGCATCCACTATCCAACACCCAACTTGATCCACCGGAGGCATATTCCTACAAAACAAGTTTATGTTCTAGATTTAGGTACCCAAACGAGATTGGGTCCTTGGGGGTTAGTCACATAAGCTTTTGGTACCCAAACATTCTCATAATTTCCCTCTTCTTGAGGGCACCAACATACTTGACAACTATTTTGCCATCATCACCCCAACAACACAAATAATCACATGTATAGCTTCTTGATATGGGCTTTTGTTGCTTGGGGCCTCCACTTGCTTCTCCTTGTTGATCTTATCATTAGCAAGTGGCCTTTGGATGTGACAACCTTGTTGGCCTTGTTCATTAGGTCAAAGAGAGGAACCCCTTTGTTAAAGTTAACAAAAGGTACCCCATTGACCATCTTTCTACCGTTGGCCTTACCACCATACCTATTGTACCCAATTCCATCCTTGATGGATGGGTGCCTTGCGGTCTTGAGGATATCTTTTGGTTGTTGCACCTTACACTTGCAACCATTCCTCAAGATCATGTTCAACCTATGAATTTCTTTGTCTTTCTTTTAGCTCAACAAGGTTAGTTGCACAAGCATTTATATCATGTTTATAGCATCTTTTGCAACCATTACTAGTTGAGGCATTAGAGCCATCGGAATCCTTAGAAGAGGTTGAAGAGGTGCTATTCCAAAGAGTGTTGTAGCTTAGTTCAAGAGTTTGATATTTATTTTGAGAGCTTGTGAGGCTCTCTTGAACCATGCTAACCTCATTCTTTAGGCTTGCAATTGAGTCATTGCTCATGGAACACTCCTTAGCCAACTTCTTGTTGGAGTCATTGGCTAAGGATAGTTCCACGGTCAATTTCTCAACCTTCAACTTCTCCTCGGCAAGAGAGGCTTCCAATGCACGATTCTTTTCTCTCTCTTGAGAGATCAAGTCCCCTTGCATTGCAAGACTCTCATTCCGACTCTCTAATTTAGTGAGCAATTTATGATTTTAGCTCCACCTTTCTTTCCAAACTTTCTAATTAAACTAAGCTCAAATTCATCCATATCATCATCACTACATTCATCACTAGAACAAGTAGGAGAGTGAGGTGATACTTCTCATTCTTAGCCATGAAGCAAGAATGAGTGAAGTCATCTCGTCGTCAGAGAGGTTCTCGAACAAGCGTGACGAAGTTGTCGATGTAGCCATGTTGGAGAAGAGACTTGGAGAAGAGGTTGTGTATGGCGATGTTGGCCGCTCCCTTCTCCTTCTCCTTGCTCTTGCTCTTCTCTTCATCACTTGAGTCATCTTCCGAGAACCACTCCTCACCAAGATGAGCTTCACCACCTCTTCTTTTCTATGCTTCTTGTCATCACTCTTGCTATACTTGTTCTTATTCTCTTTTGTGGACAATCGGCAATGAAATGATCATCCGCTCCACATTCATAGCAATTTCTCTTCTTTGACTTCTTGAAGTAACCACCTTTGCCCTTCTTGTGCATCTTCTTTCTCATGAATCTTCTAAAGTTCTTCACAATAAGGGCCAACTCATCATCGGAGTCTTCACTTCCTTCGCTGATGAAGAGTCATCTCGGGCCTTGCTTCCTTCTTCTTGATTAGCCTTGAGTGCTACCACCTTTTTGTGGCTTGCCTCTTGTTCTTCTATATCTTCATCATCCAAGACTTCATGATGCTTTATCTTGGCAAGCATCTCATGAGGTCCCATGCTCTCATAGTTAGGTCTCTCCATGATGATTGATGCAAGGTTCTTGTTCCTCTTTCTATATGCTCTTAATAGCTTTCTTCCAGTGAGTAGTCATCCCACTTTGTGTCTCCGAGTGCTCTAATCTGATTTACCAACGTCATGAATCTGTCAAACATTTGTTGAGTGGTCTCATTTTTCTTGATTGCAAAGTTCTCAATCTTTCCATGAAGAAGCTCTATGTTGCACTTCCTCACACTCGCATCACCCTCATATGATATCCTGAGTGTATCCCAAATCTTCTTGGCATTCTCCATTCCATGTACCTTGTTGCTTCTTCAGGCTTTAGGCATGATAGAATCAATGATACGGCTTGAACATTTTGTTGAAACTCAAAACATCATTGTCGGTGAACTCTTGACCTTCAACATGACTTGGTCCATTTTCAACAATCTCCCAAACTCTTGCAGCAAGAAGGTGTAGCTTCATCTTGTGTGCCCAATCATTGTAGTTGATTCCATCAAAGGCAGGTGGCTTGCCTAGATTGACGCTAGGCAATTGTATGACCTTGCCCATATGGCTATAGTCATATGGCACTCTAGTGACTCGGTGTCTTTCTTGCCTTTCTCTTCATCTTCCTTCTTCTTGTTCATCCTTGGGCGGCTGATTTCCACTGCTTCCGGATGCTTCGGCTTTGCTTTCCAAAGCTCGCCTCAAACTCTCCATCTCATCTTTCATTCTCTTCATCTCATCTTCATGCTTCTTTGCTTGATCTTGAATTATCTGAGCAGTAACCTTCTTGACAATCTCATCAAGCTGTTCTTGACTTTATGGTAGACATGATTCTCCTTACGCGTGTGAAGCGCTAACACAAGGGTTAGGCTCCGATACCAATTGAAAGGACCGAATCAGCCTAGAGGGGGGTGAAGTGAATAGGTGATTTTTGACTATCTGAAACTTCACAAACTATAAGATGTAGTTAGATAGCAACCGGAGAGGCCGGTTTGTTGGGTAGGTACTACCGGGTGTGAAACACCGGTACTACCAACACAAACAAACGGCACAACCGGGATCCAAAGAAACTACAAATCCGATGAAAGTAAGATATGAAGATAAAACAAGTTTCTAGCCAACTTTCCGAAGAATAATTTATGGTTAAAACTACTCTCACGAAACCTTGGTTGCTCCCCTTGATGTAGATCGAGCCTTCCCAACCTAAGAACAAGATAGGGATAGGAAGAACACGAAGAACACAATAACAAGAGAAGTAGAGAAAATAGGGACAACAACAACAAGCACACGGGACACAAGATTTATCCCGAGGTTCGGCCAATCCACTAAGGAGTGCCTACTTCCTCGTTGTTGAGGTGACCACAAAGGTCGGAGTCTATTTCACCTCCTCGCCTCACTCAAGCAACCACAAAGGCTACGAGAGTATCTCTACTAGAAATCTCAGGGTAATACAAACGCTTCGGGGAGCCCTCACAAGTAAATCAATACGGGCTACCACGAAGAACACCTAACCGGCTAGAGCTCAAAGAGCTCAAGAGTAAAAGACACAAAACAAGCCGGCAAGATGGAAACCAAGTGCTCAAGTCGAAGATTGATGCTTCCCCTCTCGAATCTCACTTCCTAGCTCAAATCTTGCAAGGGAATGAATCTAGGAGCAAAGGGGAGAGAGATGGGTGAGTCAATGCTTGGAGAGAGTTTGTCTAGAGTTAGGTCAGCAATAAGTGTATAGTCTAAGTCCCTGCCGTGAAAAGTGAAGAGGGGAGGCATTTATACTCCCTCAGTCCCGAGGCTGGTCGGTACCACCGACCAGCCATGGTCGGTACCACCGACCATGACACAACGGTCGCATACACCAGATCTGGTCAAACTAACAAGCACCGGCCAAGGTCGGAACCACCGAGGCCGGTGGTACCGAGGTAATGGCGGTACCACCGCTAGGCCAAAACAAGCTCGAACAGAGAGCAACTCAGTTAGGGACTCGGTCCCTCGGAAACTACCGCCCGAGGGTCGGTTCCTCCGAGGTCGGTGGTACCGAGGTAATGGCGGTACCACCGCCAAGTCAAAGGCTAGTCAGTCCAGAGAGCCTGAAAAACTTTCAACCACCGAACCTGGGTCGGTCGGTGCTTCCGAGGCCGGTGGTACCGAGGTTATGGCGGTACCACCGCCAAGTCATATTCAACAAACACAGAGAGCCTCGCAAAGTCAAGTACCACCGACCTCCGTCTCGGTACCTCCGATTCCGGTGGTACCGAGGTGATGGCGGTACCACCGCCAGGCCTTTTCAATTCTACACAGGGAGCTCTGCAAACTTGGTTACCACCGGCCTTGCGTCGGTAGCACCGCGGGGCGGTACTACGAAGTAATGGCGGTACTACCGCCAGGCCAAAACAGCGCGAACAGAGAGCCTTGCAAAATTGGAAACTACCGGCCATGGGTCGGTAGTAGCGTGACCGGTATACTACCGAGGTAATGGCGGTACCACCGCTAGGTCAAAAACAACTCTATCCAGAGAGGGTTGCAAACCAGGTTACTACCGACCTTGCGTCGGTACCACCACGGGCGGTAGCGAGGTTATGGCGGTACTACCGCCAGGTCATTTTTTGACCAACACAGAGAGGGTGTTTGAGCGCTGCGCAGAGAAGCTGTGGTCGGTACCACCGACCACCCATGGTCGGTACCACCGACCAAATGAATTTTCCCTCTACGTGTTCGTGATTGTGCGGTGTCTCTCAAGCGAACTAAGGTTAGTCGATTTGAGCACTTTTCTCCACATCTAGCCAACTTACTTTGTGACCCTCTTCATAGTCCGGCTTACCTATAACTCAAGTTTAAAATTGAAATTTAAAACTACCACTTGAGCTAGGCATCTTTATGTCCAAAAATATCCTACGTGCTTTGTTCACGAGATTTCAACGTTTCAAATCTTTCAAAGGACTAACGCCTGCATACATGCTTTATAAACTGGTTAGTCCCTAATTTGATTGTCATTAATTAGCCAAAACCCACATTGGGGGCGAATGCACTTTCAACATGGCCTTAAGCAATGGTCCAGAGTATGGAATTGGTTAAGGCCACTTTTTCTACTTTGACAGTACTCATGCATGCATCCATACATTGATGCCTCTGTTTGGGTTATAAAGTGGTCCATAATTAGGGCGTTTTTCACGCTGCACATGATTTGAAATTTTAAAGATAACCAAGCTTTAAATGGCAATACCTATTAAACTATACTTCATCCGTCCTAAAATAGAAGTCGTTTTAGAATTCAAATTTTATTCTAAAATACTTGTCACCCTCACTTCTCAATGCATCTTTTTATTGTCCTAAAATACACCTTCCCTCTAATATATCTATATCTCTATTTCTCTCCATCTCTCTCCATCCTATTTTGTACACACAAGACCTTTTTACATCTCCTTAATTCTCATATCCAAACTTAAGACGATTTATTCAAGCACGGAGCAAGTATATCTGATTGTAATTTTTTACTATAATATTTCTAATGATTTACAAAACAAGGTCCCAGCATGACCATATTTTCTAAAATCAGTAAGCTAATAGAAAAAATCATTTTTTCTACAAAAGTTAGTTTGTCAGTGACCAGTTAGAAAGTCAGTGACCATATAATTATATATATATATATATTAATTGTGTGTTATTTTATTGTATCGGATGTGGTAAAAATCAGTAAGCTAAAAGAAAAAAATCAATATAATTTAACCACATTGTAGGAAAATAGGTGATGAAATAAATAGCTTATGGAGATTACTCGTATGTTAATAGGTTAAAGATCAAAATTATTCACATAATAGAGATGGCGTGGTCATTTTTGTAATTAATAAAGAGATGACATGGATAGATTGCATAAAAGGTTTGTTTAGTACGACACTTAGTAGGAAATAATTTGAACACCATGAATGAAAAGATTGAACATCTAGTTGGATCGTTTAATGAAAAATGATATAGATACCTTTCATAAAGATACAAAATATCTAGTGGAGTTTAGCTATATCAGATGAGTATATAGATACATACGAAAAGTTTAAATAAGATAATACATACTCCTTGATATGCTAAATGTTGTCCTGAACGTTATTTTTTTTTGATACGGAGGGGAGTAGTTCAATTTATAAAATTACACATCAAATAGAGGTTGTTTAAATCATTGAATTATTACGATACTAGAAGACACAGAGGATTTTGCCGGCATGTAAGCGGAAAGTTAGGTTTTAGTTCTAGCTTGCTGTTCCCCCGGCCACCAACACAGCAGAGTATCGTAGAGAGCAAAAAGCTCCGCACCTAACATTCCATCATCCTTAACCCCGCATCATGTCCTCGCCATGCTGACGACGTCGTAGAAAGTAACACCAGAGCATGAACGAAGAAAGCTTGAGGCTCCCAAGTAGCCAAATGTACAGGATAGAACTCCGCTGGCCGCTGCACCGAAAACAGAAGGCACCACATGACGATGGAACTAACTAGAGGCAGAGTGGCAAACATATAGTAAGGAAATGTAAATCAGCATCATTCGACAAAAGAAGTTCGAGGAAGGCCTTCATGAGTTGACACATGAATGATTGGGTGTACGTGGCTGGAAGCTGGTAACTGGAGCTTGAAGGCCACTTCCAAGGGTTGTCCGAGTTTGAGTCCCAAAGACTCACTTTTTTTAGTATTTATATCATATTTTATCGGAGAGAAAAAAACTTTTTTATCTGCCTCACATTCAAAACATAGATCAGCTCATCTCACGAAACTGTGATGCTGTTGTTAAAAGTGAAATAGAGATTTAGGAGCAAGTTTTCACGATCTATGGGGGTGTTTGGCAAAGCTACACGGAGCGGATTCTAGAGAATCACTCCCTGACTGTTAAACGTATTTTCAGCGAGAAGTTATTCTTTGCTAATTCTGTGAAGTGATTCTCTAAAATGAACTAGGAGGCTGAGAGCTAAAAAAAAAGTAGCTTCACCTGATTCTGTGAAGTGATTCTTCATCCTGATTTTAAAAGTTTAGTCTAAATAATTAAAGAGAATCTACTTTCAGCTATAAAATCACTTTAACAAAGAATCTGGAAGCACAACTCTTCCAAACAGGTCCTATTTATACGTAAGAAGGCCATCTAGCCACCGTGGATCGAATTTTTCATATAACCGTGGAGAACATAAATAATTACATATATAGCATTCACGATTCATCCTCGCTTATCATAAATGTTTAATACATTTTTGTCCGGTCACAACACAAGCACGTATTTTTCTAGTATAGCAAAAGGCCAACGAACAACTAGCTAGGATTACAAAATATGCTTCCTAAATTCTAGAGTATAAGACAATTGACCTTTCTATATACATTATTTTCACTATATATCTAGATATAGTTTATTTACATTTAAGTGTATAGTAAAGATTTCTTTCTGGCCGACCGTGCATTTGTCGCTCGGTGCGGACTACGCCTACCCCAGACGTCGCCTTCTATTCTAACGCCGCATGACCGTCGCGTGGTCTCCTACCGTTACTCGCATCCCACTCCTCCCTCCTCTCTCATATCTCCTTCTCACTGCTCCGCCCCGCCTCTCGCTTCCCACTCCTCCCTCCTCTCTCAGATCTCCCTCTCACTGCTCCGCCCCGCCTCCCCACCGCCCGCCGAACCCTACCCATCCGCCTCGCCCGCACAAGTAGCAGCGTTGACACCCTCCGCGGCGATGCGGAGCTCCATCACGACCTATCGGGAGACTCAACGCCACAACCGACGAGGTCCCTGCGCCGCCGCCGGCCCGGGCAGCTAGGGGCGGGGACCTCTCCGCGACGCCACCGACCGACGATTTTCCCGCACTCGGATCCAATGGCTTTTTCATCAGATTTTTTTTATTTTTGCAGTGTGAGGAGTGGATTAGGCGGCTAAGGGCGAGCAGGACGAAGGTTAGCACCAGTTCCTAGCTTATGGGGATTTCTCTTTATTTGCAATTCAGATCTGATTTTCGCCATTTTCGGTTGATTTTTGTGCTTACGGACCTCGCAGTTATGGACGCATTGCACCTCGCTCCGACCATCTTCTGC
Organism: Coix lacryma-jobi var. lacryma-jobi; assembly: GCA_009763385.1. Lineage (NCBI taxonomy): Eukaryota > Viridiplantae > Streptophyta > Magnoliopsida > Poales > Poaceae > Coix > Coix lacryma-jobi. Next base: position 26,893,865 of record CM019827.1, on the reverse strand, counting down.
ATGGTAGTCTCCTATCGTGTACCTAGCGGCGGCGCCCCTGTCGCATGACACAAGTGCAACCCCATCGTTTCCTGGAGATTCAAGTGAGTTTACAATCAGATCTGCTCTCTCAGTTATGCATGCGTCAATTTCATATTTGGGGAATGTATTCGTGTGTATAGGAGGGACGGCTGGGGCTAGATCTCATGCACTACGAGCTCAATTGAGAGGGCTAATTTTAGGCTTTTTGCTTGAGCTTGCGCCCCTTGAGCTTTCCTTTCCGTCCCAGGCTGCTAATTTTAGACGCCAACTTTCATTGCTTTGTTGTGTTGGAATGCAGGGGACTGTGTATTAGTATATTTTTGTACTATTTATCCTAGTGGCCATGAATCCAGAAGTTTTTTTAGAGTAGCGTGATGTAGGTGTTTTTAGTGCACTACAATTTATAGGGATTGACATCTCTTCCTGTAATATTTTGAGGTCTGTGTCATATTTTTAGGGATGATTCATAGTTCTAGCACTAGTTTGTTTTTGCAATGCTTAGTGTCTTGCTAAAAGCATTAGGCAAAATTAGTTCAAATTGACTACACCAATTTTTCAATAGCTACAAAATGAAATTGCAGATGCCGAAGGATAAGTTTTAATTTAAATTAGATCATGTTGACCTTTGATGGTTGCCTGCTTGCTGGAGGCTAGAACAACAAGGGACAACAATACATAAAATGGATAGGCACAATGGTTGTTTCTCTTCTTTTTCTATCTGCCTGTACAACCAGAGCTGCTATATGAATCCACAATGAATATTCAAATGGCATGCTGTCATCTGGCTTTACTGCATGCTCAACTGCTTCTCACGTTGTAGTAATTTTTCATAAATACTAGATTTGTGTAACATAATCAATACATGTGCCTATATATTTTTATTAGAGTTGAATGATGTTTTTTGCTCAAGATTTATGTGCAGTACTGTAGCACATTATAAAACCTAATTTGCATACCAGGTTGATAAAATTTGTATTAACAAGGGATATGTGATCAGTATTTTTGGACAGTTTTCATATAATTGTGTTGCTTCATTTTTCTGTCGCATTATCAGAAAATCTTGATGATCACTTGACCAACTAGGTAATAGACACCCGCATCTCTCTCGTGGTAGTGCAGTGCAATGCACGTGCAGAAAGCAGCACCAGCAGTTTTTGCCAACAAAAGAAAGACAACAGCTGATTGTTTTTTGGGCTCAGCTGCTCCCACTCCCAATTCTTCCTCGGTGTCAGATTGACAGTGAGGTGAGAATACGAGATCCAGTTCTTGTTTTATTTTTTTGAATATCCCGTGATCTGTGATTGAGTGATTTTAGTCCTAAATTTCGTTTTTTGATTTATATGGCTGTTGCATCACTACATAGGTAAGCCATATAGATCTTAACTTTCTTTTTCTCACTCATGTATCATGCCCTGTCATCACAACCGAGCCTAGACCATATTTTATTTGTAGCCAACTTCTGCTAAATCAACAAGCAATTTGTTCATTTGGTTTAGTATTTTAGCTAATGATTTTAGCATTTTTGTAGTGCTCTAATGATATGTCATTGATGTTGTTGCCAATCAATGTTCCTAATGATTCTTCGAAATCCAATTCAATTCTAAAATGTTTTAGCTCATAAACATGAATACATAGATCATTACATCCCTGTTAGGCTACTTGTCATGCCTTAAGTTCACCCTTTAGGCAAAATAGTGTTAAGCCTTAAGCAATAATATGGTTCTACGTTAGGCAAAATAGTGTAATTGATTAAGCAATAGTAGTAAAATTACCAGATATAGAGATTTATAGCTTAGGCACGAGCAGAAATGGTGGTGTGTTGTGGGGTTCAAATTTATGCTGAGATAAGACTGAATTTCAAATCAATATGATAGGCATCCTTCTGTTGTAGATATGACTACATGTGCATTGATTAGTTACTGAACTTTATTCCTGAAGCATCAACATCTATGGTCAAGTAAAAAGGCGGATGGCTTAGTTGCTTCATTATGAACTAAACTATGTTGGATCAATCAACGCTAATTCATTTTTTTTACAAAGCTGAATTAAATAATGATAGTGGACTTTCAGCGGATAATAAAGATGTTGGGGGTTATTAGGCATGAACTACTGTGATAGTCAATTTTTCACGAATGAGTATCCTTCTAAGATAAATCATTCCTACTTTTCAATTACTTTAATTAAGTTGTGTGCTATCATTATATTATTTTTTGCAACAAATTTACTCCTATTTCTGAATAAAGTACGTTTTTCTTGGCATGATGGCTATATTAGGTGTATGCATCAGATAACATTTCTCCAGACATGAAGCCTCCTCCTTCGGCCCTCCACTGCCCTTCCCCTGCGGTGGACATCACCCACAAGCTACTGTTGGATGATTGGATCAAGAATGGGTGATACTGATTTAGCTCGGAATTCTATACGGAGGTGAGTCATTATGTATGGAGGTGAGGCATTTGTTCTCACTTCAATTTTTCTTTTGCTGCTTGATCTGTATTTTTACCCATTACATAAATAGATGTCAATGCATAAAAAATGAAAATAGAGCTCTGTATTTTTTTTGCAAATAAAGCGGGGTGGGGCTGTAGGTTCAAATGAATAAAAACATTATACTTGCTTTTTTAAATGTATAAATTGTCTATTTAGAAATACACTATGCCTAAGGAATAATACTTAAATTGCCTAACAACATGCAGTTTGCGCAGATAAGAAATACACAAGTCTTAAGCTTTCATTTTTCAGTTTGCCTAGTAGAAGTAGCTTCTTGCTATAAGGATCAAACCAAGCTGATGAATCCTATTTACCCTTCTATTAGCATTCACCTACTACCCAATTCTTATTTGCTCTGTATCTGCAATATTATTTTTGTAATCTGTGCTGGTGACTAGCAGTGCCAACTTCTTCGGTAGGGCAGCCTCACAGTTTTTTCTTTGGTCTCTCTTTTTCTGAGATAGATACTTTTTTTGCTAGGCAATTTAAGTGTTATTTGTTAGACAACAATATGCTCTTGAATAGACAATTTATCCTTCTGTTGCAGATTGGCAGGCAGGCTGCATTTAGAGCAGGTTTAACCTTAATGTTTTAGTTTGTTAAATAATTAGGAGTGAATTTTGTAATGTTTTCTTTTACAATTAATGCAAATGCTGCAACATTTAAAAAAGTCTTATGTTGTATAGGTGATGAAAATGCTCGTTGCGCTCTAGAATGTGTATATGTACCATAGCATCACTTTTGAAATATTGCCTCTTTTTTTACATCATCACTTTGCTTCTGTTTGATATTTTTTTCAAATAAACAGGTGGGGTGGGGCTGTGGGTTGCAAAAGAACATAAACTCTATACTTGCTTTTTAAAAATACTAAATTGTCTATTTAGGGAGGCATTATTGCCTGATGAATAACATTTAAATTGCCTAAGATAATGCAATTAGTACAATACAACTAAGGTCGATTGTTGTGGACTATGGTAACCGATATGCTACAGCCCAAAATGCATATCCTGGTCAGACAACAACATGTTTTAGTGGCTAAGGAATGAAACTGATCTGACATGCCACTCCCTGCTACCACTGACCTTTTAGGCTACTATCTTGTATAAGATAGGGATATTTCTTCACACATTTCCTAGAAGGTAGAGGTTTCAAGGTGTGTGCCTTAGCGTCCAATGACAAATACAAGGTATGATTACACATATGCAAAAGAAAAACTCAACCATTTTCTTAGGCAATTTAAGTGTCGTTCGTTACACAATTTAAATGTCATTTGTTAGGCAACAATATGCTCCTATATAGGCAATTTAACATATGTATCCTTTCTTAACTCCACCAGCAACAAATTTATAACATGCATGTTATCTTTTAAGATGTAGGATGCAACAAAAAAACAAAATATAGACTATGTCAAGAGAAGATATGTAAAATGTGTGTTTCCCTAGGGACTAGATGTATAGTGTTTTGCCCTAAAAAACTGCAGATGCAGATATGTTTTGTGAGATAAATACATTTATTCTTTTTATGAATGTATATATGCAGTACCTAAAAGCATGTCTGGACATGATATGTCTTTTTTCATAAAACTATGCTCACTGTCCGATCCCGGGCCGTGCAAGGCTTTAGAAGTTTCGATTACGACATTATTCTTCCCGCCAAAAATAGACGTTAACTAGACCTTTGCTAAAAAAGGAATATAATACCTGTACTTGCTATAAATGGATAGGCCGTGCAAATCAACTAAAGTACGGCCGGCCGTTTTATAGCTGCTTCCTAGTAAAAAACTACTTATTAAAAACTAGTAAAATATTTTATAATTTAGAGCAGATAAGTACAAAGCAATAATCTGCACGCAGTTAGTGGGATCGTGCGTGGCGCACAGATAATTTTGGGTTTTCTATACGTGTGCATGTGCACCCCTATCCTTCCGAGTTTCAGGGTTGAGATTTTCCATTGCGAGGAGCTGACGGAACGATAATTCTTTTAAGCACGTGATCACATGCTACATAAAATACAGATCGGCAAGCTGGAATTGATTGCATAAAGGAAATAGAAACATTTTACCTTTTTTTTTAAAAAAAAGGAAACGGAAACAAAGTGCTGATCGGCAAGCGAAATGCCAGCCAGATGTTGCCTTGCCTTAATTTTGTGCGCTGTTTATCCAGCTGCCAGTCGGACACGGTGAAAATGCGCAGGAGAGCTAGTGGCTACACAAAATTATTGGGTTGCCTTCACGGAATCTTTTGCGTGCAACCTGCACCTGCCTCTTCATGAATTCTATTCGGGACAGATGGCGACCCTCCATCAACCTGTTACTGTTCCTAATCCTGCCATTTCCAGCCTTGAGATCCCAAAACTTCGGAAGATATTCTTGTGGGTCCAATGCTGATGACACGAGTCCGGCACCAAGCCAATCAGTTTGAAGCCCCCCGAATGAAGGAGAGCTTCCTGCTTCCTGCGTTTTTACTGTTAAAATAAACTCTTCTCTCTTTCCTGTACAATTCCCGTGTTCCAAAGGAGGGCTGAGCTTTAAGGTCCACACACTCGTAGATGGGAGAGATATTTGCACACAGATGTTCAACGCTCAATTTGCAGTGGTCGCTGAGGTAGCGAAAGCAAAGACAATCATATAATTCATAGGAAATTGATTGGAGGTACTCTCAAAGGGAATCACCGTGAGAGATGATTCGCTATTCTTAATTCTTATTCAGTAGGACCTAAATTGAACATATTTCTTCATTATTTACACAGTTACTCAATGATATCTGACAACTATTCCACACACTTCAACTTTAAAGAAATGAAATAAGACCTGAATCCATCCGGTACTTTGACCTGTATAGAAATAGAATCGAACCTGCATTTCATATCATGTTAGTTTACCATCCAGGACCGCAGAAGCCTTGGACACAGCCCTTGCAACCCTGTAAATCTCATGTTGCAGCGATCGCCATGTCTCTGTTGTGTTGGACTTCTTAGCCTTGTCCATGGCTGAGACGATACCAGGGAAGGCTTTGGTCCCCCAGTCGTCTTGATCCGATGATGCATATATCTGCAAAAAGAAAAAGATAAGTGAAATGTTTTGTCACTCTGTCAGCTTCACTGGTCAGAAGCGCACACCAAACCACGACTCTGGAGCTTGCTAACCATATGCTTGTACCATGGTCTCCCGGTGAGTCCTTCTCGGTTGGTGAACGCTCGTTCGGCCATCATCAACCGGTCGTTTATCTCCCTGACTTTCAGTGTGTACTGCCTTTGCCTTTTCTTTAGGCTCCAGTTTTCTGCTTGCAGCAACTGCATACCAGAAATGAGGTGGTCAAGTTTTAATTTGAAGGTTACCGCACGTCTGAATGTCTGACATGTCATGTCTTACCTTCTTCTCTTTGTAAATTTTAGTGGCAGCACTCTCGAGCTGCTTGATGGACTTCTGCAAAGGAGAGAAACTGACAGGAAATCCTTTACATTTATCTATGATATCTTTTGTGCACTCCTGCAGTCAACAGATAGACACAACTCATTCATGTCTCAAGATTCATAAACACAAGTATACCAATAAACAAGAAGCGAATTGTGTACATCAAATGTGAATAAGTTGTACCTCCAGTTCGGACGCATAAGAGACATAATTGAAGGGTATGATCTCGTCGTCAGCAAGTTTCAGTGCAATCAGACCCCAAACGCTGGCCACTGGATAATTATGCAAGCAAAACTGATTTGCATGTACTTGGGATAAACTTGAAAGCTTTCTTTAAAAATGGATGGCTCAGTACCTGCAACATGCCTGTGGAAACAAGGGGTCATCAAACCTCTCCACCCAAACATAATCATCATACAGTGAGTGGTAAACAGGGTATTCTTCGACTGCAACAGCAATTGTGTTACATCAAATACTAGATAAGTAAGACTCCTAGTGGCTATTGGTAATGCAAAGCCATGTTTCCAACATGGTTCCCAATCTGTGAATTCATTTGTCACGACACTGAAGCGATCAAACAGAGAGGAGGTATCGATTTTCATGCTTCAAATCAGTTTCACTTACACAGTCCATAAGACATGTCGAGTGAAGGGACCCCTATATGCTGCACAAATGCTGCAAAATCGGTTCCAGCACCAGCCACTCTAGTGATCTGGAAAAAAGAGGTTTACACTTCAGTACCTGACAACAGTAGTTCTTATCCACTGGGACTAAACTCTTTTTCACCACTCGTTTGGACCAGATCAGAGCTATTGAACATCTTTAACAGTGAACATACGTACCGGTGGATGATAGCGCATCATGGTGTCATACAAGGTTTGAGATGGTTTCATCGGGATCTGGTACCTTCGAATAAGAAATGACGAGAAGGTAAAACAGGAGTCTCCATAAACTGTAATCTAGAAAACAGGGAAGAGCTTGAATACCATTTTACTTGCTTCTTTGATCAATTCATCAAGCTGAGGGGTTGCACGGGGTTTAAGACCCCCAGGACAAAAAACAATGATATGTCCACGTTCAGGTAAGCTATAGCTCTCGAAGCTAGAGTGTCCATGTTCTCCTCAACCCATTCAGTAGACCCTATCTGAGACAGTGTTGATGTGAGCATGTGACTTGCAGAGAAGGATAAGTAAACCAGTGAGCAAGGAGGTACCAGGGCAAACTCTTCTGCGTCCCAACTGCACAAGATTATTGTTCTTCTAGGCCTCCACCCTTTCGCTTGTAGCTTTGACAGCCTCTCTGCGATCTATACAGTGGGAGCAAACTGGATGCCTTCAGAATTTGTTTTTTGGAAGTAGAATTTCTCGAAATTGTCGAATATGCCATCAAAATGGGCTCGTATGATTTACATGCTATATTCAGTAGACAGTAGTACTAGTTCACCTCAAGCATGGCTGCCGTTCCACTTTTAGGATCAACTGCTCCAAATGTCCAAGCATCACGATGGTTGCCTATGATCACATATCTGCAAATACGTCGAACGATATTTAACTTTTACCAAGTTTCAAGATGCCCATGTGCCACGATGCTGAATGCACTGTTGGCAAAATTGATAAATCTGAGAACTCGGTCGAAAAAATATCCAGAGTATAAAAATATTAGTACTCGGTGTGGACCTCTGAGTAAGATAAGAACCGATAAACAGGCACGTGACATGTGCAGTTCGGTGTCTTGTCCTAGTTGTTTTTTTTTCGACTTTGTACTAGTTGTGTTGTGTTCCGGGAAAATCACAGACTAGTTACCTGTCAGGCTCCTCTTTTCCTTCATTACCGCAAACCATTTTCGATGGTTGCTAAAGTCTCGTTTCCCTGCAGATCGTAAGTCAATAATCAATAAATTCGTCCTTGAATTCAGTCAATAATCAATATATTCAGATAATGATTGCTGGCCACTGAGGCACTCACAATGTAGGTGAGATTCAACACGGCCGGGCCGGGGCCGAGCCGGTACACGGGCGCGCCCTCGCCGCCCTGCCACTTCAGCGGCGCCACGTCGCCGCCCATCGCCTTGAGGATCGTCTCCCCGTCCCTGGCCGACACCGGCAGGGCCGGGATGCCCGGCATCGCCTCACTGCCGTCCAGCTCCTCCATGCTCAGCCGCTCGCAGTCGTCCCCAGGCGCGCACGACGGCCACAGCGGCGTGGTCGGGTCGCCGTTCGCGTAGTACAGGGTCCCGACCTGCACGCCTGTCGGCGGCAGCCACCGCGCGTCGGGGAACCACTTGCGCTTCTCCCCCTTCGCCGCGCTCCCGCCGAAGTCCTTGGCGTCGGTGTACACGATAGCGGCGGCGGCGCCTGCGGCGCGCGCGTTCCGCACCATGTCCTCGCAGTGGATGTCACCGTACCGGACGAGGGCGACCTTGCCCGCGACGTCGACCCCGCGGGAGGCGAGGTAGGCATAGTCGTCGTTGTGGCCGTAGTTGGCGTAGACGACCTCGGCGGTGACGGAGCCGGATCCAGAGTAGGCGAAGTACGTCGGGAGGACCTCCGCCGCGGCCTCGGCGTACGGGTCGCCTTTGTAGGTCTCTTGCACCAGGGAGAAGGGCCTGGCGGCAAGGCCGGGCGCCGCGGCGAGGGAGAGGGAGCGGTGGACGGGGTAGGAGAGGAGAGAGCAGGGGTAAGGGGTGATGTGCGCTGGGAAGGAGAGGGAGGAGAACGCGTGGAGCACGTAGCGGGCGGCGGCCGCGTTGGCCTCGGTGCCAGCGACGTGGGGGCGGAGGGTGAGCGCGCGGAGGTGGGCGGCCGCGGTGGGTTGGAGCCGAGGGAGAGGAATAGCGCGTGGTAGTGCGACGAATTGGTGGCACGAGGAGGTGGTAGGACGCACAAGAGCTGCCGCGACGGCGAGGAACGAGAGGAAACCGCGCCTGCCGGCTGCGCCGCCACCGTTGGCGGCTGTGGGCGTGGGAGAGTGGAGGAGCGGCTGCCGCTGTTTGCCGCCGCGGGACGTGGCCATGGCGCTCGCGCTCGAGCTTGAGCTCGAGCTCGACCTCAGAGTCAGGAGATGCAATAGGTAAAATGCTCTGCAGGTCAGTGCTTCAATTATTCTCAAAACGGACAGTGTTCACTTTTGCTTTTTACGACAGCGGCTGTAGTCACCAGTTGAGGCTCACGGCCGAACTGGTTGCTAAGTTGAAATCACTATTTTGCTGCGACAGAAATATTGTTTCATAACTGATTTTTATAAATTAAAATTAATTTAGAGCTCAAGCGAATATTGAGAATTTACACCCGCAGCTGTTAAAAAGCTGCCTTTGTAGAGAACACACGGCATAGAGTAGATGCAAATTGTAGCCACATCATCATCATCACGTGTGCGGGTTTAACCACAATAGGCTTGTTTGTCTCTCGAGCTTACGAACCACTTCCTTCCGTTAAAATTCAAATGAATATCTTAAACTTATCAACAACAACAACAACCACCAAGCCTCTTAGTCCCAAACAAGTTAGGGTAGGCTAGAGTCGAAACCCAACAAGAGACCCTAGTCACGGTTCAGCCACGTCAATGGCTGCTCTCCGTGTATTTCTATCTAAACATAGATCTCTAGGTATATCCCAACTTTTTAGATCTCTCTTTCATTGCCTCCCCTCACGTCAATTTCGGTCTATCCTACTACCTCTCCTCACATGAAAATCTTGGGCTAAAACTCCACAAATGCACTGGTGCCTCCTCTGGAGGTCTCCTTTGGAATGACCAAACCACCTCAACGATGTTGGACCAACTTTTCTTCAATTGGTGCTACCCCTAGCCGGTCACGAATATCGTCATTTCGGACTCGGTCCATCCTTGTGTGGCCACAAATCCAGCGCAACATACGCATTTCTGCAACACTCATTTGTTGGACATGTCTTCTTTTAGTAGGCCACATTCTATTCTCCATACAACATAGCCGGTCTAATCGCCGTCCTATAAAACTTGCCTTTGAGCTTTTGTGGTACCCTCTTGTCACAGATACCAGATGCTTGGCCACCATCACCTCATCCACCCTGCTTTGATCCTATGGCTAACATCTGCATCAATATCTCCATCCTTCTGTAATATCGATCCAAGATACCGGAAGACATCTTTCTTAGGCACCACTTGGTCCTTCCAAGCTCACCTCTCTCCTCTCTCATCGCACTGTGCAGCATTGCCGAAATCACTCTATGTACTCAGTCTTAATCCTGCTTATTCTAAACCCTTTGGTCAAGGGTCTGCCGCCACAACTCCAGTTTCCTATTTACCCTGTCTGACTTTCATCAACTAACACTACATCGTCTGCAAAAAGCATACACCAAAGGGATATCTCCTTGTATGTCCCTCGTAACCTCATCCATAACCAAGGCAAAGAGATATGGGCTCAAGGCTGACCCTTGATGAAGATCTATTTTAATCGAAAAAATCAGTGTCCACCATCATTTGTTCGCACACCTGGTCTCAGCGTTTTGTACATGTCCTTGATGAGGGTAACATACTTTGATGGGACTTTATGTTTGTCCAAGCCCACCACATAACATTCCTTGGTAATCTTGTCGTACGCCTTCTCCAAGTCAATGAAAACCATGTGTAGGTCCTTCTTTTGCTCCCTGAACCGCTCCATAACTTGTCTTATTAAGAAGATTGCTTCTATGGTTGACCTTCCAGACATGAAACCAAATGTGGTCCATGGATATCCCGCGTCGACCCTCGCAATCTATGCTCAATAACTCTCTCCCACAACTTCATCGTGTGGCTCATCAACTTAATTCCCCGATAAGTAGTGCAGCTTTGGATGTCTCTTGTTCTTGTAGATTGGGACCATATGCTTCTTCTCCACTCCTGAGGCATCTTGTTTTTGAACGATAGATATTGTTAAACAACTTGGTTAGCCATACTATAGCTATATCCCCGAGGCATCTCCACACCTTGATTGGAATACCATCATCAGGACCCATCGCTTTATCCACTTTCACTTTCATCCTTTTCCAAGCTTCTCTAACCTCCTGCTCTGGATCCTCCGCACATAGCGCCTATTGGTGTCATTAGATGAGTCATCCAACCGAACGGTGGAGTTCTCATTCTCCCCATTGAACAAATTATCAAAATATTCTTGCCACCCTATGTCTAATCTCATCTTCCTTCACCAAGAGTTTGCTCCCTCTTATCCTTAATACACTTGACTTGGTTGAAGTCCCTTGTCTTCTTATCACGAGCCCTAGCCATCCTATAAATGTCCTTCTCTCCTTCCTTCGTATTCAAACGTTGGTAAAGATCCTCGTAAGCCCGCCCCTTCGCCTCCCCCACTGCTCGTTTTGCAGCCTTCTTAGCCACCTTGTACTTTTCTATGTTGTTCGCGCATCGGTCTTGGTACAAGCACTTATAGCATTCCTTTTTTTCCTTAATAGCCTTTTGCACATCTTCATTCCACCACCAAGTGTCTTTTGGATCGCGACCACCTCCTTTAGACACCCCAAGCACCTCTGCGGCAACCTTCCGAACGCAAGTTGCCATCTTCTCCCACATGTTGTTTGCATCTCCTTCGTCTTTCCAAGGGCCCTCATCAATAACTCTTTCTTTGAAGCCCTTCAATGCCTCTCCTTTTAAATTCCACCACTCTGTCCTCGCACTCTTGGCTTGTTTGACCCTACGAGCATGCACCAGGAAGCGAAAATCGGCCACCAGTAGCTTGTGTGAGAAACCACACATTCTCCAGTATCACCTTACAATCCTCGCAAGTGTGTTTATCCCCCCTTCCTGTAAGGACAAAGTCGATCTGGCTAGAGGAACGACCACTACTAAAGATCACTAAATGGGAAGGTCTCTTTCTAAAGAAAGTGTTGGCTATCATCAGATCGAAAGCTATAGCAAAATCTAGGACATTCACTCCCTCCTGGTTCCTACTACCATAACCGAAACCACCATGAGCCGCTTCAAAACCTGCACTTGAAGACCCTACATGGCCATTTAGGTCCCCTCCTATGAAGAGCTTCTCACTGCTAGGTACAGCTCTAACCAAGCCATCCAAATCTTCCCAGAACTACCTCTTAACACTCTCATCATGGCCTACTTGAGGGGCATAAGCACTAATTACGTTTAGAACCACATCACTAACGACAAGTTTAACTAAGATAATCCTATCTCCTTGCCTTCTCACCTCCACTACTCCATCCTTCAGGCTCTTGTCAATCAAAACTCCTACTCCATTAATATTTGAAGTTGTCCCTGTGTACCAGAGCTTGAAACCAGTATTGTCCACCTCCTTCACCTTCTGACCCTTCCATTTAGTCTCTTGGACGCACAAGATATTTACACACCTTCTAACTGCTGTATCAACTAACTCTCTTAACTTACCCATGAGGGACCCTACGTTCCAACTGCCTAGACGAATCCTAGTTGGCTCGACTAGCTTCCTTACCCTTCTCACCCGCCGAGTCAAATGAGAAGACCCTTGCACATTTTTTACCACATCCGGACACCGATGTGGCGCGCCACTAAGGATGCGACGACCCGATCCTTGCTCACTTGGCACCATGCCCAGATCACGACACGGCGCGTCACGGAGGTGACGACCCGGCCCTTGCTCATTTGACACCATGCCCGGGTTCCGACATGGCGCGTCGCTAAGAGGGTTACGCCCCAACGGGATTCTTTTGGGTTTCATCTCCATAAGGTTAGCTAGGTTTTTACGTTGGCTCGCCAAGCCTATCACAACCCTCCTCCTTAACCAGGGCTTGGGACATGCTATGTTGAGCCACCATAGACACCCCAACGTAGGAGGAGTTAAAAAATTTGGACCATTTCTCGATTTATGTGTGTCATCCTTGCGCAGGGGCCATGTTATATATTCTCTCTCAGAAAACACTATTAAAATAATTAAAAACACCTAAACTAAGTTCAAACGACCATACTCTATATATTTAATCAAATTTAATAAAAAAAACACACCGATGTTTATAATATGAAGTTAGTATCACTTAATTTATCATGTACAGTAATATAGTTTCATATTATATAACACTGTTATCTTTCTGTGTAAATTCAGTTAAACTTATAAATGTTGATGCCTTTTCTATAGATATATGGTCATATTTGTTTGAATTTATCAATCTGATTATCAGTTATACTATAGTTTATTCTTTCTTACATAACATCGTTGAAGTCAGCTGTGAATAAATTCTAAACAACCAGGGCCTTTAAGGATTTCTGAACGGAAGGACTTCTTCTTTATTGCGGAGAGAGTAATACTCCCTTCGTCTAGAATAGCATGCAATTGTAGCGTAGCACAGTATCATAGTTTAGTACCTAAAGTTTAATTAATTATAGATAAAAATATATTAATATTTATGATATCAAATAAATATTATTATATTCATTACCAAATGTATTTTTTTAAAAAAATAATTTTGAGTCATAAATATAAATAGTATTTACTGAAAATTTAGTTAAACTGATACTATTTTTGCTGGCGTTGTATGTTTTGTTGGAGGGGGGAGTTTGGAACGTTCTGTGCCCAGCCTTCTCCGGTAGCAGTTTTTTTTTTTTTTGACAACAACTCCGTTAGCAGTTTGGGACCGCTGTAGAACTGCTGCGAGTATGAGTATGAAATGAATCTTCTGTGCCAATAATCTACTAGGCCGACAACAACACTTGCTCCAACGAATCTTCTGCTGCGAGTAGGAGTATGAAATGCTTTTCTTGATGTTGAACAATACTGTATTTCTCTTGTGTCTCCAACAACACCTTGCTTGCTCCACCTTGCCGCCCGGCTCGGGTGCCTATATATTTCTTTGCTTCAATTGTCAAACATCCGCACCGTCATCGAGGCTCAGCCTACGCATTCGGACTTTTCATCAGAGACCTGAGCGTTCCGGCCTCTGATCCTCTATTCACCGAAATGGTGAGCAAAGCGCCACCATGGGGAAGGAATCAGATCAGATGCGGGGGTGCCGTGCCGACGAGGCAGCTACGCGAGTATAGCGTGACGCACTGACGCCGGTCGTCCGACGATCCCATGCAAATTGGAATGGACTTTTTGGAGCCACGATGACGAGTGGGGTCCCCAAAGGTAAGGGCGAAAAAAAAATCGTGAAATCACAGGAGCGGTCACATACTCACATCCACATGACCACATCCGAGCTCTCCAGCCGGGGCCCATGTCGTGTCGTCGTCATATGCTGTTCCAGTAGAATCAGGCGCCGCACGGCAACTCCCGAGATCCCACTTGTCAGCTCGCGCACAGACGCAGCCGCGATCGGCCGAGCCAACCGATGATACAGTTCGATCCACCATCGTCGTCTCGTCGGTCGTCGCTCTCGCTCCAAAGAATCCATCATCCATGCATAGCTCGTTCCGATTTTCCACTGGGAAAGTGCTCTGGGTGCGAAGGCGCCGGGATGTCGCCGGCGTCGGCCCTATTCGGAAGGAGCATACACGACGGCATTGCAGCACTGTATTCTTTCTGTTGATCGATGACAAGTCTAGAGAGAGAAAGAGAAAGGGAGGAAGATCAGAGGCTGTTCACTCTTCGATTGTTGACAGTGTTCAAACGCCACACTGGCGCTACTCTATCTAGGCACAGAGACTATAGTGCGTATTCTATGCAAAAATAATATAGAGCCCATCGGCTTCTGTCATTTTGTTTCCTACAATTCATGAACCCAAACTTTTTAAGAACAAATTTATTAATAAAAAATGTGGACCCTAACAATAACTTGAGAGGGGGATTAACATTTAGAAGTGTCTTGTGGAGCTAGTACATTTGACTTGTTGATTGACATACTATCTCCACTCTACACCCACCGATGTTTTGCCATCTGTCCATGTGACACCATGCCCATGATGATAGTACAAGTTTTAAGAAGGCATGTTTGGATCTCATTAATCAAAATCAATATCTAGAAAGTGCTTTCCGATTCCTCTTAATTTCTAGGAACCAAACATGCCCTTCATGACTTCATGTTAATTGACCATCCATAACCCTTTTACTCTTGTTTGAATAGGTTTAGATAGTGGAGATATTGCAAGAAAGAAAGATACGTGTGGCGTCGCTATTCTCCCGAGGCCACAGGAAAACAAATGAGGGGAAGTACATAGTAATTTTCGCTGCTGTGCTATTTAGGAAAAAAAAAATCTTATCCATTCTAAAATAAATCAACTTTTAGAGTTGTATGAAGTTAAACTGTTTTAAGTTTAACCAAATTTATAAAAAAATATGACACCAAATTCGTATTACTAGATACATCATGAAATTTATTTTCACAATATACTTATTTGGTATGATAGATGATGTTACTCTTTCCTATAAAATTGGTTAAAATTAAGATAGTTTATAACTTTAAATAATTCTATGAATCAATTTATTTTGAAGCCGAGGTAGTATTTGAAACATGGATCTTATAGTCAAGTTTTGTTACTGTGAGGAACACAATGGTGTAAAAAATACTAATCGACGGTTTGAGAGAAATTTGCATTTCATTTCAGAACGCGATTCCAAACATCTTCCTCCCAATGACCAGTGTGGCCCACCGGTGCACAGTTGGAACTTGAACAGTATGGCCGCGCACAAGGGCCATGTGTCCGCACATCATTTTGGACTTCACAGAGCCCAAGATGCAGGTGCAAGGCCCGTTATTAGGGCGTCTCCAGTGATTAGCTCTTGGCTAGCTCATAGAATATTTTCTCATATTTTAATAGGAGAGAGAAGAGAGCTATCTCTTGTCCAAGAGATAGTCTTATACACACACTTCGAGATTACGTGAGAATGATAAGTGGGGTCATTTATATTAAGAGTTATGTGCTAAGAGATATGTCATTTGAAGGGTTGTCTCTTAGAGTGCTTAGAGCTAGATACTAGCTCTTATTGTTGCGGATGCTCTTAGGACAGCCACAATAATTGTCTCATATGCTAGCTCTAAGTATTATTTTAATATTTTAATACAAGCCACATAAAAACTAACTCTTGAACAAGAGCTATGCTCACACACACATTCTAATATCATGTGAGAGTATTATATAAATCTAACCATAATATAAGCTATTGTTAAAAGTTATTTCTATTATAAAAGTTTGCTTAGAGCTAGCAATTGACTTACTAGATGTATATATTGTCTAGATACATAGTAAATTTAATGTAAAGAAAAGTCAAAACAATTTATAATTTGGAACAGGGGGAGTATCAGTTAGTAGTATGTCAACTAAGTAAAATTAATGATATAATATTCATATTAAGAAAGAGAAGGATTTTTTTTTATAAAACATTGAGAATTAAGATATACAAATATGTGATAAGTAGACAATAGGAGAGAAAAGAAAGTGGACTGACTAGGCAAATCTTTTATAGAAAATATCTATTATAAGTAGTGTTTATATAACATGAAAGCATAAAATCTACTCTATAGTTTCTTGGTTAGAACTGCTTATAATACATAACACACAAATATTTCTACTTGGCAACTTACGAAGTTACGAACGTGAGCATCTCTAGCAGTTTCTCAAATCAACTTGTTATCTCTTATTTTTTGGCAAAACATAAAAATCTACCCTCCAACAGTTTGGTAAAAAGAGGTTGCTATCTTTGACAAGTTACCATCCGAAGGACTGGCGCGCGCATATATCCGCGCGCGGAGAGGCCTTGCCATCGCATGCGTGCTTCTCTCCCCCACGCGCTGCCGCCGTTCTGGGCCGCTGCCGCCGCCAGCCTGGGGGTCGTCTGCCGCTGCCAGGGCCCGGCCGGGGATACCCATGGCTGGAGCCGCCCCGCTGGGGCCGCTTGCCGGCCGGAGCCACCCGCCGCCAGGGCTGCCTGCCCGCCGTTCACCGCTATGGGGCCGCCGACCGGAGCCGCCAGCGGGCAGAGTTGTCAGCACGTCCATGTCGAGCGGGATTGGGAGGCGGCCATTCTTGTGTATCTTCAGCAGCACGTCGAGAAGGTCCTCGCCGACCTCGTTGGCGCCGACGCCATCCATCCTCTGTAGGTGCTCCTAGATGATGTCGTCGAGGATTCCATACACCGTGTCGCAGCACTCCTCCGCCGCGGCGGCAGCGGCGCACGCGCGCAGCACCGCGGCCACCTCCTCCTCGCAGATGGCGTGGAAGGACAACACCCGACGCGCGCTCAGGAGCTCTGTGATGGCGAGCTTCCGGAGCTGGCGCCAATGCTCCCCGTAGGGCGCGGAGATGATGTCCCGGCCGTTGTTGGTGAGCAAGCGCATCGTGGCGCTCAGTGGCCGCGACACGAACGAGTTGCCGTGCGTCTTCATCACCTCGCGCGCTGCCTCCCGCGACGAGACCACCAGCATGGGCACCTCGCCGATGCGGAGCAACATCACCGGCCTGTGGCGCCTGCCCACCACGGCGTTTGCCCACCGGCACAGCTCGATGTGGCTAGTCGGGCACGCTGCTGCCGGCCGCTGGTCCAGCCGGATGGCCGAGCTGGGCCAAGCGCTGGCAGGCTCAGCGGCCGGAGCAGCTGGCATGCGTGCGTACCTTGGTGAGGGTGTTGGCCGAGAGCGGCGCGATGACCAGGGGCGCGATGACCAGGGCGTTTGCCCACCGGTGCAGGTCGATGTAAGTAGGAAGCAGCCAGCCAGAATCAGCAAGAAAACTACATGGATGCTTGTGCTTTAAAAGTGTTCGTTGAAATGTCGCACAATCAGTAGAAAGGCTAGTTAGCATTTTACCAAGTTCAAATGGCAAATTCTTGGAGAGAGAACAAATTTTGACTTGTCAAATATTTTAGCAACTTGCCAAAACACAAGATTTGCCAAGTGAATTTTGGCAAACTCTTGGAGATGCTCAGGGTCAAAGAGCCCACAACTGACAATACATAACATACGTAGCAGTCGCTGCCGCTGAGCTTGGACTCTTCGATTCAGACAGACAAACACAAGTCAGGGCATAGCAGCAGCAGAACAAAGTAACAAACGAAATGACTCATGATGGCATTGCACTGCAAGCAAGGTACATTCTTGTATACGTACGTACGTAGCTACATACTCTGTACCACCCACCAAGAAATATATTGCACTATGGTAGGTATTCTCTCAGAACTTGGAAGAAACCTAAAAATTGCTCAACTGGACAAAGGACCAGTAAGATATAAAGGGGAGGGCTATAGACGAATATGCCCCCGGTGGATCAGGTGAGTAGATCACCGAAGAGCATGTAGCAGCATCGACACAGGCCAGTGTGACCAGATCACCTCCCCGCCACAAGACCACTGAACACTTGGCTGTTCCCAGCCTGTGTCGCCTCCCACTCGATAGAAGACAGAAGTATTTGAGAGAGCGTGATCACCACCTGCTTCATGTCTGGCCGTAGAACAGGGTCATCGTCCACGCACTGTTTCGCTAGCATGGCCATCTTAGGAGAAGCATTTTAGGGGGTTCAGAACGACGAGCAAAGGTGCCTCAAAATGGGCTGGATAGCTAGGAAAATCCTAGTTCTAACTGCAAGAGGTACATTGAGTTTAAAATTCATACCTTGTATGCACAGTCATGAGGATACAGATCCCTTAGATTATGGTCAACACAGTCTTTCAGGTTCCCCATATAAGTTGAATTAGGACATTTCCTTAGAGCAGTTAACATCTGTGGAGTACAAAACCAAAGTTCTTTACCACTTTAGGGGATGGGGGGTGGAGGGGGTTACATACAACCGGGGCAAAGTATGCTTAAGGCTTTTGGAGAAAAAACAAATAAAGTAAAAATTTGAACAAAGTTCAACAGTTGTTTTATGTTACTTCAATGGTAAAACCAAAGGTACAATATCAGAAAGTCAACTAACACTGAACTGAAAACTTACAACTGATGCCAGTGAGCGTCTCTCAGAGTTTGAGCTTGCACCCATCCCTTCAACTCTTGTAATCGCCTCCTTTCCAGATATTAGCTCAAAAAGTACCACACCAAAAGCATAGACATCACTCTTTGTAGTTGCCAGGCCATCCCGCAGGTATCTAAAAGATCAATGAACGATTGTTACAATGCCACAGTTAGAGACAAAGCTTGCTTTTAATTAAAACAATGGCAACAAATATGCACTTACTCAGGGGCCAGATAACCAAAAGTTCCAACAACCTTAGTGACAGAAGCCTCCACATCATTAGATTTTACTACAAGTTTCGCAAGGCCAAAATCTGAAATCTGTAAAGGCAGAAGATACAATACACAAGGCATTAGTTATTTAGATGATGCAAGAAAAAGGGAACCAAATAATTTAAATCACCTAACCTTCGCTCTGAAGGAACCATCAAGCAAGATATTACTTGATTTAATGTCTCTATGAACATAATGATCTTTGGTGTGCTCATGAATGTATTCTAGTCCTCTAGCAGCATCAAGTGCAATTTGGACCCTAAAGATCCATGAAAGTGATGAACACCCTGGAAGAAATAATAAAAAGGTAAATCCTGTGGAGGTAGTATAATTAGGTGTTCAAACAAATGGTAGCATAGTACCAAGTTAGGCATAAACTATGAGTCCAGAACTACCGAGGACAAAAGGAATTGCATGTACTTAGGTGATCCCTAGGCAGTACTTGGTGGTCCTAAGGCTGCCCATAGCATAGCACATACACCATCCGACCCAAAAAGAGTGCCATTCTAGCTATGAGTCTAGAATGACACTCTTTTTGGGATGGAGGGTGTAAACGGTAGTCCCATTCTTAAGACAATGTCTCTCTATGTGGCCCACTTTTTTCTTTTAACATGGCATTTCATTTCAGCAAGATGTAAATATTCACATAAAGCATGCTCCCCTCCTGGAGAACATTTGAGTTGCTAGGTGGGCTAGGTGCTAGGTAGAAGTATAATGCTTGCCTAGAGCCTGGCGAGTTTTGATTGAAACACTGGTAAGTGGCAACACAATGTTCTGGAACCAGTAAACATGAAAGTTATTGTAAATTGTTTGACTCAGGGGTTTCGATAGTCCTAACAATGAACAGCTTATGAACATGTTACTACTTTATAAAGCTAAAATTCATATCTAAAAGCAAGAAAATCTTTCAGAAATCAAGTGTTGGATGAAGGTATACCCTTGCTTTCAGGATCATGTAGATGATTTTTGAGCGAACCATTTTGAGAGTACTCATAAACCAGGAAAAGCTCATCCTTACTTGCTGCATAGCCAATCAATTCTACCTTTGACAAAACATGGGTCACACAGTGAAAGTTCAGTAAACATGGAACAGCAAGAAATGAATTTATACTAGGATTTTGTGATAACAATAAAATACCATACCAGACTAGCATGATGAACCTTACAAAGAACTTTCATCTCCACTATGAATTCTTTTGTTTTAGTGGCCATCATTCTCTTTATCGCAACCTCCTGTAGACAACACTTTTTTTTGAGAAGGCAAAGACAAGGAATATTATGCATACAAGTGGGCAACTTCAATGTTGGACCTGGTCTCGGAGAACACCATAATAGACAGAACCATATGTACCATGACCAAGAAGATTTGCATCAGAAAATGAGTCAGTTGATGTGAGTATTTCTTCGTACGTAAACACAATAGGCTTCTCCCTATCAAATACGTCTGCTGCCACGCCTGTTTTGGAGGCTTGAATCAGTTATAAATGAAAGAAGCAAAATAAAAATAACAGTAGCTAATTTGTGCTGGTATTAATTTAATACTAACTGTGAATTTGTTGCCCTGTATCTTAATTGAAATTTCCACTGTATTCTATTTCAAGAAACTACTTGGTCCACCTCCAAAACAAACGTAGGCTTGAGAGCAGTTACTTTGCTCCTTTTTATCGGAATGGTTAACAAACAGTAAACTGACCTTTGGGGACATTGATATGATGATCACCACCATCCGCTCTTGGTAGCTTTGCATTTCCAAATTGGCAACACAAGTACCTTCCAGAACCATAACAGAAACTACCACTCTTAAGGAGTTGAAAATTATGTCGGTCTGGGCTCTTTCCCTGGTTATTAGGATCTTGGGGATTATATCCAAAGAATTTCCATAGGACAAGTCCAAGGACAGCAATAGCAATTAAAGCAAGTGCAACTCCCATGCTACCAATAACCCATCCATAAGGAAATTTGGTCGAATGGTGAGCTGGTGTCTCTGCAGTTGTATGCCAGAGGATACTTTGTTAGATTATCATAACAAGAATATTGTTGATTGTATATAATCTTTGATACAAAAACTGATATTTTGCAATGATAATACTTGGAAGAGAAATATAGGATCAAGACCATAAAAAGAGTGACTAACTGAAAGGAAATCGAAATAAAATAAGCAAAAAAATATGGAATGTGCATATTGTAAATAACTGCCTCTGATTATTCTCAAACAACATCCAGCCTGCCTAAAGGTTATCCAGAAAATACAGCAATCGGTCCTAAATAAAGAAAGTAATAGGAGAAATATAATTACTTCCTAGGAAGTAATAGGAGAAATATATGTTAATTAAATTAATTAATTTTGTAAAGCAAGATAAATAAAGAAAGTTTTAGATATAAAGATCTTTGTTTAGATCTAACCATACATGAATTATTAGATGAGGTTTTTTTTTTTGCAACTTTAGATATGACATGATTTAATAATTAATATTCAACTTTATATGATCTACTGATGCCTACGTTTATAACATTACATGATATTTGGTGCATACCGTTTATAACATAACATGATATATTGATGCATACGTGTAACTTTGTGTACATGCCAACTTTGTGTACAAGTCCAGAAAAACATGTCCCGTACATCTTTTTTTTTCAAGAAACATGTCCAACGTATATGAAACATCTTACAAAAAAACATACATATATTTTTTTGAGTGAAACAAAAAACCGTACATGAGAAGTCATGGTCGCATGGGCTTCGAGGCCCGTTCGGTCGCTGTCTACCGACCTCGTGCGTCGCTTGATCTTCGTAAATCACACAATCGGTTTTAGCGGCGCCATTCACATCCCTTTGCTTGCCATACAATACAACCAGTCGCATGCAGGAAAAAGGAAAGAACACATAGAAAAGGAAGGGGCCACAGGGCTGGTTCCCGCGACTATAGGATTTGATATTTTTTTTTATTTATCAGGTTAATTAATTAATTGATTAATCCAAAAAATCTAAAAAATCAAGGGCCTAGATTTATTTGAGATATTACCTCCTAGCAAGTAAAAGAGGTACCGTGAAGCATTGCCCGTTGTAAATTGCAATGACTACCTCGGAATATGTTTGCTGACAGTATTAAATTATCACTCGCGGTGCATACCTACTCAGAACATTACGAAACGAGATACAAATAAAAACAGCAACCTGACAATGTGTAATCTGTTGGCGCTGGGGCAGGAGCAGGAGGAGCAGGTAGTGTAACATACGCCTGTCCAGGAACTGCAAATTGGTACAGGAGAATGAGGATGGAATAGTCACCAAGGAACTCTTCGAAAAACAAGTTTATTACAAACATTAGATCAAAATTTACAAGAAATTATATAAAAAAAGGACTACAAACTACGAAGTAAGGTTTCCTTTTAAACATTACAAGAAGAAAAAGAATTGTGTGAGCAAGAATAACAATAGTGGTAAAGAGAAGCTAACACCACGAAGTAGGAAAAACAGATCAGAGGCTTCAGCTGACCAAGAAAGCTGACATTGGATATTATTGGGTGGCTTAGCAATCAAATGCTGGAGAACTGGGCACAGAGCAGCCCAGGGTGAGAAACTTAATGTGTCACTGCCATTAAATATCTCAACTACTACTACATAGTATGCATGTAACTGGGTTCACAATTTAAGAATTGAGCCGAATGAAGATTAGATGCAGGGCATGTGTTAGTGCAATCACTCAATGTCACATGTACCTTCTTGTGCCAACCTAGAACTAAATAAAAAGCACACTACGAGATGCTGCTACCAGACCAGTAAGAGACTATTTTTCTCCATTTGATAACCTCAATGTAATGAAGTTATACTAGTCTGTGGTGGTAGCAATTTTCAGAAACTTGTTTAGACCCAATGATGTCCAACAAGCTGGGTTGCAGCTGATCATTGGGCTAGGAGTACCTGCTACTTCACTAAAGAGCACATTTAAGTGGACAATTTTGACACGATAATTCACCGTGTCCAGTGTCCACAACATGGTCCTGAGACAATTGGTAATTTCCAGCGCAGTCACAAGATGTAAAACGTGAATTTCGTGGTACGCCTCACAAGCCCAGACCAATAAATCCAGAGGATCCGTATACTTCATAAAACGAGCAATTATTTAGAGATCCATGGTTGCAGTTGCAACAACCAAACAAACTTTGAGACAAGAGGAACTATCAATCTTTTCACAGTGAATTCAACAAAGAGAGAAACATTTGATCGACTTGTCCAAAATGATCGCAAACATTGGTATGACTGACCTGAGTTTAGTGGGATGTAGTACACCTTCCCCGCGGTGATGGGGTCGGGGCCAGCCATGGCATTGGCAGCCTCGATGGCATCCATGCTCGTCCCTAACCTACTCGACAGTGATTCCACCGTGTCCCCCTCGACGCCGATGTAGCTGAGAAGGTAGTTCCAGGGGCCAGACGAGCAGCCGCAGAGCAGGTGGAGCGCCACAACCGCCCCCGGTCGCGGCGGTCGCTGCGCCGCGCCGCCAGGCGGCGGCACGGCGAGGCCCGCGTACGCCGCGGCCGCGACATCGGCGGCGGTGGCATTGGGGGAGGAGGCCGTCGCGGAGGAGGGGATGGTGTAGGTGGTGTTGGCGAGGTAGGTGCGGGACGGGAGGCAGGAGCAGTTCTTACGCACGAAGGCGTACCCCGGGCTGGCCGCGGCGTCGGCTGTGAGGTCCCCCGGGGCGGCGTCGAACATGGACTCGAGCAGCGTGGCATTGGCGGCCCCCGCGCCGGCGGCCGGGAAGGCGAGGAAGGCTGTGCAGACGCGCGAAAGCTCGGAGCAGGCGAGCGGCGCCGACGTGGCGTTCCCCCCGGCAGCGGCGGCGCCGGAGACGCTGAGGGGCAGGAGTAGGAGGAGGAAGGGGAGGAGGCGGTGGGGCGGCATTGGGGGCTGCCTAGGGTTCTGGCCTCGAGGCGGCGAGGTGGTGGTGGGGCATGGAGGGTGGCAGACTGGCAGTGGCGAACAGAGTCGAGCAACGCTGGATGCTTCGCGTGGTCGGCTTGCAAAACGCACGCTGGGGGAACGGGACGCCGCTTTGACAGAACGCGGTTATAATTAGCGCGCACGGCCACGAGCCCACGAGGCGAAGCGCAATCGCAGTTCGCGCGGGCGCCAGCCCGCCGGGCCCCGGGCGTGGAGGCGGGGACAGCATGGCAGTATGGCACTGTCGGATTTGCCCCTGCGTGTCATTTTCCCTTTTCCTGCTCCGTGGAAACAGTTGTCTGTTTCAGAATGGGTATCAGACGGAAAAGGGTAAATTCACTCGGGGTGTTTTTTTTTGGCACTTGAACCTTATTATTCCCTTAATTCCAAATAACTTTTACTACTTCATCCGTCCCAAAATAGGTGTACTTCTAGAGTTCAAAATTTATCCCAAAATAAGCACACATTTACATAAAAGACAAACTAGTTCTATTTGTCTTTTTCTACTTTCTCATTTTTCGAGGTATAATGATTACAACTTTCTAGGGGTATAAATGTAATTTCACTCTAATCATAGCATCTTCATTTAAACCGTAGAAGTACACTTATTTTAGAACGGATGGAGTATGTATCTAGATGTACATCATGTTTAAATATTAAATATATAGTAAATAGAATATATATAGAAAAATCAAAACATTTTATATTTAGAATGAAGAGAGAACTATTTTAACACTCTGTGCAATAATAATGGAAATAGAGAATAACCGGCAAGTGATACTTAAACAAGACAATAATTGTATGAGAGGTGGTAACGGTTGGCGATAGTAAGGACCGAGAAGAGTGAAATATGAAAATAAGGGCTATGCCTTTACGGCAAAAAAAAATGTAATAGGAGGGTATGGTTTTACAAATTATAGTACCGATGTACAGAAAATGTAGGAGGTTGAGGAGGCTCAGCCAACACCCATAGAAAAAGGTAAATGACTTCATTCGTTTGAGCTATAAATTGACTTTAGCATGGAAGATCAATTGTGAAACTATTTTTTTTCTCTAATAAATCAATTGTGCAAATTAGCAGAAACGTTTTAAGTCTCGCCGAATAGAGCTAAAACTTATTACCTGTGCAACACGGTGCACTCCAGGTGTAGGAAGGGGAAAACTGGATGAATGCGTTAAGACCCCCTCACTGTAACTGTGTTGCACTGCACACCTCAGGGGCAATATCGGAACAATAAATCATGTGTGCGAGGGTCAAAGGTCTTGGGCTACAAAAACAATGAGAGCTTGCTATAATTGGTGCCCAATCCGGTACCGCACAATTAACGAGCTCCTGTCTTGCGTCCTGGACAGTATTTATAGCCTTTATAAAATGGTTAGCAGTCCAAAAGCAACTGATGATGCCACATCCACAAAGTCCATGGTTGCGCTGTTTGCCTCCTGCTCGCTGACAGTTTCACGGTCGGTAGCCATTGTCGCGCTTGCGCCTGGGTCCAATTTTACGGAGGATGGAAATCACGTCATTGTCTCCTAGAAAATATGCAGGGAACTGCTCCTTTGTTTTAAACCGAAGAGCTTCAGATCCGTACATTCAAGAAAAAAAGGTAAAATTATAAGATCATCTAAAAAGTTACTACATAAACTTAACATTTTATAGAACTGCTCTATATTTTTTTATAGAGCCGATCTACAATAGATCTTGTAGATCAGAATTCGTGGAGTACTCACACACACACACCCTTAGCAGAGCCTAGCCAGCCCGTGAAAAAGCTACATCTCTAAAGAAGCTAAAGCTCTTTGTAAGAAACGTTGCTCTATTCGACATGACTTATCATAGCTACGACTGATTTGTTATGTTTTATAGCTAAAAATATAGCTAATTCTGATTGAATAGCTTCGAATAGAGCCAGCGTAGAAACAGATATGTTTTTCTTGGAATGAAAGACGTCAAATGTGTAGAGTATCTTTTTTTATTTAAGGCCTTGTTTAGATGCTGAAAAATTTTCAACTTTGCTACTGTAGCACTTTTCGTTTGTATTTGACAAATATTGTTCAATCATGTGCTAACTAGGCTCAAAAGATTCGCCTCGTGATTTATAACTAATTTGTACAATTAGTTATTTATTTTACCAACATTTAATGCTCCATGCATGCATTTAAACATTGATGTGATGGAGAGAGTGAAAAGTTGGAAGTTTGATGGAATCTAAACAAGGTCTAACTTTGTTGTAAGAAAGTATATTCTACCATCAACTTGGAAGTACTCCCTCTGTATCAGAAATAGATGTCGTTTTGGACAAAGTTTAGGTTAAACATTGAAATATAAATCATGACTAACTTTTAAATTATTGAGTTTAGAGATGTAAAAATCATATAAATAAATTTGTCTTGAAAGAACTTTCATGAAAAATACATATACCACTCTACAAACACTATTTTAAAGAAATAAGTGGTCAAAGTTGCATTTTGGAGACCGTGTCGCTGTCCTAAACGTCATCTAAATGCGATACTGAGAGAGTAATATATCTGATCAAACTTTGAAACAATCAATTAACCGTCGCTGTCCTAAACAATATCTAAAAGCGATACGAAGGGAATATATAGTTTCTATATATCTGATTAAACTTTGAAACAATCAATTAACTTATATAGTTTCTATATATATGATTAAACTTTGAAACAATCAATTAACTTCTCAAATCTCAATCCTTTTTCACGCTTGTAAAAAAAAAATCCTTTTTCACGGTTCAAGCAGCATTAACTACGCGAGCACGGCGGGAGCAAGGGGGTAGCTGGACATCGCCAATAAACGGCTAGGGCCGGGTCGGGTGCGGCCGAAAGGCCCCGCACGTGGGTGGTGGCCCGTGGCCGACAGCGACAGGGCTCGCTCCAGCCACTCCACTCTCCACAGCAGCACGACGACGAGATGGAGCCCGCCCGCTGCGCTGCCACGCCACTCCCGCGGTCGCCTAGTCCGGGCCAAAAGCTCGATATTTTGGGGGATTTTCTGGCGGTCCGTACGCGCGCGGCCACATATCTTCTTCGGTCGATCAGATGGGAATGAGATCTGCTTGCTACAGCTCTGCTTTGTGCCTTTGTTGAGCTTATTGTGAACGTCCTCGCACAGCAGCTAAAAAGCAGCAGCTCGCGTGCGTGCGTGCGCTGCTGGCGCGGGCACCAGCTTCGGTTGGGCCTTTGCTTGGTGTTTTTATACGGCGATCGAGTAGCCACCACCTGCTGGCGTGTACTTGCTGTCCGAATATTTCCATGGATGATTAGGTGGATAATTATACTACTACTGTAGTACCCGAATGGTAGGTGCCTATATAGGCGGCACCGATAGCGGATGTGGATCATGTTCATGTCACATGGATTGAGATTTTTGGCGGATGACAACGTATCCAAGTGAGGGGTACGTACGTCAGGGCCAGTGTTGGGCACTCTAGCTTCATTAGCCCGCCCCGTCGTCCTCACCACTCACGAGCCTCAACCGGTCACCTCATCACCGCCGTCTGCTGTCCGCTGTGGACGCCGCCGCGGTCCTTTAAAGAGGCCCGCGATAGCCTGCTTCTTGTCCGTTGCTGCGGCCTAGCTGCCGTTCCTGGATGACGACGACACGCCGCGCGGGCACTCGTCCGCTTCCCCGGCGCGGACCACGCCGACAGCCAGCGTGTCTCCGTACGCACGCCACGCTTTCACGGTGCCCGCCGCTCGACCAGCCGCGCGCTGCGCCCACGGACGCACTCGTTCCTATTCTATTCTCCTGTTTACTTCAACTTTATAAACACGTCTTATATATATCTATCTAATACGGTATTTTTCTCTCGCAACAACTGCCGGGCGCAGGCTGCGCAGCGCACAGGACGGCTCGGCACGGAAGAACCAACAAAGAGCCAGATCGACTCCCGACGAGGCAAAAACGGGGCCTCGAAACTGAAGGACGACGCCCACGACAGTATAGCGCGCACAGCTCGGTGGCAGTACGTGTACGTAGTACTAGTACGTCGTTACGCAACGCGAGGACGGCCCGTACAGACACAGGCTCTCTCGGTCGCCGTCTACATTACGCAACGCGTGGACGGGGGCGGCGTACCTGTTAATTCCACCCGACTGTGCCCCGTGCATGCAGCATGTAGTACGTAAATCCGTCCCTAGCGGCCGGGAAGCACCGAAGATTACCACGGCATAGAACACGGTCTAAGAAAATTGTCAATAACGGAGGTTATGAATATAAAGGAAATTTGGTATTTGAAATACCTATCAAAATTATTAAAAAAATTATGTGGTACAATACTTTATAAGAGAGGTCATCCTTAACAAGAATAGTTTATCTAAGAGGGTGTTTGAATCCCTTTATTTTGGAGGAATTGGAATCCATTCAATAAACTAAACTATTTGGCTTGAAATTTAATATTTTGTCACTTTCCAAAGTTCTTATATAAGGTTATCTCAAATTCATAGTGGAGGAAAGGAAAATAGATTATATAGATCACCATGTGACACTCTCTTCATATCTTCAACTCATCCTATGGTTGAAATACAACGCATGAGTATCTCTCTCGTACAGCCAACAATAATATACATATATAATTTATATATAACTATATTATCTTAATTAATATGTGTTTAAATTATGATTCTTAAAATAAATTAAATTTCAAACAAATTCCCTGACAGAATTAGAATATTAATAACATGTGTCATTGACTTTTTAAATAGGGAACGTATCTAGTGCAAATCACAGTCTTCGTGAAAACTCATGCAAATCATGGTAAAAAAATCATATAAATTCACCAAAAAAATCACACATGTAGATGGTATGATGATACACAACCTTATAAAATATCTTGTCCAAACTCGACTTCGTTTGTGAGTTATAAAAATAACAAATTTCAAGCTAGAAAGTTTTCCACATGATTTGTTAGAAATTTGTTATTTTTATATCTCACAAATGAATTTGATTTTGGACAAGATATTTTATAAGGTTGTATGTCATCATATCATCTACATGTGTGATTTTTTGATGAATTTAAATAACTTTTTGTTGTAGTTTGCACGGATTTTCACGAAGGCTGTAGTTTGCACTAGATAGGTTCCCTTCTAAATATAGGCTCGACAGGTGCATTATGCCAAAGTCTGGTGATGATACGACCTTTGTTTTAGTCATTTATTTAACCTGCGTGGCAGCAATTTCTTGAGCATTTTGGCTTAGCAGGAATGATTTTCTCGTCTCTGATTTTCCCATCTCCGTATATATACTGTGCTTTCTAGTGGTACCTATTAGCTTTGGTTTTAGGGTTAATTGGATCTGTGCCATTATAATTCGTTCGTTTTTGAAGCACACTATTACTACTTACCATACTACGCCAGTGCCATTATAATTTGTCCAATGTTTGAGATAAACACTCTGTACGCCTGATACCGATTTGGGCCCGCTTGCAGGATTATGGAAGGGTACTGTACTTTCGTATAGACTATTTTGCCCTCCCTTGTGAATGGATAAGACCGGCTCTGCTGCCCTGTTCGGTCCAGATCTAGCCGGCGGCCTCTCCCCTCTCCATCTCTCCTAGCTCCAGCCGCCCAGCGCCATCGACATTGCAGGGCGCCTGTGCGGTACGCCTTCTTCTTCTTCCCAGAGATGACGAGTGCCGCATCATCGAGCGCAACCCAGCTGGGTGACCTCCCTAGGATCGACTGCCCCAAGTGCCAAATCAAGGTGATACGATGCAGGACCAAGAACAACGAAGTGTATTACAAGTGCCCTAATAACTTCCCAGTATGTTTGGTTGTTCGGTTTCTTGCATCACGATTGTGTGTGTTTTGTTGGATTGAGCAGGAATGTTTGTTGTTGCAGAATGACAGCACATGTCCATACTATTGGTATGAGGCTCCATACCTGGAGTACCTGCGCTCGAATCACCCTGACCTGTTGATTTCGGGTCATGCGTGAAAGGATCAAGATGCCCAAGAGGGGGGTGAATTGAGCTTTTCTAAAACTTTTGCAAGAATTAAATCCTAACAAGCCCAATTAACCCCCTAGTGCCTAGAAGGTGTTTCTCTAGAATCAACCGAACAAAAGACTATCGCTAAACCATTTCTACTCTAGCATGGCAATTCAACTTATGAAGAAACAACAAGTAAATTGCGGAATTGAATTGCTCAAAAGTAAATGCGTATGTAAAGAGAGTAGAAATGACACGACGATCTTTTTCCGAGGTATCGAGGTGTCGGCACACACCCCTAGTCCTCGTTGGAGCACCCGCGCAAGGGTATCGCTCCCCCTTGATCCGCGCAAGGATCAAGTGCTCACTACAAGCTAATTCTTTGCCACTCCGGCCCGGTGAATCGCTCGCTACCGGTCACAACTTGGCTTGGGTCATCCACAATGCCTCCGGATGATCACCAAGCTTCACAATCGCCACCAAGCCGTCTAGGTGATGCCGATCACCAAGAGTAACAAGCAAGAACTCTCACTTGACCAACGCAAGGCTAATGAGATGGGTGGATGCACACTTGCTACTCTCTTTTCACTAATGAGGTGTTTGATCACTCAATTATCAAATCTCTCAACCTCACTAGGCCTCTTGCACTCACTTGCAATCACAATGTTTTTGGCAACCTTTCAAATGAGCAAGAGTAACAACATGAATGAGGGGGAGGCATATTTATACCCCCCAACTCAAAACATGCACGAAGGGGTAAGTCCAGCCAGTTACACAGTGACCGGACGCACCTGTCGGGGTGACCGGACGCGTCCGGTCAGTGCCCAATGGCTAGCATACGCCAGCACTGACACATGTACGAAGAGTTGATCGGACGCTCCCATGCGTCCGATCCCCTCTGATCGGACGCGTCCGATCGCGTATTTTCCTCTCTGGAACCTCTCTGAGTTGGACCGGACTCACCCCCTGGTACGTCCGGTCCATTGCTGAGGGAGCGTCTGGTCACAACCAGACTCAACCCTCAGCGAGCAACACTGACCGGACGCATACCCTAGCGTCCGGTCTCAAGGGCTCCAGCGTCCGGTCGTAGTTTGAAGTCCAAAACGACTTCGGTTTAAGACGCTCCCTTCACGAACTTTCTTCCTTATGATCTTAGGGACCTTTCTAAGCTACCTAGGGCTTTGGTTAACAAGTGTGGACCACACCTAACTCAAAATTCTCACCTAGGTCAAGCTACCCATTCAAACTCCCCTTAATAGTATGGCCAAAGATAAAAACAAAGAGCTATGCTACTCTAAGTGTCCTTCAACACCAAATGACACTTAGAACTAGCCTATCACCGCCTTCGTCGTCCATCCTTTGAAAACCGAACGAATTCCATCAATAAGGGGACATGAATACCATAGTGTCCACTCGATCATCATTACCATGACCTAACTCAACTGTTTCTGCAAAACACACATTAGTCATAGTAATTTGCCGTTGTCATCCAATCACCGAAACCCACTAGGGGCCTAGATGCTCACAATCTCCCCCTTTTTGGTGATTGATGACAACCTCAAGTATGTTTGAAAGAGAGGTGAGGTTTTCAATTGCTTGGTTTATATAAGCATGTGACAGTAAGATCAAAAGGGTTAGACATGCTTATACAAACCAAGTCCACATAAGTACTCAACATATAAGAATTAACACAGGTACTTATGAACAAGCTCATTTATCAGAGTATAAGTGCGGAAGCAAAGTAAATGAGCATAACCAAGTGACATGTAATATATAACGAGTGAAGCATAACATGTCACAACCAAAAGACATACGCATAACGTACAAGTGCCAAAAGATAAACATGTATGCATATGAGTGCAAGGATCATCACAAAAGAACCGAGACCCTCTCACAAGCTCCCCCTAAGTCTAACATACGCTCTCTCTCCCCCTTTTGGCATCAAGGACCAAAACCTAAGGGTCTGCAGGCGGGATGGGAGCGGACGAGTCAGGCATCAAGGTACGCGGGATAGCCTCAAACTGAGCAAGAAGTGCCTCCTCGTCGATCGAAGAACTGTGAGCAGGCTGACCCTCTGACACTGGAAGAGGAGGTGAAGCAGTCTGGGTCTGCTCAGCTGACTCTGGGGCGGCCTCTGGCTCGGGCACCTCTGGTTGGGGACGTTCTGACTCTGGAGGAGGATCCACTGTCCCTGTCTCTGCCACTGACACAGTCAACGAAGCCTCAGGAGCAGAACTGACCGGCAAAGTCGGACTCTAGGAGACTGGTGGCTCTGAAGATGCTACTGAAGAAGGAAGAGTCTCTGTAGTACCAGTAGCGGGAGCAGGAGCTAGAGTCGAGGTCACCGGCAAGTGAAACTCTGACGGGGTAGGCAGGCCGGTGAGCTCGCTGAACGAAGCCTCCAAGCTCCTAGGGGTCACTAGAACCGACTCCGTCTGAGTAGGAGTGAAGCCCGAGTGAATCGACGTGAATCCTGGCAGCTGCCCTGGCGCAGGCGAAGAAAACCACTGAGGGTACTGAGGGAAGGGCGAGACCGACGACGGAGGAACTGTCGTGTAGTACGAGGTCGACGACCCGGCCTGTTGCTGCTGAAACTGAGACGGCGACGGAGTTAACTGAGGAATAGCTGTCATCCTCTCCATGAAAGCCAGGGTCTGAGTCTGAAGCTGGATCATCTGACGCTGAAGAGCATCCTGGCGCTCCTGAGCCTGAGCTGCGGCCACAGCCTGTGCCTCTGCAAGTCTGGCCTGCTCCTGAGTCTGACGTCGCTGCTCCTCAGTCTGGCGCTGAACCTCCTCAGAGAGCCGGGACTGCTGCTGCTCCATCCGTGAGAGTATGGCAAGAAGCGCTGGGTCGGAGCCGGCCATACGGGACGAGGAGGCCTCTGAGTCGTGAGCTGCTGCTGGACGCATCCTCGGAAGAGGAGCGTAGTCGTCATCGGAGCTGTCAGTCGGAACCTCTGGAAGGTCGGGGTCCTCAGCCTCTGCCTCAAGTCCTGCTAGCTCTGCCTCTGCCAGCTGACGAACTACCTCGTCCTGCTCTCGCCCCGCCTGCAGACCCTTAGGTTTTGGTCCTTGATGCCAAAGGGGGAGAGAGCGTATGTTAGACTTAGGGGGAGCTTGTGAGAGGGTCTCGGTTCTTTTGTGATGATCCTTGCACTCATATGCATACATGTTTCTCTTTTGGCACTTGTACGTTATGCATATGTCTTTTGGTTGTGACATGTTATGCTTCACTCGTTATATATTACATGTCACTTGGTTATGCTCATTTACTTTGCTTCTTGGTGAATAGTGTGGTGTCAACCTTCCCAATGGTGAAGCCCTTCTCAATGAGGAAGTCCTGAAGGCGCTCATACCACGCTCTAGGGGCTTGCTTGAGCCCATATAGCGCCTTGGACAACCTATAAACATGATTAGGATATCTAGGGTCTTCAAACCTGGGAGGTTGATCAACATAGACTAGTTCATTTATGAAGCCATTTAAAAATACACTTTTCACATCCATTTGATATAATTTAATGTCATGATGTGATGCATATGCAAGGAGGATACGGATGGCTTCTAGTCTTGCAACCGGTGCAAAGGTCTCTCCAAAATCCAAACCTTCAACTTGAGAGAATCCCTTTGCCACTAGCCTTGCCTTGTTTCTAATAACCTTGCCTTGATCATCTGCTTATTTCTAAACACCCATTTTGTTCCAATGACTCTTGCGCCTTGTGGTCGCTCTTCAAGTGTCCAAACTTGGTTGCGAGTGAAGTTGTTTAATTCTTCATGCATGGCATTCACCCAATCCGTATCACCTAGAGCTTCATCTACAATAGTAGGCTCAACAAGAGAAACAAAGGAGTGATATTCCATAAATAAAGCAAGTTTTTGAGATCGAGTCATTACACCCCTTGTTGGACTCCCTGTGATGAGATCTTGAGGATGGGATTGTAGTAGAGGAGTAGTCCTTCGAT
The DNA here is from genome assembly GCA_009763385.1 of Coix lacryma-jobi var. lacryma-jobi. Lineage (NCBI taxonomy): Eukaryota > Viridiplantae > Streptophyta > Magnoliopsida > Poales > Poaceae > Coix > Coix lacryma-jobi. The sequence continues at coordinate 26,859,986 of CM019827.1, read as the reverse complement.
CAACCACTTGAGGGGCCGCTTGTGGAGCATCAACATCTTGAGCTTGTACCACCATTTGGTCATGGGAGACATGAGTGTCTTCATTTGGATCCCTCCCATCTTTGTCATCATCATGTGGTACATTGGATGAGGATGGCTTGTCAATGACTTGCACATCATCATCATCATCTTTAGGCTTAATGGCTCCAACCGACATGTTCTTCATAGCTTCCTTCAATGGTTCATCACCTACATCATCAAGATTCTCATGCTCTCCTTGAGAGCCGTTAGATTCATCGAATTCCACATCATATGTTTCTTCTACCATCTCGGTGGCATGGTTGAATACTCGATATGCTTTGGACTTCAATGAGTAACCAACAAGAAAACCAATATCACATCGGCGTTGTAACACCTCTGGTGTTTAAGCATGTAATTAACTTGACATATCATCATTAGCATCATTAATCATCTTGATCATGATTTCATGTGTATGCATTTGCTTAGTGTATCATTTTATGTGATGTACCTCTATTGCAAAAACCCTTATTAGCCCACTTCTTCCTATAGGGGCAAAATGGTAATTTCACCTCTGTGCCTAGTTCTATGTAATTCTTGTTCAATTTAGTGCCCTGATGTTTGTTGCTTTGATCAAAGTTCAAAAATCAGATTTGAATTGAGTTTCCTTTTGCAAAACCCTAAAATCCCAAATCCTGGATTTATTCCCTTTTAAATAACTTTTTCAAAATTCAAAATTTTGAGTTGGTTCAAAAAGCAAAGTTGTGAATCTGATCAAGAGGAACAACTTTGGTATTTACAGATTTCAAAGTTTCTATATAAAATTTGAAGTAATTTCAAATTCATTCAAATTCCAGTTTTTGTCCCCTTTTCAGTTTTTAAAAGTTATTCAAAAACTATTGAGTTTCAGAAAAAGTGTATATTAGCAAAGTTATAGATCTTGTCAAATGGGACAACTTTCATATTGGAAGATTTTCAAGTTTCAGTTTGAAATCCAGAGTAATTTTGATTTGAATCAAGTTTGAAAAAGTGTCCCCTTTTCTGTTTTTGAATATAGTTCAAAAACTATTTGGAATTTGAAAATATTCATATTGACAAAGTTGTAGATCTCATTTTTCTGAACAACTTTGGTATTTGGAGTTTTTGTCGCACAGTTCGAGTTTTGAAAGTAATTTGCAAAATACAAAATCTGCTCAAAGTCAAAAGCTAGGGCATAGCCCTGTTCCTCTTCTCAGGCGAGCTAGGGGGGGGGGCCCGGCCGCGCGCCCTCGCCGGAGTCGCGTGCCGCCGCGTGTCCGAAGCTCCTTCGGCCAAACCGACTCCACGCCGATGCTCAGCGCATCATTGCGCACGCGTCTGACCCCCAGTTGACAATGCTACCGTCCCCTACCGCCCGCTGCTCGTCGCCGCCACGCGTTCGCCGCCGGTGAGCCGTGCGCCCGGTCCCCGAACGCCAAATCCGCTGCTCTTCATCATGTTTTCGGTAGCACGCGCGACACCCGATCTTATCCACCCCGCGCGCGTCTTGCCAGCCTCTCGCCGCGGCTATAAGAACCCCGCCGAGCCGGCCGGAGCAGAACCCAACCCCGCCACCGTGGCCAGAGCAAACCCGAGCCTCCGCTTCTCTCCCAGCTAGCCCAGAAGCTCCGCCAAGTCCTTGCGCAGCTTCACCACCCCTCAATTTGGTCGCTACCGCCTCCATTCGCCCGGCGTAGCTCGTCATTGCCATCTCCGGCGAGAATCCCGTCGAGGTCGGGATCGTGAAATACTCCCTCTCCGGCCTTGATCATCCTCCACTGACCCCCGCATCACCTTCCTTGCTCCTTTGCGCCTCTGACTGACCCCTTGTGGGTCGCTTGTGTAGCACAGGAACGCCGAGTCGACGATCACCGCCGTCCGCCGTCCGCCGGTCACCGTCGAACTCACCCCTCCGTTCATCCCCTCACCTCGCCGAGCCCCGCAATCGACGCCGGTGAGCTCCCTGTTGCTTCCCGTACCCTCGGTTTCGCCGCGGAGCGCCCGCAGTGGCCGGCGCAGCAGCGCCGCCGCCGTCCGGCCGCCGGCAAACGCGGGAAGGAGAAGAACAGTGCCGTTTTTCTTTTTCTCCAAACATTTGAATAGTGTTCAAATTTCATCTTTTTGTATGATTTTCTGTGTGCATCCAAAAATGCTGAAATTTTTGTGGTAGACTCTTTATGCTCTGGAGTATTTTCTAAAAATATAAAACTTGACTTTTCTGCAAAAATTTGGAAATGAAAAATCTCCCTTTTAATTGAAAAATGAAGGTTTTGGTATTTTTGGAGAGTGATTTATAACTCCAAAAATCATGAGACAAATTTTTGTGAGCTTCTTATGCCATGTTTAGTCTCTGGTAAAATTTTGAAGTCTTTTGGAACAAGTTGATTTTTGAGCTTTTATTTTAATTCCTAAATAGTACCTTTTGTTAATTAATGTCTAGATTTAATTGAGCACCTTAATGACCTCCAAAAATTATGAAATTTGTTTTGCCATCTATCTACACCATAATGAACTTATGTGATTAATTTGGTAATTTTTGGAGCAACTTCATAAAATGACCTTTTAAATAAATTAAGGAAAATAGAAAAAATGGATTAGGATTGGTAATAAGTGTTTGATGATGTGATCTTTGGATTGATTGATGTTCATAGACCCCTACCCTTTGGTATATGATGTTTGTGATGCTATGTTTGGTTGATGCTTAGGATAATTATAATAAGGGCTAGTTTAATCAATTCTGCTTAAGGTAGAAATGGTTACCTTTTATGCTCAACCTAGTTTCGATTATGCTTTGTTTAAAAGTAATCCAGAATCAGTGGAATTGTCTTGCACCATAAGTTCATATCATCATTCTCATGAGCATTCATCATTGCATCCGTATAGTTGACGAAGAAGGACCTGAAGTCGAGGTAGCCACCGAAGGATCTGTCCCCGAGGCAACCCCGAGCTCCGGCACCTACACCACCAACCCCGAGTCTGCTCTTTTTGCCATCCAAGGCAAGCCCCGGTGCATTTAACCTTCCCTTGAATTTATAAAATGTTTTCCTTAAATGCTTTTGAGTTAAATTACTGCATTAAGTTTATAGGAGTTGTGTGCTATCCTAATTGATGCATTATCCACCTTGACCACTAAAACACCCGATACCTGCTTTTCAAAAGTGTTTGAAAAATGCTTAGCAATGCTTATTGAATTAGACTTTACAATAAAATGCCAATTTCAAAAGTGTGATCACTTAAAGAACTTTTATGGGAATTTGGCTTTACTCCCACTATTGGCTAAGTATCTGATCCGTATTTAGTCAATGGGAAGGAGAGGTTGTCCTTGCGTACGGTGCCGTCATGTTGTAGTCCGGGACTCAACAGTTGACACCGACCGGGACAGGGTTGAAAAACCGACAGGACCTGTACTCTTGGGTTAGAGTCCCGAGGTGCTTGTCGCTGGCGGAAAAATGTAGGGACCATCCGTATGGGGGCCTGCTGGTCAAGACTTGTAACTATTCACATACTACGGAAAGCTCTGGCTCCGAGAAATCCATTATTGGACCGACAACCGCGCACTGGGAGTGGAGAGATGGCGGAAGTAGCATGTACCCACGTGGGTTAGAGTCCCGGATTGGAGTGGTGTACTGTACTTCCGGGTGGCGTAGGACCGGGCCCAATCTTGGAGGAATCGTGGTAGACGAGTTGGCATATGCAAGCTTGGGTGCTACATATGCAGTGTGGATAGGGATCCTCAGCTGAGTATTATTTATCCGGATTAACGTTGCTCCTCGGTTATGGAGACTTGGTCCACTGACTGTCAACGGAGAGTGGTTCTCAACTAGGAATGTTTTTGAAATGTAAAATGAATCATGATTGATGAAGAATTGAGGAATACCGAATTTTTCAAAATAAAATAAGGTTTACAAAATGCTTTTCTGCAAAATACGTGATCTTGCTTAAGCCTTACCTTGACTACCCTAAGCCTTCATTCCTGAGTCTTCTCCCTTTTTCTTTAGTCGGGTAAGTCTTGTTGAGTACCTTTGTACTCAGGGTTTTATTACCCATGTTGCAGGTATGGCAGATTCCTCAGTATGCCTTGGACCCTGCTGTGTGACTGTTGTTCAGGAGGAGGCCGATGAGGCCGATGAGTGATTATTCACCCTCGGGCTGGGTGAAGTATCTTTACCTTTCAGTTGTTGTCATATGCTACTCTGTCAACTCTATCTATTTGAACTATGGTCTGTAATAACTTCACTTTAATTTTATGTTGAACCCTGGTTTGTAAAACTATTGTTATCTAAGTCTTCCGCTATTTACTCCGATGTTATTTGTCAAAATGTTCAAGAGATTGTAACTGAATTGTGAGATGATCCTGCGGACATCGGGCACTGATGTAGCCCAGTAGCGGAACCGGTCTTAATCTCTTGGCTGTACGGATCGACTGTCAGTGGTTGACGGTGATCAGTGGGCCATGGGATTAGAGCCGTTACGTTACAGAGTGGTATCGGAGCATCTCATTAGGACGTTGCAATCTTTTTGCGAAAACTTCAAAATGTTTTTAACAAAAACTAAACTTGACTATTTTAAGTCCAAATTGCTTCTCTCATCTCATCTTGTCTTTGGCAACTAGTAGCAAGACAACTTGTATAAGCCCTATGTACCTTACCTTAGTAGTTGCATTGCCTTGTTCCGTAGGAACGATTCATGCATCATGTCACATTCACTTAAGTATATAAAAGAGTTTGTTGGGTTAGTATGCCTATACCTTTTTCTTGCTAGCCTTTCTCATCTATAACCTCTTGTCCAGATATGGCCATCATCAAGCGGACTGCCCGCAAGTCGACTGGACCGCACGGTGTGCCGCGTCACCAGCTGGCGCCACGCACCGGAGAAGAGATTGGAGAATCCTCCAATGGTCGTTGTTTTCCCCGCCGCACCCGCAAGCAGCTGAAGGAGGAAATCAAGAATCTGAAGGCTGAAATGGAGAACATGGAGCATGACTTCTACCTTTCTCGCATGGAGTTTTATGAGGCACGAGCTTCCCTGGAGCAGGCCAACCGGAACACGATTCGCGCTATCGAGCAGCGCAATGATGCTTGGACCCGCGAGGATGTCACCAGAGCCCAGCTCCATGGATTGCAGCAGTACACCGCCCAGATCGAGCAGTACAATGATATGCTTCATGAGGAAGTGCATCAGCTGCATGATCAACTCCATCCCTTGATACCCCCGGTTATGGAAGACCCCGAAGACGGAGTCGTGGAGGAACCTGAAGTGGAACACGAGCCCGATCAGAACGTGGAAGTGGAACCTGCTGAAGATGTCCACGTTGAAGATGAAGATGAGGAGGAAGAGCCTGAGCTTATCATCGAAGATGATGATGAGGACGAAGAGTTGATCTTCATCGATGATGACTAGACTCCTTGTGTCTGTACCATCTGCTTACCTAAAACCTTAGACTAGGTTTGGGGGCGTTAGTCTGTCTGTTGCCAAGTCTGGCATGTATCTTTCTTTTCGTACCTTTTTTCCTTATCAGTCTGTTGTCATCTTTATCAAGTCAGCTATCTTTGTATCAGTGAAGCTATCAATCAAGTTGTTTCAGAACCTTTGTCCATATATGCTGAGTTCCGAGTTGCTTATACAGATGCCTGTGAACACCCGTACCGGAGCCGGAGGTGCTGGAGATGACCGTCTCCCAAACCCTCCACCTGTACCAGCTACCCTGGCAGATGCCATTGCAGCCTTGGCCGCCGCTGCCAATCTGATGGCTCAGAATCAAGGGCAGCAGAACAACGGCAACCGTGGTCGCCACAACAACCAAGAGACAACCTATGTGGAATTCACTGAAACACGCCCACCGGTCTTCACAAAGGCCGATGAACCTCTCGAGGCTGACGACTGGTTACGCACCATGGAACAGAAGTTCAGTCTTCTGCACTGCACAGAGATCCAGAAGCCTCGGTTCGCTTCTCAGCAGCTCCGTGGTCCTGCAAGTGCCTGGTACGCCAACCTGTTGGCGGCCCAGCCGGAAGGTCATCAGCTGACGTGGGAAGAGTCCCGCACCGCTTTCAGAGCACATCACATCCCTTCGGGATTGATGAAAATGAAGTTGGATCAGTTCTTGGCCCTGCAACAGAAAGATTCCACCGTCATGCAGTACGTGGGACAATTCAACCACCTCAGCCAGTATGCCTCCGACTATGTCAACACAGAGGAAAAGAAGAGAGATTGTTTTCTCAGGGGTCTGCACCCAAGATTCGCAGAGGTCTGTCCAACAACCTAAACGGATCCTACCATGATGTCGTTGACCGTGCTGTTGCTTTCGAGGAAAGCAACCGCCAGTATCAGGAAGAGAAGAAGAAGAAGAAGGCTGGGTCTAGCAGTTTCTCCAGCAACCATAAGCGCCCAAGAATCATCTACCACCCCAGCCACCACCAAAACCGTGCCCCATACCCCCATCAGCAAGTGGTCGTTCGTACCGCGGCCACCACCCACAATGCCAACCAGCAAAGTGCCACTCAGCCGAACGCCCCCGGTGTTCGTGTCACCACCCCACAAACAGCTTACAACCATCCATGCTACAACTGTGGCCAAGTTGGTCACTGGTCTCGCGAGTGCCCAAAACCCAAGAAGAATGCCCAGTATGCACAGAAAGGCCCTGGAGGATCACAGCAGCAGCACCGTGCACCGCAGCAGCACGTCCAGAAGGGCAAGCTTGTCAGGAAGCACGGGCAAGTCTACTTCACCACCGTCAGTAACATCCCAGACGGGGAGCCCGTCATGCTCGGTAGGTTCCCTGTTGCCAATCATCCTGCAGTCGTCTTGTTTGATTCTGGTGCATCGCATTCCTTCATCAGTCGCACTTTTGTCATCAAGCATGAGTTGCCCATGGGGGAGTTAAAAGAAAGTTTCTGCATACTTTCGCCTGGAGGGCGGATAAATACTAAGGAAGTGGTCCGCAGTATACCAGTAATGTTGGGGAAACATGTCTTTCCTACCACCATGATAGTACTGCGCGATCAAGAGATAGATGTCATCTTAGGCATGAATTGGATGTGTCAGTATAAAGCCATGATAGACATCTTGAATAGAGTTGTGAGAGTGGATATTCCTAACAGTACCGCCAAACTCCTTCTCCAACTTCCTATGCCTTCAAAATCAGCTACCACACAGCTAAATGCTACCTATGATCAAGGGATCCGAGATATCCCCGTGGTCTGCGAGTTCCCTGATGTCTTTCCAGAAGATTTACCTGGTCTGCCTCCCGACCGTAATGTTGAGTTTGCTATAGAGCTAAAGCCCGGGACTGCTCCTATATCCCGTAGAGCTTATCGAATGCCTCCCAGAGAGTTGGCAGAACTGAAGCTCCAATTGCAAGAGCTATTGGATAAGGGTCTCATTCGCCCAAGTTCATCTCCTTGGGGCTGTCCTGCTATTTTTGTGAAGAAGAAGGACAAAGGCCTTCGTCTGTGCGTTGACTATCGCCCGCTCAACGAGGTCACCATCAAAAATAAATATCCCTTGCCTCGCATTGATCTTCTGTTTGACCAGTTATCTGGAGCCAGAGTGTTTTCCAAGGTTGACCTCAGATCTGGCTATCACCAAATAAAAATTCATCCCGAAGATATTCCCAAAACCGCTTTCACCACCAGATACGGTCTATATGAGTACTTGGTCATGTCTTTTGGCTTGACCAATGCCCCCGCTCATTTCATGTATCTCATGAACTCTGTGTTCATGCCAGAGCTCGATAAATTTGTAGTCGTGTTCATTGACGACATCCTTGTTTATTCAAAAACTCCTGAAGATCATGCCAAGCATCTCCGTGTCGTTCTCTCTCGTCTCAGAGATCACCAGCTGTATGCCAAGTTCAGTAAATGTGAATTTTGGTTAGATCAAATTCAATTCCTTGGTCATGTCCTTGTCCGCTTGAAGGTGTGTCAGTTGAACCTGAAAAGTGTCAGAATCTTGTATTGGAACCACCTCCACGTCCGCGAGTTCGCAGCTTCATGGAATGGCTGATACTATCGTCGTTTCATCCCAGACTTCTCCCGAGTTGCCAAGCCTATCACAGAGTTGTTGAAGAATTCCGTGGATTTTGTTTGGTCAACAGCCTGTGAGCAAGCTTTTCAAGCCCTGAAGAAACTACTAACTACATCACCATCCTAGCTCAACCAGACATCGAGAAACCTTTGATGTATACTGTGATGCATCTGGTACTGGGTTAGGCTGTGTTTTGATGCAAGAAGGTCGAGTGATCGCTTATGCCTCACGCAGCTTAGGCGACATGAGGAGAATTATCCAACCCATGACCTTGAATTAGCAGCAGTGGTGCATGCTTTGAAGATATGACGTCATTATCTGTTGGGCAGTACCTGCAATGTGTACACCGATCATAAGAGCCTGAAGTATATCTTCACCCAAGAAGAGCTGAACATGAGGCAGCGAAGATGGCTTGAGTTAATCAAGGACTATGATATCGCAGTGCATTACCATCCTGGGAAGGCAAATGTAGTTGCCGATGCCCTCAGTCGCAAGTCATACTGCAACTGTCTGACGACGAAGCCCTATGATCTTTCCTTGTGCCATGACCTTGAAAGGATGGGTATTGAGATAGTTCCGCAAGGAAGCCTGAGCAATGTCAGGATAGAAACATCGGTCAAGGAACAAGTCATCGCTGCACAGAAAGATAACCCTGGAATCAAGCACATCATCGAAAAGATTCAAACTGGAAAAGCTGACTGTTTCAGGATTGATGATGAAGGAGTGGTATGGTTCAAGAACCGTCTAGTAGTTCCCAAGGTGCCTGAGTTGAGACAGTTGATCCTTGATGAGGCACACCTGTCTAGGTTTTCCATCCACCCCGGAAGCAACAAGATGTACCAGGATCTAAGGCAGAGATTCTGGTGGACAAATGAAGATTGAAATCGCTCGCTATGTCGCTCGCTGTGACACTTGTCAGAAAGTCAAGCCGTGCACATGAAGCCTGGAGGAGAATTGCAGCCTTTATCTGTACCTGCCTGGAAGTGGGAAGATATCAGCATGGATTTTATCAATGGACTACCCAAGACTCGAAAGGTTTTGATTCCATTTGGTAATCGTGGACCGACTCACCAAACAAGCTCACTTCTGCCAGTCAAGACCAGCTATGCCGTCCCCACGTGCCGCCTTGTACAAGAACAACATAGTGAAGCTTCATGGGATACCCAAGACCATTATCTCTGATCGTGGACTCAGTTTGGTCGCAAAGTTCTGGAAAGCGTTCATACCTCACTTGGAACCAAGCTCTTGCATAGTACAGCTTATCATCCGCAGACTGATGGACAGACTGAGAGAGTCAACCAAGTGATAGAAGATATGTTGAGAGCCTGTGTGCTTACCTTCGCAGATACTTGGGATGACTGTTTGCCCTTGGCAGAGTTCTCATACAATAACAGTTATCAAGAAAGCATCAAAATGGCACCCTTTGAAGCACTGTACGGTCGTCGTTGTCGTACACCCTCAGTTGGTCTGAGCCCGGAGAAGAGAATTCTTTGGAGTTGACCTGGTTAAAGATATGGAAGAGAAAGTCAAGCAGATACAAGAGAACATGAAGATTGCCCAATCCCGACAAAAGAGTTATGCTGACAAGAGACGTCGACCTCTGAAGTTTCAAGTTGGAGATTATGTATATCTCAAGGTCTCACCAACCAAAGGAGTCACTCGTTTTGGAGTCAAGGGAAAGTTAGCACCCCGCTACATTGGTCCGTTTGAGATTTTGGAATGTTGTGGCAAGGTAGCTTACAAGCTGAAATTGCCCGATCGTCTCTCTGCTGTCCACAATGTTTTCCATGTCTCCCAACTCAAGAAGTGCCTCCGAGTACCAGAACAGTCGTGGAAGTTGAAGGTGTCGAGCTAGAGCCTGATCTATCCTACTCGGAATATCCAGTTCGCGTGTTGGATCACAAAGATCGAGTTACTCGAAGAACTACCACAAGGTGGTACAAAATCCAGTGGAACCAGCACTCTGAAGAAGAAGCTACTTGGGAATCTGAAGACTTCTTGGCAAAGAACTACCCCGACTTTCTCGAATCTCTGTCTATGTAAAGTTTTGCCTTTATCCCTTCTTGTCCTTTCTTTAGACGCAGAATCTCGGGCGAGATTTCTTTAAGGGGGGAAGGCTGTAACACCTCTGGTGTTTAAGCATGTAATTAACTTGACATATCATCATTAGCATCATTAATCATCTTGATCATGATTTCATGTGTATGCATTTGCTTAGTGTATCATTTTATGTGATGTACCTCTATTGCAAAACCCTTATTAGCCCACTTCTTCCTATAGGGGCAAAATGGTAATTTCACCTCTGTGCCTAGTTCTATGTAATTCTTGTTCAATTTAGTGCCCTGATGTTTGTTGCTTTGATCAAGTTCAAAAATCAGATTTGAATTGAGTTTCCTTTTGCAAAACCCTAAAATCCCAAATCCTGGATTTATTCCCTTTTAAATAACTTTTTCAAAATTCAATTTTTTGGTTCAAAAAGCAAAGTTGTGAATCTGATCAAGAGGAACAACTTTGGTATTTACAGATTTCAAAGTTTCTATATAAATTTGAAGTAATTTCAAATTCATTCAAATTCCATTTTTGTCCCCTTTTCAGTTTTTAAAAGTTATTCAAAAACTATTGAGTTCAGAAAAAGTGTATATTAGCAAGTTATAGATCTTGTCAAATGGGACAACTTTCATATTGGAAGATTTTCAAGTTCAGTTTGAAATCCAGAGTAATTTTGATTTGAATCAAGTTTGAAAAAGTGTCCCCTTTTTGTTTTTGAATATAGTTCAAAAACTATTTGGAATTTGAAAATATTCATATTGACAAAGTTGTAGATCTCATTTTTCTGAACAACTTTGGTATTTGGAGTTTTTTGTCGCACAGTTCGAGTTTTGAAAGTAATTTGCAAAATACAAAATCTGCTCAAAGTCAAAAGCTAGGGCATAGCCCTGTTCCTCTTCTCAGGCGAGCTAGGGGGGGGGGCCCGCCGCGCGCCCTCGCCGGAGTCGCGTGCCGCCGCGTGTCCGAAGCTCCTTCGGCCAAACCGACTCCACGCCGATGCTCAGCGCATCATTGCGCACGCGTCTGACCCCCAGTTGACAATGCTACCGTCCCCTACCGCCCGCTGCTCGTCGCCGCCACGCGTTCGCCGCCGGTGACCGTGCCCCGTCCCCGAACGCCAAATCCGCTGCTCTTCATCATGTTTTCGGTAGCACGCGCGACACCCGATCTTATCCACCCCGCGCGCGTCTTGCCAGCCTCTCGCCGCGGCTATAAGAACCCGCCGACCGGCCGGAGCAGAACCCAACCCCGCCACCGTGGCCAGAGCAAACCCGAGCCTCGCTTCTCTCCCAGCTAGCCCAGAAGCTCCGCCAAGTCCTTGCGCAGCTTCACCACCCCTCAATTTGGTCGGCTACCGCCTCCATTCGCCCGGCGTAGCTCGTCATTGCCATCTCCGACGAAACCCGTCGAGGTCGGGATCGTGAATACTCCCTCTCCGCCTTGATCATCCTCCACTGACCCCCGCATCACCTTCCTGCTCCTTTGCGCCTCTGACTGACCCCTTGTGGGTCGCTTGTTGTAGCACAGGCGCGAGTCGACGATCACCGCCGTCCGCCGTCCGCCGTACCGTCGAACTCCCCTCCGTTCATCCCCTCACCTCGCCGAGCCCCGCAATCGACGCCGGTGAGCTCCCTGTTGCTTCCCGTACCCTCGGTTTCGCCGCGGAGCGCCCGCAGTGGCCGGCTGAAAGTCCTTGTTTGGTTTTGGATAATTGATGTCACCTAGAGTACTAACCTTGTCATGAAGTGTTTATGAGCTAGGTTGGTACATTCCAAGTACGGGAGCCAAATGATGATCATGGTATTGGTGGTGATGACCAAAAGATAGATCAAGTGCTCCACATTTGGAAGAAGAAAGAGAAAAACAACCCTATGGAGATCAAGGCAAAGGTATAAATAGGAATTTTGTTTTGGCACTCAAGACACCATAGAGGGTGTGAGTGCATTTAGGATAGATAGCCGTACTATTAAGAGGGGAATATCTCATGATCACGGTTATCAAGTGCCACTAGGTGAATTCATACATGCATATGCATTAGGACCTAGTGTGCTAACTCGAATCCTTTGAATATGTTTGTGAAAATGCTAACACACATGCACATGAGGTTGTACACTTGTTGGTGTTAGCACATTTGCAAAGGAGAAGTTGCTTGAGTTGGTTTGGATCAACACAGAGAAGAAAATGGAGTTTTCTGTGTATGGTCGGTGGTACCGACCAGGGTGGTCGGTGGTACCGCCCATAGGTGCTGCGTGCAGCCCTCTCTGTGTTGGGGCGGTTTTGGCCTGGCGGTGGTACCGCTATTACCTCGGTACTACCGCCGGCGGTGGTACCGACCGGATGGTCGGTGGTACCGTGGCCCTGAGGAGTTTCGCGAGGCTCTCTGGAGTTTTTGAAAATGGCTTGCCGGTAGTACCGCCATTACCTCGGTACTACCGCCCACGGTGGTACCGACGCAAGGTCGGTAGTGGCTGGTTTTTCGCGAGGCTCTCTGGAGTTTTTGAAAATGGCTTGCCGGTAGTACCGCCATTACCTCGGTACTACCGCCCACGGTGGTACCGACGCAAGGTCGGTAGTGACTGGTTTTTCGCAGAGCTCTCTGTTCGCGGCGATTTTGGCCTGGCGGTAGTACCGCCATTACCTCGGTACTACCGACCTCGGAGGTACCGACCAGAGTCGGTGCCTCGCCTAAATCAGCGGGACGTGTGTTAAACGGCTAGTTTGACTCTGTCGGTACTACCGCCCAGGAGGGGTCGGTACTACCGACCAAGCGCAGAAAGGTAGGGTTCGGGCCGTCGCCCTCCCTTCCCTATATATTGACCGTGGCCGCCTTTGGGGATATGTTGTTGACTCTCTGACTTCTTGAACATCCTCTTGAGCAAGATCTAATCCCTTCCTCCGATCTCTTTGCTTGTTAGTGCGAATCCAAGTGAGATCGAGAGATCCAAGTGCATTTGCTTGTGAGTTTGCATCTAGTGGCACTTGGCGATTGTGGTTGCTGTGGATATTCTTATTACTCTTGGTGGTTGCCGCCACCTAGACGGTTTGGAGCAGCGGAGGAGATTAGGCACGAGTGGTGATTGTTCGTGGCCATCTCCCGGTGATTTGTAAGGGGTTCTTGTACCTTCCCCGGCGGAGCGCCAAAGGTAACTCTAGTGGATTGCTCGTAGCTTGTGGATCCCCATCTTGTGTTGGTTGTGCGGCACCCTATTGAGGGTTAGGCGTGTGATGCCTATTAGCGCGTGAACCTCCAAGTGGGTGTATCGCTACAACGGGGACGTAGCTTGCCGGCAAGCAAGTGAACCTCGGAGGAAAAATTATTGTGTCAACTTGTCTCCGTGGTATTCTTTGATATTCATTTATTAATCTCTTGCCGGATCGGTATACACACTTCTATCTCTTGTACTTACATTTGTTACTACTTGCAAGTTAATGTTATACACCTTGTTGTTAGTTACATTCTCTTATCTTGTGTAGTGATATACATTATTGCTTATTTAGTTGTTGAATAGTTCCTTTGATATTGTGTGACTTAGAGTTTGTGGTTATCTAGAATCGTGAATAGGTGGCTTGCATCTGTGTAGAGCTAGCGCAAACTTCGCTTCGCCTTTTAGTTGTCTAACTAGTTTGTTTAAGTGTTGTTGTAGAATTTTTTATAGGCTATTCACCCCCCCTCTAGCCATTTAGGACCTTTCAATTGGTATCGGAGCAAGGTCACCGTTTATTTGAGGCTTAACAACCTTCGGTGTCAAAATGGCTCATATCAACAACACCAAAAGGCCACCCCAATTTGATGGCACAAACTATGGCTATTGGAAGGCAAAGACCACTCATTTAAAGTCAATCAATAGAAAGATATGGCAAGTTGTGGATGTCAAGATTGAGATAGTTGATCCGGAGAATCTCACCAATGCCGAAGAAGAGAAGATGCAGAACAATGACATTGCTCTCGGTGCTATTCATGATGCTGTCGATGAGAGGGTGTTTGAGCAAATAAAAAATTTGGATATGGCATATGATGCTTGGAAGAAATTGGAAGAATCATTTGAGGGCACTCAAGCAGTGAAAGGAGCAAAAGCATACATTCTCAAAGAAAAGTTTGCTAGCTTCAAGATGAATGAAATGAAAGTGTTCCAGAGATGTTCCATAGGCTTCAAGTGCTTGTCAATGATCTCAAAGCACTTGGAGAAGAGGTGAAGGACAAAGACTTCTCTCATAAATTCTTGAGATGTCTTCCAACAGATTTGGCATGTTAGTCACGTGCTTGTAAGAAGCGTTTGTATAGGATGTTGACACATATGACAGACAACCATTCAAAGATGATGATCGAGACACCTGAATAGAATGATGCAAGAAGTGCAAGAGCATGAAGAGACATTCATCAAGAGATCTAGAGCTTCAAAGTGATCGCAAATGTACAGATGATGAAGAAGATGACAATCTGATGAAAAAATTATGATTCATCAAGATGACCTCAGTGATGACATTCAACATGAAGATGCTGCCAAGAAGATCACGATAAGTCAATGATGAGCTTCAATTCAGAACGCAAGAAGGCTAGCATGCAGACAAAGAAGACAGTCATCAACAGAGATAGAAGAATACAAGACAAGTGAACAAGAATGAGTGCGGTAGCAAGACCATCTTGTTGCTCAATGTCACACAGTGAGAATGATGATAATGACAACAAGAAGGAAGAAGAAGGAGAAGAAAGAAAGAAGAATTACACAAAGAAGAAGAAGGGGCAATCATATATGGTCACTTGGGATAGTGATGCATCCACAAGTGATAGTGATGAAGATAGTGATAATGAAGATCGCAAGACAAGCAAGAAGAAGGCACTTGCAAGTATTGCTATCAACAACAAGCCTTCAATCTTCGACACTCCATCATGCTTCATGGCTAAGGCCACAAAGGTACTATCTGATGATGATGAGAGTGATAGTGATGATAGTGATGATGATGAACCCACTAAAGATGAATTAATTGAAATGCTTGATGATGCTAGAGAACATTTTGATAAAAAGAGAAAGGAGTGCAAAGAATTGCAAAAGAGACTAAAAGCTCTTGAGCAATCCTTTGAGGAGCTCAATGCTACTCATGAGAGGCTAGTGGAAGCCCATGAGGAGCTTGGCAATGCTCACACTAAGCTTAAGGAAGCTCATTCCTCACTTGTTGATCAAGCTAAAACTGAAAAAGTGGTTAAAACATGTGACATAGGCATAGCTTGTGATATAATCGATGAATCTTTCTATAAGCCTATTATTATTGCTGCTACTAACCCTTCATGTAGCTCATCATCTACCACTACTACTTCATCTATGGATGATGGCTTCACTTGTGATGCCTCACTCATGGTTGAAAATGAGACATTGAAGAAGGAGGTAAATGAGCTCACTCACGCCTTAGGTAAAGCCTATGGTGGTGAGGCCCGCTTGCTTAAGTGCTTGGGTAGCCAACGTTTTTCTCTCAACAAAGAGGGATTGGGCTATACCCCAAGAATGGCAAGGCGGCTTTTGCTACTCACAAGACTAGTTTTGTGAAGAGCAATGGTCGGTTTTGCGCTAGATGCAAGCAAAGTGGGCATGTAGAGCAATATTGCAAGAACAAGAACAAAAACGCTAATGTATCCTCTATTAAATTTGATTCTTGTTATTTGCTTACCAAGGGTGTTAATGGCATAAAAGCTAAATTCATTGGTACACCAATTGTGGGCTCAAAGAAGAAAGCTATTTGGGTACCAAAGAGTTTGGTCACTAATCTTGGAGGACCCAAAAGGTTTGGGTACCTAAAAAGGATTGATTTGTTCTTGTAGGTCAACTATAAAGCCGGAGGGAGGCATTGGGTGCTTGATAGTGGGTGCACTCAACATATGACCGGGGATTCAAGAATGTTCAATTCAATCAATTCAAGTGGCAATCATGGTTTTGATTCTATCACTTTTGGTGACAATGGCAAAGGCAAGGTTAAAGGGCTTGGTAAGATTGCAATATCAAATGACATGAGCATTTCCAATGTGTTGCTAGTTGAGAGCTTGAACTTCAATTTACTGTCAGTCGCTCAGTTGTGTGATCTTGGTTTCAAATGCATTTTTGGAGTTGATGATGTAGAAATCATAAGTGTAGATGGTTCTAATTTGATATTCAAAGGATTTAGATATGAGAACCTATACTTGGTTGATTTCAATGCTAGTGAAACCCAGCTGTCAACATGCTTGTTCACTAAATCTGGTTTGGGTTGGTTATGGCATAGAAGGCTTGGTCATGTTGGAATGAAACAGTTAAACAAAATAGTGAAGCATGATTTAGTTAGAGGCTTGAAAGATGTCACTTTTGAGAAAGATAAACTTTGTAGCTCTTGTCAAGCTGGCAAACAAGTTGGTAACTCCCATCCTAAGAAAAGCATAATGAGTACTAGCAAAGCATTTGAGTTATTGCACATGGATTTATTTGGACCAACAACATACACTAGCATCGGTGGAAGTAAATATGGCTTTGTGATAGTGGATGATTACACTAGATACACATGGGTCTTCTTTCTTAGTGATAAAAGTGAACCTTTGATATCTTCAAAACTTTTGTCAAGAGATGTCAGAATGAGTTTGAAACAACAATCAAGAAAGTTAGAAGTGACAATGGGAGTGAATTTAAGAATACAAGAATTGATGAGTTGTGTGACGACTTTGGCATTAGACATCAATTCTCACCCAAGTATACTCCTCAATCAAATGGGATTGTTGAAAGGAAGAACAGAACTTTGATTGATATGGCAAGGTCTATGCTCAGTGAATACAATGTCAGTCATTCCTTTTGGGCCGAAGCTGTCAATACGGCTTGCTATTGTAGCAACCGTCTCTATTGCCATGGCATGCTAGAGAAGACACCATATGAGCTATTAAATGGAAGAAAGCCAAATATCGCATACTTTAGAGTTTTTGGTTGCAAATGTTATATATTGAAGAAAGGTGCAAGATTGAGCAAATTTGAGAAGAAATGTGATGAAGGATTCTTACTTGGATATTCAACAACAAGCAAAGCATATAGAGTTTGGAACTTGGCTAGTGGTATTATGGAAGAAGTGCATGATGTTGAATTTGATGAAACTAAGGGCTCTCAAGAAGGAAATGAAAATCTTAATGATGTGAGAGGCACTCAATTGTCAAATGCAATGAAGAATATGGATATTGGTGATATTAGGCCAAGACAAGTGGATGATAATGAAGATGACCAAATGTTCTCCTCAAATGTGCAAGTTGATGCAAATCAGGCTAGTGGTTCTCATGATCAATCAAGTGCTAGTGAAGATCAACAAGCTAGTTCATCTCAACCAAGCAATCAAGTGCAAATCCTCCAACCAACCAATATTGCAAGAGATCATCCATAGATCAAATTGTTGGGGATATTAGAAGTGGTGTGCAAAAAGATCAAGATTGGCATCATTTTGTGAGCATTTTTCTTTTGTGTCATCATTTGAGCCAACAAGATAGAAGATGCATTGATGGATGTTGATTGGGTAAACGCTATGCATGAAGAGCTAAACAACTTCACCCGCAACCAAGTTTGGGAACTTGTTGAGAGACCAAAGAATTACAATGTAATTGGAACCAAATGGGTATTTCGAAATAAGCAAGATCAAGATGGGATAGTAGTAAGAAACAAAGCAAGATTGGTAGCTCAAGGTTACACTCAAGTTGAAGGTCTTGATTTTGGAGAAACATATGCACCGTTTGCAAGAATGGAAGCAATTAGAATTCTATTGGCTTATGCATGTGCTCATAATATCAAGTTATATCAAATGGATGTCAAAAGTGCATTTCTCAATGGGTATATCAATGAGTTAGTATTTGTAGAACAACCTCCTGGTTTTGAAGATGACAAGAAGCCCAACCATGTTTACAAGCTCAAAAAGGCGTTGTATGGTTTGAAGCAAGCACCAAGAGCATGGTACGAGAGGTTGAGAGATTTCCTACTCTCTAAAGGGTTCAAGATGGGCAAGGTTGATACTACTCTCTTCACCAAGAAGATTGGCAAAGACTTGTTTGTGTTGCAAATATATGTTGATGATATTATCTTTGGGTCAACCAACCAAGAGTTTTGTGAAGAGTTTGGGAATATGATGGCAAATGAGTTTGAGATGTCTATGATTGGAGAGCTTAGTTACTTCCTTGGTCTTCAAATCAAGCAAATGAAGAATGGCACTTTTGTGAGTCAAGGCAAGTACATCAAAGATATGCTCAAGAAGTTTGGTCTAAATGATGCAAAAGCTATTAGTACACCTATGGGAACAAATGGACATTTGGATAGTGATGCTAGTGGCAACATGGTGGATCAAAAGTTGTATCGGTCTATGATTGGAAGCTTACTCTATGTGACCGCTTCTAGGCCGGACGTCATGTTTAGTGTATGCATGTGTGCAAGATTTCAAGCTTCACCAAGAGAGAGTCACTTGAAGGCAACTAAAAGAATATTGAGATATTTGAAGCATACACAAAATGTTGGATTGTGGTATCCCAAGGGGTCAAACTTTGAGTTGATTGGATATTCGGACTCCGACTATGCAGGATGCAAAGTTGATAGAAAAAGCACATCGGGCACATGTCAATTACTTGGAAGATCACTTGTATCATGGTCATCGAAAAAGCAAAACAGTGTTGCACTTTCAACCGCCGAAGCAGAATACATATCCGCAGGAAGTTGTTGTGCTCAATTACTTTGGATGAAAGCAACTTTGGATGACTTTGGAATTAAATTCAAACAAGTACCATTGCTATGTGACAATGAGAGTGCAGTGAAGCTCACCAACAATCCAGTACAACATTCAAGAACAAAGCACATTGACATTCGCCATCACTTCATAAGAGACCATCAACAAAAGGGTGATATTTCAATTGAGAATGTTGGTACCGATGATCAACTTGCCGATATATTCACCAAGCCACTTGATGAAAAGAGATTTTGCAAGCTAAGAAAATGAATTGAATATACTTGACTTCTCAAATATGAGTTGATGCACCCTCCGTTATATGACATGCCTCTCCTTCGACAAAGCAAAGGTAAAATTGTGTGGCATGACATTCATTCTTGCTAAGGATATGTTTAGTGCATTTAGTCATTTCTTGCATCTTATAGGCTCATTCATGAAAATAAAATACTTTGGATGTACATATGGTACCACTATTGCTTCTATGTTTGATATGATCTAGTGGTAGCATATGACATGTTTATGGGCTTGTGAACCTAGTGTTTGATCTTGGAAACAAGCATTCAAGGGTTTAACCGACGTGAGTAAGATAACCATTGAAAGATGTGTGAAGAAGCTTACTCTAGAGCAAACCGTGTTAACTATCTTATGTTTGTTTGCTAGGGTGAACCATACTATGAACTTGATCACCTTTTTGATTAACTTAACTCCTACTAAAATTGGTGTGCCTTTTATGGTACTTAATGACAAAGGGGGAGAAATGGTTAAGCTAGATATATATAACAAAGGGAGGATCAATTAAAATTTGAGCATATAAGTCGGGGAGCAAGCTCATGAACTTATTGTTGCATTTGAATGTGCATATTCATATGAGTGATTGCATTGTAAAATTTAAATTCAATATACATGCTTGTGTGATGTATGCTAGAATAAATTTTGAATGATGATTTGTGAACTAGCATGCATAAGTGGTAGCTAGATGTAATCTGTTTTTGCAAAGTGGTACTAGAACCTTTATATAATGTTGATCTCATAAGGTATCTAGTGTTTTGTAAGTCTAGCTAATCAAGATGCTAAGGATGGTGTACATTGGCAACTCCGATTGGTATCACGCTTCAAAGGTCTATTCTTTATACCTTAGCATCATTTGATAGTATTACTCTCCCACATTTTATATCTATGCATATGTGCCGAACTTGAACCAAACACTATAGCACATATGTAGGGGGAGCTAATACTAACAAAGTGGTGACTCAAATTTTCAAACGTATATCTTTGTGAAAGGTTGTCATCAATTACCAAAAAGGGGGAGATTGAAAGTCCTTGTTTGGTTTTGGATAATTGATGTCACCTAGAGTACTAACCTTGTCATGAAGTGTTTATGAGCTAGGTTGGTACATTCCAAGTACGGGAGCCAAATGATGATCATGGTATTGGTGGTGATGACCAAAAGATAGATCAAGTGCTCCACATTTGGAAGAAGAAGAAGAGAAAAACAAAACCCTATGGAGATCAAGGCAAAGGTATAAATAGGAATTTTGTTTTGGCACTCAAGACACCATAGAGGGTGTGAGTGCGTTTAGGATAGATAGCCGTACTATTAAGAGGGGAATATCTCAATGATCACGGTTATCAAGTGCCACTAGGTGAATTCATACATGCATATGCATTAGGACCTAGTGTGCTAACTCGAATCCTTTGAATATGTTTGTGAAAATGCTAACACACATGCACATGAGGTTGTACACTTGTTGGTGTTAGCACATTTGCAAAGGAGAAGTTGTTGGAGTTGGTTTG
This sequence comes from Coix lacryma-jobi var. lacryma-jobi, assembly GCA_009763385.1. Classification (NCBI taxonomy): domain Eukaryota; kingdom Viridiplantae; phylum Streptophyta; class Magnoliopsida; order Poales; family Poaceae; genus Coix; species Coix lacryma-jobi. The sequence goes on along the minus strand of CM019827.1, from coordinate 26,839,403 downwards.
GATCAACACAGAGAAGAAAATGGAGTTTTCTGTATGGTCGGTGGTACCGACCAGAGTGGTCGGTGGTACCGCCCATAGGTGCTGCGTGCAGCCCTCTCTGTGTTGGGGCGTTTTTGGCCTGGCGGTGGTACCGCTATTACCTCGGTACTACCGCCGCGGTGGTACCGACCGGATGGTCGGTGGTACCGTGGCCCTGAGGAGTTTCGCGAGGCTCTCTGGAGTTTTTGAAAATGGCTTGCCGGTAGTACCGCCATTACCCGGTACTACCGCCCACGGTGGTACCGACGCAAGGTCGGTAGTGGCTGGTTTTTCGCGAGGCTCTCTGGAGTTTTGAAAATGGCTTGCCGTAGTACCGCCATTACCTCGGTACTACCGCCACGGTGGTACCGACGCAAGGTCGGTAGTGACTGTTTTTCGCAGAGCTCTCTGTTCGCGGCGATTTTGGCCTGGCGGTAGTACCGCCATTACCTCGGTACTACCGACCTCGGAGGTACCGACCAGAGTCGGTGCCTCGCCTAAATCAGCGGGACGTGTTTTAAACGGCTAGTTTGACTCTGTCGGTACTACCGCCCAGGAGGGGTCGGTACTACCGACCAAGCGCAGAAAGGTAGGGTTCGGGCCGTCGCCCTCCCTTCCCTATAAATTGACCGTGGCCGCCTTTGGGGTATGTTTTGACTCTCTGACTTCTTGAACATCCTCTTGAGCAAGATCTAATCCCCTCCTCCGATCTCTTTGCTTGTTAGTGCGAATCCAAGTGAGATCGAGAGATCCAAGTGCATTTGCTTGTGAGTTTGCATCTAGTGGCACTTGGCGATTGTGGTTGCTGCGGATATTCTTATTACTCTTGGTGGTTGCCGCCACCTAGACGGTTTGGAGCAGCGGAGGAGATTAGGCACGAGTGGTGATTGTTCGTGGCCATCTCCCGGTGATTTGTAAGGGGTTCTTGTACCTTCCCCGCGGAGCGCCAAAGGTAACTCTAGTGGATTGCTCGTAGCTTGTGGATCCCCATCTTGTGTTGGTTGTGCGGCACCCTATTGAGGGTTAGGCGTGTGATGCCTATTAGCGCGTGAACCTCCAAGTGGGTGTATCGCTACAACGGGGACGTAGCTTGCCGGCAAGCAAGTGAACCTCGGAGGAAAAATTATTGTGTCAACTTATTGTCTCCGTTGTATTCTTTGATATTCATTTATTACTGCCGGATCGTATAACCACTTCTATCTCTGTACTTACATTTGTTACTTTACTTGCAAGTTAATGTTACACACCTTGTTGTTAGTTACATTCTCTTAATCTTTGTGTAGTGATATCATTGTTGCTTATTTTAGTTGTTGAATAGTTCCCTTGATATTGTGGTGACTTAGAGTTTGTTGGTTAGCAATCTAGAATCGTGAATAGGTGGCTTGCATCTGTGTAGAGCTAGCGCAAACTTCGCTTCGCCTTTTAGTTGTCTAACTAGTTTGTTTAAGTGTTGTTGTAGAATTTTTTATAGGCTATTCACCCCCCCTCTAGCCATTTAGGACCTTTCACCGGCGCAGCAGCGCCGCCGCCGTCCGGCCGCCGGCAAACGCGGGAAGGAGAAGAACAGTGCCGTTTTTCTTTTTCTCCAAACATTTGAATAGTGGTTCAAATTTCATCTTTTTGTATGATTTTCTGTGTGCATCCAAAAATGCTGAAATTTTTGTGGTGACTCTTTATGCTCTGGATATTTTCTAAAAATATAAAACTTGACTTTTCTGCAAAAATTTGGAAATGAAAAATCTCCCTTTTAATTGAAAAATGAAGGTTTTGGTATTTTTGGAGAGTGATTTATAACTCCAAAATCATGAGACAATTTTTGTGAGCTTCTTATGCCATGTTTAGTCTCTGGTAAAATTTTGAAGTCTTTTGGAACAAGTTGATTTTGAGCTTTTATTTTAATTCCTAAATAGTACCTTTTGTTAATTAATGTCTAGATTTAATTGAGCACCTTAATGACCTCCAAAATTATGAAATTTGTTTTGCCATCTATCTACACCATAATGAACTTATGTGATTAATTTGGTAATTTTTGGAGCACTTCATAAAATGACCTTTTAAATAAATTAAGGAAAATAGAAAAAATGGATTAGGATTGGTAATAAGTGTTTGATGATGTGATCTTTGGATTGATTGATGTTCATAGACCCCTACCCTTTGGTATATGATGTTTGTGATGCTATGTTTTGGTTGATGCTTAGGATAATTATAATAAGGGCTAGTTTAATCAATTCTGCTTAAAGTAGAAATGGTTACCTTTTATGCTCAACCTAGTTTCGATTATGCTTTGTTTAAAAGTAATCCAGAATCAGTGGAATTGTCTGCACCATAAGTTCATATCATCATTCTCATGAGCATTCATCATTGCATCCGTATAGTTGACGAAGAAGGACCTGAAGTCGAGGTAGCCACCGAAGGATCTGTCCCCGAGGCACCCGAGCTCCGGCACCTACACCACCACCCCCGAGTCTGCTCTTTTTGGCCATCCAAGGCAAGCCCCGGTGCATTTAACCTTCCCTTGATTTATAAAATGTTTTCCTTAAATGCTTTTGAGTTAAATTACTGCCTTAAGTTTTATAGGAGTTGTGTGCTATCCTAATTGATGCATTATCCACCTTGACCACTAAAACACCGATACCTGCTTTTCAAAAGTGTTTTGAAAAATGCTTAGCAATGCTTATTGAATTAGACTTTGCAATAAAATGCCAATTTCAAAAGTGTGATCACTTAAAGAACTTTTATGGGAATTTGGCTTTACTCCCACTATTGGCTAAGTATCTGATCCGTATTTAGTCAATGGGAAGGAGAGGTTGTCCTTGCGTACGGTGCCGTCATGTTGTAGTCCGGGACTCAACAGTTGACACCGACCGGGACAGGGTTGAAAAAACCGACAGGACCTGTACTCTTGGGTTAGAGTCCCGAGGTGCTTGTCGCTGGCGGAAAAATGTAGGGACCATCCGTATGGGGCCTGCTGGTCAAGACTTGTAACTATTCACATACTACGGAAAGCTCTGGCTCCGAGAAATCCATTATTGGACCGACAACCGCGCACTGGGAGTGGAGAGATGGCGGAAGTAGCATGTACCCACGTGGGTTAGAGTCCCGGATTGGAGTGGTGTACTGTACTTCCGGGTGGCGTAGGACCGGGCCCAATCTTGAGGAATCATGGTAGACGAGTTGGCATATGCAAGCTTGGTGCTACATATGCATGTGGATAGGATCCTCAGCTGAGTATTATTTATATCCGGATTAACGTTGCTCCTCGGTTATGGAGACTTGGTCCACTGACTGTCAACGGAGAGTGGTTCTCAACTAGGAATGTTTTTGAAATGTAAAATGAATCATGATTGATGAAGAATTGAGGAATACCGAATTTTTCAAAATAAAATAAGGTTTACAAAATGCTTTTCTGCAAATACGTGATCTTGCTTAAGCCTTACCTTGACTACCCTAAGCCTCATTCCTGAGTCTTCTCCCTTTTTCTTTAGTCGGGTAAGTCTTGTTGAGTACCTTTGTACTCAGGGTTTTATTACCCATGTTGCAGGTATGGCAGATTCCTCAGTATGCCTTGGACCCTGCTGTGTGACTGTTGTTCAGGAGGAGGCCGATGAGGCCGATGAGTGATTATTCACCCTCGGGCTGGGTGAAGTATCTTTACCTTTCAGTTGTTTGTCATATGCTACTCTGTCAACTCTATCTATTTGAACTATGGTCTGTAATAACTTCACTTTAATTTTTATGTTGAACCCTGGTTTGTAAAACTATGTTATCTATCTAGTCTTCCGCTATTTACTCCGATGTTATTTGTCAAAATGTTCAAGAGATTGTAACTGAATTGTGAGATGATCCTGCGGACATCGGGCACTGATGTAGCCCAGTAGCGGAACCGGTCTTAATCTCTTGGCTGTACGGATCGACTGTCAGTGGTTGACGGTGATCAGTGGGCCATGGGATTAGAGCCGTTACGTTACAGGCGTTGGAACTTCCCTACGTGTTGGCGCTTCTTGTAGATGTAGCATTTGCACTCAAACACTCTAAAGAATGATACATCCGACTTCTTGTTGTTAACTAGCTCATAGGGGGTCTTGCCAAGGAGATGTGACGGAACGACCCTAATCCCATGGCCCACGTGTCCCTGTCAACCTCTGACAGCCGAACCCATGTTCCATGTGATTAAGACCTGTTCGCCACCGGGCTACATCAGTGCCCAATGTCCGCAGGATCATCTCACAATTCGGTTACAGCATTGCATACTTTTACAAATAACATCGGAATAATGAGCGGAAGACTTAAATAACATTAGTTTTATAAAACAGGGTTCCAAATAGAAATTAAGGTGCAGTTATTACAAACCAAGTTCTTGATAATAGAAATAGACATAGGCAACATAGTGGAGAACAACAAAGATACTTAAATCACCCACCCCGCCCGAGGGTGTACAACTATTCTTCGGCCTCATCGGCCTCTTCCTGGACGATGGTCACGCAGCAGGGTGCAAGACACATCGGGGACTCTGTCATACCTGCAGCATGGGTAACAAACCCTGAGTACTGGGTACTCAACAAGACTTACCCGACTAAAAAAAGGGAGAAGACTCAGGAATGAGAGGCTTAGGGTAGCCAAGGTAAGGCTTAAGCAAGATCAAGTATTTTGCAGAAAAGCATTTTTGTAAACCTTATTTTATTTTTGAAAGATTCAGTATTCCTCAATTCTTCTTCATCATTCATGATTCATTTTACATTTCAAAACATTCCTAGTTGAGAACCACTCTCCGTTGACAGTCAGTGGACCAAGTCTCCATAACCGAGGAGCAACGTTAATCCCGATAAATAATACTCAGCTGAGGATCCCTATCCACACTGCATATGTAGCACCCAAGCTTGCATATGCCAACTCGTCTACCACGATTCCTCCAAGATTGGGCCCGGTCCTACGCCACCCGGAGTACAGTACACCACTCCTTTCCAGGTACGACGACCACGTGGTACATGCTACTTCCGCCATCTCTCCACTCCCAGTGCGCGGTTGTCGGTCCCAATCAGGATTTCTCGGAGCCAGAGCTTTCCGAAGTATGTGAATAGTTACAAGTCTTGACCAGCAGCCCCCATACGGATGGTCCCTAATTTTCCAGCCAGAACTATACCTTGGTCATATCTCACCCAAGCGTAATAGTCCTGTCAGTTTTTCAACCCTGTCCCGTCGGTGTCAACTGTTGAGTCCCGGACTACAACATGACGGCACCGTACGCTCGGACAACCTCTCCTCGCTATTGACTAGGTACGGATCAGATACCTAACCAACAGCCGGGGAGTAAGACCAAAATCCCATAAACATTCCTTAAGTGATCACACTTTTGAAATTGGCATTTTATTGCAAAGTCTAATTCAATAAGCATTGCTAAGCATTTTTCAAATACTTTTGAAAAGCAGGTATCAGGTGTATCAGTGGTCAAGGTGGATAGTGCATCAATTAGGATAACACACAACTCCTATAAACCTAATGCAATAATTTAACTTAAAAGCATTTAAGGAATCATTTTATAAATTCAAGGAAAGGGTTAAATGCACCGGGGCTTGCCTTGAAGAGCAAAGAGGGCAGGCTCGAAGGCGGCGGAGCAGTTGTCGGAACTCGGGGTAGCCTCGGGGACAGGTTCGTCGGCGGCTGCCTCGATCTTGACTCCTTCTTCGGTGACTATACGAATGCAATGATGCATGCACATGAGTATGCTAGCATGAACAATGCAAAACAGGGCATACAACATGAACCCTAATCATTTTTTCTATTTTCCTTAATTATTTAAAAAGGTCATTTTATGAAGTTGCTCCAAAAATTACCAAATTAATCACATAAGTTCATTATGGTGTAGATAGATGGCAAAACAAATTTCATATTTTTTGAGGTGATTAAGGTGCTCAAATATATTCCAGACATTAATTAACAAAAGGCACTATTTAACAATTAAAGATAAATGCTCAAAAATCAACTTGTTCCAAAAGACTTCAAAATTTCACCAGAGACTAACATGGCATAGGAAGCTCACAAAAATTTATCTCATGATTTTTTGGAGTTATAAATAATTTTTCTAAAAATCCAAAACCATCCATTTATTAATTAAAAGAGGGATTTTACATTTTCAAATTCTTGCAGAAAAGTCAGTTTCATATTTTTCTAAAATACTACACAGTGCAAGGAGCATACCATAATTTTCTCAGTATTTAAGGAACAACAGATTAATTCACACAAAAAAGAGAAAACAGAACACTATTCACATCTTTCAGAAAAAGAAAAGAGCACTGTGCTCCTTCTATGCAGGGCTCGGCGAAATCGCGCGGGGTTCGGGCGAATCGCGCGGGGCTCGGCGAAACGGGCTCGGGCGATACGGAAGCGACTGCTTCGTCCGAGGCCTGGCCCGGAGGCTCGGGCGAGACGGAAGGCATGTGTTCGCCGAGGCCTGGCTCGGGCGAAGCGGAGAGCATGCGCTCGCCGAGGCTTGGCTCGGGCGAAGCGGACTCGGGCGAGACGGAAAGCAAGCGTCCGTCCGAGGCCTGACTGGGAGGCTCAGGCGAAACGGAGTGGAAGCAGAGACCGGAGGCTTCGGGTGCTTACCACGGGTCGGAGGCAGGGCTCGGCTGCTTCGAGGGAGCGCGGTTCGCAGGCGTGCTCGAGGGTGTGGCTCGAGGGTGAGGCTCGACACGTTCTCGAGGGTGAGGCTCGAGGGTGAGGCTCGACACGTGCTCGAGGGTGAGGCTCGAGGAAGGAGACGACCGCGGCGGCACTCCGGCGAGTCGGCGATCCTGCGCAACACACGAGACCGCAAGGGCCTGGTTAGAGTCGCGCGGAGCCGAGGAAGCTGACACAGGGGTCAGGGAAGATGATCGTGGCCGGAGAGGGAGTATTTGACGAACCCGAGTTCACCGGTGTTCCGTCGGAGTTTGGGAAGATGGGGTTACGCCGGGCGATTGGAGGCGGGGGAGGTGAAATTGAGGGGTGGGAAAGCTTCACGAGCTCAAGGCGGAGCTTTCGGGCTAGGTGGTTGAGCGGCGGAGCTTCGGAGTGGTCTGGCCACGGCGGCGGGGTCGAGTGCGGAGCTCCGGCTCCGGCGGGCCTTTTATAGCCGCGGCCAGGGGACGGTAGAGAGCACGGGATGGTGTGGATGAGCTCGGACGAGGCGTGAACACTCGATTGCGAGCCGGCGGGAAGGACGGCGTGCGCGCAGGGGCCGGGTATGCGTTCGCCGGCGACGGCCACGCGGCGGCGTCGTGCTGGAGCAGTGGGGGACGGGGCGAGGAGTCAGCGCTTTGCGCGTGCGGGCGGCATGATGGCGCGGGCGCAGGCGACAAGTCGGGGGCGGGCGTGCGGCTGCCAGGCGCGCGTGGCGCAGGCGGCGCTGGCGCGCGGCTATGGCCGGGGCCCCCTAGCTGTAGGTTGAAGATGAACAGGGCTAGGTCTTAGGGTTTGACTATGGGCTGATCTCTGTATTTGCAAATTACTCCCAAAACTTGAACTGAGCAGCAAAAACTCAAAACACCAAAGTTGTGCAGAAAAAGGAGATCTACAACTTTGTCAACAAGAATATTTTCAAAATCCAAATAGTTTTCGGACCACATTTGAAAACAGAAAGGGAACACTTTTGGGATTTGAATAAATTCAAAATTACTTTTGATTTTACATTGAAAGTTGGAAATCTGCAAATATGAAAGTTGTTCCTTTTATCAAAACCTACAACTTTGCTAATATACCCTTTTTCTGAAACTCAATAGTTTTTAAATAAATTTTGAAAACTGAAAAGGGGACAAAAACTGGAATTTGAATGAATTTGGATTTACTTTCAACTTTGTACAGAAACTTGAAAATTTGTAAATACCAAAGTTGTTTCCCTTGGCCAGATCTACAACTTTGCTTTTTGGACCAACCTCAAATTTGAATAATTTTTGAATTACAAAAAGAGGATAAAATCCAGGGTTTGGAAATCAGGGTTTTGCAAAGGGATTTGAAATCTGATTTTGATTTTTGAACTTTGGCCAGCACAACAAAACTTCAAGACATTCAACTGAACAAGAATTACACAAAGCTAGGCACAGAGGTGAAATTACCATTTTTGCCCTTATAGGAAGATTTGGGCTTTTAAGGTTTTTGAAAAGAGATTGCTACACAAGTACTAAGCAAACATAAATGCAAGGCAAGGATGATTAATGACTAATGATGATGACATGTTAGGTTAATTACAGTTAAACACCAGAGGTGTTACAGGAGACGATGGGGGAACAACCGATTTGATGCATAACAAGCGGTGTTGATTGCTTCCGCCCAAAATATTTCCGGTGTAGAGTACTCATCTAACATTGTTCTTGCTAGGGTGATTAGTGTCTGGTTCTTCCTCTCAACTACCCCATTTTGTTATGGTGTGTAGGTTGCGGAGACTTCATGCTTGATCCCAACTTCATCACAATATTCCTCAATATGAGTATTGTCAAATTCCTTTTCGTTGTCACTTCTAATCTTTTTGATCTTCACTTCAAATTCATTTTGGGCTCTCTTGGCAACTTCTTGAATGAAGAAGTTGCTTCGGATTTGTCATGAAGAAAGAATACCCAAGTGTATCTCGAATAGTCATCAACAATCACTAAGCAATAGAGATTTCCACCCAAGCTAGCATATGTTGTTGGCCCAAATAAGTCCATATGAAGTAGCTCTAACTCTCTTGATGTTGATACAAAGGCTTTGGTTGGATGAGTATTTGCAACTTGCTTCCTGGCTTGATATGCACTACACAATTTGTCCTTCTCAAATTTGACATCCTTCAAGCCTCTAACCAAATCCTTCTTCAATAGCTTGTTGAGAGTGTTCATTCCCACATGTGCCAATCTTCTATGCCATAGCCAACCGAGTGATTGCTTAGTGAACAAACATGTCTTCAAGTTGGCATCTTCGGAGGAGAAATCCTCTAGATAGAGATTGTTGTATCTAAAGCCTTGGAATATCACTTGAGCATCATCTCTCTTGGTCACAACCACTTCCTTGTCAGTGAACAAACATTGAAAGCCAAGATCACAAAGTTGCCCAACGGATAGCAAGTTGAAGCTCAATGATGCAACAAGAAGCACATTGGAGATGGTATGATCATTTGATATTGCCACTTCGCCCAATCCCTTGACATTGCCCTTTGAGTTGTCACCAAATGTTATCTTTTCTTGGTCATTGACATTCTCTTCTAGTGAGGTGAACATCTGGGGATCACCGGTCATATGTTGTGTGCAACCACTATCAATCACCCAATGAGATCCACCGGTCTTGTAGTTCACCTACACACACAAGAAATCAAACTTGAGCTTTCGGGACCCAAACTTGTTGAGGTCCCTTAACCTTCTCTACAAGTGACTTTGCAACCCAAATTTGCTTTGGTATATTCTTGTTAGGAGGCCCCATGAACATGACTTTCACTTTGCCACTAGAATCTTGTCTAAGCATGTAGTGAGCATTGAAAGCAAAGGGCCTAGCATGCTTGGGCAAGAGTGTGGGTTTTGGCTCTTCACAATCACGAGCAAAGTGACCCTCTTTTCCACACTCATAGCATCTCCCAATCTTCTTCTTCTTTGGCTTTGTGATGCTCTTGCGTTGCTTCATCTTCTCTTCAAGAAAGCCAATACCATTTCTATTTGTCTTCATTACGGTGTTCATGAGTAGCTCACTTTGAAGACATTGACCCTTTGTGAAGTTTCTTATCCCGGTGGTGAGGTCCTCTTTCTCCTTCTTGAGCTTGTCATTCTCTTGTTGGAGTTCCAATTGAGATGGTGTCATTTTGTAATCCCTCTCCATCTTCAATCTCTTGTTTTCTTCTTTTAGCATGTCTAGCTCAAGTGTCATGCTATAATCATCATCTTGAGTCTCAACAATGACTTGCTTTGTGGTTGCAAGCTTCTCTAGATCACTCTTGAGCTTTGCATTTTCATTCTTGATCTTGACATAGTCATCATAGTGATCGGCCACAACCACTTTCTTGCCCTTGCAACTAGCTCTTTGCTCATCATGCTCACTAACCAAGTCCTCACAAGATGTTGCTATATCACACTTATCAACAAGGTAGGAGCATCATGTGTCTCATGAGAAAGCATATCATAAGCAATGGTGAGAGTATCATGATCAACTTTTACTTGAGTGTATTGTTCTTTGAGCGAAGCATAACTAGTGGTGAGATCACTATGCATCTTTTCAAGTTTTTCATTTTTAGCTTTGAGCTCCTTGTTAGACGACTTGAGCTCCTTGATAGAAGATGACATAGTAACAAGTTCATCTTTTAACTCATCACTAGCATGTATGGCATTGTTATAATCTTTCAACAAGAGATTCATTGTCATGAACAAGCCTTTCATTTTTAGCTCTAGTATTCCTTATGATTTTAGTGTAGTTGTTTAGCAATTCAACAAGTTCATCATAAGTAGGTGCCTCAAATTCACCATCATTATCATCATCACTAGAGTCATCATCGCTTTGTACCTTCCGGTCACCCTTAGCCATAAGGCATAGGTGTGTAGAGAATGATGGCGGCGGTGGTGGTGGTGTAGAGGACCCAATGACTAGAGCGGCCACCTTCTCCTTCTCATCATCACTATCTTCATTGGATGAGCCACCGGAGGAGTCAATGTCGGTGAGCCAATCACCAACAATGTAGGCCTTGCCACCTTTCTTGGGTATTGCTTCTTCTTCTTGTCATCCTTCTTGTAGGGCTTCTCACTCTTCTTCTCATCTTCGCTAGATGAAGAATCATTTTCTTGCCCTTGTTCTTGTTCTTGTAGCTTTCTTTCTTGGGCTTGGGGCATTGATGAGAAAGATGGCCAAGATCACCGCAATTGTAGCAATCCATTTCGGATATTGGCCTTCTCTTACTACTTGTGAAGAACTTCTTTCTTGAGTCAAAGTTGACTCCATTCTTGTGAAGCTTCTTCAACATCTTGGTGGTCTTCCTCACCATGAGAGCAATGTTGGAATCATCTTCATCATCACTTGTGCTTTCATGATGCACCTCAATTGCTTTGGACTTGCCCTTCTTGTCATGGCTTGCTTTGAAAGCCAAGTCCTTCTTCTTGTCGGTGGAAGAGCCACCGCTTGGTGTGATGTGCATGTACATCTCATGAGTATTGATCTTCCCCAAGACTTGTGTTGGTGTTGATGTGGAAAGATCACCTTGATGTAGCACTGTCACAATGTGTCCATATTTGTCAATTGAAAGGACACATAGAATCTTCCTCACAACATCGGATGGTTGCATTTGTGTGAGGCCAAGACCATTAAGCTCCTCTACAAGAACATTCAAGCGTGAGTAAATTTCATTGGCATTTTCATGAGCAAGCATCTCAAAAGAATTTAACTTTTGCATGACCAAATGATAACGCTCCTCACGCTCACTCTTGGTTCTCTCATGGAGAGCACAAATGTTATCCCATAACTCATGGGCATTCTTGTGGTTCTGGACGCGGTTAAACACATCCTTGCAAATGCCTCTAAAGATGATGTTTTTGGCCTTTGCATTCCACTTCTCATTTTCCTCCTCACGAGGAGTTAGGCTTGTGCCCTCCTTGGGCTTGGGAAAGCCAGTGATCGCGGCTTGGAGGCATTTAACATCGACCGCTTCTAGGTGCGACTCCATACGGATTTTCCAATATGGAAAGTCGTCTCCCTCAAACATGGGAGGTGGTCCATCACCTCTGGACATCTTAACTCAAGGCCGTTAAGCCTAAATCGAGAGCACGAGGCTCCGATACCAATTGAAATGATCAAGATGCCCAAGAGGGGGGGTGAATTGAGCTTTTCTTGCAAGAATTAAATCCTAACAAGCCCAATTAATCCCCTAGTACCTAGAAGGTGTTTCTCTAGAATCAACCGCACAAAAGACTATCGCTAAACCATTTCTACTCTAGCATGGCAATTCAACTTATGAAGAAACAACAAGTAAATTGCGGAATTGAATTGCTCAAAAGTAAATGCGTATGTAAAGAGAGTAGAAATGACACGACAATCTTTTTCCGAGGTATCGAGGTGTCGGCACCCCCCTAGTTCTCGTTGGAGCACCCGCGCAAGGGTATCGCTCCCCCTTGAACCGCGCAAGGATCAAGTGCTCACTATGAGCTGATTCTTTGCCACTCCGGCCCGGTGAATCGCTCGCTACCGGTCACAACTTGGCTTGGGTCATCCACAATGCCTCCGGATGATCACCAAGCTTCACAATCGCCACCAAGCCGTCTAGGTGATGCCGATCACCAAGAGTAACAAGCAAGAACTCTCACTTGACCAACGCAAGGCTAATGAGATGGGTGGATGCACACTTGCTACTCTCTTTTCACTAATGAGGTGTTTGATCACTCAATTATCAAATCTCTCAACCTCACTAGGCCTCTTGCACTCACTTGCAATCACAATGTTTTTGGCAACCTTTCAAATGAGCAAGAGTAACAACATGAATGAGGGGGAGGCATATTTATACCCCCCCAACTCAAAACATGCACGAAGGGGTAAGTCCAGCCAGTTACACAGTGACCGGACGCACCTGTCGGGGTGACCGACGCGTCCGGTCAGTGCCCAATGGCTAGCATACGCCAGCACTGACACATGTACGAAGAGTTGATCGGACGCTCCCATGCGTCCGATCCCCTCTGATCGGACGCGTCCGATCGCGTATTTTCCTCTCTGGAACCTCTCTGAGTTGGACCGGACTCACCCCCTGCTGCATCCGGTCCATTGCTGAGGGAGCGTCCGGTCACAACCAGACTCAACCCTCAGCGAGCAACACTGACCGGACGCATACCCTAGCGTCCGGTCCCAAGGGCTCCAGCGTCCGGTCGCAGTTTGAAGTCCAAAACGACTTCAGTTTAAGATGCTCCCTTCACGAACTTTCTTCCTTATGATCTTAGGGACCTTTCTAAGCTACCTAGGGCTTTGGTTAACAAGTTTGCACCGCACTTAACTCAAAAGTCTCACCTAGGTCAAGCTACCCATTCAAACTCCCTTAATAGTACGGCCAAAGATAAAACAAAGACCTATGCTACTCTAAGTGTCCTTCAACACACACAAATGACACTTAGAACTAGCCTATCACCGCCTTCGTCGTCCATCCTTTGAAAACCGAACGAATTCCATCAATAAGGGGACATGAATACCATAGTGTCCACTCGATCATCATTACCATGACCTAACTCAACTGTTTCTGCAAAACACACGTTAGTCATAGTAATTTGTCGTTGTCATCCAATCACCAAAACCCACTAGGGGCCTAGATGCTCACAATGCAGAAGGGCAACCAGTTGCAGAAGAGTTGACTGGTGACCTGAAACTGGAGATCTGTTAGTTGAAGCTACAGATGAGTGAGATGAAGGTACAACTTGGTGAAGTGATGCTCAAGGTCATGGAAGCTAAGGAAGAGATCAAACAAGAGATTGCTAAGGGGAGCAAGGTTGCACCGGTGTTTACCTGTCAGATTGTGTAGGTGTAGGGTTAGTTGGCAGTTTAGTTGTCTTTGTCATTGTGTGGGTAATGTACTGAATGTAGGTGGGTACATACCTGTGACGGAACGACCCTAATCCCATGGCCCACGTGTCCCTGTCAACCTCTGACAGCCGAACCCATGTTCCATGTGATTAAGACCTGTTCGCCACCGGGCTACATCAGTGCCCAATGTCCGCAGGATCATCTCACAATTCGGTTACAACATTGCATACTTTTACAAATAACATCGGAATAATGAGCGGAAGACTTAAATAACATTAGTTTTACAAAACAGGGTTCCAAATAGAAATTAAGGTGCAGTTATTACAAACCAAGTTCTGATAATAGAAATAAACATAGGCAACATAGTGGAGAACAACAAAGATACTTATAATCACCCAGCCCGAGGGTGTACAACTATTCTTCGGCCTCATCGGCCTCTTCCTGGACGATGGTCACGCAGCAGGGTGCAAGACACATCGGGGACTCTGTCATACCTGCAGCATGGGTAACAAACCCTGAGTACTGGGGTACTCAACAAGACTTACCCGACTAAAAAAAAGGGAGAAGACTCAGGAATGAGAGGCTTAGGGTAGCCAAGGTAAGGCTTAAGCAAGATCAAGTATTTTGCAGAAAAGCATTTTTGTAAACCTTATTTTATTTTTGAAAGATTCAGTATTCCTCAATTCTTCATCATTCATGATTCATTTTACATTTCAAAACATTCCTAGTTGAGAACCACTCTCCGTTGACAGTCAGTGGACCAAGTCTCCATAACCGAGGAGCAACGTTAATCCGGATAAATAATACTCAGCTGAGGATCCCTATCCACACTGCATATGTAGCACCCAAGCTTGCATATGCCAACTCGTCTACCACGATTCCTCCAAGATTGGGCCCGGTCCTACGCCACCCGAAGTACAGTACACCTCCTTTCCAGGTACGACGACCACGTGGGTACATGCTACTTCCGCCATCTCTCCACTCCCAGTGCGCGGTTGTCGGTCCAATAAAGGATTCCTCGGAGCCAGAGCTTTCCGAAGTATGTGAATAGTTACAAGTCTTGACCAGCAGGCCCCCATACGGATGGTCCCTAATTTTCCAGCCAGACTATACCTTGGTTATATCTCACCCAAGCGTAATAGTCCTGTCAGTTTTTCAACCCTGTCCCGGTCGGTGTCAACTGTTGAGTCCCGGACTACAACATGACGGCACCGTACGCTCGGACAACCTCTCCTCGCTATCGACTAGGTACGGATCAGATACCTAGCCAACAGCCGGGGAGTAAGACCAAAATCCCATAAACATTCCTTAAGTGATCACACTTTTGAAATTGGCATTTTATTGCAAAGTCTATTTCAATAAGCATTGCTAAGCATTTTTCAAATACTTTTGAACAGCAGGTATCAGGTGTATCAGTGGTCAAGGTGGATAGTGCATCAATTAGGATAGCACACAACTCCTATAAACCTAATGCAATAATTTAACTCAAAAGCATTTAAGGAAATCATTTTATAAATTCAAGGAAGGGTTAAATGCACCGGGGCTTGCCTTGAAGAGCAAAGAGGCAGGCTCGAAGGCGGCAGGGCAGTTGTCGGAGCTCGGGTAGCCTCAGGGACAGGTTTGTCGGCGGCTGCCTCGATCTTGACTTTGACTCCTTCTCGTGACTATACAATGCAATGATGCATGCACATGAGTATGCTAGCATGAACAATGCAAAACAGGGCATACAACATGAACCCTAATCACTCTTTCTATTTTCCTTAATTATTTAAAAAGGTCATTTTATAAGTTGCTCCAAAAATTACCAAATTAATCACATAAGTTCATTATGGTGTAGATAGATGGCAAAACAAATTTCAAAATTTTTGGAGGTCATTAAGGTGCTCAAATAATTCCAGACATTATTAACAAAAGGCACTATTTAACAATTAAGATAAATGCTCAAAAAATCAACTTGTTCCAAAAGACTTCAAAATTTCACCAGAGACTAAACATGGCATAGCAAGCTCACAAAAATTAGTCTCATGATTTTTGGAGTTATAAATAATTTTCTAAAAATCCAAACTATCCATTTATTAATTAAAAGAGGGATTTTACATTTTTAAACTTTTGCAGAAAAGTCAAGTTTCATATTTTTATAAAATACTACACAGTGCATGGAGCATACCATAATTTTCTCAGCATTTAAGGAACAACAGATTAATTCACACAAAAAAGAGAAAACAGAGCGCTATTCACAACTCTTAGAAAAAGAAAAGAGCACTGTGCTCCTTCTATGCAGGGCTCGGCGAATCGCGCGGGGCTCGGGCGAAACGGGCTCGGTCGAGACGGAAGCGACTGCTTCGTCCGAGGCCTGGCCCGAAGGCTCGGGCGAGGCGGAGAGCATGCGCTCGCCGAGGCTTGGCTCGGGCGAAGCGGACTCGGGCGAGACGGAAGGCTCGGGCGAGACGGAAAGCAAGCGTCCGTCCGAGGCCTGACTGGGAGGCTCAGGCGAAACGGAGTGGAAGCAGAGACCGGAGGCTTCGGATGCTTACCACGGGTCGGAGGCAGGGCTCGAGGGTGTGGCTCGGAACGTGCTCGAGGGTGAGGCTCGAGGTTGAGGCTCGACACGTGCTCGAGGGTGAGGCTCGAGGCTGAGGCTCGACACGTGCTCGAGGGTGAGGCTCGAGGCTGAGGCTCGACACGTGCTCGAGGGTGAGGCTCGAGGAAGGAGACGACCGCGGCGGCACTCCGGCGAGTCGGCGATCCTGCGCAACACACGAGACCGCAAGGCCTGGTTAGAGTCGCGCGGAGCCGAGGAAGCTGACACAGGGGTCAGGGGAAGATGATCGTGGCCGGAGAGGGAGTATTTGACGAACCCGAGTTCACCGGTGTTCCGTCGGAGTTTGGGAAGATGGGGTTACGCCGGGCGATTGGAGGCGGGGGAGGTGAAATTGAGGTGTGGGAAAGCTTCACGAGCTCAAGGCGGAGCTTTAGGGCTAGGTGGTTGAGCGGCGGGCTTCGGAGTGGTCTGGCCACGGCGGCGGGTTGAGTGCGGAGCTCCGGCTCCACGGGCCTTTTATAGCCGCGGCCAGGGGCGGTAGAGAGCAAGGGATGGTGTGGATGAGCTCGGACGAGGCGTGCGCACTCGATTGCGAGCCGGCGGGAAGGACGGCGTGCGCGCAGGGGCCGGGTGTGCGTTCGCCGGCGACGGCGGCACGGCGGCGTCGTGCTAGGAGCAGTGGGGGACGGGAGAGGGAGAGTCAGCGCTCGCGTGCGGGTGCGAAAAGATGGTGCGGGCGCAGGCGACAAGTCGGGGCGGGCGTGCGGCTGCCAGGCGTGCGCGTGCGCAGCGCCGGCGCGCGGCCATGGCCGGGCCCCCCTCTACGATGAGGAAGATGAACAGGGCTATGCCCTAGGGTTTGACTTTTGGCTGATCTCTGTATTTCGCAAATTACTTCCAAAACTTGAACTGAGGAGCAAAACTCAAAACACCAAAGTTGTTCAAAAAAAGAGATCTACAACTTTGTCAAAAAGAATATTTTCAAATTCCAAACAGTTTTTGAATTAAATACGAAATCAGAAAAGGGGACACTTTTAGGATTTGAATAAATTCAAAATTACTTTTGATTTTACATTGAAAGTTGGAAATCTGCCAATATGAAAGTTGTTCCTTTTATCAAAACCTACAACTTTGCTGATATACCCTTTTTCTGAAACTCAATAGTTTTTAAATAAATTTTGAAAACTGAAAAGGGGACAAAAACTGGAATTTGAATGAATTTGGATTTACTTCAAACTTTGTACAGAAACTTGAAAATTTGTAAATACCAAAGTTGTTTCTCTTGGCCAGATCTACAACTTTGCTTTTTGGACCAACCTCAAATTTTGAATAATTTTTGAATTACAAAGAGAGGGATAAAATCCGGGTTTGGAAATCAGGGTTTTGCAAAGGGATTTGAAATCTGATTTTGGTTTTTGAACTTTGGCCAACACAACAAAACTTCAAGACATTCATCTGAACAAGAATTACACAAAGCTAGGCACAGAGGTGAAATTACCATTTTTGCCCTTATAGGAAGATTTGGGCTTTTAGGGTTTTTGAAAAGAGATTGCTACACAAGTACTAAGCAAACATAAATGCAAGGCAGGAATGATTAATGACTAATGATGATGACATGTCAGGTTAATTATAGTTAAACACCAGAGGTGTTACAGCCTTTCCCCCTAAAAGAAATCTCGCCCCGAGATTCCACGTCTTAAGAAGGAAAAGCAAAACCTTACATTTACAGAGATTCGAGAAAGTCGGGATAGTTCTTTGCTAAGAAGTCTTCGGATTCCCAGGTGGCTTCTTCTTCAGAGTGCTGGTTCCACTGATCTTGTACCATCTTGTGGTGGTTCTTCGGGTAACACGATCCTTGTGATCCAACACGCGAACTGGATATTCAGTGTATGACAGATCTGGTTCTAGCTCAACGCCTTCAACCTCAACCACATGTTCAGGTACTCGGAGACACTTCTTGAGTTGGGAGACATGAAACACATTATGAACTGCTGAAAGATGATCGGCAAACTTAGCTTGTAAGCGACCTTGCCACAACGATCCAGAATCTCAAAGGGACCAATGTAGCGGGGTGCTAACTTTCCTTTGACTCCAAAACGAGTGACTCCTTTGGTGGGTGAGACCTTCAGGTACACATAATCCCCGATCTCGAACTGCAGAGGTCGACGTCTCTTGTCAGCATAACTTTTCTGTCGAGACTGTGCAATCTTCATGTTCTCTTGTATTTGCTTGACTTTCTCTTCCATATCTTTTACTAGGTCAACTCCAAAGAATTCCCTTTCTCCGGGTTCAGACCAATTGAGAGGTGTACGACAACGGCGGCTGTACAGTGCTTCAAAGGGTGCCATTTTGATGCTCTCTTGGTAACTGTTATTATATGAGAACTCTGCCAAGGGCAAACAGTCATCCCAAGTATCTGCGAAGGTGAGCACACATGCTCTCAACATATCCTCTAACACTTGGTTGACTCGCTCGGTTTGTCCATCTGTTTGCGGATGATATGCCGTACTATGCAAGAGCTTGGTTCCAAGTGAGGTATGGAACGCTTTCCAAAACTTTGCGACAAACTGGGTACCACGATCAGAGATAATGCTCTTGGGTATGCCATGGAGTTTTACTATGTGGTTCTTGTACAAAGTGGCATAAGTGGGGACGGTGTAACTGGTTTTCACTGGCAGGAAGTGAGCTTGCTTAGTGAGGCGATCCACGATCACCCATATGGAATCAAAACCTCTTGATGTCTTGGGTAGACCGTTGATAAAGTCCATACTGATATCGTCCCATTTCCAAGCAGGTATAGGTAAAGGTTGCAATTCTCCTCCGGGCTTCATGTGCACGGCTTTGACTTTCTGGCAGGTATCGCACTGAGCGACATACGGGCGATCTCAATCTTCATCTTTGTCCACCAGAATTGCTGCTTCAAATCCTGGTACATTTTGTTGCTGCCGGGGTGGATGGAGAATCTAGTCAAGTGTGCTTCATCAAGGATTAACTTTCTTAACTCAGGCACTTTAGGAACTACTAACCGATTCTTAAACCATACTACTCCTGCATCATCGATCCTGAAACAATCAGCCTTTCCGGATTGGACCTTTTCGATGATGTGCTTGATTCCAGGGTTATCTTTCTGTGCAGCGATGATCTGCTCTCTGATAGGGGTTTCTATTCTGATATAATTCAGAGTTCCTTGTGGAATCATTTCAATATTCAACTTTTCCAGCTCAAACACAAGAAGAATCATAGGGTTTCTTCATCAGACAGTTGCAATAAGACTTGCGACTGAGTGCATCGGCGACCACATTCGCCTTACCCGGATGGTAATGCACTTCAAGATCATAGTCCTTAATTAACTCAAGCCATCTTCTCTGCCTCATATTCAGTTCCTCTTGAGTGAAGATATACTTCAGGCTTTTGTGATCAGTGTACACATTACAGGTACTGCCCAACAAATAATGACGCCAGATCTTCAAGGCATGCACTACTGCTGCTAACTCGAGATCATGAGTTGGGTAATTCTCTTCATGTCGCTTAAGCTGTCGGGAAGCATATGCGATCACTCGACCTTCTTGCATCAAAACACAGCCCAAACCAGTACCAGATGCATCACAGTAGACATCAAAGGGCTTCTCGATGTTCGGCTGGGCTAGCACTGGTGATGTAGTTAACAGTTTCTTCAGAGTTTGAAAGGCTTGCTCACAGGCTGGTGACCAGACAAACTTCACAGAATTCTTTACTAACTCAGTGATAGGCTTGGCGATTCTTGAGAAATCTGGGATGAATCAACGATAATATCCTGCCATTCCCATAAAGCTGCGAACTTGATGAACAGTGGTAGGTGGCTTCCAATCCAGAATGTCTGCCACTTTACCAGGGTCAACTGACACACCTTCAGCGGATAGGACATGTCCAAGAAACTGTATCTGATCTAACCAGAACTCACATTTACTGAACTTGGCATACAGTTGATGCTCTCTGAGACGGGATAGAACGATACGAAGATGTTCGGCATGATCTTCAGGGGGTTTTGAGTAGACAAGGATGTCGTCAATGAACACGACCACGAATTTATCAAGCTCTGGCATGAACACAGAGTTCATGAGGTACATGAAATGAGCAGGGGCATTGGTCAAACCGAAGGACATGACCAAGTACTCATATAGGCCGTATCTGGTGGTGAAAGCTGTTTTAGGAATATCTTCAGGACGAATCTTTATTTGGTGGTAGCCAGATCTGAGATCGATCTTGGAGAATACTTTGGCTCCAGCTAACTGGTCAAAGAGAAGATCAATACGAGGCAAGGGATATTTATTTTTGATGGTGACCTCATTGAGTGGGCGATAATCAATGCACATTCTGAGAGTCTTGTCTTTCTTCTTTACAAAGATTGCAGGACAGCCCCAAGGAGACGAGCTTGGTCGAATGAAACCCTTGTCCAACAATCTTGTAATTGGATTTTTAGTTCTGCCAACTCTCTGGGAGGCATTCGATAAGCTCTGCGGGATATAGGAGCAGTCCCGGGCTTTAGCTCTATGGCAAACTCAATGTCTCGGTCAGGAGGCAGACCAGGCAAATCCTCAGGAAAAACATCAGGGAATTCACAAACCACGGGGATGTCCCGGGTTTCTAGAACATAGGCGGTGTTTACTTGAGTGGCTGCTGGTTTTTGAGGCATTGGAAGTTGGAGAAGGAGCTTTCACAGGCATCTGTTAAGCAACTTGGAACTTAGCATTCATAGATAGAGTTCTGAAAACAACAGACTGATAGCTTTTTCTGATACAAAAGACTGATGACTTGATAAGGTGACTGACAGATGATACAGACCGATAAAGGGAAAAGATGCGAAAAGAAAGATACACGCCAGACTTGGCAACAGACAGACTAACGCCCCCAAACCTAGACTAAGGTTTTAGGTAAGCAGATGATACAGACACTACGAGTCTAGTCGTCGTCGATGATAATCATGTCTTCGTCGTCGTCTTCTTCGAGGATGAGCTCAGGCTCTTCCTCCTCGTCCTCGTCTTCAGCGTGGACGTCGACAGGTTCAACTTCTTCGTTCTCTCTTCTTTCGCCTGGCCCTTGTTCCACTTCTGGTTCCTCCACAACTCCGTCCTCAGGGTCTTCCATAATCGGGGGTACCAAGGGGTGGAGAGTTGATCATACAGCTGATGCACTTCCTCATGAAGCATATCATTGAACTGTTCAATCTGAGCTATGTACTGCTGCAGTCCGTGGAGCTGGGCTCTGGTAACGTCCTCGGGTCCAAGCATCATTGCGCTGCTCGATAGCGCGAACCGTGTTTCGATTGGCCAGCTCCAGGGAAGCTCGTGCCTCATAAACTCCAGGCGTGAGTGGTAGAAGTCATGCTCCAAGTTCTTCAGCTCAGCCTTCAGATCCTTGATTTCCTCCTTCAGGTTCTTACGGGTGCGGCGGGAAAGCGACGACCGTTGGAAGATTCCCAGTCTCCTCCCCAGCGCGTGGTGCCAGCTGGTGGCGTGGCACACCATGCGGTCCAGTCGACTTGCGGGCAGTCAGCTTGATACGGGCCATGTCTGGATAAGAGAAGATGGATGAGAAAGGCTAGCAAGAACAGGTAAAGGCATACTACCCCACGAAACTTAGAGAGGAAGTTAACTTAAGTGATTATGACATGATGCATGAATCGTTCCTACGGAACAAAGCAATGCAATAAATAAAGTACATAGGGCTTAAAACATGTTGTTCCACTAGCTAGTGTTGCCATATGAGAGACAAGATGAGAGAAGGAATTTGGACTCAAAATAGTCAAGTTTAGTTTGTTTGAACTCAAAAGGTCTTTTGAAGTTTTCGCAAAACGAACACTGCAACGTTAAAGTGAGATGCTCCGATACCACTCTGTGACGGAACGACCCTAATCCCATGGCCCACGTGTCCCTGTCAACCTCTGACAGCCGAACCCATGTTCCATGTGATTAAGACCTGTTCGCCACCGGGCTACATCAGTGCCCAATGTCCGCAGGATCATCTCACAATTCGGTTACAGCATTGCATACTTTTACAAATAACATCGGAATAATGAGCGGAAGACTTAAATAACATTAGTTTTACAAAACAGGGTTCCAAATAGAAATTAAGGTGCAGTTATACAAACCAAGTTCTGATAATAGAAATAAACATAGGCAACATAGTGGAGAACAGCAAAGATACTTATAATCACCCAGCCCGAGGGTGTACAACTATTCTTCGGCCTCATCGGCCTCTTCCTGGACGATGGTCACGCAGCAGGGTGCAAGACACATCGGGGACTCTGTCATACCTGCAGCATGGGTAACAAACCCTGAGTACTGGGGTACTCAACAAGACTTACCCGACTAAAAAAAGGGGAAGACTCAGGAATGAGAGGCTTAGGGTAGCCAAGGTAAGGCTTAAGCAAGATCAAGTATTTTGCAGAAAAGCATTTTTGTAAACCTTATTTTATTTTTGAAAGATTCAGTATTCCTCAATTCTTCATCATTCATGATTCATTTTACATTTCAAAACATTCCTAGTTGAGAACCACTCTCCGTTGACAGTCAGTGGACCAAGTCTCCATAACCGAGGAGCAACGTTAATCCGGATAAATAATACTCAGCTGAGGATCCCTATCCACACTGCATATGTAGCACCCAAGCTTGCATATGCCAACTCGTCTACCACGATTCCTCCAAGATTGGGCCCGGTCCTACGCCACCCGGAAGTACAGTACACCACTCCTTTCCAGGTACGACGACCACGTGGGTACATGCTACTTCCGCCATCTCTCCACTCCCAGTGCGCGGTTGTCGGTCCAATAAAGGATTCCTCGGAGCCAGAGCTTTCCGAAGTATGTGAATAGTTACAAGTCTTGACCAGCAGGCCCCCATACGGATGGTCCCTAATTTAATTTTCCAGCCAGGACTATACCTTGGTTATATCTCACCCAAGCGTAATAGTCCTGTCAGTTTTCAACCCTGTCCCGGTCGGTGTCAACTGTTGAGTCCCGGACTACAACATGACGGCACCGTACGCTCGGACAACCTCTCCTCGCTATCGACTAGGTACGGATCAGATACCTAGCCAACAGCCGGGGAGTAAGACCAAAATCCCATAAACATTCCTTAAGTGATCACACTTTTGAAATTGGCATTTTATTGCAAAGTCTATTTCAATAAGCATTGCTAAGCATTTTTCAAATACTTTTGAACAGCAGGTATCAGGTGTATCAGTGGTCAAGGTGGATAGTGCATCAATTAGGATAGCACACAACTCCTATAAACCTAATGCAATAATTTAACTCAAAAGCATTTAAGGAAATCATTTTATAAATTCAAGGAAGGGTTAAATGCACCGGGGCTTGCCTTGAAGAGCAAAGAGGGCAGGCTCGAAGGGCGGC